>CM055064.1:6162485-6342922 GCA_029204045.2 Tillandsia leiboldiana
ATTTCCGGAGAAGTGTTCTTTACTCAAATTTCGCGCTGAGTCCAATTTTAATAACCATTTCGCGCGAAACCACATCAAAACATCCGACGGGGTCCTCCGATCACTCACGTGATCCAGTATACACCCGGAGTCCATCACTTGAGTCCAAATTGGTGCAGAAACACCGTCGACATGCCACATAGGCCTCCAGAAGCTGCTAATCGCACTGTAGAAGCCCTGCGGAGATCTGGGTCACCACACCTGTAGGTCAAGATACGCACAAAACATCGCGGTAAGCCAAATTTCCTCACAATCACGAGTCTATGGAAATCAGTCCCAAAGAAGCTTAAACATCACCTTCGAAATGACCTCCAAAAAATCTGATAAAAATACAGTCGCGTTCCTCTCGAAGCGTAGATGTCGATCGAGTCCTTAAATGTCCCGATCCGATGCCCGTAGGCCGAGAAAACCCAACAATACTCCACCACTGTCCAAAAGTCCACCGTAGAAAAAAGGGTCAAAAGATACCTCGGGAACACCACCAAAAACTCAAAACGGAGCAATATGATCAACATGGAAATCAAAGGCGTACCTCTCGTGAACGCGCTGCCATAAAAATTGGCTCAAAACTCTATCGGGGTGATCCACGGGACCTCGCGGACTGAAATGCGACGGTAGAAGCCACAATCGAAGGAGCGTCGAAGTGCGCCGCGTCGCAGAAAATGCCGATGTTGCGGCCTCCAAAAATCCTGGGAATCCATCAAAGGGTGGAGGAGAGGGAGAGGAAGAACTTCTCTTAAGGGTGCACTCGGAGAAACAGCACAAAAAAAACCCAGAAATGAGGAGGATGGGGCCTATTTATAGGCCCAGCCGAGAAATGAAGCCCAACGGATTTCGGGCCCACGATTCGGGCGCCCGAAATAATCGGGCGCCAAAAACGCCCGCGGAAACGCCGTCCGACCAGCGCCCGGATCGCTCACGTTGCGCCACGTCGCCCCCGAACAGCAAACAGCGGGATCGGCCTACTCGGCCGCGACGCGTGGCCCGCACCCACCGTGCGGGTGGTTAGCGCCGCCAACCACGCGCCAACGCGTGGCGCGCCCACGCGCTGCCCGCCTGCCCCGCGAGGTACGGCCACCTGCCCCCCGCCATGCCGCGCACGACCCGAACAGTTGGCTGCGTGTGCCAAATGACCCGAACAAGGTCGGTTGGACTCTAATAGCCATTATTCTTGCTGGGGTGCCAAACGCGATAATCTCCAAGCCGAACTACCACATCTCTTCTTGCAATGGTACCCGATTGGCGATCATCATCGTAAGGTTTTCCGTGGTCTTCGGCTCAGAGCATCCCCCACTATATTCACCTTTGCAGGGTGGTACGAGATTGTAATGTCGTAGTCCTTTAACAGCTCCAACCACCGTCATTATCTCAAATTTAGCTCCTTTTGGGTGAATATGTACTTGAGACTCTTGTGATCTGTGTAAATCTCAGAGTGTTCGCTATAGAGATAGCGTCTCCATAGCTTTTAATGTGAAGATTACCGCATCTAGTTCTAAGTCGTGGGTGGGATAGTTCTTCTCATGACTCTTTAGTTGCCGAGAGCCATAGGCAATGACTTTATTCCCTTGCATCAGAACACGCCCAAGACCACACCCAGAAACATCGCTGAACACCATATATCCCTTATCCACTGTAGGTAAGGCAAGAATAAGAGTCGATGTCAACTTTTTCTTTAAAACCTAGAAGCTTCGGTTGTACTCATCGCTTCACACAAACTTACCCCTTTTGCGAGTGAGACGCGCAAGTGGAATAATAATTTTTGAAAACCCTTCCATGAACCGCCTGTAGTATCCCGCCAACCCAACGAAGCTTTGACCTAGGTAACATTAATAGATTGAGGCCAATTCTTGATTATCTCAACTTTCTTGGATCGAGACTCCTTCTTCAAAAATTACATGGCCCAAAAATAAAACTTTCCAGAGCCAAATTCGTATTTCTTCATCTTCGCAAATAATCTCCGTTCTCGTAACACATATAAGACTTGCCTTAAGTGGTCCTCATGCTCCTCATCACTTCGGGAATAGACCAAGATATCGTCGATGAAAATTATAACGAATCGATCTAGGAAAGTCTGAAAAACTCAATTCATGAGGTCCATGAATGCAGCCGGGGCATTGATAAGCCCGAACGACATTACAGTGAACTTGTAGTGACTATACCGAGATGTGAAAGCCGTCTTATGCGCACTCTCTGGCTTAATCTGCAACTGGTGGTATCCTGATTGTAGATCAATCTTCGAGAATACTCTGGATCCTTATGACTGGTCGAACAAGTCATCGATTCGAGACAGTGGATACTTATTCTTAACGATAACCTTGTTGAGCTCTCGGTAGTCCATGCACAATCGTAGGGATCCATCCTTTTTCTTCGCAGATAATATCGGGACTCCCCAAGGTGAAACACTCGGCTTAACGAAGCCCTTGTCCATCAGATTTTCTAACTGGGCCTTGAGCTCCTTCAATTGCACGAATACCAATCGATATGATGCCTTGGAGATTGGCGCCGTCCCGGGGACTATATCGATCACAAACTCAATCTCTCGGTTGGATGGCATACCCAATAGCTCCTTCAGGAACACATCTGAATACTCTTAGGCTACAGGAATGTCCTCAAGTATGTCATGCTCTAAGACTGCCAATTTGGTCGATTCGAGCACGCCAACAGACCTGTCAATCGGACATGACCTCTCATATACTTGAAAAGAACGAAACAACACAAATCACAAGAAATATAATGTGATAACCAAGAGTATCAAAGCCGAATAGCTACTACTTTCAACTTTAAATATGCACGGAATAAAACTAAAATGTAAAGTACAAGAGTTAATATTAAGTCCATGATTGATTACAATTTTTATCTCTCTTTCCTTACCCAATACAATGTTCACTCAACACTCAAAAAGGGTAAAGCACCACTAGGTCCTCTACTCAACTTGGCTCTTGCCCCTATCACGAGCTTCGCCGACTGTACCTAGATCTGCAAAAAATGAAAACCACGGGGTGTGAGAATTACGAATAGTTCCCAGTGGGTTCATCCACCAAGAAACATACTCTACACCTCTTGGTCCAATAGAAGCATTAGTAGCAAGATAAATATGGAAAGCAGTAAAACTATGCTAATATGCAGGTATAAAAAGCTCTACACTACTAGTCCATGCACACATGCCAACACGCTACTATCCCATGCCACACTAGACTATTATGCGACTCGGCCACTATGTCGCTACTCAAGGGTTACATCTAATCCGACCGTAACCAGTCACTATAATCACATTATAATTTAGGTTTCATATAAGGTGCTTAGCTTTTTGAAAACCGAGGTGGGCATGACGTTAACCATCCCCCCCCCCCCCCCCGCGTCTATCATTATGCGGCCTATCGACCGCCCTTCGATCAAGACCTTTATGTACAAATGGCTCACAAATCAGGTCTGAAAGGCTGAAGGTTTTTCGAAGGTTATCACTTTCGCCGTTACCTTTTGTTCCACTAGCTAGAGCTACTCCACGGGCAGACCATCGTCATCCGAAGAACTGCCCTCTTGCCTCCTCTTCGGACGTCTCCATCTTAAACAATATCGACCGAGCATAGACCATTTTAATCTCCATTGAATCATTCATGACCGAATTGTCATCGATCTGTGGCTTCTTTTCATCTAATCTTTCGGCTTCTTCAGTCGAAGATATTTCTTGCATTTCTTCTTCTCTTTCTTTTGACGGCCATATATCTCGCTTGGCTGCCACCTCGAGGACCTTGAGTCTTCCCTCCGACTCACGTCGGACATCCTCGTCAGTCGATCTCACCACCACTGACTTGACCGGTGGTGGCTTTGCTTGAGGTGGTGCAACTGAGCCACCCGCCTCATGGTCGTTCTTCATCGGCCTTACTGGTAGCCGATTTCCAGGCCAAACCCACATCATGTTCGGCCGCAGTCATTTGGTTGTTTCCCATTTCTTCTTAGCTTCGGCCTACATCCGCTGTTGCCGGCGCTTTTGGGTTTTTATCATAACCAGTCCATACCATTTGGCCGGTCCCCTTGCCACGAACCATTTGTCCACCGGCACATTCATCGGCAGAGTCACCATCCTCATATCCTCTTTGAGGATCCCCCTTCTCTTCTATGGCTTTGGCCATGACTAAATCGCTAGCTCTTTAACTAAATTCAAGCCGATGGCCTCCACTTTGCCTTCGATCATCCCCGAGATTTCGGGATCGGGCCTTGGTGGAATGGCCCATGACTGTCTCGGCCTCGACGCCTAGAACGGCGAGGGCCTAAACCCGTGATCCCAATGCTGGTAGCCAACCGGGTATCTCGGTAGCCTTATCGGTTCCGGCACTTCTTGAGGCCCGTACTTAGATAGTCGTCTGGGCGACCGTCTAGGCGACCCGCACACTTTCTTTTCTTTGGCCTGATGGTCGAACGGCGTCTTGGCAGCCCATTAATTCGACTTTCTTCATTACCGTGGCGACGACCCTGTGGCTTCATATGTACCTTCGGCCCCTTACGACCGTACATCTGTAACTTCGGCCTCTCCCAATGATAAAACTCTCTCAGGACCTTGGTGATGGGCAGAACCTACTATTCTTCTCTTTCCTCCTTGTCAGAGGAATGTTCATTCGATCCCTTAGTCGAACACTAGTTCGGCTGACCATCCCCATGCAGGATACCTTCGTCAAAATTTGTGAAGGCCGGCCACTTATTAGCCCAAGTGCTATGGCGTCCCAGTCTTCATGTGTTATCTGGCCCTACACTGGATGTAGAGCCAAAGCATCTTTCTGGCCGATGCCTCTCTCTCTTGGAGCATAGGCTACGGCAACGGCTTCTTCCCTTATTAATTTTCATATCATTTTTACTTCTTGATCGGCAAAAACCAACCGCCCCTCGTTAATCTCATTTTGAATCTATTTTTTAAACGCGTGACAGTCACTACTTTTGCGGCTCCATGAATATGCTACTTACAGTACTTTCACCGTCTGAGCTCTTCATACGAAAGGATTGTTTGGCCCTCCTAGAGCTTAATACTCCCATCTTTCTACAACCAATCGAATATCTGATCTGTCTTAGAAATGTCAAAAGAATATGAATTAGCCGAAACCCGAACTTTTACATCTCAATTTTTTGTCGCCTTCAAAAGCTGGCATTTATACGGATGACAGTCATTTACCATCTCAGCCGTATATATATCGGCTTCATCAGCCGAGCTTCACTTTCACTCATACAACTCGGCTCATCTTGAGCCGAGCTTTCTTCCACAAAGGAGGCATTGTGCTCCTTCCTTTTCTTCCAATCTTTTTCTCGACTCCAACGAGGTCGATCATCTCTATTATTCTTCCGAAATTGCTCATATCGAGCAACTCGGACTCCCAAATCAAAAGGATTGGTAAAATACCAATTTTTGAAATGATCCCTTGTTTTGAAAAGAAGTTTGTTGAACACTATTTTGGCGAAATCAAACTCGGGCATCCTCACAAAACATTGATTTCTTGCCATTTTGAAATGATTGAGGTACTCTTCAACCGTTTCCCTAATATTTTGCCGATAACCAGTGTGACGCCCCCAATAGTCCCACATCGGATGTGAATGGGATTGTGATTGGGTATATAAGAGACATGGATACTAGTAATAATAACTAGACTTAAGCATTTTGGACTGTGGTTTGGACCCAACGAGTTATTATTGCTAGTGGCCCGGGTCGTTACATTTGGTATCAGAGCTAGTCACCAGCCGGAAGTGTGTGGCGAGTCTCGACTAAGTCAGGGTCTGAAAGACAAGGTGACAAGCTATGTCAAGGGTGTGAATGACGAGGCTAGCGAGACAAGTCTCACATCGCCTGGTGATCATGGGTTGTGTGTGTGTTTGTACTGACGAGGACGTCAGGCCTAAACGGGGGGAGTCTGTGACGCCCCGAATAGTCCCACATCGGATGTGAATAGGATTGTGATTGGGTATATAAGAGACATGGACACTAGTAATAATAACTGGACTTAAGCATTTTGGACTGTGGTTTGGACCCAACGAATTATTATTGCTAGTGGGTCGGGTCGTTACAACCAGCGAGTTTGGCAACCGGCAATTCAGGTATAGCCCTGTAAAACTGTTTGTGAAATTTACGCTCCAATTCGCCCCAAACTCTAACTGAATTGGGGGGCAAGCTTGTGTACCAAGTAAACGTCGTCTTTATTAATGACGTATTAAATAATCTAAGCTTCGGTATGGGTCCACGGCCGCTTCTTTACATTGGGACGTGGACCAAGCAATATGCTCGATTATGTTCTTAGTTTCTTCGCTTGAGAAATTGTCAAACTTTGGCATCTTACAGTTGACCGAGTTCGGATGCTCCGCATCCACATTGGAGGATATGAAAATCTAAATACTGGTCGTATAGCCGACATAGCCTCTATGCCGAATGTATTTCTTATTACTTCTTCTATCTAAACATAGAGCTCAATATTCCCTGTCAGGGGAGTCGACGCCGCCGGCTGTATTGTGTTTAAATTTAAAGGTGGATGTGTAATTTGACCCACCTGATTTTGGGCAGATCCCAAATTTGGGGCTTGCCCCCCAATTGTCATGCCCTCGGTTTGGAGTTGATTAACTAGCAGAGGATGTGGAGTGGGTAATCCCCAGGCAATTTCCTGCTGATGGTCGATGGTTGGGTTCATCGGCCTATAACTTGCCTGGAATTGAGCCGCTTGTCGTTGTACCGCCCCCAGCGGCTGCGCCGCCTAGAAGGGCACCATCGACTGCACAATTCCTTGTGATTGTGATGCCGTCATTATCGATGCCATCAAAATTAGTTGCATCGGCAATTGTTGGGTCAATGTGTGGGCACCATCGGCTGCACAATTCCTTGTGATTGTGATGCTGTCATTATCGATGCCATCGGAATTAGTTGCACTGGCAATTGTTGGGTCAATGTGTGGGAAGATCCCTGTAGGCCTCCACTATATTGTTCGTTTCGGGCTAACATTTGCCCTTTTCGAGCAATGCTTTCGTTTGAGGCCGTTATTGTGGCCAATACTACGTCGAGGCGCGTATTGTTCGCTTGGCTATTTCGTTCCAATGTATTCAATGCTCGGTTCATATGTCTAAGCGCTATCACTAGAGTCGGCTCTTGTTCAGCCGATCGTCAGCTCGTCTCGGGGACTTCCAGTAATGCTAGAGTTTGCTCATTTGCTTTTCCAGCACTACTGGCTTGGTCATCCCCTGAAGATCTGGGGACGACTCTATTCCAAAGACTTAGGCTATTGTTCTCTGACATTTTAAGCTAGATGTAGATTAAATCAGTGTTTACCTGAGAGTCCCACCGGGCGTGCTAGAAAATTATTGGTCGCTGATTCGGATGTTGATTGCTGACCTGATACGGTCTTCGATCGACTTCGGAGTTGACCTTCCGAAGTGCGCCTAAGATCAAGCAATCGGGTTGAGGAGGGATCTGCTCAACCGGGTTCTTCTCAATCAAACACAGAACAGAGTTCAGCCTATGAGAGCCAAACTGATTCTCAACCAATAGTGTTAGAAACTTGCAGGAACTGGACTCGGCCGACCGAGCCGAATCGAACTACAAAGCTCGGAGTTGAGTGGAAATGGGTTGCGACGATTGGGGACTAATTACACGTAGAACTACTCCTAGGAAAGTTGGAAGATTACACTAGGAAAGCAGTAACGAAAGATATAAATCTAGCTAGAAAAGCAGGAAAACTACTCTAGGAAAGCAGTAGATGCGGAAATTGAAAGGGAATTGAAAATAGAGGTCTCTAGCTTATAATTGCAGGACCTGTTTTTAGAGGAGAATTCGCTTATTTATATTGGTGCGAACTCCTCCGCCATTATAGGTAATGGCATATTACTCGGCCACATTCCCTCCAGGCACCCCTCACCCTAACGAGGTAGTGGCGCATTTTTCAGCCACGTTAGTCCCGAACATCACGCGCTATTATTAATCGATTCTCGGTCGTGACTGATAAAGTATGTTTTGGCGGAAATAGCGTCTGTTGCAGATTTAGTGCCCTATAATCTCACTAGTTTAATTTTAGACATTATTTATCCAGATATCCTTGGTTTCGGTCTTTACTGTCATGCCCCGAGGCCGCCACTTTGGTCGGTTCGAGCACGTCAACAGACCCGCCAATCGAGCATGACCTTTCAAGACCCGAAAGGAACGGTTCATTCAAAACAAACACAGTTTAGTGTAAGTGGAAGAGTATCAATCAGAGTACTAAACTATATAAATAAAACTTCATTCATTCAAACAAGCAGTTAGAAGGAAATGAAAGTACATACACGAGTGAACCTTTAAACTATAAATAAATTACAACTCTCTTTAACATAAACTTTAAACTCAAAGAAATTACATTTTCATGCGACACTTCCAAAAGGAGGGCTTTAACATTTAATATTTACAATATTTTTCTCACATACAAGTTCACTCTAAAGTAAAACCAAAATGAACTGGCGACTCTAGACTGCTAGGTCGCTAAGCTGTTGGGCCCTTACCCCTGTCGCGTGCCTCGCTCGATGTACCTGGACCTGTAATGATGTCACCCAAGGGTGTGAGAACTACTTAAAGTTCCCAGTGGATTCAACCACCGAGAAAGAATGTCCTACATCGCTTGGTCCAATAGAATAATATAATAGATGACAATATAATATTGAAAGCTGTAAACTCTATCTAGCATGCTCATGTATAACTTTAACATTTGCCATGACACGACTCTATGTCGTCACCCAAGGTTCCATACTAGCCACATAATCACTTGATACAAAACTCATATTTGTTATTGTGTTTTAATTCAAGTTGCTTAACCCTCGAAAATACTTGCCCAACGGGCCCCAACCCGATAGTCATGCTACCATAAGACAAGATTTCTAAGGTTGCCGATAGCACCTCAAGTGCTACCCCGCCCAACGGAAAACTTTGTCATACGGACCCGGCCCCGAAGATGGTCTTGCTCTTACTCTCCGACACAAGATCAACATTTTACCCCCAAAAGTGCAATCATCTTTTCTTTTCTTTTCTTTTCTTTTGCTTTGCCACTTGGCCTCTTTTTGCACTTTATGCATTTGCCTTTCTTTCTCATTTGAGCTTCTAGCTCTCATTGCCACTTGGCAATTCTCTTTCTCTTCCATTAAAGCTTTTAGCTTATCTTTTATTTACTCAACTCTTACCCTAGGTCCTTGCCTCAAGGGTAGCCAAAAGTCCTTTGGACTTTAATTACACTTTTCTTTTCCTTTCTCTATTTCATGTTGAAGTTAAAGTGAGTGTTCATTTGCCCAACTCCCTAAGACCAACTATAGGGATTTCTTTTACTTTACTCTTTAACCTCAACCAATGCCTCAATCCTTAGAGTTTTGACTCTAAGTTAAAACTTTATGTCATAACCTTAGTTTACTCTTATGCAAATGCCACATGTGAGATCCTAAGGTTAATGCCACTCATCAATTCCTACACTAGGTTTTCTCCTAGATCATCATGCCATTGTCCTATACGACCCTTAACATAATGCTCCTAGCATTAAATCAACATACAAAATCCTCATTCCCTTTTACCTACAATATATCATTCACACATTCTCAATCTCAAGATGGTTCTTAAGTTATTATTACCCTACATGAACCTAAAATCTATTAGCATGCTTCTAATAACTAAAAGCAAAGGAAAAGGGGAAAGGTCACCCATTTCGGTAAATATCCCCCACCTTTTGTTATTCTTGAAAGAGAGATGGGTTGCTCTCTTGTAGGTCCACAAGAAAAACCCTAGAATGAAATGAATACTATAAGGAAATCACCTCATTGCTCTACTAACATCATAAAAACCATACAAAGAGTAACCTTAAGATTTTGCTCTTGTTTCCCACATGGGTTCCTTAACCAAAGAGCAAGAAAAAAGTAAAAATCCCTCATTTGAGGTGTTCTCACAAAAGAGATATTTGATCTCTTCTACTTAGTAGAAAAAACCCTAAAAATGGTGGGAAACCTTATTTGAGAGGTTTTTCAATGTTCTTGAACCCAAGAAAATTCCAAAAATGGAACCCTAGATTTTTGGACTTACCTCTTTTGATGCCTCTTGACCAAGAGAGATGTGAAAAGAGGATGTTGGTGTAGTGGCCCAGGTTCCCATGCAACCTTTTTCTGGTGAATCCACTGTTTAGAACACCTAGTGTTGGTGTAGCTGGCCCATGGTGCATCAAAGGGATGCCACAGATGGACCTTGTGAGGTATCTTTAGCTGTGTTGTCCTTCGGCTACATTTGCCGAAATTTTGAAAAGGTTTTAGGCCAAACAGAGGTTGGATTTGGATTCAGCGCGGAAAAACGCTTGAAAACGGCTATTTGCTTGTTTGATTCTTAGTCCGGATGCCCAAAAATGGACTCTCGGAAATTTTTATTGGTTTTCGGTGCATGGGAGGGGCCGTGGACCGCCGGCATGCCACGTGGTGGCCTGTCATTGGTCGGTTTTCAGTGCTCGATCCACAGAGCGTCACGGCTGGGTGCACAGACCCGGCACAGGGACACGTGGCGCCGCCTGATTGGCGGGCTCAAGGTGCGCGGTCTACTGAGGGGACGCGGCGGTGCATGGACCAAGGCGGGGGACGCGTGGCAGCCCCCGGTTGGTCGGTGAACGCGGCGCGGTCCACGGAATCCCGAAGTAGGGTGCGTAGACCGGGTGCAGGGGACACGTGTCGCTACGTGATTTGCGGGCTCATCAGGCGCGGCGCACGGAAGGGTGCGCCGGCGCCTCGGGGCGCGTGCGCGCGTGGGGGGCAGGCGGCGCGACCGGCGCGGGCGGGCGACCGATCGACAGGTCCCCCGGGCTGGACACGTGGCGCCCGCGCATTGGCGGGCGCCAACCACCCCTTTGACTGGGTGGAGGCCACGTGGCCGCATCTGGGTGGCCCGCGCGGCTGTTCCCTGTTTGCCGGGCCACGTGGCAGCACCTGGGTGATTCGGGCGCGCACAGTGTTGGGCCGGGCCCAACAATGTAGCAGCCCGAATCATTCGGGCGCCCGAAATTGGGGCCCAAAAGCCCAACTTTGATTTTTTCGGGTTGAGGCCTATAAATAGGCCCTTTGCACTGCCTTTTCAGGCTTTTCCCGAGCCCATTTTCTCTTGAGGCCTATTGTGAACTTTTTGATCTCCTTATTCTACATCTTATGGAGGAGTTTCAGGATTTTATGTGGCACGCTTTTCGAGATGTCCATTTTCTTGGCGCATCGTGACGTTCCTTCGTCGGTGTTTCCTCCCATCTCGTTTCGGTGCGCGAGCTCCCCCGGCCTACTCCGACCACCTTTTCGAGCGATTCTTTCGCCTTTGGATCCGCGACAGGTAGGGCTACAATCTTGGTGCTTTCAGCATCTCCTAGTTTCGGGTTTTTCTTGGAGTTTTTCCATGCTTACTGGGACCCTTGTTTGCTGTGAGTTTTTCGGGGACAGCAGGATTGTTGCGTGGAGTTCTCCGCGCTCGAGCATCGGATCGAGACGAGCCTATACACTTTTTGCATCTACTCGTCACGAGGATTATCGTCGTATTTTTTTGGGATTTTTCTGAGACTTCCCGGAGGTATATTTTTCTCCTTTTATCTGCGCATGGGACTACCGTTGTGTTGTTGTGAGGTTTTGCGGACCCTGTGTTGTGGAATTTGTAACTCGGCCTACGGGGCTCGGTTTTGGACGTGCAGGTACCCATTTCGAAGGTCTCGACGTGACGATCGTAGCAGTATTTTTATCGGATTTTTTGGAGCCCTTTATGCAGGTGAATAAATTGCATCTTTGGGACTAATGTGCAGGATGTGTATACTTGGTTAAATTTTGGAATTAAGTATAACTGTAAGCCTTGTGTTGTACCCAGGAGGGTTTTCGGGTATTGCTGGACCGTTGGATCTGGAGACATTGATTTCTGGGTATTTTCAGCTGTGGGACTTTGGACAGTTCAGCTCTTCAGGTGGGTTGCCTCGTCTTCAAGATCTACGGATTGCACATTAATTCTATCTTTGTAGGAACTTGCATGATTGTAATGGTATATTGATAGCATGCTAGAATGTAGGAATTGATGTTCCTGATGTATTTAGATGATCATGTGATTTATTGTTTCCTACAACCAGTTAAGTTATTGTTAACTTGGAAGTTGACCTAGCACCCCCACCATATGCAGCATGTTCAGCCAGACTTGTAGAAAACTCCAATTTGGGCTAGGTTATTATTGCTCTAGACATTCCCACACCACTATTTACTGTTTCATCCTGGACTTAGAGTTTTCCTCGCCCGGGTAGTGGGCCGAGAGGTCGGGTTGTTGTGGGATGCATTTTTACACTCGTGTCTGGGGACCGAGTGGAGTCTGATAGCAGTCTGTAGATCAGTGTTCTTTTGGGAGCCGTCAGGGTGACAGTGGGTCTCGGCTGTGTAGTTTTCCAACCTGTGAGTGAGAAAGTGTTTTGTTGGTTACAGCCGATCTTGTTGATCGAGGATTTGGATTATAGCCTGCATGAGCCATATTTGAGCTCGACAGAGATGCGCAGATACTTTCCTCGGTGGGGTCGCGCCCCTCGAGTGCCACTCCGGAGTTGGGCTTGTTCTTACTATCGCGACTTGTCGACGCAGTCCCTCTGGCTGGGCGAGTTTTGGCAGTCACGGATGCCCTACGTAAGTCCGGTCCTCCGTGGATGTAACGGCAGTAGGTAGGCGCGGGTTTGACTGGACCCGATGTGGCAGTCACTATAGATTGGGTGATCTGAGTTGAGAGTTAGTAGATGCACCATATTTCTTTCTGTTCCACTTCTTGAGCATCTAGATAGAGGCATAGTAGATGTAGAGTTATATTTTCCAGCTTTTCCTTCCAGCACTGCATTTTTACCTTATGCCTCTAGTAGACTTAGTGGGCGGACCGTCGGGCTTGTTGGCGGTACCCACTGAGAACTACTGTGGGATGTAGTTCTCACACCCGCCGTGGTGTCTTTTCCCCAGGGACTTCTGCTCCAGTTCCTGCTGCACCAGTTGTTGATCCAGCTGATCGAGGTAAGGGAGTCGCGAGATAGATCCCTTTCGGTCGTCGTCCAGAGAGTAGATGTACCCCCTTACTTTTTGAGAGTTCTTGTTGAGAGACCTTTGTAGCGAGGTATAGAGTTGTACTCTTCTTCTGCTTTTGAGAGACTTTATGTATTTTTGGTGAGGACTGTGTTGTATATTGTTGGAGTTGTATTTATTTTATTTCAGCTTTTACCTTTCAGCTCTGATATCTGTTAGTGTAGAGGATTTTTGCAGGTTAGTCGCTACATCTATACGGGGCTTCCCGTATGGGCGGCGGATCTGTTGGCGAGCCCGGGTCGCAGTTTCGACCCCGGGGCGTGACAGTTGGAGCTTGATAGAGATGCTCTACAAGGTCCTCTTCAAGTTTCCAAGCTCCCAAGTGCTCAACCTCCCTCTGTCAGAGCTCCCAGCCACCACCTCCAACTGCTGCTGCTGCTGCCTCTCTTTTCTGGTCGAACAAAGAGAAAGAGGGAGAGATGGAGAGGTGTTTGAAATGGGAGAAGAGAGAGAGGGAGAGCTCTGCTATATGACAGGGGGTAGGTGAGGCTGAAATCCCTCTAATTCCGCTCTGCCCGCGGGATTTTCGCCGCGATTCGGGTGCCCGAAATGTTTTGCCAGGCGCCCGGAACTATAGAACACTGTTCATCCGGGCGGCCCCTTCAAAGCCCGCTACTGTTCATTCGGACGCCCCCAGGACTTCCCGGGCGCCCGAATCCCCAGTTTGTCCAAAATCCCAGCTCTCGATCTGGGGGTTCTGCAGCTGGGTCCGGGCACCCGCAGGACACGTCCGGGCGCCCGATTCTGGTCCAGCAATCCAGAATCAAGGCTGATTGCTTCTTTCGACGCCGTTTCAGCTCACTTTCGATTCGAATGCTATTTGCTTCGAACCAAACCCGCTCCACCTCATTTTTATCATATTTTATAATATGTTTGAAATGATTTGACCGCACTTTACTACTTAGCAAAGTTGGTGCACTACATTTACCCTCACTCGGCTTATAAAGCCGATGACCGATTCTTTCTCTCAGTTCTTATCCCCAATCGAATTATAAAGCCAATGATCGATTTCTTACATAGAGAGCCAATTCATGCCTATTCTTTGTTAAAGTTTAGGTGTCTTTCATCGGCTCATATTCCTTCTCGATTCGTCCACATCGGTTGACTCATTGATCGATTTTCACACCACTTGTCACCTTTTGATTCGGTTCAAATGGCTCGATTATATTGACCGTATCTCTTGCCGCGACAATTTTTCGATTTCAACGCCATGAAAAAAACAAATTCTTCCTTGCCATTACCATTCATTTTTCTATATTTATTACTTCCCTATTTGGTTGAATGGGTATCTAATCATCCCTTTCTATATTATTATTCTAATTTTAATATCCAATTTATACTAAGTATTTTCAAATCCCAATCACCTTAGCATAAATTAATTACTGTTTCTTATTTATTATAACTTAAAATTTTTCGTTGAGAATGTTAAAAACCTTGCTAGTATAGAATACTAAAGAGCTTTTCACTTGTTATGACTATAAAGTCTTCATCGAAGTTAGAGAAGTGTTTTACCATGATTTATTTTCATGCAAAAGTTATAGAAGATTCAACAAAACTGTTCAACATTTCGTGAGTAATGAATCATATATAGGTAAGTTTCAGGCATATTGGCAAGATACTATTTAGATGAATTATTTAGCTGCGCTTATATATATATATATATATATATATATATATATATATATATATATATATATATATATATATATATATATATATATATATATATATATAGAGTTGTGCTGAAATGTTATTGATAACACCAGCCCAACTTTACCATTCATTTTGTAGTCTTTGGATCGCATTGAGGTTCGTGCAGCCTCTTTAATTAAAAAGAAAAATTTTTTACTTTTTAATTTTTCTTTTTACTTTTTTTTTTCTCTTTTTTTTCATTAAAGAGCCTCCACGAATCTCGATGCGATTTCTTTTTATTTTTTCTTTTCTCTTTTTTTCATTAAAGAGCCTCCACGAATCTCGATGCGATCCAAGTACTACAAAATGGATGATAAAATTAGGCTGGTACTATCAATAGCATTCCAGCACAACTATATATATATATATATATATATATATATATATATATATATATATATATATATATATATATATATATATATATATATTCTTTTGACATATATATTCAGAGTTGTTTCCGCTTTTTAATAAAAAGTTGGCATTTAATTAATTTTTATTTTATTTTTTTGAACTAGTTACAGTACACACAGTCCACGTGCGATACACTTATCTTTATTTTAATAAACATATAAAATTTAAAATAAAAAAAAAAATCACAACTATATTTATCTTAAAAATTTAGGATATAATTTTTTATTAAAAATATATTTAGTAATAATATATTATAAGAATTATTGAAGTCATGATATAATCAAAGCATGATTCATTAACGTTTTGAAAATTTAATAAAAATATGATTCTATTTTTATTTTATTTATGACTCTATTTTTTAATTAATTTTTTAAAAAATTTTGTTTTGTTTTGATTTATTTTCTAATTTGAGATAATCTGAAAATATAGAAAAAATATAGAATGATATATAAATATTTAATAAATAAAAAAATTTTATTATTATTTTTTCGTTACGTAATTATATTAGCAGCATATTTTTTTACTCTATTTAGAATTTCGTCTTGTCAATTTTTATCTACTTATATATATATATATATATATATATATATATATATATATATATATATATATATATATATATATATATATATATATATATATATATATATATATATTTGGAAAGCAATTTCTGTTACCAAACTTCAAAAATAAAATTTAAAAAATTGAAAACTAAAAGTTTATTTAAATTTAAAATTAAAAATTAATTTTGATAATTAATTCCATGCATTGCACGGGTTAACTTACTAGTAAACTTTAGAAATAAAGCCCGTGAGCAATTCATTCATTAAAATGTAGAGCTTGATTACGAGTGAACAGTTTTGAAGAACCAATAATTAAATACAATAGTTTCTCTCTCTCTCTCTCTCTCTCTCTCTCTCTCTCTCTCTCTCTCTCTCTCTCTCTCTCTCTCTCTCTCTCTCTCTATATATATATATATATATATATATATAATAAAAATAAAAAAAATAAAAAAAAAAAGACAATAAGAATTTGTGATATACCAATTAGTTGTACTTGTAGGATAGGAAAGATAATATTTGATTAAGGAATAGACCAAAACATCATTAAGATATCCTTAATTAATTAAGATAGCAATTCTCTGTAACTTTCTCTCTGTGAGACCATCATGTTGTAATCCTACCATTTCATCTACAAGAGTACACATAATAATTGATATGAAGTTCAAGCCAAGCTCAAAAACCCACATAAGTGAGTTTAAAATGTGATAAACCTATATAAATTTGAGCCTATTAACATATGTCAATCATTTATTTATTTATTTATTTTTAATTACTATTCAATTTGGAACTATTATTATTATCATTATCATACACATGGATGGCTATAACTCACTCATCCTAGAGTCAATCCCCCTAACTAATCCCAATCCCCTATTAGTATCATTATTATTATCATTATCATATACATTAATGACTATAACTCACTCATCCTAGAGTCAATCCCAATCCCCCTAACTAATCCCAACCTGCATTAATAATTGAAAAGATATTCTTTTTGAATGAATTTATTCTGTCTGGACCATTGGATTAATTGAATAAAATTGTTTTAGATATAACCCACTGTAAGAAAGTTAATATTTAAGAATATTTATTTGTATACATAATAATATTTAAAAACGTCTTAATATAGTCTAGTGTCGTATTTGAAATAATATTTATTTGTGTACATAATAATATTTAAAAACGTTTTAATATAGTCTCGCGTCGTATTTAAAAACATCGGCAAATGAAGAGTCGCTACATATATACCGACGTTTATGCCAAATATCGATAATGTAACGATCCGACCCACTAACAATAATAACATATACCGACTTTTATGTCAAATATCGATAATATAACGATCCGACCCACTAGTAATAATAACTTGTTACAATCCGACCCACTAGCAATCATAACTTGTTAGGCCCACACCACAATCCAACAATAATAACATATACCGACTTTTATGTCAAATATCGATAATATAACGATCCGACCCACTAGTAATAATAACTTGTTACAATCCGACCCACTAGCAATCATAACTTGTTAGGCCCACACCACAATCCAAAATATTTTTATTGGGCCGATACCACAGCCCAAAATGATTAAGCTCAGTTATTATTAATAGTGTCCATGTCTCATATAAACCCAATCACAATTCCATCCACATCGATGTCTCCCCACACACTTCCGGCTGGTTATTGGCTCTGATACCAAATATAACGACTCGACCGACTCGACCTACTAGCAATAATAACTTGTTAGACCCACACCACAGCCCAAAATGCTTAAGCCCAGTTATTATTACTAGTATTCATGTCTCATATAAACCCAATCACAATTCCATCTACATCCGATGTGGGACTATTGGGGGTGTCACAGATAAAATATATTTTGAGGTTTTAAAGCGTTAGAATTTTTTTAAATCAAATATGTCAAAAAAATTAAAAATAATAGTAAAATTCATCATTGAATAAATTAGTTTAATATAATAAATGATTTATATGATGATATTTTTTGAAGCATCGATATTTTCTATATTATAGAGATATTTAGAGACAATTATACTAAGCGTCGTTTAAAAAGTGTTATTATATTATTATTATTATTATTATTATTATTGTAGTGAACTTGTTTTTTCTCAAAATAATAATAATAATAATAATAATAATCCCTAACTAATACCCAATTTACAAGAACATATATAGTATTGTACTAATTAAGTAATACCATGAATTAAAATTTTAGTAAAATTACTTTTTGACTATTTTTCTAGACAGAAAAAGCACAATCAAGTAAGATCTTATACTGTGTTTAGTTTGAAGATTTCTATAAATATCAATCACTATACACTCTATTTCTTTATCTATCACTGTCTTTGTTTGGTTCCGATATAAGGTAGAACTATATATTTATTTCAGGGTTAGATATAAGTTCAGAAACAAGCGAGAATAAGATTAATTTTACGTTTGAATAAAAATTAGGTTGTTTTTAGAAATAAGAAAAATAGTATTTGGACAGTTAGATTGAAATAGTAAAAATAATAATAATTATAATTTTAAAATAATAATATTTTATCTAAATAATTAATATAAAATATTAATTAAATAATAATTTATCTTATTTAATTAACTATTGTTACATAATCCTGAATATTAATTGATAAAATAATTAACAATAATAAGTATTATTATTAATAAATAATTTAATTATTTACAAATAATTTAATAAATTAATTAGTTAATTATCTAATCGTTAGATAATTAGTTAATAAAATAATTAGATTAGTAAAAATATTAGATTAATTATAGAGTTAATACAATAATTAAAATTATATTTATTTTAATTAAGTTTATTCTCAATTAATTGATAAAATAATTAACAATAGTGAGTATTATTAATAATTAATAATTTAATTAACTACAAATAATTTAATAATTTAATAATTTAATTAGTTAATTATCTAAATACTTAAATAATTAGTTAATAAAATAATTAAATTAGTTAAAATATTAGATTAATTAAAGAGTTAATATAATAATTTAAATTATATTTACTTTAATTAAGCTTATTCTCAGTTAATTGATAAAATAATTAGCAAGTATTATTAATAATAAATAATTTAATTAACTACAAATAATTTAATAATTTAATAATTTAATTAGTAAATTATCTAAATACTTAAATAATTAGTTAAAATATTAGATTAATTAAAAAATTAATATAATAATTAAAATTATATTTATTTTCACAACAGCAAAACTATACTATAGCAGCACTTTTAAGTGTTTCTAAAATCTAAAAAAAGTGTCGTTAGCAAAAATAGCGACACTTATAATTAGTGTCGATATATGTGCAGCCGCTATGGTGTATATATACCGACACATTATTGTAATGTGTCCCAAAAATATGTCTTTATAACCTAATTTTGAATATAGATGAAATATAAATAGGACATTTGTACAAAAGTGTCACAAAGATATGTCTCTATAACCTAATTTTGTTGTAGTGCTTAATTAAGCTTATTTTCAAATGGGAATAAACCTTGTTCTAAAAAAAAATTGGAACAGTAGTTCCAATCTTATACCAGCTTATTTCAAAAAGACGAGAACTGTTGTTCCCATCTATAACCAAACGCGTTTTGAGAAACAAAGTTGGAACAAAATTTTATTTCAGGTCTTATTCTCGAAACAAACAGAGATTAAAGTTTATTTTCTAATTCTCTTTTTTTTTCTGTAAATTATTTTAAGAAAAATTTTATGCCATTAATTTAGTTTTCATATGATTTACTGCTGTCCAAAAAAAAATAAAAAAGATAGAAATCTAACTCATTCAACTAGCTAAATCTGATTGATTATCCATGTGGGTTTCTTTTAGACTTAATTATAAAAATTCCCATGCACTGTGCTACATATTTCTAATACCTTCTTGCATAATAAATTTTTATTTTCGACTAAAATTATTTTAGAAATAAATAAATTGGATAACATGTTATTTTTCTCTCAAATAAAAAAAAAATATATTAATTTTATATTTTAATTTTATATTAAATACGTCTAATAATATGATTTTTTTTTTTTACTTTTGACGAAATTGGGATGATGCAACAAGATGATTTGGCATGATATACTTAAATTCTCGCACACATGAATGCTTTTTTATAATTCTCTCTAGCATTTTGATATTCGAAGGAGTGTTTAATGTACTTAGAAAATGTGACGCTCCCAATAGTCTCGCATCGGATGTGAATGAAATTATAATTAAGTTTATATGAGACATAGACCCTAATAATAATAACTGGACTTAAGTATTTTGGACTGTGGTGTGGGTCCAACAAATTATTATTGCTAGTGGACCGGGTCGATTTTTTGGTATCAGATCCAATAACCAGTCGGAAGTGTGTGGCGAGCCTCGGCTGAACCTGTGTCTAGATGACAGGGCTGAGACTGTGTCTAGATGGCAGGGCTAGCGAGACAAGTCTCACATCGCCTGTGTGTGTGTTTGGACTGACGAGAACGTCAGGCCTAAACGGGGGGAGTCTGTGACACCCCCAATAATTCCACGTCGGATTTGAATGGAATTGTGATTGGTTTATATGAGACATGGACACTAGTAATAATAACTTGGCTTAAATATTTTGGACTGTGGTGTGGACCCAACGAGTTATTATTGCTAGTGGGCCGGATCGTTACAGAAAATATATTATGAATGCTTTTTTATAATTCTCTCTCTAATTTTGATATTTGAAGGTATGCTTAAATGTACTTGAAAATATATTATTTAAATAAGCAGCCGATAAGATTAACAAAAAAAAAAATTAAAAATAAATTTATTTGAGGCAGATCTACTGTAATATTTTTAAATTTTAAATTTTTATATAAATAAAATATAAATAGAACTAAATTTTTTAATTATGTTATATTAAATTTAAAATAATTTTAGAGTAGATAATTTTTTGAAAGATAGAACGTCACATCTAAATTAAAGGAGCATGATTATGTAAATTTTTTATGTATATAAATATTTGAGATAAGAAAGTATAGAAAGGGCTTTTGTAATCAACCCTTTATTTTGCATATAAAACTAGACTAGCTCTTCCTAATTGTACTAATTAAATGTTCAACATGCCCTCTTATTTTTCACAAAACGAAAGTTATCACTTAAGTATATATTATATATTATATATTATATATATAATAATATTAAAAAAAAATTATATACAATAGATATTTAGAGCTAGACTGTAATATTATTAATAGTACCAAGTTATTGATATTATTAAATTTTTAACTCTTAAATAAAAAGATGTGTGGTTGTGATGATGGTGTGCTTCTTGGATTTAATAGGTGGTTGGAAAAATAGTAAAATTTAACGGATGAAAATAATTAAAAAAATTAATCTAAGGATAGAAAATTTGATAGTACGAATGACTCGATACTATTAATTGTATAGTAACCGAACTCAGATATTTATATTTTTATATATACATAAAGATAATTATGTATTTATATATATATATATATATATATATATATATATATATATATATATATATATATATATATACATTTCAAACAAAAACAAAGAAAAAAAAAAGTGAGAATTATACTCTACTTACATACAGCCAACATCCTCTCTGACCATTAAATCTCCACCCTTCCTCCCTTATCAACCCCCCTCCTCTCCCCCCACTCCCCAACCCCCTCCCTCTCCCCTCTCACTATCTCTTTCTCTCTCCCCTTCCCCCTCTCCCCCCCCCTCTCTCTCTCTCTCTCTCTCTCTCTCTCTCTCTTGCTTCTTCCTCTATCCTTCTATCCCCAATGTCCACTCCCACCTCTCTCTCTCTCTCTCTCTCTCTCTCTTAACCCACATCTCCCAATGAGTTTCTAAAAGATAAGAACCTAAAAAACCAATACAATTCTCAAATCAACAATATATTATTCATCTTATTATCTTGTGGTAAGCATATTAGGCAATCTCTCCATATCTTATTCATTCTATATATATATAAATATAATTTTCTGGGTTTCTTAATTTCTCATTATTGGTTCCATGTCTTTTCCCAATCCAAGTTAAGTTACTTGTGGCTCAAGCCATGTTTGGTATTAATTTCAATGCGTTGTTGCTGCTAAATTTTAATAAAATTATTATTATTATTATTATTAATTCTTATTCGATATTCGCAGTTAGGTGTCCAGTTTAGAACGCTCAGCGCCATATCGCAAGTGAGAAATGGCGCCGAGGGGCGGCCGCGGAAAAGCCAAGGGAGAAAAAAAGAGAGAAGAGAAAGGTACATACATCTATAAACTGTTGCATTCCTTTTTTTATTATTATTATTATTATATTTATGTAAACATTTAAATATTTTACATAACTGTTACAATTAAATAACTAAAGTTTTTTTTTTTTTTTTTTTTTTTTTTTGTGTGTGTATATATATATAGTTCTCCCTGTGGCTATTGATATCACGATAAACCTCCCGGATGAGTCTCATGTCGTTCTAAAGGTATTGTTCTCTCCATTTCTTAAATTAAATAAATAATTTAATTATAGCTTAATAGTTAATTAAATATCTGGGATTATTATGGGTGTATAAAAAAAGGACATGGGAACATATACAGTATATATGAATATAAGAAGAATATGTGGGGTTACGGTACTCCGCCGAGGACGAGGAATGGGTGCATCCGCGAAAGAGGGTTTGGATTCGTAATCGTTCCATGTTTTCCCCGCGAGGTGGGATCCCGTCACCCCCAGTAGGTTTAATTAATAGGGGCGGGGACCGAAATTGAAAGAAAAAAAAAAAAAATGTGTGGAGAGTCCCCTCGACTATAGAATATTTTGAACGGAGCCCCTCAACTTTTCTTAATTTGTTAAGGGTGAACTTCAATAGGATAATTTTTTTTTATCGGATTATTGGCGCTAGAAATACGTAATTAATTTACTTAACGCATATATATATATAGAGTCCTACTATCGATAGTACCAAACAATTGGTGCTATCAAGTTTTCAGAATAAAAAGATATGCGGTTGGGATTATAGTGGTCCCCTAAAATTTTTACTATTCAACCAACCACCTAGTAAACCCTAGGGGACCACTATAATCCCAACCGCATATTTTTTCATCTAGCAGCTAAAAATTTGATAGCACCAATGACTTGGTGTTATCGATAATATTCTAGCTTAATTATATATATATATATATATATATATATATATATATATATATATATATATATATATATATATATATATATATATATATATATTGCCTACGGATCTGGACCGAACTCGATCCATTTAGACGTTGAGTCTATTGTTGAGTCTCTCGCCGTTAAATCCATTGTGGATCGTAGTTTCGCTCAACTTATTAGGCTCGCCCAACTCAACTTATTAGTCTCCTAGGTTTATTGTCATAAGACAGGATAGCCAACAATCCCCCCAACACATACACTGTGTGGGAATCGAACACGCGCCACTGATTTTAATACTATTTGTCGAATCGTTGTCGCTAACTATTAATCCTAAAAGTTTGAGCGGTTAGAAATACGCAATTAATTCACTTAAAGCATACAGACACAGTGCCCACGAATCTCGACCGGACTCAATCCATCTACCCGTTGGATCTATTGTTTGGTCTTTTATCGTTAGGTCTATCATGAATCGCAATCCTACTTTATTTACTGGGCTAATCCAACTCAACGTATTAATCTCCTGAGCTTATTGTCACGGAGTAAAAAATTAAACATATTTTTAACCCATAAATAAATAGCTAATAATATTCACATTTTTACTCCGTGGTTTCAAAAAGTTTTAGTTAACTACTCCCTGGTTTAGCTCACTTTCACTTTTGCCACCTTTGATTAAAAAAAATTACACTTAACAATCATCTGAGTATCAAAAAAATTATAATTTACTATTCTATTATTTAGATAAAGATAAAGATAAAATAATAAAATAATTTAGTTTAATTTTTTTTGAATCGTATGATGGTAAAATAAAAAATAAGCTAAACCATGAGGAGGCAAATTAAATTTTACTTTTTTCAACAGAGATTTCTCTTTCTTTAACTACTATATATTTTTTAATTCGAGTTTTTAAGATTGATTAAGTTAAAAATTTATCAACTTTTTAGGCTTAATTATCTATTATCAGTTAATTAATTTTATTTTATTTGATACAAATGTTTATAACTACTAAATTTAGTAAAATTATCCAAAAAAATCGATAAAATTTCTAATTTAATTTTGGGTTAAAATTATTCAAAGTAAAACTCTATTAGTCAATGCCAAAAAAAAAAAAAAAAAAAAAAAAAAAAAAAAAAAGTTCAAGGGCTATTTTAAAATGGCTTAAAGTTGGTTGGGGGTTCATACATTTTTCTCGTAATTCTTTTGAGCAATATTATTCGTACATTCGAAATCAGGTGTATGATATACATCTCATTTATTATTGGATTGAGATTTTTTTACTATTTACTTCGAAATGATCAGTAAAATTCATTCCATTTCAGAATGGGTGGGATGTAAGATGTATATTTGATTTCGGATGTACAAAAAATATTTTTTAATATTTTTTTATTATTTTAGTTAAAGATTTTGTTAAATGTAATGGTTCTATTAGCTATATAGGTCATTAAAAAATGATTAAAATTTATAAAATTAGATAAAATTATAAAATTATTCAGCTAAAATGACCCACGTCTAAACGATTAAAAATTTAGGAGGTCTCAATCAAAAAGTTTAAAGTTGAGTGTTTTATAAATAGCCTATAGCTGAGGGGCCTCCATGCATTTTTACATGAAAGCAACTGTTTCTTGAATGGACTTGAACATTCTTGTTGTGTGCAGCAACATTTAATGGAACTCCTCTTATTGTTAGGGACATAAAAATGGGAAAATGCCAAGTTAGAAGCTAGGTAAACATGTATGGAGAACCCTAAACTATAAGCTATTTAGAAATAGACATACTAATTAACTTCTTTCAAAATGGCCTATAGTTGACAACAAAAGTAATTAATATGTCTATTTAAAAATAGACATACTAATTAATTAATTTTTTTTTTTTATTGTGACCATTTCATCTTCTTTAATGATTATTATATTAAAATTTCACGAAAAATATAAAGTTTAGGGGCCGATTTCACAATTACCTATAGTTGAGGGGGTTTTGGTATAATTTTCAGCTCTAAATTTGTATCTCGTTTTATAATGGAATGTCGGTCGATCGGGCCGTCGGTTTTTGATCGGACGGTCGATTTGGCTTTTCGGGTGCAGGGGATTTCGACGGACAGGATCATCGATGTACGGCGACTGCTAGGTGTTAACACCGGCACTTGCGGAATCACCTGCTACTCCCTCGCCCACGAGGTAATTAATTTTACCCCCCCCTTTTTTTTTTTCTCATTTTCCTTGTGGAAAACATAAAATATTTATATTCATATGTATTTATACATAATTTTTAAATTACGGGTTTATTCCTGTAAGTTTTAAATTATTAAATGCATCTCTCTAAAGTTACAAAAATATATTTTAATTTTTTCTAAAGATTTATAATTTATAAAGAGAAGTGCTAGGTGTACACCCCAAATGGGATGTATATCCTACACCCACCCCATCTTGGGGTGGGTATTCATCTACTCGTCACATCATGTGACGAGTGGAATTCACCCACCCCTAGGATAGGGTGGGTGTAAGATGTACACCCTATTTGGGGTGTACATCTAGCATTTTCCCTTTGCATATTCTGGCACATCATATCACGCATGTCACAATGCGTTCGCTAAGATATAAATTTTATTATTTCAAACCAGCCATTTAATAGCATAAAAATTGAAAAATACTACATGTACACCCCTTAAGGGGTGTACATCTCACACCCCCACCCATCTAGGATGGGGGTGTATGATGTACACCTTAGAGGGGTGTACATGTAGCATGGCACATAAAAATTATACGAAAAGTATTATAAATAATAAATAATATTAACTCTAATTAAAAAGCTATTTATTCGAGAATGATTGCATTGTTGAAAAATTTTTATTGTAATTGATCAACTAATGACAAAGGAAATATGAAGCATGAAAATTTTTATATTATTAAATTATTTTCGATGATGGAACTTTCGAATCTACGATCGGCTCTGTTAAATTTGATTTATATTATTTAAAAAATTTAAAAAATAAATTTTATAATTTTTTGATATTATTTATTTAATGATCGAAAGGGCTTAAAATCAACTGGTAAAAAAAAAATTTCTTACAAAAAATGATGATACGATATTAAAATTTTAGGTCAAAAAATATTAATTTTATTTTATATAGTATAAAAAAAAATTATTAAAATTTTACATAATTTGAATATTTCAGTACCGTTAAACTTACAAACTGCTCACACAATCATTAAAATTATTAATTTTGAATCCCTTTGATCACTAGATAAATGGTATTGAAAATCATAAAATTTATTTTTTAAATATTTTAAATACTCAAGATAAAGTTTAACGAAGCTGATCGTTAATTCAAAAATTATGTCACGCTCCGAGTTTGAAAAAACGGTCTAAAATATTTTCTTTTTTCAGAGTTTACGCTTGAAAATCAGGGCATGAACACATCGTCATATGTATAGAAAATCTTCTATCTATTCGAGCAGAGTCTTCTCTATACATGCACACTAAGTAAGTATAACATATACAATCAGAGTACTAACAATACGTACTTAAACATAACTAAAACATAGTCATAATCCATGAACACTAGAATCACAACTACCAAGATATCACAAATCCAACATCAATAGATTATAACCATAAAGGTCTAACTGTAAAGTAAAAGCTCGGCCAGTCGAAGCTAGCAACAAGGGATGACTCTATCGGATATGCTCTCAACAACGTCCCGACATCCCCGCACCCGATCGACCTGAAATGGTGGTCACCCAAAGGGTGTGAGATACAACATAAATGTATCCCAGTAGGTATGACGGGCCGAGAAATAGCAAGTCGCACCTACTGCTATACAATAAACAGCGGATATTAAGATATCAGGTATACTAAATCAAGAGGCAAATAGGATAACCATATTAAATCTCAGTGCTGCATATAATGTACTAATGACAGAAACTGATCATGTTATAAACAGGTAAATATGATAATCATGGTAAATCACGATGCTGGGTACATGAGGTACTGATAAACAGAAAGTAAGGCATGCTGAATAATAACTGCAATAATAACAACCAAGTAGCTATACCTCAATACTAGAAACAGAATATCCAATCAATGCCACTGTTAGTCACGAGGACCTCAGGCTAATGTCATAGCAGAACACCTAGCAAAATTGACAGCAATCCCCGTACCAAAGATACAGCCAAAGGGGCTCCCCGTATCCAACGGTACAGCCAAACGGGTTTTCCCGTATCAAACGGTACAGCTAAAGGGGCTCTCCGTACCCACCGGTACAGCCAAAGGGGGCTCACGGGCCACATAGACCACTCTACCGGTAAAGAACACCACGACGATGGCCAAACCATCAGTGTACGCGAGTGTACAGTAGGTGCATGGCGATTACAATGCGAATGCTCAAAGCTAGCGGTCGAAAGACCGGGTAATCGACAACAAGCTGGAAACTCCCACAAGAGATGTTAATAACTGTATAATCTCATCATGCTGAACAATAACACTGATCCCTATACTATCATGCAATGTTAGAGTAGGGAGCACTGCAATCACTGAACAGGAATAAGCTGAAGTATTAGACTATAATCATCACTAGCTAATGACCAATCAAGTATGGCATAAGTTCAGATATAAGCTAAGCATGCAAAATAAAAGACAGTAAGCTACTATACTGAAAGAAAGGCAAGAGCTCAATAAATGGCTAACAATCACAGGGGTCCGACCGAATATGGCACCCCAGAGGTGACAACCTAATAAAGCCCGGACCGAAGAAAACCCACCTCAACGTAGGCGGTCCTGAAATCCGCTAGAAGGCTCACGAGCTAGCGGCTGACTATTTGGACCTGAATCATATATACTGATCAGGAAAAATAGACTCACTCATACCCATCCCATCGACACTACATGACTAGAACAATTAAACAGTGGACTTTCCTTAAGTCCCGGGATTTACTGGAATTTTCGAAAACCCGCCAAACGACCACTATAGCCCGAAAGTATCTACAAGTTTCCAAACGTGATGAAACTTCACACGCTGCCCCGGAATGCTTAACTTAAATCGTTCGGGCACAAACATTTGACTCTATGCAATTCCGTGCTCAAACGGTGCCAAAACTATCAAGATCCACTTCCGGAGATCCGATTTCAGCTCCGAAAATCGCCGACGTGAAACGAAAGTCACTGGAACAGCCAGGACAGTGTCGAGAATAACCAGGGACAGCTAATAATGATAATTCATCATCCGATATCCTCGAAATGCGCGATTTGCGCAGAAATACCGATAAACCAGTAATTTTGCCAATTTATGGTTCGGGAGTTAATATCCACTCAACGAAGACCAACGAATCTCTAACGAAAAGTTTAGAAATCATGTACATGCTGCCCGTAGGAGCCCGTGTGGTCACATTTGCAAGAAGGCCCCTAGGTTTATGAAAAATTGCATAAAAACCTCCAATTTTTTAAGTTTTCAACTCGATTACAAAATTCGAGGACATTCGAGCTTAACCGAAGGCACCAGCGAATGGGCATCGACGCACTGAATGCCGTGCTCGCTGTTTGGAGGTGGCACGGATCCTGTAGAATTGCTAGGGCCAACATACAACATGCATCATACGCTACTATGTAAATTCTCATACAATTACTCAACCAAATGTAATTCTAAGGTGAGCATCATGCTCAGTAAGGTCAGAGGAGTCGAGGGCTCACCTTCGGGGTGTTGCACGACTGCCGAAATCGTCGCCGGAGCAAAGTGACCAATGTGCAACTTCCCAAGAGCTCGGTTTGGCCGAGCTTGATCTAAACCGAGATCAAGCCTCAACCTGAGGCAAGCACAAGTTGTAGAGGGTTTCCAGAGGTAGAAGGATCACCACCCAACCCAGCTCCGGCGCCTCGACACGGCGATTGGCCGGAGAAGATGATCTTAAGCCTAAAACATGGCAGCAATGGTGAAGAGTTATCTAGACATTATGGGTCGCATGCAAGGGGTCTAGGGATATGCTCTGGACATAAGGGAGCTTACCAGTGGGGTGGCTGGCGCCGGGGAGCAACGGCGGTGGCGGGCAGCGTTGCTCGGCCAAGAGCAAAAACACCCAAGGCTTGGCTTCGGTTTCCCGTGCAACCGCTAAACCGATCTCCCTCAAACTTTATGGAGGCCCTTATGGAGATCAAAGGAAGAGAACCAATGGGCCCGATCTCGATTTGGACGGCCGGATGAAGCCTGCACGAAGATCCGGCCAAACCTAGGTTTCTGGCGACCTCACGCGACCATCGGTGCACCAGGGCTTTCCAGGTCTCGGGGCTGAGCATGGATGGTGCTCTCGACGTCAGAAAAAGAATGTGAGAGGTCCCGGTGCAAGAAAACTTAAGGAGGGGGAGTTTCGGGTTACCTTTGCGAGAGAAAAATGAGAAGAAGAAAGTGATGCTTTCTCCAATGGCGTACGGCGAAGCTAGCTCCGGGGCTCCTTGGGTTAGGTCTCCAAAGAGCAAAGGGGTCCTTAGATGTGATCTGGAGCAAAGCCAAGGGCTCTGGATGCCCACTCACCTCCCTAGCCCGAGATCAAGGTGAAGCCTTGCTCTTTCTCCTTTTCCGACGAGGGGAGGCGGCGGCCGGCGGCGTGACCGTCGAGGAATACCCAGAGGAAGGTGTAGGATCTGGTTGAGGAGGCTGGGGTGTAGGGGTTTTGGGCTAGGGTTGCAAAGAGCAACCTTGCACCTTTATACAAGATTACAACAAAATGCCAAGTGACCCTCCTACACTTGTCATTTAGAGTTGGGTCCTTCACGTGGAAAGTGTTTCGCATCTAGGTCCCTCTCAAGGGAGTTGCACGCATAATGGAGCATAAAACATTAGGCTTTTGTGAAAATATGCCACTTTTTACTATTTTTCGTGCTTTTTGAGGCGATAGTGTTGTCAAATGAAAGAGCGGACACCACCACGACATCCGGCTCGACGAAACCTATTGAGTAATGATTTTAGTTTCTCGAGTTTAGGTCCGGATGGATTTCAATTCCATCATCTATAGTGGAATTTGCGGTTTGGCACGTTTTTTGAGGTACTAGAGTCGTCAGACTGAAAAAGGGACTCCGCCACAACGTCCGTCTCGACGAAACTTTTCAAGTGGTCATTTTGGTTCGTTGAGATTAGGTCCAGATAATTTGTAATTCCATCTTACTACAATGGCGTTTACAGTTGAGCACGCACTTCGATGACTTAGGCTCATCAAACATAAATTCCGATTGTGCCATTGCGCTCAGAACGGCGAGACCGATCAAATCGAGTATTTGGACTGTCGGATTCGGACTCCGAACGGTAGCGTTGGCCGACTTCTAATCAGAAGCCGGAGAATTCAGAGGTTATTATTCACGACTTAAGTCATCCACTATTACAACTGTATTCTCTTATACAGTCGTTGTGACCCACTAAAATTTTTTGAACTTGAATTCTTTATTGATTTTCAATTTAAATTTCTCGAATATTACAAATTCTAACAACGAAAATGATTTGATAGCACGAAAACTCGTGTTTCTAAAATTACGTGAGCCTAGCTCAAGGATGCTAATTACAGTGCAACTTTAGCGATAAATGTATAATTTGATTACTTTTGAGGGATTCATATGCAATTAGCCTAGCATATTGGAAAGGGTATATATAAGTGTACATTCCATAAGGGGTGTACATCCTACACCCCACCCTATCCTATTAGAAATGAAAAATGCTACTTGCATGTTCCAAATGGGGTGCACGATATACACTTCATTTATTTATGAGATAAATTTTATCGGTCACTTCGAAATGACCAATAAATAAATTTTCATTCTAAAATAAATAAAATGTATATCATACCGCTATTTCTGAATGTAGGCACGGTATTACTCTAATATATTATCCAATAACCATTCAAGATTAAGCAAAAATTTGTGTCATCATTTTAAGAGTAAAATTAAGATACTTTTGAGATGATTTGACCCCAAATCTTTTTTTCCCAAATTTAATGATTAGATACTTGATTTTACTGTTAGATATCTTTGAAAATAATAAAAATAAATTATTACAAAATTTTAAGACTTTTTAACTATTCATTGTAGTTTCTCAAAATTAACTAAAAATAAAGTTGTTAGTCTAATGGTTAAACATAATTTAAATTAGTTAAAATTTTATTTAAAAATTCTTTCTGATGTCGTAAATCAAAGATTATGACTTAAATTTTCAATAGAAACCTTTTATGATAGATTTTTCAAGAACACTAAATTTGCACTTTTATTTTTCACTTTCCTTGATATAAACATAAAAATTAATAAAATTTCATGTTTTTTAGCTGTTATAGGGGAACACTTCCCAATTCTTGTTTGGGTACAAAATTGGTTATTCTTTTTTTGTACCCAATCAAACACACCCTAAGGCTGCGTTTGGTTCGGGGATAAAAAAAATTTAGTTATACCGGGGATAGGTATAAGTTATGGTATTAGCAGGAACTAGTGTAAATTTTTATTTGGTTTGGTTTAAGAGTTATACCGGGTATAAAAAAAATTGTGTTTCGTAAGTTAAAGAGGAATAAGAGGAATAAAGATGACTAAAATTTTAATTTATGATTAAAATTTTACTGATATGATCTTAAATATTTAATTTAAAATATTTATTAAAAAAATTATTAAAATTTATATTTTACTTATATATAAAAAAATTTATTAAAAAAATTTATCATATAATTTATTAAAATTATATGATAAATTTATTAAAAATTAAAGTTAAAAATTTTAAAAGCTATAAAATTTAAAATTTAAAATTTAAGAATTTATAAATATTAAAAATTTTAATTTTAATTTTCTTAAATAATTAGTTAATTATCTAAATACTTAAATAATTAGTTAATAAAATAATTAAATTAATTAAAATATTGGATTAATTAAAGAGTTAAGATAATAATTAAAATTATATTAATTTAATTAAGCTTATTCTCAAATGGGAACAAATCTTATTTCAGGAAAAGGTTGGAATAGTAATTCTAGTCTTATACCAGCTTATTCCAGAAAGATGAGAACAGCTGTTTCCATCCCTGTTAAATAGTGTTTGGGTATAACTGGGGGATAAGCTCTTATCCCCCGTTATTCCGCTCACCAAACGGAGTCTAAATATATTCATATATTCAAAATTACATACTGATCATAAGATTTTCAATAGAAATCTTTTATACAATGATTTTAAGTCTATTGAATTTATCCCTTTCATTTTTTACTTTACTTGATATAAATGTACAAATTATCGAAATTTCATGCTTTTTAAGCTATTAGTAAATTTATGTACTCGAAATTACACATTGGCCATCAATATTTTCAAAATAATTTTTTAATGATACATTTTTTTTCAAGGCTTCTGAATTTATCTTGTTTGTTTTTTTATTTTTCTTGACACAAAAGTGAAAATAATCAAAATTTCATGCTTTTAAACTTAAATTCATATGCTCGAAATTACATGCTAATTATCAATATTTTTAATATATATGTTTTACGGTATGTTTTTAAGTTTACTGAATTTATCCCTTTCATTTTTCACTTTGCTCAATATAAACATAAAAATTATCAATATTTCATGCTTTTTAGCAGCTAGTAAATTAATATACTCGAAATTACATATTGATCATCAAGATTTTTAATATAATTTTTTTACAATATATGTTTAAGTCAAATGAATTCATTCCTTTCATTTTTCACTTTGCTCAGTATAAACGTAAAAACTATTAAATTTTTGTGCGCTTTAGCTGTTAGTAAATTTGTATACTCAAAATTAGGCACCGATTGTAACGACCCGGCCCACTAGCAACAATAACTCGTTAGGTCCAAATCACAATTCAAAATATTTAAGTCCAATTAAAAGATTTAGTCATATTATATTATTTATATATATGGCTAATCTAAATTCTGGAGGTGTCATATTCTTCACCCCTTTAAGCCCTGACGTCCACATCAGGCTGAAACACGCTCATAAGTACTAGGCGATGTGAGACTCGTCTCGCTAATCTTAGTCGACCTTGTGGAAAGTTGCACTCCACCCACAGCGGTCATTAGTCGGGGAGCCGCGCTTTACCCGCTATATAATCCTGGCTCAGCTGAGACTCATCTCATATTTCTGGCTAGTGATTGGCTCTGATACCAACTGTAACGCCCCAATTTTTCAGAGGATCGCCCATTCTAGAACTACTCTAGCTCTAACACGCTTTATTTGTATAATGAACGAGTAGCCTCAAAATGAACGGTTGAAAATTAAAATTTCATAAAAAATAGTGATAAAAAATTTAAATTTCAAATCGAAAGTATTTATCTTATTGTTGATGTTTCTTGATGTTAAGTAGAATTTTTTATTAAAATTTTACCTAATTTGAATTGTTCTATACCGTTGAACTCACAAATGTATCATATATGTCGTTAAAATAGTTATTTTTGAAACTCTTTGATTACTTGGTAAATGATATCGAAAAATTATAAAATTTAGTTTCTAAATAATTCTAGTAGCATAGATCATGCCTAGCAGAGACGATTGTCGAATCGAATGTCCCATCATCGAAAATAGCTTACAAGCACGCACGGAGACCATACTTTCAAATATATAAGAGATTTACTCTCTCTCTCTCTCTCTCTCTCTATATATATATATATATATATATATATATATATAGTAGAGTTTATATGCTTTTAAAAATACAACCTCAATTATGTTTGTGAATATTTTGCGATTGAATTTGCATTAAAATTTGTGCTATTATAAAGACAACTTTTCAGAAAGAAAGAAAAAGTATAATAGTACAAATCTTAATACAAATTTAATAGTAAAAAATTTACAAATATAATTAGACTTGTATTTTGAAAGTATATAAGCTTTACTCTCTCTCTCTCTCTCTCTCTCTCTCTATATATATATATATATATATATATATATATATATATATATATATATATATATATATATATTAAGTACATAAAAATTAATGGAGAATTTTGGCTTTTATAAATTTTAATCCAACTAAAATTCTAGCTTGTGGTTTTTGAATATAAATATTATTTCAAATGCTTGTTGTTTTTATTCTGATTTTATTGTAAAGTTTTACTATCATAAATTTAATCTCAGAATTTTCAATTTTAATAGTATTATGAAACAACGGTTACTTTAAAATTTTAAATTACTAAAAAAACTACCATTTTATTTGTTTTTATATTTATAATCTTATATATAACCTTGTTCCAATACTACCATTTGATGTGGTAAGGCTATGTGGTGCATTAATTAATTTGGACCACTTTAGATTCCCATCATTAATACAAAAAGTTATCTTGGAATTTTCCATGCATAATTGGAGATTTTCTAGAGTATTCTAGAATGTTCTAGTAAATACAAATGTACAGTTGACAAATAAGTTTTGATACCTAAATAAATTATTTAAAAATAATTTAGAAAGTTTTTTTTGTGTGATTGTAAGCAGCAGGCTTGATTTTAATAATTTCTTAAAGAGTCTTCGATGCTAATAATTTGGTGAATAATTAACTCATTACATATTAAATAATTTATTTTATTTCAAAGTAAAATAATTTAAATGATGAATATTGTGTTGATTTGTGCACATTTGGTAATCTTTTTATCTTATAAATATTTTTAATAAAATGAAAGTGATTTGTTAAATAATTTGTTTTTGAATCCAAACACTCTTTTTGACTATGCTTGAATATTAGTACAAATTATGTGAAATTTTTTTTATATGATCATATAAGCTAAAAATTTAACTTTATAAGATTTGTAATTTACCGCAGATATAATTTTTTATTTTTTACTCAACAAAATTATTGAAGACAATTATATATATTTAATTATATTTCTCATCTATTAAATATATAATTTTTTTAAATAGCTGAAATGACCCACACAACTTCAATATTTTTTATTGAGTCCTCTTAACTTTTGGTTATTTTAAATTAAATTATTCTAATTAGTTTATTTGAAACTTTTATTAAAATTTGTACTTTAGTCGTTAATATTAATTATTGTAGCTTTATTTGGTAAATTTCATAAAGCCATAGATGAATTTTGATAAAATTTTTAAATTTTTTTAACTAAGATTACCTAATTGCATAAAGATTGAAAGTTAAGGGGTGTAACAAGCATTTTCCAAAAGATTATTTGGAAAAAAAAAATCTAATATTTAAGGGATGTCATATTTTTATTTATTTCAACGGCTAAGATCAAGATCCTATTTTTATTTTCAGGTTCGAGGGTCGCGATTGAAGGACACTGTCGACGTGGCCGCCTTGAAGCCGTGCGTTCTCATCCTCGTCGAAGGTAAAATTGAGATAAACATAACAATCTAAAATCTAAAAAAATTGAAACCAAATATAAAAATATAATATAAATAATTTCATGTATATTTCCAAAAACTGGGATATTACATTGGGCAATGCTATATGTACACCCCGAAAGGGGTGTACATCCTACACCCCATTCATCCAATGGGTGGGGTGCTTTTGGGGTCACATCCTACACCCCACCCATCCAATGGATGGGGTGCTTTTGGGGGCAATGCTATATGTACACCCCCGAAAGGGGGTGTACAGGTAGTACAGCTCTACATTATGACCTCTCTAACTTTAATATATTTTATATCTCTTTACAAACTTTAAAAACTTAAAAATATATTATTTAACTAGCTAAATTTTATAAATTACAGAAAATCTCTATGTAATATTCCGTTTTTTCACTTTGCCCCCCTGTCTTTTAAAAGCCTACATTTTGCTCCCTCGTAATTATCGAAATATGCATTTATCCCCCGCCGTCACTATTCCGTTAGTGAGCCGTTAGTTTTTTTAAAAATATTATTGGATATACCCAAAATACTTTCAAAAATGACGGGAAATAAGTTTAAACCCATTTCTTTTTCCTCCATTATTTTTTCCTTCCAATATAAATTAAGGGCATTTTCGTCAATTTATCTTCTTCGTTAACGCTGTTGCCCCCTAAAGACAATTCGGTAATTACGATGGGACAAAATGTAGGCTTTTAAAAGACAGAGGGGCAAAATGAAAAAGCGGGATATTACAAAGAAATTTTCTGTAATTTAACCTATTTTTATATAATAATTGTTTTGCCCCTGTTGTTATCAGAAGTGCTGATCAATTAATAGGTTGGTAAGATCAAACTCTACTACTTTTTATTAGCAAATAAAGGTAATTTAATATAATTTATTATTTCCTATCAATATGATTTTAATTGGTAATTTTATAAAAATAATGAAGCTGTTAAAGACAAAATAATGTTTTATGTATAGTATTATGTCTTTTAACTAGTGAAAAAATGTATTTCTAAATTTGTAAAGTTTGAGCTTTTATGTTTGTAAAAATATTAACTCATTAATACTCGCAGATTTTTAGCTCTTAAATGAAGGATATGCGGTTAGGATGATAGTGGACCCATTGAATTTAATGGATAATCAGTGAAATAGAATGATGTGAGAGATGAAATTAATTAAAAGAATAGATCTAACGGTAGAAAACTTACAAATACTAATTGTTTAATACTTTTATAAATATAGTAGCCGATATATATATATATATATATATATATATAATCCGACTACTATACTTGTACAAGCACCAAGCAATTGGTGCTTGTAAGTTTTTTACCGTTAGATCTATCTTTTTGACTAATTTTATTTCTTAGATAATTCTATTTCCCCAACCACTCACTTAACCCAGGCGGCCCACTATCATTATATCCACACATCTTTTTATCCAAGGCCTAAAAATCTATCCGCACCAATGACTTGATACTTTTAAAAACATATGAGCTTTTATATATATATATATATATATATATATATATATATATATATATATATATATATATATATATATATATATAGCTAGGCTGGAATGCTATTAATAGCACCAAACCAAAGCTATTAAATTTTTAATCGTTGAATTAAAAGATGTGTGGTTGAGATAATAGTAGGCCCCTTAGATTTAATAGGTGGTTGAGAAAATAGTAAAAATTAACGGATGAAAATAATCAAAGGAGTTGATTTAAGGGTAGAAAACTTGATAACACCAAATGCTCTGTGCTATCGATAGCATAGTAGCCGAACTACATATATATATATATATATATATATATATATATATATATTCTTACTACTATACTATCGATAGCACTAAATATTTGGTGTTACCAAGTTTTCTACGGTTAGATCTATTATATTGATCATTTCTATCATTTAAATTATGCTATTTTTTCAACCATCCATTAAACTCTAGAGGCCCACCATCATTCTTATCACATATCTGTTCATCCAAGAGTTAAAATAATAGCACCAATGACTTAGTCTTTTAATAGTATAACAATATATATATATATATATATATATGTAGGCTGGAATGCTATTAATAGCACCAAGTTATTGGTGCTATTAAGTTTTTTACGCTTGGATTAAGAAATATGTGGTTGGAATGATAGTGGGTCCTTAGGGTTTAATGGGTAGTTGGAAAAATAGTATAATCTAACGAGTGAAAATAATCAAAGAGGTTGATCTAACGGTGGAAACTTGATAACACCAAAAACTTGGTGCTATCGATAGTAACCGGACTCTCTCTCTCTCTCTGTGTGTGTGTATATATATATATATATATATATATATATATATATATATATATATATATATATATATATATATATATATATATATATATATATATATATATATAAGTCCCGCTACTAGTTCCGCTATTATGCTATTAATAGAACAAAGCACTCGGTGTTACCAAATTTTTCATTATTAGATCTATCCCCTCAATTATTTTTATCTCTTAGATCATACTATTTTCTCAATCACCACTAAACCCAAGGAGCTCACTATCATCCTATCCATACATCTCTATATCCAAGAGTCAAAAACCTAATAGCACCAAAAACTTAATACTATTAATAGCATAATAGCCTAGCTTTATATATATATATATATATATATATATATATATATATATATATATTAGAACTTATATACTTTCAAAAGTATAAATGTATTCATACTTGTGAATTTTTTATCATAGAATCTGTATTGTGATTTGTACAATTGTATTTTTTTTTCTTTCTCCTTAATACGAATACTAATACAAATTTTATGATAAAAATTTTATAAGTATGGATGAATTTTTATTTTTAAAAATATATACGCTTTACTCTTTTTTTTCTCTCTCTCTTTGTGTATATATATATATATATATATATATATATATATATATATATATATATATATATATATATATTAACATTTTTATTGGAAATTAATTACTATAAATTAAAGTGTGGGAATCAAAGTCCCACATTCCTCGTTGTTCAAACTTTCTAAATTATTATAATAAAATTTTACAACATAATTTAATAGACAAAAAAATAAATATATTATTAATATAAAAATAATATTATATCTTAATTATTATCATGTCATCAGACATAACACGGATATATCATCATTTCTAATTTAGTGATACATTCGAATTTAGTCCATTCAATTAAATTATAAACCTTATTACGATAATTTAATAAATTTGAGTTAGAAATTACTATTAATTAAATTTTGGAGCAATACTAGGCTTTTTGCAACATCACTTAATCAATTGCTAGTTTTTAATAAAAATAAAATTTTAAAATAAAATTTTTAAAACAATTAGTTTATTTTGAACGCTACCAAAAGTGTAATTTTAGCTGTAATACTCCGCAGTGGACTATAAAGCTAACACGGCTCTTTTCCCGTTCGTTTTGGGCGCAGAGGACTACAATGAGGAGCGCGCCGTCGCACACGTGCGGCGTCTCCTCGACATCGCCGCCGCCACCTCCTGCTTCGGCCCCCCGCCTCCGCCCCCCGCCTCCGCCTCCGCCTCTGCCTCCTCCGCCGCCGCCGCCGCCGCCTCCGCCTCCGGGAAGGAGAAGGACTCCAAGAAGGGCGGCGGCGGCGACCGCAAGGCCTCGCCGGAGCGCCGCCACCATCCGCCGCCGCCACCGTCGACGGCGACAGCGACGGCGGCGGTGCCGTCCGATGTGGAGGCGGAGATGAGCGGCGCGTGCCCCCGCCTCGGCGCCTTCTACGAGTTCTTTTCCCTCGCCAATCTCACCCCACCGATCCAGTGTAACCCCTTCCCCCACTCCCTCATCTTCTTCTATGAGCATTGATGCTGTGATCTTTGCTTTCCTGCAATCAAGAATCTGGAATGGTTTTTCTCTGCTGCAGTTATACGGCGAGTGTCGCAGCCCCAGCAAGAGGAGCTGCCCTCCGATGATCATCTCTTCTTTTTCGAAGTATGGATTCTTTACCCTTCTTGAAGAATTCTCTGGCATATTAGGGTTTAGGGTTTAGCATTTTTAGGGTATCATACCAGTGACTTGTGTTTGTCACGGGTTGCTAAATCTGTAAAACTTTGTTTTCTAGTAATTTAAACTTTTATAACAAAAACACTTTACGGAAATCCTTTGGTACACGAACGGGCACCACCTATTGCTGCTAATGTGCTGGTGGCTTAAGCTTTCAGAAAAAATGATTGCTAGAAATCGACTAAAATTTAATGAGATTAGGACCTCCTACTTTCGTATCACGCGAAAGAATTGTTTCCTTTAAAAGCTTAAGATCCTAGAGGATGGTGTTTTATGAATTTTTTGTCAACAGTTTTCAAGCAGATATGGCCTAATTTCCAAATTTGTTAAATTTTTCTCTGATAATCTCGAAGGCGAAACTTTGTAATGGGAAGCTGATAATGGTGGAGGCTCGCACTAAAGGGTTTTACAGCTTGGGGAAGCAGCGGGTGTTGTGCCATAATCTCGTCGATCTCTGTAAATTTCTTAGTCGAGCATTTGATAAAGTAAGCCCCTCTCTCCTCACAGTTGATTGGATTTTCTTTTTAACCCTGACATTAATTGGTCTTGGTTTTTTTTGGTTCCATTTCAGGCGTATGAAGATCTGATGAAGGCATTCTTGGAGCGTAATAAGGTCTGTCATTGTTCAGTTGGTCTCAGGGAAATATTGAGCCAGTTGATGTCCGAAAGATACTACTTCAGAATTATAAATATTTACTTGTGGAAAGTAAATTTGGATGTGTTGTCTATGTTTGTAATTAAAACAGCATATTCATTTAAAATTGATTGATCAACTCTATAAATACACTCTAAATATCTTATTTATTATTTTGGTAGCTTTATATGCTTTGATGTTTACGTGTGCATGCAATTATTAAATGTCTACAAAAAGTTCATGTAAAGTAACATTTACCTTCTTTTTACTCTTTGCCACATTTATTTTCCGTACTCAACCTGATGGAGGGTTTTTAAGTTTTCATATCATGATCTTCTTCCTCTGTGGTTATTTTAGTGATGTAATTCGCACAAGTTTGCTTGTGATGCCTTGTGGTGTATCTAAACTACAGAAAGTTTTTGCACCAACATGAATCTTTAGCTGGCATTCTTCATGTACTTATTGTGATGACAAGAATGCAGCTCGAGAGGCATTTCTTCCAACCAACTTCTTTCTCTTCCTTGTTTTGTTCAATTTCATTCAGCTTCAGACTAATTAACAACCCATTATCTTGTGCAGTTTGGAAATCTCCCGTATGGATTTCGAGCAAACACGTGGCTCGTTCCGCCGATTGCTGCGCAATCCCCATCGACATTTCCTCCCCTTCCATCCGAGGATGAGACATGGGGGGGCAACGGTGGTGGTTGGGGCAGGGATGGCAAGAGCGATTTGATACCTTGGGCCAATGAGTTCTTGCTCCTCACTTCCATGCCTTGCAAAACAGCAGAAGAGAGACAAATCCGTGATCGAAGAGCTTTCCTACTGCATAGCCTATTTGTAGATGTAGCGATCTTTCGATCCATTGCAGCTATAAAGCATGCTATGGAGAGAGAGGAAGTGTTGCTTTCAACCAAGGGAGACAAAGTTTTGCACTCTGAGACAGTAGGGGATTTTACCGTCACTGTAACTAAGGATGCTTCGGATGCAAGCTGTAAATTGGATACGAAGCTAGATGGAAGTCATACTATGGGGATGGATTCAAAACATATTGCAGAGAGAAACCTACTGAAGGGAATCACTGCAGATGAAAACACAGCTGCCCATGTAAGATAAAGACACATTCTTGAGCTTTTTTAACTATTTGTTTGTCAATTTAATTATACTGTGTCTTAACTAATACAAATGCAGGATGTTGCCACTTTGGGCATTGTCAATGTGAGATATTGTGGTTACATTGCGGTAGTGAAGGTCAATCATCATGATAAAAACAAAGTTCCTTTGCAAACTGTTGACATCAAAGATCAACCTGAAGGTGGAGCTAATGCTTTGAATATTAACAGGTATGCCAACGATTCTCTGTTAAAGATTCATCAATGAAAATATTTCATCTAGTTCCATTATATTTAAGTGAAAATTGGCCATTTCAGTTTGAGGATGCTCCTTCACCAAATTCGCACATCAGGAGAGAAAAGAGCATCAAATTCTTCAGAAAGTATGAAGCATGAAGAACTGATCGTGGCAAGAGATTTTGTTGAGAATTTATTGAAAGAGAGCCTTAGAAAGCTCCTGCAAGAAGATACGAACTCCGACATTTTTGTGAGATGGGAACTCGGAGCCTGCTGGATACAGCATTTACAAGATCAGAACAATGTTGAAAAAGATAAGAAACAGGGTGGTGAAAAAGATAAAAAGCAGAGTACGGAGAAGTTTACAAAAGAGACAAGAATTGAGGGACTCGGGAAGCCTCTTAAAGTACTTAAGAATTCGAAGAAGATGGCAGATGCTAGTGATAATGGATCTTTGTCAGACAGAAAACTGACCGATGAAGTGGGTGGTGGCGAAAACCAAAAAGCCAACTTGCCCTCTGGGCATTCTGAAGGAGAGAGTCAGGCAACTGGAAATGAATCTAGGCTTAGAGAATTATTATCTGAAACTGCATTAATGCGGTTAAAAGAATCAGAAACAGGACTACACCTAAAGGTAATAATTATAGTAATGATTGCTTTTCTTTTCTATGGAATCTAGTACATAATTATAGTAATGATTGCTTTTCTTTTTGATGGAATCAAGTACTTTAGAGTATGCCCTTTTGACCTTGTTGATTACAGAGAACCTATTAACTGTAAGCAGACATATTTGGCCTTGAACTTAAAGATATGGCTACATATAAGTTTTGTTTGGAATACAGCCTTCTTGAGGCAAACTTTTATTAAAAAAAATTTCTTTAAACTATACTATATTTTGTTCATCCCTATCATTTGGAACTGTTTGGCTTGAGAATATTTTTCATTTGCTAGAGAAAGCTATTCTTAGTTATATGTAAGTAAAAAGATCTGGTCAGTGATTGGAGTTGTTTGGCTATCATCATCAGAATGATGCCAACAATTGCAGTTTTTTCTTCTCACCGTATGAATACCTCTGGCAAGTCTATAATAGCTTACTGGTATACAAAGGTAGCTTAGTCTGATAAATCTTCTTTGGCTGCTAGCCAATTATGAAGCAAACAAATTTTGTAGGTCTAAATTGGCTTTTGTCGCTTTTAAAGTTGGCTATTTTTGAATTACCAGCTTCCGAGCTTTTAGAGCAACCTTTTTGATGTGATATTGCGGCTTGATTAAGATTTAAAAATTTCCAATATTGTTTTTCGTGCAATGTGTTTAGAGAATAACTCTCCTGCATTTGACAGTCTCCACAGGAATTAACTGAGATGGCTTTGAAGTACCACGATGAAGTTGCTCTCCCGAAGTTGGTAGGCCTCAATATAATTAACGGTGAATGTCACTTTCCTTCTTATCAAGATCATGACAGCTAACCATCGAAGTGTTTTAGGTTGCTGATTTTGCTTCGCTGGAACTTTCGCCTGTTGACGGTCGGACTCTTACTGATTTCATGCATACCAGAGGCTTACGAATGCGCTCCCTAGGGCGAGTTGTAAGTCCATCATGTTGTTTCTGGCAATCATAATTTTATTTTTTCTTCAAATCGTGATTCTGTAATAGGTATAACATGTCATAATTTATCTTTGTTTAGGTCAAGCTGTCTGAGAAGCTTTCACATGTGCAGTCCCTTTGTATACATGAGATGATAGTAAGAGCTTTCAAGCACATTCTCCGATCTGTGATTTCTGCTGTTTCAAATACTCAGCGGTTGGCTATATCAATAGCTGCAACACTTAACTTGCTTCTTGGGATACCTGCTTCTGAAATAACTGAAAGTTCTCCTAATCTGCATCCTCTCGTTTGGAGATGGCTAGTAACATTCCTGAAAAAGAGATACGATTGGGAGCTTACTTCCATGGATTACCATGATGTAAGGAAATATGCAATTCTCAGAGGATTATGCCATAAGGTAATAATTGCACTTCACTAAAACTTTGTGGACATATTTAGTTATTTACATTTAAACCCTAAATATATATATACATAGAACTAGGCTAGAATACTATTGGTAGCACTGAGAGAGAGAGAGAGAGAGAGAGAGAGAGTCCAGCTACTATCCTTTTAGAAGAACGGAGGTCTTCGTCCTCCTTAGTCGTTTTGGATGATAGGGATTCTAAATCGATGATTGGAACCGTTAAAGTTGATCTAGAGTATTTAAAGTGTATAGAAACTAAATTTCATAAATTTTAAAAATTATATACGTAGTTAGTTTTTAGGATGGGTATAAAGCGGGGGGATAAGGGGGTCATCCCCCCTTTATACCCAAACAAAAAAAGGGCGGGGGGAGGGGGGGTAACTATAGTTCCCACTCACTTTTGGGTGGGAACAATTTTTTCCCACCCATTTTTTTTTTTTTTAATTAAAATTATTTTTTAAAAAATTTTTAAATTTTTAAATTTAAAATCTCTTTGAATTTTATAAATTTTAAAATTTTTAACTTTAATTTTTAATAAATTTAAAATTTAATTTTTTTAAAATTTATTAATTTTAAAAATTTAAAATTTATACAAATTTTTAAATTTTTAATTTTTTTATAGAAATTTTTAAATTTATACAAATTTAAAAATTAAAATTTTTGCACCCTCTTTTGCACATTTTTCGAGATAATTAAAATTTATAAATTTACAAATTTTATAAATTTTTAAATTTTTAATTTTCAACTTTAATTTTTAATAAATTTTAAAATTTATTAATGTTTAAAATTTTAAAATTTATACAAATATTTATATACAAATTTTTAAATTTTTAAAAATTTATAAATTTTCAAAATTTTTAAATTTTTTAATAAATTAATTTTTTTATATGCAAAAGCTAAATTTAAATAATACAAATTATTATTAAATTTCTTTTAAATAGATTTTTTAAAGAGTAATTTTCTCAATTAAAAATATTTACTTTCCTTTATTCTTCTTATTCCACTTTATCAAGCTAAACATAATTTTTCTTATACCTGATACAACTCTAATACTCATCCAAATATAAAATTATATTAGTTCCTGCTTGTTCCTGAACTTATGCCTATCTCTGGAATAAATAGTTCTCACTTATACCCGAACCAAACGCAACCGTAGTGATCAAAGGATCAACAAAATCGACAATTTTTGACGGCCTATATAAGTCGTCGAGTTGGTTAACGGTGTAGAGCAATTCAAGCGGCTTGAATTTTTTATAGAAAATTCTTAATACTATTTTGATAACATTTGATGACTCCGATCATGAATTGAGAAAGTCTAATATCTATTTTCACTAGATTATTTTTTTTTGACCTTTTATTTTTCGACTCTTCGATAAACTTGATACAGATTTTTAAAATTTATGAAATTTAGTTTCTAGATGCTTTAAATACTCTAGCTCAACTTTAACGGTTTCGATTATCGATTCAGAATCCCTATCATCTAAAACGACTTACGAGGACAGAAGCCTTCGTCTTCCTAAAATGATAGTAGCTGGATTATATATATATATATATATATATATATATATATGCTACACTAAAATGAAATCTATTATTGAAAACAACTTAGTAGCACGGAAACTTACATGCTACTGATCGTATACAAGCTGGACTCTCTCTCTCTTTCTCTCTCTCTCTCTACATATATATATTTAAGCTTGTATATGATTGGTAGCACGAAGGCCTTCCTGCTACCCAGTTGTTTTCGATAATGGGACATCCGAATCAATGATCGGAAACCAATTTCATATTTTGTCTCAAAATTGAGAATTTGACTGGTGATAAAGAAATCTCAAAATTGACAATTTGAATGGTCGATATGATGCATTTGTAAGTTTAATGGTGTAGAAAAATCCAAATTAAGTGAAATAATGGGACATCCGAATCAATGATCGGAAACCAATTTCATATTTTGTCTCAAAATTGAGAATTTGACTGGTGATAAAGAAATCTCAAAATTGACAATTTGAATGGCCGATATGATGCATTTGTAAGTTTAATGGTGTAGAAAAATCCAAATTAAGTGAAATTTTGATAAAAAATTCTTTTCACTATTTAGAGCAAGATCAGTACCCTCTGAATTGAAATTTGTCTTTTATTATTATTTTTTATAAAATTTTTATTTTCAACCATTCATTTTGAGACTTCGTTTTAAAGATAAATGATATTGAAAAATCATGAAAATTGGCTCTAAATACATTTAATAGTGTATATCATGTTTAGCGGTACCAATCATCGATTCGAATATTCTATCATCGAAAACAACTTTGTAGCATGGAAGCCTCTATGCTACCGATAATACTGTAGCCTAGATCTATATTATATATAAACACATTCATACATACATATATATAGAGAGAGAGAGTCCAGCTATGGTTCTCTTTGAATTGTGCATACTATAGACTTTTAGCCCTTGAATCAAATACTGTTCCACCTAGCCCCGCTAAACCCTAGGCATCCAAGTGATAAAAAGTCTACAGTATGCATTATTTTTGTCCTCATAAGAGGATAGTAGTTGGATTAGCTGGATTCTCTTGTGTGTGTGTGTGTATATATATATATATGTATGTATGTCTATAAACACACACACACATACATATATATATATATATATATATATATATATATATATATATATATATATATATATATATATATTTATATGTACACACACACACACGTAGAATCCTGCTAGAATACTTTTGGAAGTGTGCTACTTCCACGTTTGGGCCCTTGAATCCCTAAGGTTTACTATTTGGTGGTTGGAGTTGTAAGGATCCAAGGGCCCAAAAAGTGAAAGTAGCTACTTCCATAAGTATTCTAGCTCACCATTGAAAAGCTTAATTTATTTTATACATATAGGTACCGTTTGGTTCGGGGATTATGAGCTTGGGGATAAATTTTTTTATCCCTGGGATAGCTTGCTATTCCGGGATAGTCAGGGATAAAAGAAAAATAGTGTTTGGTTTGTAAAACTGTTATTCTTAGGAATAGCTGAAATTGTGTTTGATTCATTTCTTGGAATAAGCGAGAATAGTAAAAAAATACGAGTAATTATAATTTTAAAATAATAATATTTTATCTAATTAATTAATATAAAATATTAATTAAATAATAATTAATATTTGTATAAATTAAAATTTATATTTTAGTAAATAATACCGTTTAATTTTTTAAAAATTAAAGTTAAAAATTTTAAAATTTGTATAAATTTAAAATTTTAAAATTTATTAAATTTATAAATTTATTAAAAATTAAAGTTACAAATTTAAAAAGTTATAAAATTTAAAATTTCTCTAAATTTAAAAATTTAAATTTTAATTATCTCGAAAAATGTGTAAAAGGTGATGCAAAAATTTTAATTTTTAAATTTGTATAAATTAAAATATTTTTATAAAAAATTTAAAAATTTATATATACAAAATTTGTATAAATTTTAAATTTTTAAATTTTTAAATTTTTAAATTTTTAAATTTTTAAAATTTTTAAATTTTTTAGATTTATAAAAAATTAAAATTTAAAATTTTAAAATTTATAAAATAAAAAAAAAATAAATTTAAAATTTTATAAATTTTAATTTAAATAAAAAAAAAAAAAATGGAAACAAGGTTGTTCCCGGGTGGGAACAACCTTGTTCCCACAAATGGGGAGAATTGTTATCCCCCCTTTTTAACGGGCTATTCTAGAATAGCCCGTTAAGGGGGGATTTGTTCTTAACGGGCTATTCTAGAATAGCCCGTTAAGGGGGGATAACAAATCCCTCCATTTTTTTGTTGTGTTTGGGGAATAAAGGGGGGATAAAGGAGTTATCCCCCTTTTATCCCCCAACCAAACATAGCCATAGACACTTGTTCTTACAAAAAAACTCCTCTTATATATCTCCCGTCTAAATAATCTTTCTAATGAAAACTAACTTCCATCCATGAATTAGATGATTTCTATACTTGAGGATTTTTTTAAACGAAACGACACTTCCAAGAGTATATATGAAAACTCAAGTTTTATAGAGTTATATATGTAAATAGATATTTTGCAGGGACATGGGCAGAAGCCCCAACTTGGTGTTACTTGTAACACTGAACTTATGCATGACTTTGTGATTTAGGTGGGTCTTGAGTTGGCACCACGAGACTTTGATATGGATTCTGCTTCCCCGTTTAACAAATTTGATATTATTAGCCTCATACCAGTGCATAAGGTGAGCATTGCAAGCTTTATGGTGACTTTAGTAATCCATCTTCACATGTTTGAAGTCAAGGACATTTATTCAGACTCTTCTCTTTAATAAATTTGCAGCAAGTTGCATGTTCGTCAGCTGATGGACGGCAACTCTTGGAATCTTCAAAAACAGCTCTCGACAAAGGCAAACTTGAAGATGCAGTCAATTATGGAACGAAGGTAGCTCCTAAATAAGATAAATCTTCCAATTCACTGTGAGAGACCCATCTTTGCAAATCTCCTTATATGAAGTTATATATATGATTCCAGGCTCTTGCTAAGCTTATAGCAGTGTGCGGTCCTTATCATCGGATGACAGCTGGAGCATACAGCCTATTAGCTGTTGTTCTTTATCATACCGGAGATTTTAATCAGGTGCGATTAAAGAAATCTCAAATTATTTTCGATTTAGATGGTATATGTAAGAGTTTCTTTTTGCACACCTGCAATAAAAGATTAATGCAAACTTATTTGACAAAAGAATCCTCACCTTCATTGTTAGCCTGAAATGAATCTAGATAATTAAGAATATGTATTTTGAAATGTGCTTCAATACATGTTAATGGTAAAGTTATCAGGATAGAATAACAAACCCTTATAATAGAAAATATACAGTATAGGAGCTAATGCAAAGCCAAATAAATGTAGAAAAATCTATCCAGTTTGGCTGGTCTGACCATCTGAAATCAAGAGTAAGGGTAAGCTTGGTCAAGAGATTTGCTGATCATTCTGAGTCTATCTGTTTGGAAAAGGCATGATAGTCATCATATAGCATGTCTTATAATGGATTTTGTTCTACAAGTTTCCATTCCTTTTTCCTTGTCGCATAATTGAAATAGTTTCAAAATTATAGGCTACAATTTATCAGCAAAAGGCTCTAGACATAAATGAAAGGGAACTTGGGTTGGATCATCCTGACACAATGAAGAGTTATGGGGACCTTGCTGTGTTCTACTACAGACTTCAACATACAGAGTTGGCTCTTAAGTAAGTTGCATGCCACAGTTTTCCAAATTCACATTCTCATGTAGCATGCGTGTGTTTGCTATTAACACCTTGTTATTTCCCAATTCAAATATTCTTACTTTCTCTAATTTGGTTTATTTAATCGTTAACTAAACTTTCTTTGTAAGTGGCTTTATAAACTTATGATAACTCATTTCATTTCTACTATGCATTTTCTATTACTCTTTTTTTTTAATTTTGGTTCTTGCATATGATTACTACAGCTTTTTTGTGCAAGCTAGCTCCAAAAGCATATAATACCTCATACGAGGTTTACCAAACTTTTGCAGTCATGTGTATCTGGTTTGGTTATAGCATCTTTATGTTCTTCATTACTATAAAGCTGCGAGATACAGCTAATTTTGCCTGCTTAGTTATTCTTATGAGGCCTATACTCTTTGCACCTATGTATGATTATTGGATATTTCTGGACAAGCAGTCTGCAATACCATTGCCATAAGAATGCTAATTTAGAGAGGTGGAAGCATAGTCATTAAACATAAACATGTGCAAACAAGTTGGTTTCTCAAATCATTACAAAGTCTCAAAGTGTAGGATGGAGATGTTTAAATATTGTTCTACAGAAACTAAGGTTTATGGCCTTACTCTAAACCCAAAACCCTTAATTCTAGAACCTAAACCCTAAACTCTAAATATATTTTGATATTCTGTAATAAAGGCTAGGTGGTTTTATCACTTACAACAACCTAATTTGAAGATCTTTTCCATTATGCTGTCCATTGAGGTATTATCATATTACAACATAGGAAGAAATTTAAAGGCAATTACTCACTCCTGACCTTTAACATATTTGCACTAAAAGGTTGCTCTATGGTGTAAGGTGATAGTATTGGGCCAGTAATACCATATATGGCAGTTATATTGTCTTATTTTATAAAACAGCTTTAACAGACTCCTTATTTTACATTGTTATCTTTTATAAAGAGGCTTCTACCTTAATGAGGACTTAATTTATGATTTAAGGTGATACATCAAACAAAATAATGTAGGATTTAAGGTCACTATCTGTCAAACTGGTGTGATGTATGCTATTCGACATTTCTTCTTACATAATTGTGATGAAAATTTCTAATTATTCGAAACTTAAGGCCTCGTTTGGTATCGTGTTTGATTTTAATTTTTTTAAACACTAATTCAATATAATTTGATGTGTTGGAGGAAAAACTTTTCTTTTGTTGTTATAGTTGATCTTCTTACAATGCATCTAGCTAAGTGATAGATGATAACTTGTTTTATAAAAAAAAAATTTGCTTTCAAATTTTAGTTTATGTCGCCAAGTAAAAACTTTGAATGAAAGGATTGCAAACAATCCACCATCCACTCTACACCTTTTGATATACAAAATTCTATTTAAACAAATAAAAAACTAGCATGATCCCAAAATGAGGCCTAAGTGACAGTTCTTCATGAATTGTATTTCTTTTTCATTATTAAATTTACAGATCGTTTTTCTATGTAATTAATGCTTTCTTAAGTTTGGTTCTACTTGTATATGTTCCTCTTAAGTTGAAATTAGATCATCCCATAAACATGATTTTGAAGTTTCTTGCCATCAATCTATTTATTTCTCTAATTTTTGCTGTAAATCAGGTATGTGAAGCGTGCATTGTATCTCCTGCATCTTACTTGTGGGCCGTCCCATCCAAATACAGCTGCTACATATATCAATGTGGCCATGATGGAGGAAGGCTTAGGAAATGTGCATGTCGCATTAAGATACCTCCATAAAGCACTGAAATGCAACCAAAGATTACTTGGCCCTGACCATATTCAGGTCTCCATCTACTATACCTTGTTTCCCTTTGCTTCCTTTTTCCGTTGTTCTATACAATAGCTGCCTTTCTTCTGAAAAGACATCTTATGTGTGTAGAGGTTGAAAAATGCTTGTAGTCACACTTTAGGCTGGATGGTTACAGTAGTAGCAAAGTAGGCTTCTGTTTTCTCATTTTTGGATTTTGTAATTTCACAATCAAATTAGATTGTAGAGCACTTAAAATGAAAAGATATTTTCATGTAGTTCCTTACAATTTTGACTTAATTTACATACAAATATATCATTCAAATCCGAGTTTTCATATGCCCTTAGAAGGCTTTTTTTTGCATCTAATAAAAAATAGACTTATGGCATACAAATTAAATGACTGACCCAATTCGAAGGTTATTAGTGAGGAACTAGGCTTTTGAGGAGTATATATGAAATTTCATGTTTTACAAGGGTTGATATGTAAATAGATACTTTGTAAGTATATTAAATACCCCTGCCTTTTCTTGATTAATTTCATATTCTTTCTTATATCTTCTTCTTATATATATATATATATTTCTGTTACTTCTAATCTTCAGACTGCAGCCAGCTACCATGCTATAGCTATTGCACTCTCCTTGATGGAAGCATATCAATTGAGCGTTCAACATGAGCAAACTACCTTGCGAATTCTTCGAGCAAAGCTTGGTCCTGATGACTTACGGACTCAAGTATCGTTATCATAGATTTGTTCCAAGAAATTGGATTATCTTTTTCTTTTTCTTCCTTTTGCATTTTTTAACTTCCTTGTTTTGGAGTCTTATAAGCAAAAGTTTTGCTGAATTTCTCAGGATGCTGCTGCTTGGCTTGAATACTTTGAATCAAAGGCTATTGAGCAGCAGGAAGCCGCTCGCAATGGTACCCGTAAGCCTGATGCGTCCATTGCTAGCAAAGGCCACCTAAGGTACAAAATTTGATATTGAAATTACGAATTGAATCCAAAACTTCGATAGAGTATTACTATTATGCTGACTCATAATGCTGCTAAAGTAGTATATTTTGCTGCTTCCCATAGTTGTGTATATGTAATTATACTAAATGTGGAAGTTCAAACAAATTTCTGAAGGTATATTTGTATGATGAAATCTTAAATCTTCCTTTTTTTTGGCAGTGTTTCCGATCTTCTTGATTACATAAATCCCAACCAGGAGATCAAAGGTAGAGATTCTGAGTCAACAAAGAGGAGAAATTTGAGTATTAAGGTTGGTTTCAACATTGTCTTTCAATTTTTTTTTTTTCTTTTGGATATAAACTTAGATGTAGTCTTAGAAAAGAAATGAAGTGAAATAAGATAAAGAGTTTGTTCAACGTAACAGATAGATATGGCAGTTTCATATTACTGTAATGAATTAGATGTAGAAGGAAAGCTCAAAATGCTAAAAGAAGTTTTATTTAGAGAACTATTAGTGTACAGGTCAAAAATGAAATTTATGCCGCTAGAACCAGCCAAGCATGAAAAATATGTTTATATATATTCAACTTGACTGGTTGTGATCAGAATAAAAAATCAGGTTATTTGTTTTTAAATCTCAAATTATAAATAGCTAGTTGCTTTAGATTTCTATTTCTGTTGTTGAATGGCGAGCCTTTTTTAAGCATGCCCCATCTCTGAAGCTTACAGTTGTAGTTGTTTTTCCTTTTTATTTTCTTCTCCTTTTTTCCTGTCCAATTGTTATTTTGGTAAATTTGCATTACCATTTCTTTTCAATATTATTTATTAGTCATATTATTAACTTTTTTATTATTTTATCAATTTTCTTGCAGGAACTAGTTGAAAGGCATTTTTTGCGAATTTGTCATTGAATCCTATTATTTGAGTTTTTGAATCATCATCGTAGAATTAATTTCATAGTTGTATTAGTGAAATTGTTAAAATAGTGAACATCTGTCAGTTACAGTCAAAAGGAGATCAACATACAACATAAATTTTTGTTGAGAAGATGTTCAATATGTTGTGCGTCTTAGAATTGAATACCGGCCCACACTTGATATAGTTTTGCCAATTATATTGCATTGGTTCAATTTAATTGATTCCCGCATATTATTTTGAGTCTTTATTGTTTATCTACATGATTAATCAAAATTCTTCCTTTCTTGATCAGGCCAAAGGCAATGCTTCTGTGAACTTGAATATCACAAGCTCTGGGTTGCCTCCTAAAGAGCCATATTCTTCAGTTTCAGATGAGGAAAGGCAGTTCAATGAACCCAGCTTTAGCCAAGATGACAATAGCATAAGGAGTCTGAAAAGCTTACTACCTAAGGACTCTGAAGAGCCTAAACTTGAAGTTGAACTTAAAGACCATTTTGTAAAGTCTAAAGAGCTTAAGGTTAAAACTGAAGAGAAGCTCACTATTGCTGATGAAGTGTTGAGCGATGAAATCTCAGGACCAGACGATGGCTGGCAACCAGTCCAACGGCCTAGATCAGCGGGAGGTTCTGGAAAGCGAATTAAGAAATACCGCACAAATAGTGAGAGGGCTTATGATACTGCTCAATCCAAGCCTAAGTTTTCTTATTCGAGTAGCCATTATTACGTAGTAAAGAAACGGATCGTAACCCCTGGTAGCCACACAGATCATACAAATGAGAAAGTTCAGCCACCAAATGTCAAATTTAGTCGTAAAGCATATAAATCTGTGTCATACAGAGTGAAGTCGGTGAATTCATTTGCTGAGGTGACTGATAATTCTACTATTTTCAGTGAGAAAACAAATGCTCAAACGGAATCACCATCTCTTTATAACATTGCATCCAAAGATCAAAGGGAAAGTGAGTCACAGAATGCTCCGATTGCTAGTCTTGAAAATGCGCCATCATACAAAGATGTTGCGCTTGCACCTCCTGGAACAATTACTAAGGTTCAAATCCAGAGGTCTAAAGATGATTTGACAATGAATCAGGAAATATCTAGCCAGAAAGATGGGCATGAAACGAAAAATTTAGCAGCGGTTAAAGATCATGAAAGTGATATACTGCCAAATAAGAAACTGTCAAGTGAAACAGATGAAGAAGAAAGGAAGGGTTTGCTCATGGTTAGTGATCATGTGGAAAAATCGACCGTGGCAGCTAGCATAGATGAGACCAAGCAAGAAGATAATTGTGTAGAGACAATGGAAATTGCTGGAAAGCAAGTAGAAGTAGACCAGAAAACTAGCAAAGAAGGTTCAACTGATTTGCCGTCACTACATTTTGAAGTAACTTTATCTGGGATACATAGTGATGAGGGGCAAGAAGTGATGCAGAGTATTGAATCTTTGGAGTCAACTGTTCGGGAGAATGCTGACTGCTCAACTGACATACCTAAAGGGGAATCATTACATGGAGCTTTATCAAGTAGCATTGGAATCAGTACCAATTCATTCTCTATAGAAAATCAAGAGAAACTTGAAGAAAATTTTGGTGGCCCTGAGGAATCTGGCGGCAGTGGTCCAAATTCAAAATTGGAGTTGAACACTGTTGATGTTAGAGACATCCCTAATAGGAAGTTGTCTGCTTCTGCTGCACCGTTTAACCCCTCTCTTGCCGTTGTGCTCAGCCCCGTGTCTGTAAATGTTAGCCTTTCTTCAAATGGTCCCATTCCTGCAGTTGGGCCTTGGCCCGTGAGTGTCTCTCTTCACTCTCGGCCTACACCTCTAATGCCGACCGCACCTCCTCTCTGCACATCTCCCCACCTCCCTTACCCTCCTTCTCCTCGTCCCCCTAACATTTTACGTCCCTTGCCATTTATCTACCCACCATACACTCAGCCTCAAGCTATTCCAACTACCACTTTTGCTATGAACAATAACATGTTTCAACCTAATCACTATTCTTGGCAGTGCAATATGAATCCAAGTACACCCGAGTTCGTGCCAGGATCAATATGGCCAGGATGTAGTCCAGTTGATTTTCCTATTGTGCCGCCGCCTATTATACATCCTATTTCTGCATCTTTTCCGGAAACATTGGTTCAGTCTCATGTTGAAAGTGTGGTTTTGACACCCTCACTTGACTCTGACATTGTAAAAACAATTGAGAAAGATGAGGTTACAGAGGTATCTACGACAATGGAAACTGGAAATGTTGTTTCTAATAACTATTTACCAAATGAGGGAGAATCTGGAGAAGATGACCTAAAAAAAGTAGTTAATATTAAACTGAAACCTGAGATAACTGCTAAAGAAAATAATAGTACAATGAAAATTGGTGAAAGACGTCCCATGAAAAAGGTTACAAGGTATGAAGGTGATGGGACCTTCAGCATTTACGTGAAGGGGAGAAGTCGGAAGCAGACTCTCAGAGTGCCTGTGAATTTGCTGAATAGGCCATACGGATCACATTCTTTCAAAATAGTTTATAACAGAGTAGTTAGAGGAAATGACATTCCAAGACCAACAGATGTTATATTGGGCGAAGATGTCGGAATAAGCAACATAAGCAGCAAATAATAAAAGGTCACTGAATGAATCAAATAAGAAGTGTCTATGACTTATTCTGCCAGAAGGAATTAGCAATTACTTTCTTGCTTTGGTATTCTTCAGTGCTCTACTGTTTCCTAGCAAGTGATTGTACACAGACAAATTGGCCATCTAATCTGACAGTGCATTCTGACAGCAAGCAAGGATATGGTTCCTTTGATTTCTCAGGTAGTTACTTATCTCGATCCATTCATCTCAATGATTTTGAAGATTTATGTTGACATATCTGCTCGATGGATATGACTGAAAATTGATAGTTTGGTGTTTAATTATTGACCGAGTATATAAGAAGTGCTGATGATTGAATTCTGCACCTCTGAGCTTTGCTGCTGTCCTTTTATAATATTTGCCCCAATAATTGTTTATCTCCTTCCATCTTCCATCAATTTTTATGGTTCTTAAACTGCTGTCTTGTATATTACTATTTTTCACCTAAGGATATGACTCTTTATGCATAGAAATGATAGTCTGACATGCTATGGAAGTAGGTTCAATATTAGGTAACGAAATGATGATAATTGAGCATGAGGTGCCTTAGTAAATGATAGCCGAGCGTGAGATAACTATGTAAAAGTTGGACATATGTCTAGGGTTGACAATAAGTGCCTCTCTAGATAGGGAAGAACTTGCTTATTAGTGGTTGCTTGTGTGGGTACTGTATTAGAGGAGTGTTGGCATTTTTCGTGGCAAGTTTCCCTCTTGATTTATAGCTAGACTTTTTTTTTTTTTTTTCTAGAGACATCCATAGTGTATTTGCTTTTGGCAATATTTTATGCTCCTACATAGGGACGTTATTTTGTATCCATTGTATCTGATGTTGGTTGCCCTGTTTGTTGATCCTAGTTTTTGTCCTAAATTATGGAGAATATCTCAGCTTCTTGTACTGTCCATTGTTTTTGGCGGAACTTTTTTAATGCTAATTGGTTTCTACTCTTGGACATTTTCTCGCTATGTTCATAAGAGTAGTTGTTTACACAGGTGGTCGCCCTCATAGATTGTCTTCGCAAGCTGCTTCATGGGGACCACAAATATGGTTCCCATTTTAAGTAAGGTACACTTCATTTACAATATTTTCAGAGTTTCATGTGTTCTAGCTGGATGAAAACTTCATCTTGCATTCTCTGAGTCTTTTCATGATACCACAAGCAACCTATTAGTAACAGTAACTTGAATGGAGCAGTAGTCTGGACATTGTCTATGATGCTTAAACTCGTGTTACTAAAATTAGTAATGAGTCTGACTTTAGTTCCTACACTGACGTTTACGAGGATTAAGTTTTTATTAATGTTAAATTGTAATCACATCATAATTTGTCAACTCCTAGCTTATTTCTTGTTAGAGTTGTCCATTTCTAGCATCATCAACTGCAATTCCTAATCTCAGTCAAATATTTGTGCTTCTCAGGGCCCGCCTTGCATCTTAGCTATATGTCTATTCACTGTTCTTTTGGTGCTTCATGAGTATGAAACCGATCCAATTTAACTGAGCATTTTAGTCCTGTTCCGGTCTTTGATTGGAATATGAATGCATTATTAAGCAATCAGATAATTCTACACTAACTGTGTAAGAAATAAGTTATCTTTTATCCATATAATATCTATACTGGATTATTTCATGATTATGTGTATGCAACAACAAACTTAGGCCTACTGATCATACTCTTTTACTTTTAAGCGTTCTACTTCGTTCATTATTCAGCTGCCATCCTTCACATTTCTTGTGTTGCTTTGGCAGCTGATGCTTCCGATCCATTAAGATGAAATGTGGTCCAAATTTTCTAAGAACTTATGTGGTTTCATCGTTATCTTAGTCTCATTAGAGTTACGATTCCCGAAAATTTGCTTCCTAGATGAAGACTCCTTTGTGTTAATTGTACCTTTGGTTGCCCATTTTCTTCCTATATTTTTGTTTCTGCAATCTCATTTCTATTGCAGTAATAGGATTCATCCCTTATAAGAACTAATGCATTAGGACAATCCTTTGGCGAGGTTGATTCCACCGTTTGTATGTCCACGATGCTTTTATTTTAGAATATCATGCTTCGTGGATCTTTCTGCGTATAGTTTATCTAATTGGATGCCGTTTTTCTTTTCTTTTCTTTTCTTTTCTATTTTTTGTGCAGGTTTGAGAGTAGAGAAGACTTATAAAGGTTAAGTCAGAGAGAGCGTGCAGATAGGTGATTATTATTCTAACCATGAATTTTGTTTTTTTTCCTTTTTTCTTGTATTTGCGGGGGGAGAAAGACCAGCTTTGTTAGATTTTGGATTGTGTGGACTACAAAATTTTCTCTCTTTGATAGACTTCTACCATGGGTTTTTTTTTTTTTTTTCCTTTTCTATGTTGCTTATTTAGTAGCTCTTTATATTGAAGTGGCTCCTACTACCAGTATTTTGCGGACGCAATTATATCATTTTTGGTGTTTTGAGAAGGAAAAGGAAAATGCTACTTGTACACCCATAAGGGGTGTACATCTCACACCCCCACCCATCTAAGGGTGGGGGTGTGATGAATGGTCACTTGATGTGACCCGTAAAAAACATCGACACCATTAAAAGAGTGGAGGTGTAGGATGTACACCCCTTCGGGGTGTACATGTAGCATTACTCGAAGGAAAAATGTCCAACATTCTGCTTGATTTTAGTAGTATGTATTTATTTTTTTGTTTATCGTTGTGAGAAAGAATGTTGCCGAACAGCACACAAAACATTCTTAAACAGAGAAATTTTAAAACATAATTTTTTTAAAAAAAAAGAAATTTTAAAACATAATTTAAAAAAAAAAACAACAGTAATACCATAAAGTGCTTTACAAGAAATACAGAATCTTTAACCTTTAACTGGGCAAAACTAATGAGATTTTTCCTCAATTCAAACTCACTAATTAAAAATAAATAATTAGCTAAGTGTTATGTCAAAAATAAAAAATATTTAATTCGTTAGGCACGAAAATATCAAATCGAGGAAGAGAAAAAAAAATAAAATATATAATATTTACGTGATTCGGTTACTAGAGTATGTTCACGGTTGATGATGGAACAAAAATTTTATTAATGTTGAAGGTGTAGTACAAAATAAATTTCTCTCTGAAAACAGAGTAGCATCAAATACATGCGATATGCCCCCCAGAAAAAAAAAAAATCAAATTAATTAGAGCTCCAAAGTGCAACATGCAATGCTACTCAATACTTTAGCGTTTAATTAGCACATTGCTAATTATAGCTCCAAGAGAAAAAGGCTCTGCTTGCTCTCTCCTTAATGTTGCTGCAGCTGTGACAATAGGCGGCTGCTTCGTGACAACCCACACCCAAAGAACAATGATAAAGAACGAAGTCAGAATTTAATCCTGAGGGGGTTAAAATATATTTAAATAAAAATTTTAGCATATAAATATAATTTTATCTAATCAATTTTTTTTAAAAAAATTTATTAATTTACTAATTAATATAAAAATATTAAAATTAATTTTTAATTACAGAAATTTAATTTTTAATTATTTTATTTATATTATTATATTCAAATAACTATAAATTTTACTAAATTTAACAGTAATTCAGTTAACGATGAATCAAATTCTTTGTATTTTTAATAAATAAAATTATAACATTGAATGATTATTATATCAAAGAGCTATTAAATTTAATATAATATTTTATTTTGTTAAATAAAATACCTTACTAAGTAGAAATTAAGAAAAAAATATAAAATAAAAAATTTAGAGTTAAATGATGTATTTCAAAATAGCTTATAAGTATGCAACTCTTAATATATTTTTACCTATTTAAAATAGAAGTTATATTGGCACAAAAAAATAAATTAAGTATATATTAAAAAGCTGAGAGGGTCATAACTATCTTAAAAAAAAAAGGATTAAATTAGTACTTAGAATTAATAAGTAATATTAAAAAATTGAGGGGGATGAGGGCCACTATGGGCCTTCACGTAGCTTCGCCCCTATTTCTGATGAAGTCGTAGCACGTATATATAATATAGGGTTTCGAACTAGAATTTAATTAGACTTTAATTTAATTCTAGTTGAATTAGACTCCTACTAACAATCCAAATAGTTTAAAATAAATCCAAATTATATCTTATCCTAATTAGATTAGAATTTAATATTAATTTAAATAACTATAAATTTAAACCAAATTATAACACTTAAGAGATGTTCTCAAAGACAAAGACAACTGATTAAGAGAGAGAGAGAGAGAGAACGAGAAGCTAAAGGAGTCTCAATTAAAGAAGAAGAGGTACAAAATGAACGAGAGACTTACAAAATATTCTTCTTAACTTTGTTTTATTTTATTGATACTCACTTAATCTTAATATTGTTGTTTTGATTAAACGTTTCGGTGAATTAAGTTTAAAAAGTAATTAAATTTACTATTGTTGTTTTGATTAAACGTTTCGGTGAATTAAGTTTAAAAAGTAATTAAATTTACTAGCTCTATTATATTTGCCTGTTAATTAAACAACGATTAGATTAATTAAATTTTAGGAATTGTTCGATAGGCTTAATAGAGTTACCAATTTATTTTTCCGTAATTACTTAACTCAAAAAAAAAAAAAAACATGTAAAGAAAAAAAAATAAAATAAAGGAATGAATATATATATATATATATATATATATATATATATATATATATATATATATATATATAACGGTAATGTTCATGATTCGAATAGAATTAGGAATACCAATGTTAACAGTAAACTTCCTACGTTAACGGTAAACTTCCTGATTCGAATAGAATTAGGAATACCCAACGTACGTACATATTTTACTACGCGACATATATATATATATATACACACACTTAATTACAGCTCTATTTTATTGCTCTCGTGCTCTCGCTCTCCCTCTCTCCGATCAAAATCGCCGTTTCTTGATTAGGAAGAGCTCCAAGTGGACCAAGCTTCAAGAAACCATCAATGGGGATCTTGGAGGAGGCAATGCAGAAGCACGCTGCCGTTCCTGATCGATCCGAGCCACCGGATCTCCAGAACGCGTACGATCATCAGCCGAGGACAGACTGCCCCCCAGCGGATACCGTCGGTACAGCTGCTGCCGCTGCCGCCGCAGCCGCCGCCGCTTCCTCGATCATCAGAAACAAGAAACGCAGCCGGCGGCCCACCAATCGTCCCGACGGCGCTGGTGATACGCCGAAGCCATCGCGGTGCCTCGGAATTCTGGTGGCGCTGCTGCGGGAGGGGGTGACCCGGCCGACATTGATACTGGAGAAGGAGATGTCGGGGTCGGACATCAGCAGCCAGCAGAGCCGCCTCCTGCTGACCCGCAGCCGGGTGATGGCGACGCCGCTGCCGGACTTGATCACGCCCGATGAGGCCGCCCTCGTCCTCGACCGCGATCAAGGCCTCCCCGTCAGGGTGTTCGACAGGCTGGGGCGGGAGTACGCCATGAAGTTCAAATTCCTCACCAGCAACGGCGACTTCCGCCTCATCGGCAGCTGGGGCCGTTTCGTGAAATGCAACGGATTGCTCGTTGGCGACAGCGTCGACTTGTGGGCGTTCCGGTGCCGCCGCGGCCTCGGCATGGCCCTGCTGAGCCGCAAGAAGGGTGACGAAGAAGTACCCAAAGATAATGATGATGCTGATGATTTTGATGATGATGAACTGGTGGCCGCAGAAGCATTATTGTTGCTGCAAAATCCGCGAGACTGATCGATCCATTACTACTCCACATACGTACGTACTGTGCACAATTAATGGTTCTTGATTTTTGGTTATTATAATAATAATATAATAATTAGCTCGATCTTTTTTTTAATGAAGTATAACCCTGGGTGCAACGTAATTGAGGGAATTATTAACGATGATTTGATTGTACGTAGTTTCTCTAGCTAATTTGTTATTCGATTAAAATTCATTAATTTTTTTGTGGAGCCTGATGTAATGCATACTCCAGTGTAATTAATAATGAGATTCAGATTTTTTTTCAGTTATTCAGGTTTTAATTTAGTTTTTTTTTTTATTTATTTTTTTGTAAGAGAACTCTTGTTGACAGGTAAAATTCAAAGCAAAATGTAAGTAAAAATATTAAATTTCAAATTCATTTATTTGTTGTCAATTTTTTTTTTCTTTTTTGTCACCTCTGAAGATCAGAAATTGCTAATTTTTACATAGATGAGTGGTAATTTATCCTCCATTTATAATTAATTAATTAATTAATTTTTTTTTTTCCATTTAGAGTAAACTGAATGCATACAAATAATCTAGAAGTATGTATAAGAGGTCAGCTTAAATAGACCCCCACACAAAGACTTTCTAAATTATTTAGAGATATTTTTTGAAGAAGTCAGAGAGCTATTGTAAACCCACTGACCTCTTAAATAGGCACTTTGAGTCTCTTATTATGTATGTTTCCATATTATATGACTCCCAATCTATAATTATTATTTTCTTAATTTTAAAAGCATTATATTTATTTTATCCCAATTTGTTAAAAAAAATAAATATTCAGTGACAATTTAATAACAATAATTATCAAACAACCTTTATTATTTATTATTTAATTATATTTTAATGATAATAATTATTTTTTTATAATTAATAATTATATATATTAAATATATGATTAATTTTATATAGGTTCTTATATATCGAATAGCAGATATATATCCCTAAAAGTTTAATTTTTTATAATTTAAAAGTTCTAAGTTGTTTATATATATATATATATATATATATATATATATATATATATATATATATATATATATATATATATATATATATATATATATTTATTTATTATCGTTAGTTTACTGTTTATTTTTTAACATAATATATATAAAATATCAGTTATACCTTTTTAAATATGTCCTTCTAAAAATTTCAGCTAGTAAAATAATATAAAAATACTTGAAAGAATAAAAATATAATTTTTTTTTCTATTCTAGAGAATACCAATTTTTGAACCAAACACAATTTAATTTTTATACTTGATTATTCCAGAATAGCAAGCTATTCCATATATAAAAAAATTTATACCTCTTAAATTTATACCCGAATCAAACGGAAAATATATCTGCTATTCGATAGATTTTTCATGAGATAAATATTAAGTGTATATCCAAAATTAAATGTATATCTTACATCACATTCATTTTAGAATGGAATAAATTCCGTCTATCATTTGGGATAAATTCACTTCGAAGTGATGGATAAAAAAACCTCTACTTTTTAATGAATGAAATATAAAATATATATCTAATTTTAGACGTATAGGTAGCCTCTCTTATTTTCCTGGAGCAGTATAAAATTAATCTTTAAATATGTCTATTAATTCCAATCCAAACCCAAACCCAAACCCAAACCTAAACTCACCCGATACCATGCGCCATGCGCCATGCGCCATGCGCCGCGCGCCGCGCCCCTTCCCTGCGTAGAGCTCACACGAACGTCCCACCCTTCTCTCCCTCCCCTTCTCCGAGCTCGAGCTCTCCCCCTCTCCTTCACCTCAACTCATCACCCTCTCCTTCACCTCTATTCACCTCTACTCGAGCTCTCCGCCTTCTCTCCAAGCTCCCATCCCATTCGCAAATCGCCCTTGCTTTCGCCCCCGACCTTCTTGGCCCCGCGTGGACGATCCTCGACACGGCGATCCGATCCGAGCCCTTGGCGGTGCCGCTTGTCGATTTGGTGTTCCGATACATTGGTAAATGCTCTCAATCTCAAACCCTTAGTTTCATTTTTGAATAGATAAAATCCTTTTAGTTTTTTTCTCATCTCATTTGGTTTTGCTGTGAATTTGTAATTATGGTTCGATTTTTAGTGATAATTCTTCCAAAATTTAAAGATTAGAAACCTTGGTGATTGAATTGCGGTGAAAATTTTTGGTATGAAATGCTACGTAGTAGTTATAGTATCAATCAATAGATCGAATCATAGCATGCACTTTTCTTCTTGTAAGCGAAGTTTGCTTATGTTGTCCATTGTGTGCATTTTTGTTCTGCTATTTTTTTTTTTTTCTGTAGGATGTGTTTTGTGGTGATACATTTTAGAAGAGATTTTGTGGGGTATGTTAATCTTATCCCTGTTGTACCACATTGCAAAAATTCTGTTGGATTTAAGGTTGCATAATGCCTCGGATAGTTTGAGAATTCTTACTGAATTACGTTAGTTATAATTTTAACACTTATTTGGGAATGCGAGTTAATGGTGGAGGTTATATACGAGACGAAGAAGAAGCATAATTTTTTCCGATCTCCGATCATTGGGATCTCTTGACTAGTTGTACAATTTCTCTTTCGGAGATAGAAATAGAGATATATATATGGAAAATGCTACTTGTACACCCCATTTGGGGGTGTACATCGCACACCCCACCCATCCAATGGGTGGGGTGTGGTGATGGGTCACTTCACAATTTGTGAAGTGACCCCCCCACCCTTAGATGGGTGGGTGTAAGATGTACACCCCCTTTGGGGGTGTACATGTAGCGTTGCTCTATATATATATAGATACTGTTCGTAGATTTTTCTTTTTTTTTTTTTTTTTTTTTTTTTTTTTTTTTTTTTTTTTTTCCTTTCCTTTACTTATTGGTAAACAGAAAGAATTACTTAAAATTGGAAACTCCTACTTCTGTATCTTCTGCATGTGGCTCTCTTACATTTGGGCTTGTCTTGTGTTACATAACACAAAAAATTATTAGGTTTTCATCTTGCGAGAACTTGTCTAAATTTTTAATAGGTAAAACCTTAAACGGAGCTTTTCTGAATGTACCATTTGAATTGCAGATTATAATCCACTAGCTTTCACATTCCTGCATCGGAAAGCAAAAAGTATAGTGTTCTATTTTAGTGTTTTCGCCACCGAAACCTTTGATTTCGTGTTGTGATCGCATAGTTTGGTTCTCCATCCTCGTCAACACCGGCCTCCTCGGCCCCACGAGGGCAATCCTTGACCCGGCGATCTGATCCGAGCCCTCGATGGCGCCACTTCTCGATTCGGTGCTCCGATCCACTAGTAAGAGCTCTCGATCTAGAATCCTCAACAAATTGTTGAGTTACATTAAGAAATGGTTAGTTCTCTTCGAGTACTTAAGCTGCTTGCTTTTTTGTTAGTTTTGACTCAGCTAAAAAGGTTTCGACTTCATTGGTGCGACTTCATTGGTGCCGCCTCTCTTTAAGAAGTTTAAACCTATATATTAATATACTTGAGTAGATTTTCATTGAATAAACTGTTTTAGCATGCAGATGGAGTTTTCTCAGCAACTGCTGTTAATTCCATTCCATCAACAATTTTGGAGTACCAGATTGTATTCTGGCTTGTCATTAAAATTTAAATTATTACTCTGTATTGCACATTCCTGTAAAATATTTATCTTTTCAAGTTAATTCTTTTAAATGATTTAAAAGGTTTTCTAAGTTCCTTAGCTTGCACACATATTTCACATCTATGATTAGGTAAATCAGATTTGGGAATCAAATCATGATGCATCAATCTTTTGACAGTATTAAAATTCACATGTCCTAATCTTCCATGCCAAATATTAGTAGAAACAACATTCAAAACAACAACACGTTTATTCATTGGAAAAGAAGATACAGAAAGTTTAAACAAACCATCACTCAAAAAACCCTTTCCTACAAAATTCACACCTTTTGTTATTACTACCCTATTACATTCAAAAACTAACTTAAAACCCTGCTGAACTAAAAGAGAACCACTAATCAAATTCTTCCTAATATCGGGAACATGATGGACTCCGTGCAAGGTTAAGGTCTTCCCAGAGGTCAACCTCAAATCCACTCGACCTGTCCCAAGCACACGAGAAGAGGCTGCATTCCCCATGTTCACCGATCCTCCACATGCGTCTTGATAAGTGGAAAACCACGAACGATCAGAACAAGCATGGACATTAGCTCCAGTATCTATCCACCAATCAGAAGAACAAAGGACAAGGTTAAGCTCAGGTAAACTAGATTCTAACCTGATAGTGGAGTCAGAAGGGTCAGAACCGGCAGTCAGCATATTCGTCTGACGCTCAGGTGGAGCTCCCTTCTTCTTCATTGACGCAGAAGGCTGAGTCTTGCGAAAGTAGCAATCCTTCGCAAAGTGGTTCGTCTTTCCGCACACAAAGCAACCAGAGTTGCCTCCACTTCCCTCAGGTTTAGGCTTCTTAAAGTTTGGGTTAAACTTTCTATGATGGAACGGCTTCTTCTTAAAGTTTCTATAAGGCTGAAAGTTTCTACCCTTATTTTTAGGGTGCTCTACTAGGTTGGCTTGGGTAGTAGACTCATTAAGCTTCTTATCCCTAGCTCGGTTCGACTCTTCTATCCTAATGGATCTTAGGACAAAATTCAGGGATAGCTCTCTTTGATTGTGGTTAAGATCGTTTGCAAGACTCTTCCAAGAGGGTGGCAACTTATCTATAAGGGCAGCAACTAAGAAATTCTCATCAAGATCTACACCACTAGATCTAAGTTGCTCAACTATGTGCTCAAAATCATGAAGCTGGTCAGACATTGACTTATTATCTACCAGTTTAAACTTAATCAAATCAGACGCCTGGTATCTCTTCTGGGTAGGATCAACCTGACCGTACTTATTCTCTAAAGATGTCCAAAGCTCCCTAGCAGTTTTCATACTACAGTAGATGTCATAAAGTTTATCTGATAGGGTGCTAAGAATCCCGTTCATGCAGTGATAATTAATCATATCAGGGTTAATAGGAAGTACAGGTCTAGGTGCAGAAGTAGTAGTAATATGAGCATCAGCAGAGGGAGGAGTGGAACCAGCTTGGGCTTGACTCCGAGTAAACGGTCTAGTGACCTCAGTCTGAATTGCACCTTCAGGTGCAGAGCCATTACTATTTTCGGTAGAATCCGAAATAGCAGAAGCCAGCCCAAGCGTGGTGAGCCAGAACCTCATTTGGTTCTGCCACCTTCTAAAATTACGACCATCAAACGTGAAAGATTTCGCCGAATTGTCCATAATGAAAAATCTGTTTACAAACAATCCTACCGCAATGTCACAAAATTATTCTAAATTTAAAACAATTAATCTAAGTTGACGGGTTTAAATTTAATCAACAATAATTATACTAAGATTTTAATTGACAGTGTAATAATCAAACACTATGTTTTAATTAACAGTGCAACAGTTAAACAATTTAAATATGTTGTATTAACAATTAATATTATATGTCAACAATACTAACAGAGTTGTATAGATCAACAATATAGATTAATTAATTATACTAACACAATATTAATACTAACAATATTAAAAATTAATTAATAAAGTAGTCTGCAACAATGCAATATGATTCGTAGAATCCAATTAGTGCTATCAATGTTAGGTAGCAACAGTGCAACAATGCAATATGATTCGTAGAATCCAATTAGTGCTATCAATGTTATGTAGCAACAGTACGTACCAACAACTATATATATAAATATTAACAGAGCAAACAAATTAGTTAATAAAATGATTCGTAGTACTAACAGAATTAATAATAAAATTACTATTTAACTGTTTATCTTATTCACAGTATGATAATTATACGAAAAGATAAATTAATTTAATCTCGCTTCTAGATTAAATTAATACTTTCTATAGCTGAGTGAACTTTCTATGCTTTGCTGTATGACCTGTATCCTACTTGCATCTCTTGTAACATATCTGTTTATGCCGGTGCCCTTTGTCTTAATCCGACTTAAGTTTTATTGACTACGATTAGTAAACATTTAATATTTATCTTTTCAAGTTAATTCTTGAATCATATTTATAAACATTTAATTAGTAATTTTATTATTAATTCTGTTAGTACTACGAATCATTTTATTAACTAATTTGTTTGCTCTATTAATATTTATATATATAGTTGTTGGTACGTACTGTTGCTACATAACATTGATAGCACTAATTGGATTCTACGAATCATATTGCATTGTTGCATTGTTGCTACATAACATTGATAGCACTAATTGGATTCAACGAATCATATTGTATTGTTGCACTGTTGCTACATAACATTGATAGCACTAATTGGATTCTACGAATCATATTGCATTGTTGCAGACTACTTTATTAATTAATTTTTAATACTGTTAGTATTAATATTGTGTTAGTATAATTAATTAATCTATATTGTTGATCTATACAACTCTGTTAGTATTGTTGACATATAATATTAATTGTTAATACAACATATTTAAATTGTTTAACTGTTGCACTGTTAATTAAAACATAGTGTTTGATTATTACACTGTCAATTAAAATCTTAGTATAATTATTGTTGATTAAATTTAAACCCGTCAACTTAGATTAATTGTTTTAAATTTAGAATAATTTTGTGACATTGCGGTAGGATTGTTTGTAAACAGCTTTTTCATTATGGACAATTCGGCGAAACCTTTCACGTTTGATGGTCGTAATTTTAGAATGTGGCAGAACCAAATAAGGTTCTGGCTCACCACGCTTGGGCTGGTTTCTGCTATTTCGGATTCTACCGAAAATAGTAATGGCTCTGCACCTGAAGGTGCAATTCAGACTGAGGTCACTAGACCGTTTACTCGGAGTCAAGCCCAAGTTGGTTCCACTCCTCCCTCTGCTGATGCTGATACTACTACTATTTCTGCACCTAGACCTGTACTTCCTATTAACCCTGATATGATTAATTATCACTGCATGAACCGGATTCTTAGCACCCTATCAGATAAACTTTATGACATCTACTGTAGTATGAAAACTGCTAGGGAGCTTTGGACATCTTTAGAGAATAAGTACGGTCAGGTTGATCCTACCCAGAAGAGATACCAGGCGTCTGATTTGATTAAGTTTAAACTGGTAGATAATAAGTCAATGTCTGACCAGCTTCATGATTTTGAGCACATAGTTGAGCAATTTAGATCTAGTGGTGTAGATCTTGATGAGAATTTCTTAGTTGCTGCCCTTATAGATAAGTTGCCACCCTCTTGGAAGAGTCTTGCAAACGATCTTAACCACAATCAAAGAGAGCTATCCCTGAATTTTGTCCTAAGATCCATTAGGATAGAAGAGTCGAACCGAGCTAGGGATAAGAAGCTTAATGAGTCTACTACGCAAGCCAACCTAGTAGAGCACTCTAAAAATAAGGGTAGAAACTTTCAGCCTTATAGAAACTTTAAGAAGAAGCCGTTCCATCATAGAAAGTTTAACCCAAACTTTAAGAAGCCTAAACCTGAGGGAAGTGGAGGCAACTCTGGTTGCTTTGTGTGCGGAAAGACGAACCACTTTGCGAAGGATTGCTACTTTCGCAAGACTCGGCCTTCTGCGCCAATGAAGAAGAAGGGAGCTCCACCTGAGCGTCAGACGAATATGCTGACTACCGGTTCTGACCCTTCTGACTCCACTATCAGGTTAGAATCTAGTTTACCTGAGCTTAACCTTGTCCTTTGTTCTTCTGATTGGTGGATAGATACTGGAGCTAATGTCCATGCTTGTTCTGATCATTCGTGGTTTTCCACTTATCAGGACGCATGTGGAGGATCGGTGAACATGGGGAATGCAGCCTCTTCTCGTGTGCTTGGGACAGGTCGAGTGGATTTGAGGTTGACCTCTGGGAAGACCTTAACCTTGCACGGAATCCATCATGTTCCCGATATTAGGAAGAATTTGATTAGTGGTTCTCTTGTAGTTCAGCAGGGTTTTAAGTTAGTTTTTGAATGTAATAGGGTAGTAATAACAAAAGGTGTGAATTTTGTAGGGAAGGGTTTTTTGAGTGATGGTTTGTTTAAACTTTCTGTATCTTCTTTTGCAATGAATAAACGTGCTGTTGTTTTGAATGTTGTTTCTACTAATATTTGGCATGGAAGATTAGGACATGTGAATTTTAATACTGCCAAAAGATTGATGCATCTTGATTTGATTCCCAAATCTGATTTACCTAATCATAGATGTGAAATATGTGTGCTAGCTAAGGAACCTAGAAAACCTTTTAAATCTGTGGATAGAGATAGTGATCTTCTAGAACTTGTGCACAGTGATGTTTGTGATGGAAGTAGATTTAGTAGAGGTGGAAATAAGTATTTTGTGACTTTTATAGATGATCATTCGAAATTTTGTTATGTCTACTTGATTAAATCAAAAGATGAGGTTCTTAGCAGATTCAAAATTTATAAAGCTGAAGTAGAAAATCAGTTGGATAAGAAAATCAAAATTTTGAGATCTGATCGAGGTGGTGAATACACCTCAAATGAGATGACTAGTTTTTGTCGAGAATTTGGAATTGTACATCAAGTGACTGCTCCCTATACACCTCAATCTAATGGAGTTGCTGAACGTAAGAATAGGACTTTGATGGATATGATAAACTCGATGATTATTAGTTCAGGCGCACCTGAGAACTTATGGGGGGAAGCTTTGATTTCTGCATGTATGATTTTAAATAGGATTCCTCACAAGAACTCTGATGTTTCTCCCTATGAGCTTTGGAAAGGTAGGAAGCCTAATTTGAATTATTTTAAAGTGTGGGGGTGCCTAGCTAAAGTGAAGATATCTGAGAATAAGAAAAGGAAGATTGGACCTAAGACTGTCTATACGATTTTTGTGGGTTATGCTCAGGATAGTAATGCCTGCAGATTTCTAGTGGTGAATTCTGAAATTAGTGAGATTTCTAACAATACAATCATTGATGCTAGAGATGCTGTGTACTTTGAGGATGTTTTTCCGTTTAAAACTAGAGTAGATAGATCTGTTCCTGCTGAACTCGTAGGTAGCTCTAGCAGACCTAGAGTCAGTGAACCGATAGAAGAGATTGAGCCTAGAAGAAGTAAGCGTCCTAGAGTAGAGAAGACTTTTGGAGATGATTTTTGTGTTCTACTTGTAGAAGACACCCCATCTACCTATGACCAAGCTATGACGTCCGTAGATGCATCGTTTTGGAAAGAGGCTATTAATCTTGAGATGCAGTCTATTCTATAGAATCATACTTGGGAGTTATCTGATTGCCCTCTAGGATGTAAGCCTGTAGGCTGTAGGTGAATTTTTAAGAAGTTGAAACCTGATGGATCTGTAGATAAGTATAAGGCTAGATTAGTGGCACAGGGTTTTGCACAGAAGCCTGGGGTAGATTATTTTGATGTTTATGCTCCTGTTGCTAGGATTACCTCTATTAGAGTGTTGATTGCTTTAGCTTCTATTCATGATCTATTTGTTCATCAAATAGATGTTAAGACAGCCTTTCTAAATGGTGATTTAGATGAAGAGATCTATATGAAGCAACCTGAAGGATTTGTGGTTTCTGGACATGAGAACAAAGTGTGCAAATTGACTAGATCTTTATATGGATTAAAGCAAGCTCCTAAACAGTGGCATTTAAAATTTGATTCTTTGGTTGTTTCAAATGATTTTCACGTGAACATGTCTGATGAATGTGTATATTCGAAAGAGTATGATGGACAGATTGTGATATTATGTTTGTATGTTGATGATATTTTGATCTTTGGTACAAACATGAATGTGATAAATGATGTGAAGAAATTGTTGAATAAGAATTTTGATATGAAAGATCTTGGACAAGCAGATGTGATTCTCAATATGAAAATCATTACAAAGTCGAAAGAAATTATTATGAGCCAATCTCACTACAGTGAACAATTATTGAAGAAGTTTGGATATTCTGATATTAAACCTGTAGTGACACCTTATGATTCTAGCGTTCATCTTAAGAAGAATAGAGGAGATCCAATAGGCCAGAATAGATATTCACAGATTATCGGATCCTTAGGATATCTAGTGGATTACACTAGACCTGATTTGGCTTATGCTGTAAATCGATTGAGAAGATATACCCATAATCCGAACAGAGAGCATTGGAATGCTTTAGAAAGAGTGTTGAGATATTTGAAAGGGACTGTATCCTATGGATTGCATTATAGTGGTTTTCCTGTAGTATTAGAAGGTTATAGTGATGCGAATTGGATTAGTGATACAGCTGATGTGAAGTCTACTACAGGATTTGTATTTCTCCTAGGAGGAGCAGCTGTTTCTTGGAAGTCAACTAAACAGTCTTTGATTTCTAGAAGTACTATGGAATCTGAATTGATAGCTTTTGATACTACTGTAACAGAGGCTGAGTGGTTGAGAGAATTTCTTTATGATCTGCCACTGATGGAGCAACCTTTAGCACCTGTGTCTATTCATTGTGATTGTAGAGCTGCAATTGACAAATGTGCCCAAGAGAATGTGGAGACTAAGATGAACAGATTTATGAAATTGAGACAGAAGTTCATTCGACAGAATTTAAAAGAAAATGTGATTGCATTGGAATTTGTGAGATCTGTAAGAAACTTGGCTGATCAGCTCACCAAGGGTTTGTCTAGGACCGTGATCCTAGAATCGTCGAGGGGGATGGGGCTTAGCCTACAATAGAAGTTACCGGCGATGGCAACCCAACCTGTTGCAGGTTCAATGGGTAGTAACAAGTCGAACAGGTAGCTTGAGGAGCACTGTTTTTGTATCCTCATCCCTATGGCGACAGTGCTCATCTCTGCAAGTGGATAGGAAGGGCTTTGGCCCTGAATGGTTCCAAGACCCATGAGGCAGGGTACGACCTTGCAGATACCCTTTGAGGACCTACTATATGTGTGGAGTCGTGAGGCCGCGACTATTGAAAGCGGGCGGTTTCCTAAAACACACATGAATCGATACCAGCGCATGGCCATTATAGCGCTCACCCGCTTTGAACCCAAACGACTGTACCATGTGTGCGGTTTGTGGAAATCCGATTCACCGGTCTTGGTTCAAGGCATAGTTCACCATTGTGCCCTCGGATGTACATAGACAAGCACTAAGTGAAGGTTCAAACCCGAAAGGTACCTTCGCCGAATACGTGGTATAAGAGATCCAGCGTTCTTTTGAGTTGTTTTTCAGTTTTGTTTACTGTCTTTATTTGAAGTTTTAAATCATGTGGGGGATTGTTGGATTTTATTTGGGATTTATTGGTGATTTAAAACTTAATTTATCTCTTGAGGAGCCCAATCCATAATGGGCCTCACTTGAGAGCCCATGCTTTGGTTACCACATGTGAGGTTTAGTCCCACATTGGAAACCAATGACTTGTTGTTTCTATTTATATACTCTTTCATTCTCTTGTTAGATACTTGGGTAAAAGTGAGAGTTATACTCTCGACTAAACACACGCACGCACGGCACGAGCACGAGCCGAGCCGGGCCGGGCGGCGGCGCGCGTGATCCGTTACCCGGTTCATTTTATTTTTTATTTGTCTTAATCCGAAAATTGGTTGCCTTAATCCGTAAGTCACGGGCACGCAAGGGCTTATCTTCCGGAGCCTTCAAATCATGCCGTTGGAGCACGATCTCTTGCTTCGGGTGTTTAAGAGGAGTTTAAACCCGAACGTTATCCAGATGTCTTACGGTGCCAGTGCCATCTTCTTTTTCCCCAATTCTACTATTCCAGATTTTACCGTCTTCGCTTTGTTCTTTTCTTTCGATTTGCTGGATTCCTGAAAGTTTGCCGGGTTCATCTTGCGCCACCTTGAAATCGTGCCGACGGGGTGGAACGTGGACGTTGTATCGCTGGAAGGGATTGCCGGGAAGCCTCGCACGTAGAGGGGCAATCTCGCTTCTAGGACAGTGCCCTGCACGCCTCGATCCACAGGCCTTTTCTAAACCTTTTCTCTTACAGCATTTGTTATTTAACTCCTGATCGGATTTTTACAAATTGAATTTGCTGGTTTTAAATCATTTAAAAGAATTAACTTGAAAAGATAAATATTTTACAACAGTTTTCGCCACCGAAACCTTTGATTTCGTGTTGTGATCGCATAGTTTGGTTCTCCTTCCTCGTCAACACCGACCTCCTCGGCCCCACGAGGGCAATCCTTGACCCGGCGATCTGATCCGAGCCCTCGATGGCGCCACTTCTCGATTCGGTGCTCCGATCCACTAGTAAGAGCTCTAGATCTAGAATCCTCAACAAATTGTTGAGTTACATTAAGAAATGGTTAGTTCTCTTCGGGTACTTAAGCTGCTTGCTTTTTTGTTAGTTTTGACTCAGCTAAAAAGGTTTCGACTTCATTGGTGCCGCCTCTCTTTAAGAAGTTTAAACCTATATATTAATATACTTGAGTAGATTTTCATTGAATAAACTGTTTTAGCATGCAGATGGAGTTTTCTCAGCAACTGCTGTTAATTCCATTCCATTAACAATTTTGGAGTACCAGATTGTATTCTGGCTTGTCATTAAAATTTAAATTATTACTCTGTATTGCACATTCCTGGAAAGAGAAACTGTGGATTTTAAGGGCCCTTAGGTAGTTATGTATATCAGACGTGACAGTTTTGTGGCTGATCAGATGATGCTTCATAGAATTTTATACTCATGTAAAAGTTACATATACATTTATAGCAAGGATTGCCTTGCTGGTTGGCATAGTCTGGCACGGCTGGCACTTGCTGCTTGTGCTGATAAGTCCGTGCTACTCATGCCGACTGTGCCGACATATAAAAGAGGGTGAGTGTTCTTGTTCATGCAATATTCTTTTTCTCAGTTAACAAGCTTCAAGTTTTCTTGAACCAACTCAAAGCAAGCAAAAAATGTCTAGCAACTTCCTTTCATAGCCTTGGAACATGAATTGTTTGATGAGATGATGTCATACTTAGACTATGAATCAGACTTAATACTTTCTATAGCTGAGTGAACTTTCTATGCTTTGCTGTATCCTACTTGCATCTCTTGTAACATATCTGTTTATGCCGGTGCCCTTTGAACATGTGTTCATCCTGCATATATATAGAACTGATTTTTTTTTGGGTGCAAGAATGTTTCTTATGATACTTTGCTTTTCATGCAAGAAATTCTTCTTTTTATATTGAGTTTCAGTTAATGCTCTCTTTTTTGTTCTTTCACATTGTATGTTGTTGTATATGCTTCTGATCATACTCTGAATGCTTAACCTGTTTTAAGATGATTAGTGAACAGAGCCAGTACAAGAATCCATCTAATTTTGGTAGTTGGAGACGCCCACCAGTATAGGAGCTAATGCAAACCCAAATCAATTTAGAAAAATCTATCGAGTTTGGCTGTTCTGACCATCTGAAATCAAGATTAAGGATAAGCTTGGTCAAGAGATTTGCTGATCATTCTGACTCCATCTTTTTGGAAAAGGCATGATAGTCATCATATAGCATGTCTTATAATGGATTTTGTTCTACAAGTTTCCATTCCTTTTTCCTCGTATAATTGAAATAGTTTCAGAATTACAGGCCACAATTTATCAGCAAAAGGCTCTAGACATAAATGAAAGGGAACTTGGGTTGGATCATCCTGACACATAGAAGAGTTATGGGGACCTTGCTGTGTTCTACTACAGACTTCAACATACAGAGTTGGCTCTTAAGTAACTTGTTTGTCACAGCTTTCCAAATTCACATTCTCATGTAGCATGCATGTGTTTGCTATTAACACCTCGTTATTTCCCAATTCAAATATTCTTACTTTCTCTAATTTGGTTCATTTAATCGTTAACTAAACTTTCTTTGTAAGTGGCTTTATAAACTTATGATAACTCATCTCATTTCTACTGTGCATTTTCTATTACTTTTTTAAAATTTTTTTGGTTCTTTCATATGATTACTACAGCTATTTTGTGCAAGCTAGCTCCAAAAGCACATAATACCTCATACGAGGTTTCCGAACTTTTGCAGTTATGTGTATCTGGTTTGGTTATGGCATCTTTATGTTCTTCATTACTATAAAACTGCGAGATACAACTAATTTTGCCTGCTTAGTTGTTCTTATGAGGCCTATACTCTTTGCACCTATGTATGATTATTGGATATATCTGGACAAGCAGTCTGCAATACCATTGCCATAAGAATGCTAAGTTAGAGAGGTGGAAGCATAGTCATTAAACAAAAACATGTGCAAACAAGTTGGTTTCACAAATCATTACAAAGTCTCAAAGTGTAGGATGGAGATGTTTAAATATTGTTCTATAGAAAATAAGGTTTATGGCCTTACTCTAAACCCGAAACCTTTAATCCTAAAACCTAAACCCTAAACTCTAAATATATTTTGATATTCTGTTATAAAGGGTAGGTTGTTTTATCACTTACAACAACCTAATTTGAAGATCTTTTCCATTATGCTGTCCATTGAGGTATTATCATTTTACAACATAGGAAGAAATTTAAAGGCAATTATCCACTCCTTACCTTCAACATATTTGCACTAAATGGTTGCTCTATGGTGTAAGGTGATAGTATTGGGCCAGTAATACCTTATATGGCATATATTGTCTAATTTTATAAAATAGCATTAACAGACTCCTTATTTCACATTGTTATCTTTTATAAAGAGGCTTCCTTAAAGAGCACTTAATTTATGATTGCCTCTCGTTGTCACTTTAAGACGTCAGCACCTAATCTTCTCAGTACTTGTTTCCGATCACCAAATATAGTAATTTCTATAATCATTTTTGCTATTTTTTTATTATAGAAATTTTATGTAGAAGTATATTTTCAGAGGGAAAAATTAGGACTACTTTGTATATAAAAGGCTTTCTTAATCAGAACATTATTTAAGTTCTTGAATAAAGCAATTGTCGCCTGTAATTTCTTTTGCAGATCAAACATAGTAATGTAGGAATTAAGGTTGCTATTTGTCGAAGTGGTGTGATGTATGCTATCCGGCATTTCTTCTTACAATTTTCTTAAACACTAATTCAATGTAATTTGATGTGTTGGAGGAAAAACTTTTCTTTTGTTGTTATAGTTGACCAGCTTACAATTTATCCGACTAAGTGATAGATGGTAACTTGTTTTAAAAAAAAATTTGCTTTCAAATTTAAGTTTTTTGTTGCCAAGTAAATTCTTTGGATGAAAGGATTGCAAACAATCCGCCGTCCACACTACACCTTTTGATATACAAAATTCTATTTAAACAACTAAAAAACTAACATGATCTCCAAATGAGGCCTAAGTGACCGTTCTTCATGAATCGTATTTCTTTTTCATTATTACATTTACAGATCGTTTTTCTATGTAATTAATGCCTTCTTAAGTTTGGTTCTACTTGTATATGTCCCTCTTAAGTTGAAATTAGATCATCCCATAAGCATGATTTTGAAGTTTCTTGCCATCAATCTATTTCTTTCTCTAATTTTTGCTGTAAATCAGGTATGTGAAGCATGCATTGTATCTCCTGTATCTTACTTGTGGGCCGTCCCATCCAAATACAGCTGCTACATAAATCAATGTGGCCATCATGGAGGAAGGCTTAGGAAATGTGCATGTCGCATTAAGATACCTCCATAAAGCACTGAAATGCAACCAAAGATTACTTGGCCCTGACCATATTCAGGTCTCCATCTACTTTACCTTGTTTCCCTTTGCTTCCTTTTTCCGTTGTTCCTTTCTTCTGAAAAGACATCTTATGTGTGTAGAGGTTGAAAAATGCTTGTAGTCACACTTTAGGCTGGATGGTTACAGAAGTAACAAAGTAGGCTTCTATTTGCTCATTTCTGGATTTTGTAATTTCACAATCAAATTAGTTTGTGGAGCACTGAAAATGTGAAGATATTTTTATGTAGTTCCTTACAATTCTTACTTAATTTACATAAAAATATATCATTCAAATCCGAGTTTTCATATGCCCTCAAAAAGCTTTTTTTTTTGCATCTAATAAAAAATAGACTTCTGGCATACGAATTAAATGACTAACCCAATTCGAAGTTTATTCGTAAGGAACTAGGCTTTTGAGAAGTATATATGAAATTTCATGTTTTACAAGGGTTGATATGTAAATAGATACTCTGTAAGTATATTAAATGCCCCTGCCTTTTCTTGATTAATTTCATATTCTTTCTTATATTTTCTTCTTATATATATATTTTTCTATTACTTCTAATCTTCAGACTGCAGCCAGCTACCATGCTATAGCTATTGCACTCTCCTTGATGGAAGCATATCAATTGAGCGTTCAACATGAGCAAACTACCTTGCGAATTCTTCGAGCAAAGCTTGGTCCTGATGACTTGCGGACTCAAGTATCGTTATCATAGATTTGTTCCAAGAAGATATTGGATTATCTTCTTCCTTTTCTTCCTTTTACCTTTTTTAACTTCCTTGTTTTGGAGCCTTATAAGCAGAAGTTTTGCTGAATTTCTCAAGATGCTGCTGCTTGGCTTGAATACTTTGAATCAAAGGCTATTGAGCAGCAGGAAGCCGCTCGCAATGTTACCCGGAAGCCTGATGCGTCCATAGCTAGCAAAGGCCACCTACGGTACAAAATTTGATATTGAAATTACGAATTGAATCCAAAACTGTTGGATTTTACTTAGATTTTAATGTGATTTCAAACTTGATTTTGGCCTATGGGCTTTCCGGGCGGCCCAATATCCATGGGCTTTGCCCGGGAGCCCAAAGCCTATCTCCTCTACACGTGAAGTTTAGTCCCACATCGGAAACTCATCATATATAGAAGGTGTTTATATACTCCTTCATTCTTGCATGTGTTGTTTAGGAGAAAGTGAGAGCAAAGGCTTCTCCTAAACACGCGCTCACGGCACGGGCCGGGTCGGGCGGCGGCGCGAGTGTGCGCGATCTTGACCTGATTCTTTTTTATTTTAATCTTTTTTTTTTGCTTGACTTAACTTACCTGGGAAAGGCCTACTTGGGCTTTAATTTCGTAGGTGTATAAGTGAAATTGTTAAAATAGTGAACATCTGTCAGTTACAGTCAAAAAGAGATCAACATACAACATAAATTTTAGTTGAGAAGATGTTCAATATGTTGTGCATCTCAGAATTGAAAACCAGCCCACACTTGATATAGTTTAGCCAATTATATTGCATCGGTTCAATTTAATTGATTCTCGCATATTATTTTGAGGCTTTAATGTTTATCTACATGATTAATCAAAATGAATGCATTATGAACTTTGAGTCCTGTTCCGATCTTTGATTGGAATATGAACGCATTATGAAGCAATCAGATAATTCTACCTTAACTGTGTAAGAAATAAGTAATCTTTTATCCCTATAATATCTATACAGGATTATTTCATGATTATGTGTATGTAACAAACTTAGGCCTACTGATCATGCTCTTAATTGTAACCGTTCTACTTCGTTCATTATTCAACTGCCATCCTTCACATTTCTTGTGTTGCTTTGGCAGCTGATGCTTCTGATTCATTAAGATGAAATGTGGTCCAAATTTTCTTGGAATTTGCGTGGTTTCATCGTTATCTTAGTCTCATTAGAGTTACGATTCCCCAAAATTTGCTTCCTAGATGAAGACTCCTTTGTGTTAATTGTACCTTTGGTTGCCCATTTTATTCCTATATTTTTGTATCTGCAATCTCATTTTTATTGCAGTTATAGGATTCATCCCTTGTAAGAACTAATGCATTATTACAATCCTTTGGCGGGGTTGATTCCACCGTTTGTATGTCCACATTGCTTTTATTTTAGAATATCATGCTTCGTGAATCTTTCTGCGTGTAGTTTATCTAATTGGATGCTGTTTTTCTTTTCTTTTTGTGTGCAGGTTTTTCATTTTATTCGTTTTGAGAGTAAAGAAGACTTATAAAGGTAAGTCAGAGTGAGGGTGCAGATTGGTGATTATTATTGTGACACCCCCAGAATTTGGATTAGTCCTATATATAAATGATATAATAGGACTAAATCTCTTAACCCGGCTATAGCATTTTGGATGGTAACAAGATCCAAGAGGTTATGAGAGTTAAGCGTGCTAGAGCTAGAGTAGTTCTAGGATGGGTGATCCCTGGGAAGTGGGGCGTCACAATTATTCTAACTATGTAATTTTGTTTGCTTTTTTTTTTTTTTTTTTTTCTTTCGTATTTGCATGGAAAAATGACCAGTTTTGTTAGATTTTGGATTGTGTGGACTTCAAAATTTTCTCTCTCTTTGATAGACTTCTACAATGGTTTTTTTTTTTTTTTTTTTTTTTTTTTTTTTTTTTTTTTTTTTTTTTTTTTTCTATATTGCTTATTTAGCTCTTTATATTGAAGAGGCTCGCTCCTAGGAGTATTTTGCGGGACGCTATTATATCATTTGGTGGTGTTTTGAGAAGGAAAAATGTCCATAAAACATTCTGCTTGATTTTTTTTTAGCTGGAGAAGTATTTTTTAACTAAATTCAAATAGATACATGGTTATGAAGGTTGCGAAGCGCAGGATTCATATTTGTACATACATACGTATATACATACACTAATGTACTATGATGGACTCTTTGCAACATTGTGAAGGTTTGTTTTACTGCAGGCATCCAGCATGTCCAATTCTTCTATTCCAAAAAGCTCTAATTTAAAATTTTTACCATAACATATTAACACTTTGACTGGTTGCACTGTTTGGCTGACAAAGTGGGTCAAATATCGGACTTTTGAAAAGAGGGTTAACAAATAAAATCATAATTTTTCAAATTGTCTTTAGTAGTATGTATTTGTTTTTCTTTTTTACTGAGTGAAAAAGAATGTTGACGATGGATGAACAACACACAAACATTCTCGAATAGAGAAATTTTTAAAAATAATTTTTTTAAAAAACAACAGTGCTTCACAAGAACTACAGAATCTTTAGTCTTTAACCGGACAAAACAAATGAGATTTTTCCTGAATGCAAACTCACTAATTAAAGACAAATAATTAGCTAAGAGAGGTTCTCAAAAGACAGAGACAATTGATTAAGAGAGAGAGAGAGAGAGAGGGGGGGGGCTAAAGGAGTCTCAATTAAAAAAGAAGAGATATAAAATGAACGGTGATCATGCAGACCATTATGAAATATTCACCTCAACTCTATTTTATTTTATTTATGCTCACTCAATGTTAATATTGTTGTTTTGATTAAACGTTTCGGTGAATTAAGTTTAAAAAGTAATTAAATTTACTAGCTTGTCTGTTAATTAAACAACGACTAGATTAATTAAATTTTAGGAATTGTTCCATAGGCTTAATAGAATTACCAATTTATTTTTTCATAATTACTTAACTCAAAAAAAAAAAAAAAATCAGAAGTTAATTGCATGTAAAGGAAAAAAAAAAAATGGAAGAATATATATTAAAAAAAAAGCTATGGTACATATACACCCCATTTGGGATGTACATCCTACACCTAGTGTCACGCTCCGGGGTGTAAATCAGAATCCGGGTCCGTCTACAGATCCGCCGTGCACACGGAATTTTCCGCGTACACGAAGCGCTGGTAATCTGCTCAGATATAAGATGTACAATAAAAGAGCATAATACAGAGCTGAACTAAAAAGAACTACATAATAATCTCAGACTGGAAATAAGATACAAGCTGTAAATATACAATAAACTCCCAGCTCACTACAAATATACAACCAGCTGGCCAAAGCCAGACCCAAAAGTAACTATTGTAGTCTGAGATACAAAAAGGGGATACAATAAAAGCCTAGCTAATCTCTCGGTCGGGGTAGATGATCTAGCTAGTCCGCGATCCTCTTACCTCGATCTGCCGCTGAAGGCCCAGCAGCTCCCACAGACGACTCTGCAAAACAAAGGGGAAAAAGACAGAAAACAACAATGGGGGGTGAAAACTACTAGATAAACCAGTAGCCTCCCCCTAGTGGGTAAATCCTCAACTCTGACGGACCCACTAGGACTACTAGAGGCAAAAGGAAGGAACAGTAGTAAGCTATAAAGGCTGCTGAAAAGGAAACTGCTACTACAATGCCTCTAAATGCAGTGCCAAAAAGATAACTGTATGCATGCAACTATAAGGCTAACCGCCCAAAGAAACCCAATCAAAGGGCCAGGAAACACTGGCACTGCCTGCTCTGTCATCACTCACAACTATCCAACTGACCGGCACCCGTCACGGTCAAAAGCCTACTCCGGAGTGGCACTCGAGGGAAGCGACCCACACGAGTAAAGTATCTTTGTATCAAGCATCTCTGTAACCAATGTCTCACAATAGCAGGACTGGATCATGACTATGATCAAAGTGGGAAAACTCCATCCACTAATGCAATCCCGATCCCCAATCTGATGTGATAATACTCAGTAAGTGGGAAACTCCATCCACTAGAGAAAAGCCCGATACCCAATCTGATGAAATAAGTAACATCCGGTCAACCACCTAATGTCCGCGGTCGCCGCAACACCCCACAAGTCCAAAATCTGATAAAGTAATCAACATCTGGCTAACCGCCTAATGTCCGCGGCTACCACAATGCCCCACAATCTATAATCGAGTCTAACCCGTCCCCGACTCGATGACCTCGACTACACTATCCCAAAACCCTGCTCAAACCGAACCACATGCATCTGAATAACAAGGAGAACAACGAAACATGGTTTCTCCTAAGTCAAGTCCCAATATGATAGTGTAGCAATAAATAGTGGCCTAACTAGATGTCCAAACAAGCATGCAATTGTCCTCTTTTAAAACTGGAGAAGAGTGTCTGATGTTTATTTTAAAAAGATTGATCTTAATATACTAACATGATAAGTCATTTGCATGCGAGAATAGGATATAGCATTTGTCCCAACAATAGTGTCCCAATTTAACATAAATGAGCTGTCATATAATTTGTGGGGTCTACTCATGCAATTCACAATTGGAATACCGATTATCAGTTTGAAATAGGGGATCTCTAATACTCCTAGTGAGTTAGTCAAAAATAAGGTAAGCAACAACCACCCACCTCGAAAAGCACAATCCGCGCCCAAATAGTCTCCTAGCTGTCCACAGTCCTCTAATCCCGCAACTCACTTAAAACAGTGCACAGCTGTACAAAACAACGCACCCGTTATAAATACAAATCCCAAAAATACAGTATTTGCCATTTTCCAAACAGCACGGAAAAAGAGGAGTTTTTCACATCTGTACAGTGCTCTGAAAAATCCAAAAAAATTACGGTTGTGTTTCTTGCGACGAGTAGATCGAAATCGACTACTTATATGCCTTGATCCGATGCTCCTAGCTCAAGATATAAATCGGAGAAGTCAATGCTGTCCAGAAAATACCATAGCAAAAAGGGGGTCAAAGGTGCCTCGGGAACCGTGCCAAAAGTGCGAAACAGAGCAAAGTGATCAACATGAAAAACGAAGCCTTACCTCTTAGGAATACGTTTCCGTAAAAATAGTTCAAAAATTCCTCCTGGTTAGCACACAGGGATTTTCCGGCTGAACTGCGACGGAAAATGGGCCGAAATCGAAAATCGTCGCAGCACGCCGCGTCGCAGATAACTCGCTGTCGCCAACTCCAAAAATTCCGAAACTTCTAGGGGAGAGAGAGGACAGAGAGGGGAACAATTTTTATATAGACCACAAGTTCATTTTCTTTCTCTAGAACTCGGAATTGCAGAGTGAAGAGGGTGGAATTTATAATGGGCCAAAGAATCTTCGGGCTCCACACCAAATTCTGGCCCAAAACAGGAAACACCAAAACCAACCAACCAGAACGCGCCACGTGTCCCCAAAACACGAAACAGCCATGCAAGGCCATCCAGGAATCGCCACGTGTCACCCGGGAGCACGCACCCGGTCCCCGCGCCGGGTCTTCCGGATTCTGTCGGCCAATAGGGTGCTGCCACGTGTCACCGACCAGCCGCCTCTTTTGACGCCGCCTGACCAATGAGGAGCTGCCACGTGGCAAGCTCAACCTTCCGTGCTCCCGGTGCACGCCATGCCAGTGGACCAACCCCCCTGCGCGCCTGCCCGCGCGTGCCCGCGCTGCCCGCGGCCGCGTTCCGCCTCTGCGCCGCCGCGCGCCGCCTTGCTCCGCCGCCTGCCGGTCGCCGTCGGTCGTCGGAACAGTGTTTTCGGCGGCCGGAGTTACTGTTCCGGCATGAACAGTAACTTTTGGCGAAAAATCAAGTAAATAGCCCATTTTGATCGTTTTCGTGCGCTGAGTTCAAATCCGCTGTCCATTTTGTCAAATTCTCATCCGAAATTTTGCCGAAATCCCCCGGAAAGCCCACTTGATCCGATTTTCGCGCCGGATCCGTTTCTGAGATCCGTTTTCGACACTACTAGCTCCGATACACTGTGTGAGCTTCCTGTAGTCACTGTAATCACTGCAACAGTCTCTGCGGAAGTCCGAATCATCACATCCTCCCCCACTAAAAAGAGTTTCGTCCTCGAAACGAGACCAAACTAAACAACAATCCTCAGTCCGATGTCTCAAATAAGTAGGGGTGGGTATCCCTCATCTCCGACTCGAGCTCCCACGTAGCCTCGCGCTCGTCATGATTGCTCCAAAGGATCTTCACATAGGGAATGGCTCGACTGCGTAATTCTCTCACCTCTCGATCCAGAATCCGCAGTGGGCGCTCCTCATACCTCAAATCCTCACTAATCTCGAGTGGTGTGAAGTCGATGACGTACGATGGGTCGAAGACGTACCTCCTTAGAGTAGAAACATGAAATACATCGTGGACACCAGCAAGCCTCGGAGGAAGTGCAAGTCGGTAGGCAACTGGCCCGATACGCTCCAATACCTCAAAGGGTCAATATATCGGGGGCTAAGTTTCCCACGGATGCCGAACCTCCTGATTCCTTTGGACGGCGAGACTTTCAGGAATACATGATCTCCAACCTGGAACTCTAAGTCTCGTCGCCGAACATCGGCATAGCTCCTCTGTCGGCTCTGGGCGGTCTGAAGATGCCGTCGAATCACTCAGACCTTCTCCTCTGCCTCTAACAATACATCTGGTCCCAAGGTCCGCCTCTCGCCCACGTCACTCCAATAAAGCGGTGATCGGCACTTGCGTCCATACAACGCTTCAAACGGAGCCATCTGAATGCTCGCTTGAAAGCTATTATTGTACACGAACTCAGCCAAAGATAAGTGTCGAATCCACCCTCCGCCGAAATCCAAGACGCAAGCCCTCAGCATGTCCTCCAGGATCTGTATAGTCCGCTCTGACTGCCCATCAGTCTGCGGATGAAAAGCTGTACTGAACCTGAGCTGAGTCCCCAAGGCTGTCTGCAAGCTCCTCCAGAAACGCGAAACAAACCTCGGGTCTCTATCTGATACTATGGAGGCTGGTACTCCATGTAGTCTCGCTATCTCATCTAGATATAACTGGGCTAGTCGCTCGAGTGGCCAAGTAGTCTGCATAGGCAAGAAGTGCGCTGACTTGGTAAGTCGATCTATAACTACCCAGATAGCATCTGCTCCTCCCTGTGCCCTCGGTAGTCCGACCACGAAATCCATCGTAATGTGGTCCTATTTCCACTCGAGAATTGGGAGACTTTGTAACTTGCCAGCTGGCACTCGATGCTCAGCCTTCACCTGTTGGCAAGTTAAACACTGAGCCACAAATCTCCCGATATCCCTCTTCATGCCATTCCACCAGAAGTGTGCCTTGAGGTCCTTATACATCTTAGTCCCACCAGGATGTAGGGTATAAGGTGTATAATGGGCCTCTCGCAATATCTGCTCTCTGATCTCCGCATCCACTGGCACACATGCTCGGTCCCTGTACCTCAGTACTCTCGAAGCATCTACTGTAAAGTCCCCTGACTGATCACTCGGAATCTGATCTCTAATCCTGGTCAAGTGGGGGTCCTCACTCTGTCTCTCTCTGATTCTGTCCAGCAGAGTGGGCTGCACGACTAAAGACGTCAGTCTAGCAGAGACCCCAGGGGACACAACCTCTAGCTCGAGTCGCCTCATCTCCTCTAACAGTGGTGCCTGATCTGTAATCAACATGGACAAACTCTGCACCGCCCTCCTGCTCAAAGCATCTGCAACCACATTGGCCTTGCCCGGATGGTACAGGATGTCCACATCATAATCCTTTAGTAGCTCCAACCATCTACGCTGCCTCAAATTCAGCTCCTTTTGTGTGAACAAGTACTTTAGGCTCTTGTGGTCAGTGTAGATCTCACAGTGCTCCCCATATAGGTAATGGCGCCAAAGCTTCAGTGCAAACACCACGGCAGCAAGCTCCAAGTCATTGGTAGGGTAATTCTTCTCATAATCCTTGAGCTGGCTCGATGCATAAGCAATTACCATCCCCTCCTGCATCAACACACAACCCAGTCCACTGTGTGATGCATCACTGTAGATCACATATCCTTTCCCCATAACAGGGAGGGAAAGGATAGGAGCGGTCATCAGTCTACTCTTCAGCTCCTCAAAGCTCCTCTGACAGTCCTCACTCCAGATAAACTTCACTCCTTTACGCGTCAAGCGAGTGAGGGGTGTGGAGAGCTTCGCAAAGCCCTCAACAACCCGACGGTAATACCCAGCTAAGCCCATAAAACTACGCACCTCAGAAACGATCGTCGGTCGGGGCCAATCCCGGACTGCCTCAATCTTCGCCGGGTCCACTGCCACACCTGCGGCGGAAATCACATGGCCCAAGAAGACTACCTCCCGAAGCCAAAACTCGCACTTCGCCAGTTTGGCAAACAACTTCTTCTCTCGTAGAAGTTGCAGCACAATCCTCAGGTGCTCCTCATGCTCAGCATCACTCCGGGAGTAAACCAAAACATCATCAATGAACACTACCACGAATCGATCTAAGTACGGTCGGAAGATCCGGTTCATTAAATCCATAAATGCGGCAGGGGCATTAGTTAGTCCAAAAGGCATAACTGTAAACTCATAATGCCCGTACCGTGTCCTGAATGCTGTCTTCGGGATATCCCCGGTCTTCACCTTCAACTGGTGGTAACCGGACTGCAGATCTATCTTTGAAAAGACACAAGACCCTTGCAGCTGATCAAAGAGATCATCGATGCGCGGCAAAGGGTACTTGTTCTTGATGGTCACTTTATTCAATTCCCTATAGTCCACACACAGTCGAAGTGACCCATCCTTCTTCTTCACGAATAGCACCGGCGCTCCCCAAGGCGACACACTCGACCTAATAAAGCCCTTGTCCATCAAATCCTGGAGTTGCGCCTTAAGCTCTCGCAGCTCAGCCGGTGCCATCCGGTAAGGAGCCTTAGAGATTGGCGCAGTTTTGGAACTACGTCAATCACGAACTCAATCTCCCTATCTGGCGACATGCTAGTCAGCTCAGGTGGAAAAACATCCGGGAACTCGCGGGCAATAGGGATATCCCCGAGTCCCGGCGCCGCAGTAGGCCCCTCAACAACACTAGCCAAAAACGCTACACATCCTCGACGGATCATCTGCCTTGCTCGAGAAGTCGAAACTATAGAGGCAAAGAAAGTGCTCTGACATCCCCGGTATACCAACATCTCCTGGCTTGGCTCTCTAAAAGTGATAGTCCTCGCGGCACAATCAATAGTCGCGAAATACCGAGCCAGCCAGTCCATCCCGAGAACCACATCAAAATCCCTCAGCTGTCTCAAGACCAACAGGTCTGCTGGCATAATCCAGGACTCGATCTGCATCGGGCAGGACCAACAGCACTCCTCCACGTGCAAAGTGTGATCGGGAATCTGAACCTCTCGTGCACGTGGTAAAAGTCCTACCTCTAACCCATGTAATGATGCAAATGATCTACTAATAAAAGAATGCGATGCTCCAGTATCAAATAAAGTACGAGTCCTAATGCCAGAAAGTAAGGTGATACCTGCCACCACATGATCTGCTGCCGAAGAGTCCTCTACCTGCGCAGCATACACTCGCCCACTCTGAGCTGGAGGGCGATAATCCGTGGGATGGGAAGAAGATGGCCTGCTCGCTGGAGCATATGGCCGCTGAGCCGTCGACCGCTGCTGCGATGAAGATGGAGCAGATGCTGAGGAAGGGGCGGCGGGGGCCGAAAAGGGGCACGAAGCTCGAATGTGCCCGGGCTGTCCACATCCATAGCAGCGACCCCACCGCTGGTCGCAGGTGCCGGGAAAATGCTGACCTCCACAGAAAACACAACTGCCGGGGGGCCCGTGGCTGTCGTGACTGCTGTTGCTGTTGAGACTGCCGCTGTCGCTGAGGCTGCCGCTGCGACCCACGCTGCGACGACTGTGATCTCTGCTGCTGCTGCTGCCGCTGCTGGGGCCTCTGGGATCCACCAGGCCCTCGCCGCTCAGACCGTCCTTGGCCGGGAAACTGTGCCTGAGACGGTCGTGGCGGCCTCCACGAACTAGCCTGTCCCCAAACCTCCGGTGCCGGTCGCTTCGCCCCCGGGATCACTACGGGAGCTGGAGCTACCTCCTCCATCACTGCCTCCCCGCACTCCACATAGAGCGTCTGCTCCATCGAGGCCTCCAAAGTCTGCAACCTGCGCGAGCGAACCAGTTGAAAAAGGTCCCGGCGTAACTGTCACGCCCCGGGGTCGATACTGCGCCCCGGGCTCGTCAACAGATCCGCCGCCCATATGGGAAGCCCCGTATAGGCGTAGCGACTAACCTGCAAAGAAACATCTACACTAGCAGATATCAGAGCTGAAATAGTAAAAGCTGAAATAAAAGACATAAAATATAACTACAACTCCCAAGTATACAGACCAACCTCACGAGAACACAAGAGTCTCTCAGAAAAGCAGAAAAGAAAGGTACAACTCAAAACCTCACTACAAAGTCACTCGACATAGCACACACCAAAATAGTACAGGGGTACATCTACTCACACACTGAAGATGACAGGAAGGGAACTATCTCGCGACTCCCTTACCTCGGTCTGAAGGAGCTGGATCAGCAACAGGAGCTGCAGGAACCGGAGCAGAAGTCCCTGGGGAGAAGACACCACGACGGGTGTGAGAACTACATCCCACAGTAGTTCTCAGTGGGTGCCGCCAACAAGCCCGACGGTCTACCCACTAAGTCTACCAGAGGCAAAAAGTAACATATGCAGTGCTGTATGGAAAGCTGGGAAAAGTAACTCTACAGCTACTATGCCTCTAACTAGATGCTCAAAAGTGGAACAGAAAGACATGATGCCACAACTAACTCTCCTCCCTAATCACCCAATCTAAACTGACTGCCTCATCGGGTCCAGTCAAACCTGCGCCAACCTACTGCCGTTACGTCCCGGAGGAGCGGACTTACGTAGGACGTCCATGGCTGCCAACAAAAGCACAGCCAGAGGGACAAATGCAACAACAAGTCGTGAAAGAACATCTCAAACTCACGCCGGTATAACAACCCGGTCTCGCCTACTCCGGAGTGGCACTCGAGGGGAGCGACCCGCTCGAGTCAAAGTAACCCATAACAAGTATCTCTGTAAAGTATCTCTGTAAAGCTCAAATGTGGCTCATGCAGGCTATGATCCAAATCCTCGATCAACAAGATCGGCTAACAAACAAATCACTGACTCACTCACTAGCTGGAATCTACACAGCTGAGACTCACTGTCACTCTGACAGCTCCCAAGAACCCAGGTCTACCATCACTATCACTCTCCCAAAGAAATCGGATCTACAGACTGCTATCGACTCCACTCGGTCCCCAGACACGAGTGCAAATGCATCCCACAACCACCCGACCTCTCGGCCCACAACTCGGGCGAGGAAAAGCTAAGTCCATAGTGAAATGAAGTATCGTGATGTGGAATGTCTAGAGCAATAAAAACCTAGCCCAAGTTGGAGTTTTCTACAGACTGGCTGAACAAGATGCATATGACAGGGGTGCTAGGTCAAGTTCCAAGATTTCACTACTTAACATAAAGTAGGAATTAAAAGATTCAACAACTGATATACAAGATACAACATACAGTTTTACACATGCTATTACTCCAATTTCTAACATGCATGATCCTACACACATAGAATTAGTACACAGTCCAGAGTTCTTGGAAGCAAGGTCACCCACCTGAACACGCTAACTGTCCAAGGTTGTACAGCTAAAAGTCCAGAAACAGCCAAAACACAGTATCCACCAAGCTAGCAACACGGTAGCAGTGCTTACAATCTCCTGGGTACAAAACATAATCCAAGATTACACTTTAATCCACAAAATCCCAAGTTCCCAAAAATCTGTGATGAACAGTCCCTAAAACACGAAATATCCACCTGAAAATCATCTTCCAAAAATTCCAATAAAAATGTGACGGCGATCCTCGCGACGAGTAGATGTTGATAGACTCCTGAATCGTTGAAATCCGATGTCCGGTTGGGGAGATAAAAATCCGACAAGTAGGTGCTGTCCAAACCATCCATCAGCCGCAAAGGGGGTTAAAAACGTACCAAAAACCCCAAGAAAAGCTCAGTTCCAGAAAAAGTGTCCAACACAAAAGTTGTAGATTTACCTCCTGCGAAACCGTCGCCGTAGAAATCGTCCAAAAATACCGTCGGGGTAGCTCTGTAGACCTCCCAGACTGAAATGCGACGAAAATGGTCCTCCTACAGGAAATCGCCACTCCGCACCCCGATGCAGAAGTCGCCGTCGTCGCGGCCTCCAAAAATCCTGAGCTTCTGTCAAAAGATGCACAAGAGGAAGAGGAAGAATTTTGGTAAAGGGCTCAGGAGCTAAAAGCTTCGGGAAAGGCCTCAAAAATGAGGCCCAAGTTACCTATTTATAGGCTACAGCAGAAAAAACCAAAAAGTCCAAGTATTGGGCTCTCGGCCCAAACAAATCGGGCGCCCGAATCATTCGGGCGCCTACAGTGTTGGGCCCGGCCCAACACTGTGCGCGCCCGGATCGATCCGGTGCCGCCACGTGTCCCCCCGAACAGGGGACAGCGGTGCGGGGCCACCCGATGGCCGCCACGTGTCCGGCCCCGCCCTCCCCGCGGCCGGCGCACATGCTCCCACCAATCATGGCGCGCCACGTGCAGCGCGGTCCACGGCAGCGACCACGGGCCGCGGTTCACGGCGGCCCACCCGGGTCGCTGTGCCCGCCAACCAGTGGGCGACACGTGGCCCGGCGGGTCCATCGTGCGCCGCGCCCGGCGCGGTCCACGCGCTGTCGCGCGTGCGTTGACCCGCCAACTGGCGTCTGCCACGTGGCACTGTGCCGCGTCGCATACGCCAGGTGCGCATGGACCGACCAACCAGAAGAAGCCACGTGGCCCGCCCCGGTCCACTGCACCAACCGCGCGCCCCCGTGGACCGAGTCGCGTGAGCCCGCTAATGGGCAGCCGCCACGTGTCCAGGCGCCGGTCCATGCACCAGCGCCTAAGCTCTGTGGACCGAGCGGTATGCGCCGGCCCAATCAGAAGCTGCCACGTGGCAGGGGCTGGTCCATGGTTGTTCCCATGCACCGAAACGCGCGAAAAACTTCCGGGAGTCCGTTTTTGGGCATCCGGACTCAGAATTTAACAAGCAAATAGCCGTTTTCAAGCGTTTTTCCGTGCTGAATCCATTTCCGACCTCTGTTTGGCCTAATTCTTTTCCGAAATTTCGGCAAACCCAGCCGAAAGCCAACACAGCAAGTAATATCACACAGGGTCCATCTGTGGCATCCTATTGATGCACCATGGGCCAGATACACCAATGATAGGTGTTCTAACAGTGGATTCATCGGAAGAACATTGCATGGGCACCAGGGCCACTACAGTAACCCTCACTCGAACATGTAAATCCGGTGCGTCTCATCTCTAGCCACGTGCGGTACACACGCCAACAACTGATTGAAATCCACAATATACTCGTGCACGGGCCGATCTCCCTGTCGAAGGTTTCTCAACTGCTCCTCCAACCTCTGCCGGACGCTCTCCGGGAAGAAAGCCCCAAGAAGGAGACTGCGTAACTCTGCCCAGGTCAGGAGCTGAGCCCCAGGCGGACCAGCCGGTCGAACACGCCGCCACCAAGCCTCGGCGTTGCGCTCCAAAAACTTCGTCGCCAATAACACCTGGTATCGCTCCTCGATGAACAATGTCTCAAAACGTCGCTCCATCGCCGTGATCCACGACTCTGCCTCCCACGGCTCTGCACTCTGCCCCGAGAAATGGGGTGGGCCAAACTGGCGAAACCTCATCAACAAGTCAACCATCTCTCGCTGCTCTGCCGGGGTCAGAGGTCCCGTCAACCCAGACGGCTGACCACTAATCAGGAACAAAACCCCACACGACCCAATCTAGCGAAAGTCAAAGACATCCCCCTATTTCCGTGACTTTATGTTGTCTGCAGCCAACATAACTGTTCACCAGATATTGGGTATGTCGATCCCTCCTCACTCACTGGAAGAGTCAAATAAATAAATCAACGACTTTCGCAAAATGTCACGTCTCTTACGCCCTATCATCCTAGGGTCTGCCAAAAGCCTAGGGTTTCCTAAGTCCCGACTGACCTGACCCTAAGCTCTGATACCAACTTAATCTGTCACGCCCCGGGGTGTAAACCAGAACCCGGGTCCGTCTACAGATCCGCCGTGCACACGAAATTTCCCGCGTACACGAAGCGCTGGTAATCTGCTCAGATATAAGATGTACAATAAAAGAGCATAATACAGAGCTGAACTAAAAAGAACTACATAATAATCTCAGACTGGAAATAAGATACAAGCTGTAAATATACAATAAACTCCCAGCTCACCACAAATATACAACCAGCTGGCCAAAGCCAGACCCAAAAGTAACTATTGTAGTCTGAGATACAAAAAGGGGATACAATAAAAGCCTAGCTAATCTCTCGGTCAGGGTAGATGATCTAGCTAGTCCGCGATCCTCTTACCTCGATCTGTCGCTGAAAGCCCAGCAGCTCCCACAGACGACTCTGCAAAACAAAGGGGAAAAAGACAGAAAACAACAATGGGGGGTGAGAACTACTAGATAAACCAGTAGCCTCCCCCTAGTGGGTAAATCCTCAACTCTGACGGACCCACTAGGACTACTAGAGGCAAAAGGAAGGAACAGTAGTAAGCTATAAAGGCTGCTGAAAAGGAAACTGCTACTACAATGCCTCTAAATGCAGTGCCAAAAAGATAACTGTATGCATGCAACTATAAGGCTAACCGCCCAAAGAAACCCAATCAAAGGGCCAGGAAACACTGGCACTGCCTGCTCTGTCATCACTCACAACTATCCAACTGACCGGCACCCGTCACGGTCAAAAGCCTACTCCGGAGTGGCACTCGAGGGAAGCGACCCACACGAGTAAAGTATCTCTGTATCAAGCATCTCTGTAACCAATGTCTCACAATAGCAGGACTGGATCATGACTATGATCAAAGTGGGAAAACTCCATCCACTAATGCAATCCCGATCCCCAATCTGATGTGATAATACTCAGTAAGTGGGAAACTCCATCCACTAGAGAAAAGCCCGATACCCAATCTGATGAAATAAGTAACATCCGGTCAACCACCTAATGTCCCCGGTCGCCGCAACACCCCACAAGTCCAAAATCTGATAAAGTAATCAACATCTGGCTAACCGCCTAATGTCCGCGGCTACCACAATGCCCCACAATCTATAATCGAGTCTAACCCGTCCCCGACTCGATGACCTCGACTACACTATCCCAAAACCCTGCTCAAACTGAGCCACATGCATCTAAATAACAAGGAGAACAACGAAACATGGTTTCTCCTAAGTCAAGTCCCAATATGATAGTGTAGCAATAAATAGTGGCCTAACTAGATGTCCAAACAAGCATGCAATTGTCCTCTTTTAAAACTGCAGAAGAGTTTCTGATGTTTATTTTAAAAAGATTGATCTTAATATACCAACATGATAAGTCATTTGCATGCGAGAATAGGATATAGCATTTGTCCCAACAATAGTGTCCCAATTTAACATAAATGAGCTGTCATATAATTTGTGGGGTCTACTCATGCAATTCACAATTGGAATACCGATTATCAGTTTGAAATAGGGGATCTCTAATACTCCTAGTGAGTTAGTCAAAAATGAGGTAAGCAACAACCACCCACCTCGAAAAGCGCAATCCATGCCCAAATAGTCTCCTAGCTGTCCACAGTCCTCTAATCCCGCAACTCACTGAAAACAGTGCACAGCTGTACAGAACAACGCACCCGTTATAAATACAAATCCCAAAAATACAGTATTTGCTGTTTTCCAAACAGCACGAAAAAAGAGGAGTTTTTCACCTCTGTACAGTGCTCCGAAAAATCCAGAAAAATTACGGTTTCGTTCCTTGCGGCGAGTTAATCGAAATCGACTACTTATACGCCTTGATCCGATGCTCCTAGCTCAAGATATAAATCGGAGAAGTCAATGCTGTCCAGAAAATACCACAGCAAAAAGGGGGTCAAAGGTTCCTCGGGAACCATGCCAAAAGTGCGAAGCGGAGCAAAGTGATCAACATGAAAAACGAAGCCTTACCTCTTAGGAATACGTTGCCGCAGAAATCGTTCAAAAATTTCTCCTGGTTAGCACACAGGGATTTTCCGACTGAACTGCGACGGAAAATGGGCCGAAATCGAAAATCGTCGCAGCACGCCGCGTCGCAGATAACTCGCTGTCGGCAACTCCAAAAATTCTGAAACTTCTAGGGGAGAGAGAGGACAGAGAGGGGAACAATTTTCATATGGACCACAAGTTCATTTTCTCTCTCTAGAACTCGGAATTGCAGAGTGAAGAGGGAGGTGGAATTTATAATGGGCCAAAGAATCTTCGGGCTCCACACCAAATCCGGGCCCAAAACAGGAAACACCAAAACCAACCAACCAGAACGCGCCACGTTTCCCCAAAACACGAAACAGCCATGCAAGGCCATCCAGGAATCGCCACGTGTCACCCGGGAGCACGCACCCGGTCCCCGCGCCGGGTCTTCCGGATTCTGTCGGCCACTAGGGTGCTGCCACGTGTCACCGACCAGCCGACGCCGCCTGACCAATGAGGAGCTGCCACGTGGCAAGCTCAACCTTCCGTGCTCCCGGTGCACGCCATGCCGGTGGACCAACCCGCCTGCGCGCCTGCCCGCGCCTGCCCGCGACCGCGTTCCGCCTCTGCGCCGCCGCGCGCCGCCTTGCTCCGCCGCCTACCGGTCGCCGCCGGTCGCCGAAACAGTGTTTCCGGCGGCCGGAGTTACTGTTCCGGCATGAACAGTAGCTTTTGGCGAAAAATCAAGTAAATAGCCCATTTTGATCGTTTTTGCGCACTGAGTCCAAATCCGCTGTCCATTTTGCCAAATTCTCATCCGAAATTTTGCCGAAAGCCCCCCCCGGAAAGCCCACTTGATCCGATTTTTGCGCTAGATCCGTTTCTGAGATCCGTTTTCGACACTACTAGCTCCGATACACTGTGTGAGCTTCCTGTAGTCACTGTAATCACTGCAACAGTCTCTGCGGAAGTCCAGATCATCACACCTAGTCCATCCTAAGATAGACATTCATTCACTTGTCACTTCGAAGTGACGAGTGAAATTCACCCCACCCTAGAATGGGTGGGGTGTAAAATGTACACCTCAAATGAGGTGTACACTTAGCTTTTTCCTATATATATATATATATATATATATATGTATATAATATGCACCCGATCGATCCAACGGCTCTAAATTAGCATCCGTGGGTGTTTTTGATCAACGCACGATCACCTTCAACTCGAAGTCATCAACGATCAGCGATAAGGATCGACTTATCACCATCTTAACGCTAAACGATCTTAACCGTAAAAATATTCATTAACGGTAACAATCTGTAATGTCCCTGACCCGTCGCAACCGTCGAGGATGACACGGTTCTGAGACCGGTAGGGCGGCGGGAATGATGGTGCGGCTAACGTGGGATAATTCCGTTAATTCGGTTGAGAGGGATGAGAATCTGAGGGAATTTGGGAAGATGGGGTGATAGAAGAAAGAGAGAGAGAGATAGAGAGAGAGAGAGACAGAGAGACAGAGAGAAGGATTGGGAGATAGGGAGATAGTGAGATAGAGAAAAGGGAAGAGGAGAAGGGTTGGAAGAAACTATTCATTCATTCATTGATTTTCCTCAGCATCTCTCGTACATTACATATATGCCTCTACTGGGCCAACTTAAGTGCTTAACTGCTAATACTATTGTAATTACTATAGATATTAAGTGGGCCCCCTCGTGGGCCTGATCCAGTCGGGCCACCCTCCAGACCGGGTACCGGGTGTCGGGTTCCTCTCTGTCGGGCGTCCGCTCCGCTACTCACCCGCTCTGTTAATGCCACTTATTACCAAATCCTCTCTGCAATCCATCTCTGGATCCTGTCGGTAGCATCTCTTCCCCACTTCTCCGACTTGCTCTTTTAACCCCTACTTCGCCCTCTCCGCCCTTCTAGGGTTACGCTGGTTGCGATCGTTACAACCCCCCTCCCCTCAAAAAACTCCTTGTCCTCAAGGATCAAAATCGGGGAATTGGTTTTTGAGGGCCCAGTAATCCACCCAAGTCGCATCCTCTTCATCCAAACCGCTCTATTTGACGAGTACTCGCGAGATCGCTTTGTTTCCTCGGCGGACCATCCCGCGGTCCAGGATCTTTTCCGGCTCGGCCACCATGCGCTCCTCTGCGTCCACCAGGGGTACCGTCGGCGATGCTTGGGTCTCTGAAGGGATCCCGCGCTTGAGGAGGGAAACATGGAAAACCGGATGCACCTTCGAGCCTTCCGGAAGCTGTAACCTGTAGGCTACCGGTCCGACGCGCGCCACGATCTTGAAGGGCCCATAATACCTGGACGAGAGCTTGGCGCTGCGCCTCATTGCTATGCTGCTTTGTCGGTAAGGTTGGAGTTTGAGGTATACCATTTCCCCCTCTCCATACTCCTTATCTACTCTCTTGCGATCAGCGTTCTGCTTCATCCTATGTTGAGCTTCTCTGAGCCTCTCTCTCAATAAGTGTATCATTCTGTCCCTTTCTCGGTTCCACTCCTTCACCGTCGGGCCCACTTCCAACTCCACGTTGGCCACAGAGTAAGTCGGGGGGATATGGCCATACAGTGCCTGGAAGGGGGTCATCCCGAGTGACGAGTGATGGTTGGTGTTGTACCACCACTCGGCTAGCGATAACCACTTATGCCATTTTTTTGGGCAGTGGAAGCACATACAACGTAGGTACATCTCCACACACCGGTTGACTCTTTCCGTTTGCCCGTCTGATTGAGGGTGGTAGGCGGTACTCATCTGTAATTTGACCCCCAAGAGTTTAAAAAATTCTCGCCAGAGCTCGCTGGTGAAAATTTTGTCGCGATTCGATACAATCCCCCTCGGCAGCCCATGCAATCGATATACTTGATCCAAAAATACCCTCGCCACCTCCTGGGCGCCGTATGGGTGAGTCAGTGCGATGAAGTGGGCGTACTTGGTAAGCCTATCCACGACCACTAGTATGCAATCTTTGCCCTCAGATTTAGGGAGCGTCTCTATGAAATCGATACTAATCTCCTGCCATGCCTGTGTGGGAATTTGTAGAGGTTGGAGCAATCCCGCGTAGGGGGTTCCGTCAATTTTGTTCTTGAGGCAGACCTCACAGCCCTTCACCTTTTTTTCCACATCTCGTTTCATCCCTGGCCAATAAAAAAGTTGCTTTATTCTTTTATAAGTGTGGTGGATGCCTGAGTGCCCGCCCAGAGAGGATGCGTGCATCTGATCCAACAGTTGCCCCTTCAGATTTCCTGAGTCCCCAATAAAGATCCGGCCCTTGTACTTAAGCACCCCTTGTCTGTAGCAATAATTGGGTTGCGACTCTGGGTTCACCAGTAGCTCTGTAATGATCTGTTGCACCTGGGGGGTTCCCTTGTAGCTCTCAGCCACTTCGGTGATCCATGTCGGAATGATAGCGGTGATAGCTTGATTGTGACCTTCCTCTCTTCGCCTTGATAGCGCGTCTGCTGCAAGGTTTTCCTTCCCCTTTTTATATTGTATGGTGTAGTCCATCCCCATAAGTTTATGCATCCCCTTCTGTTGCATAGCCGTCGTTATCCTTTGTTCCAACAAATGCTTAAGGCTCTCGTGGTCCGTCTTGATGACGAACGGCTTGGAGCTGAGATAATGCTTCCACTTCGTCACGGCAAGTAGGACAGCCATGAATTCCTTCTCGTACGTCGACAGCCCCATATTCTTTGGGCATATCGCCTTGCTCAGATAAGCGATGGGTCGGCCTTCCTGCATAAGCACCGCTCCTATCCCATGCCCGCAAGCGTCAACCTCCACGGTGAACGACTTAGAGTAATCGGGCATAGCCAACACCGGAGCCGTAGACATCACCTCTTTTAACCTTGCAAATGCCTCCTCCGCTGCATCTGTCCACACGAACCCATCCTTTTTAAGTAAATCCGTGAGCGGTCGGCTGACGCCCCCGTACCCTTTTATAAACCGCCGGTAATATCCGGTGAGCCCTAGGAATCCCCTCAGTTCCTTAAGGTTGATGGGTGGTGGCCACCCCTTCATGGCCTCCACCTTTGACGGGTCGGTGGCCACTCCTTCTTCTGAAATTATGTGCCCGAGGAACTCTACTCGTGGCTGTCCAAAGAAGCACTTACTTCTTTTCGCAAACAGATGGTTCTTCCGTAGCACTCCTAGCACCTTCCTCAGGTGCGTCACGTGGCTCTCCAACTCCTTGCTGTAGACGAGAATATCGTCAAAAAAAACAAGTACGAATTTCCTCAAGTAAGGCGCAAATACCTCATTCATCGCTGCTTGAAAGGTTGCCGGGGCATTCGTTAGCCCAAAGGGCATTACCAGAAATTCGTAATGCCCGTGGTGAGTCTTGAAAGCCGTCTTGTGCACGTCCCCTTCACTCATCCTAACTTGGTGGTACCCCGACCTCAAGTCGATTTTTGAAAAATAGCGGGAGCCTCCCAACTCGTCTAGCAAATCATCAATTAAGGGTATCGGGTATCGATCTTTGATGGTCGACTTGTTGAGTTGCCGGTAATCCACACAAAACCTCCAACTTCCATCCTTCTTTTTAACGAGCAACACCGGCGAGGCATAGGGGCTCGTGCTTGGTCGGACAATGGAATTTTGTAGCATCTCTTTAATCTGCTTCTCGATCTTATTCTTTTGCTCGTAAGTATACCGGTAAGGTCGGAGGTTGACTGGCTTGGCCCCGTCTAACAGCGGGATCTTGTGATCCTGGAGCCTCTCGGGAGGCAGCCCTCGAGGCTCTTGGAACACATCGATGTATTCATCCAGCGCCCGCTGCACCTCTTGGGGAATATTTTCTGTTGCTTTTGCTGTCACGGCCGCGCGGTATTGCCCAATGGCACAACAGCTCCCTTCTAACCCTTCCTTATACCACTGGACAGCCGTGATGAGTTTCAACTCAGCGGCAGCGACTCGAGTCTTTGATCCTTCTGCAATTCCCTTGAGGCACCTTTGTCTCCCCTCCTTTGTGAAGGACACCGAGTGATCGTTGTAGTCGAAGGTGACGCGGCCATAGGCTTTCAACCAATCGATGCCCAATATAATGCTGGAGCCGTCCAATCTAATCACCCTAAGCTCGGATTGGTAGGGCTCTCCTTGCATTGTCCACTTGAAGCTAGAGCACTTGAGCTTGCTCATGACTTTATGTCCATTCGCCACGGTCACCAACAGAGGCGGGGCCGCAGTCAATTCAGCTCCTACCTCTTTGGCCACTTGGTAGTCGATGAAGCTGTGAGTGCTTCCGGTGTCGATCAGAATGGTCACGGTTTTGTTGCCCACCTCTCCTTGCACCTTGATGGTGTCGTCTTGGTGCTGTCCACTTAGAGCATGCACTGAAATTCCCACCTCCTCCAATTCTTCTTCTTCAACTGGGAGTTCTTCTCCTTCCTTATCCCATTGTAGAAGCTGCTCGTCATACACTTCATCCCACTCTTCTTGGCCCATGAGGTTGTTCAGCCCCTTGCTATGGCACTGGTGGCCGGGTTGATACTTATCCCCGCACTTGTAACACAGCCCCGCAGCCCTCCGCTGCTCAAACTGTTGCTTGCTAAGGCCCGGGGGCTGATTGTAAGTAGGCCTTTGGTAGTTGCCCTTGGCTCCCTCCCCCTGTGCAGGAATTCTAGTTGGGTGATGGCTCTGGTAGGGGTTTCCAGTGGGTCTGTAGCTCGCTTTGCTCTTCCTCATGATGATTGACAAGGCTTGTTCGTGCAACTTGGCTTGCTCGTAAACCTCCTCGAGGGTAGTGGGTTGGGAGAGGTCCATAAAAGGAACTAGTTCTTCTCTTAACCCACTAATGTAACTCTCTATAAAGTGTTGCTCGCTGAGCGCGGGGTTGAGGTGCAGCATCCTTGCCCTTAAATCCTCGAATTTTTCTTGATACTTTTCCACCGAGCTCATCTGCTTATTAAATTCTCTCACTAATCCCCTCATGCTCGAGCCTCCAAACCTTCGGCAAGCTGCCTCTACCAATTCCTCCCAGGTAGTGTCTGGTTTATCTATGGTATACCCCTCCTTCCATCGGTGGGCCTTCCCGGTAAAATGCATGGTGGCGACTTCCACCCATTGGTGTTCTGGTATTTGGTAAATTCTGAAATACTGCTCACACTTACTGCTCCATTCTCGTGGTTCTTCTCCGTCGAAGGTAGGAAAGTCCAATCGGGGGTATGGCAGGTGCGGGTTGTGCCGGTTAGGTGGCTCTTCAAACCTTTCCGGTGGCCTGTGAGGTGTGGGCAATACTCCCTTCCCCTTGTCCCCTCCTGCAACCCTGTGCGAACTCTCTCCTGGTTGATTATTGGCATAATGTTTCCCTTCTTTGATTACTAATGATCCCCCACTTACAGCGGAGTCGCTAGCGGAGTAGGGGCTTGGCGGTTGATGCTGTGAGGCTATGAGCTTGAGCAATTGTTCGTGCCGACGCACAATATCCTGGAGTGTTAATTCATGCCTCCTGTTAGCCTCGATCTGCATGGCCTCCAACTTCTGTTGGCTGTCCTGTTGCCACTCACCCATCTGCTGCGCCAGGACCCCAATTTTTTTACTGCAGTCGGCATTGAATTGTTGCAGTTTTTCCTCCAGTTGTGAATTCTTCTCCCCCGTGAACTGCTGCATCCTCTCCTCAAGCGCATGAATGTGCTCGTTCATCTCCCTTAGCCTGGTGCCCTCCGCCATTCTGTTTGCTTCAGTTTCCTTCTTGCTTTGAAATTTGAATTTGTTGCCTTTCTTCGCCCCTATTTTGTGGTTTCACAGGAATCGCCAAGGTCGTCGATGAAGCTAGGCTGAGACTCCTGGTCAGCTGGTCAAGCCGGCTCCCTAAGATTTGGGAATGCCCTCGGTTTGTGGGTGCCTTCGAAATGACTCACAGCTTGGTGTTGGTAGCTAGTTAAGTTCACTCCTTGTATTCTGGTTATGCTCTCGGTTGGTTGTCCTTGGATGGATATAGCTTGTGAGTTGAAGCTATTTGCAGGTTGCCTTGAGGTGCCTCGGTGCCGATGATGCTACGCTGAGGCCAACGGTGGGAAAAAATTTTATCGAATGTTTGGTGGGCTATTCCCGTCTTCTCCCGCACTCGGTTGTACCCCGGCTTTGTTGCCTTCAATTGTTGCCTGGTTGCTTGTGGAGTTGCCTTCGATTGTGATGTTGCCTTCGATTTTAGTGTTGCCTTCAATTGTTGCCTGCGGATGCTTGTGGGGTTGCCTTCGGTTTTCGGTGTTGCCTTTAATTGTTGCCTGTGGCTCAGTATAGTGTTGCCTTCGGTTGTGGTAGATGATGCGCGTGCCGATCCCTGGGATCGTGCCGCTCTGATACCAAAATGTAATGTCCCTGACCCGTTGCAACCGTCGAGGATGACACGGTTCTGAGACCGGTAGGGCGGCGGGAATGATGGTGCGGCTAACGTGGGATAATTCCGTTAATTCGGTTGAGAGGGATGAGAATTTGAGAGAATTTGGGAAGATGGGGTGATAGAAGAGAGAGAGAGAGAGACAGAGAGACAGAGAGAAGGATTGGGAGATAGGGAGATAGTGAGATAGAGAAAAGGGAAGAGGAGAAGGGTTGGAAGAAACTATTCATTCATTCATTGATTTTCCTCAGCATCTCTCGTACATTACATATATGCCTCTACTGGGCCAACTTAAGTGCTTAACTGCTAATACTATTGTAATTACTATAGATATTAAGTGGGCCCCCTCGTGGGCCTGATCCAGTCGGGCCACCCTCCAGACCGGGTACCGGGTGTCGGGTTCCTCTCTGTCGGGCGTCCGCTCCGCTACTCACCCGCTCCGTTAATGCCACTTATTACCAAATCCTCTCTGCAATCCATCTCTGGATCCTGTCGGTAGCATCTCTTCCCCACTTCTCCGACTTGCTCTTCTAACCCCTACTTCGCCCTCTCCGCCCTTCGAGGGTTACGCTGGTTGCGATCGTTACACAATCATGATTTGAGTAGAATTAGAAATCATGAGTAGAATTAGGGAGTCCGGCTACAATCTATTATAAGTAAAATTTTTTCATATTCATAAATTTTTATTTTTTAGATAAAAAAATATGCGATTAGAATTATAATAGTTTTTAGGATTTATACTATTTTACCAAAACTTAGGAAACCCTAGAGCGACCATTATCATCCTAACCGCATATTTTTTAATCCAAGAGCGAAAAAATTATAAGTACAAAAAGATTTATACTCATAAGAGTATAGTATCCTATGCTAGAATTAGCATTCATTAGTACAATATTTTATGATAATGTTTCACGACATATATATATATATATATATATATATATATATATATATATATATATATATATATATATATATATATATATATATATATATAACCACTTAATTACAACTCGTTCTCTCCCCCTCTCCGATCACCTACTTGATTAGGAAGAGCTCCCTGCAACCGAAGCTTCAAGAAACCATCAAAATCTCCCTGCTTGATGAGGAAGAGCGCCCTGCAAGAATGTGGTGTTTGATCTCTTAGGCCTATCAAAAAGATTTCTAAAAATGGAATAAAAATAACAAGAGATTATTTCTATCTCTTTTAAACTTAAGAGAAAATTTCAAAAACGAAATCCTAAATTTTACATACTTCTTTTTGAATTTTTTTTTGGCCAAAAGAGAGGAGGAAGGAAGGGTTGAAGCTCTTCTTCCAAATCTCTTGGAGTATTCTTTCAAAATTTCTAAGGTTTTGTTTGTTTCGAGAACAAAGTTTGGAATAAGGTTTTGTTCCAGTCTTACTCTCCAATAAGAATAAATATATGTTCAGAAACAAGCAGAAATAAAATTAATTTTATATTTGGATGAAAATTGAATTATTTCTAGAAATAAGAAAAATAACGTTTGGATAGTTAGATGGAAATAGTGATAAGGGATAACGTCTTGTTACCTTTGGATATTTTTTTGGCTAAATTACAGAAAATTCCTCTGTCATATCCCGCTTTTCCATTTTACCCCACTGTCATTTAAAAGTCTACATTTTGCTCCCTCGTAATTAGCAAATTGTGTAATAATCCTCCCGCCGTCATGATTCCGTTAGTGGACCGTCAGTTTTTTTGAAAAAATAATTTCATATACCCAAAATACCCTTGGAAAATATTCCTTAAAAAAAAAAAAAGACTTCGGAAAAGAAAAGAAAAAAAAAAATGGCATGCGGCGGACCCCGCGCCCGCTTCGCCGCCGTCGTCGTCGTCGTCCTCCTCCTTCGGATCGGGTCGCACGCGGCGGCGCCCGCGCCCGCTTCGCCGCCGTCATCGTTGTCATCTCCTCCGGATCGGGTCGCGTGCAGATCCAGAGGCTCATGACGCGGATCGGGGGCTCATGACTCGGCACCATCAAGGAGATTTCCTGCTGCAGATCCTTGGGGTCCTTGCCATCAACGATGCAACCGACGGAGACGCAGGTGCCGAGGATCTCCTTGATGGTGCCGGAGAGGTCCTTTGTCACGCCCCGGGTGTAAACCAGAACCCGGGCCCGTCTACAGATCCGCCGTGCACACGGTATTTCCCGTGTACACGAAGCGCCAAACCTGCTCAGATATAAGAGATAACAATAAAAGAGCAATAAAAACAGAGCTGAACTAAAATCTAATACATCTCAGACTGAAGCTGGAAATAAAATACAATACATCTGTACAAATGATACATCAGTCTCTCCCAGCTCACCAAAAATAAATACAACCTGCTGGCAAAAGCCAGTCCCAAATGTAAAAGTACAACCGTCTGAGGAAACCTGGGTACACCAACAGTCCAGCTAACTCGCTCATCCTGCCTCGAGATCTATCTACTCAGCCGTCCTCTCTCCTCGACCCGCCGCTGAAAGCCCAGCAGCACCCGCAGAAAACACTGCAAAACAAGGAAGAAGAAAAAAAGGAAAGAAGAATGGGGGTGAGAACTACTAGTAAACTAGTAGCCTCCCCTAGTGGGTAAAACCTCAAACTCTGACACACCCACTAGGTCTACCAGAGGCAAAAAGGAATGTAGAGTGGTAAGAAATGAAACCGCTGAAAGAGGGAAATCTACCACTACTATGCCTCTAAAATACAGTCCTAAACTGGAATAACCGTATGCAACAATAACCAACCGTCCCAGATGAACCCAATCTGTACCGCCCTCATCATCGGGCAAGAAAGCCGCGCCGATGTGATAGCAAAGTTCCTGCTGCCGCCCTCATCATCGGGCAAATAAGCCGCGCCGATGTGATAGCAAAACTGTCCATAACTGTCTGGCCCCGGCCTCCGGAGGGGATCTCGAGGGGAGCGACCCACACGAGTAAAGCATCACCGGGCAATAACCGCGCCGGTGTGATAAAAGCATCACCGGGCAATAACCGCGCCGGTGTGATAAAAGCAGGATTGGATCACAACTATAAAGCCCCAGTGGAACACAACCCTCCACTAAAAGAAAACTGATTCCCAATCAGATGCAAGAGTAACCATCCGGTCAATCGCCCAATATCCGCGATTGCCGCAATACCCCACAATCCACGACCAGGTCTAACAACCGACCTCCGGTCAACTGCCCAATATCCGCGGTCGCCGGAATAACCCACAATCACAATCATGTCCCACATCCGACATCTGGTCAACCGCCTACTATCTGCGGTTGCCACAAAACCCTCTAGTCCATAATCATGCCCTATCACCGATGTCCTATAACTGACATCCGGTCAACCGCCCAATATCTGCGGTCGCCGCCAAAACCCATAATCCATAATCCAGGCCCCGGCTACACTATCCCAAACCCCTGCTCAAACCCGAGCAACAAAACCCACTTGACTAACGAAAAGGAGAAAGAAGCAAACAAGGTTTCTCCTAAGTCAAGTTCCAGCATGAAAGTGTAGCAATAAAAGATGGCCTATCTAGATGTCCAAACAAGCATGCATATGTCCTCATGAAAGATAAAGATAGTGTGACAATTACTGGCTCCACATGTGTATCAATCAATAGCTCCGCATAGATATAACCATCATGCTAAATCGTTGTCCAACCACACATGTTTAAAATTCACAATTTTCCCTCACCTAAATCATCCACCTATGCATGTCATCTATCCTCAAGTAATACCACTAACAGGATAAATCATATAGTCCCAATTAAATGTTCCATTCCACATGCAAGGTTAAGTGCTAACATAGCAATCCATACAATCATGCATAAGTCCCAACCACTATCAGATTCCCACAAGCATGCAAATCCTAATTACAATTATCAATCATGGATGTCCAAGAAGGATCTCTCTAATACTCCTAGTGGGTAAGTCAGAAAATGAGGAGTAAAGCAACCACCCACCTCGATCGCTAATTCCAAGTCCAAATAGTGCTCTCGCCCAAACCGATAAGCCGCCGCTATCGCTGTACAAAATTCTCAAAAGAACATACATAAATAACATACAATGCTCACACAAAAATCTGCCCCAAACACAATAGTCCACAGTTTCCCTGTTTTTACCTGCGAGAAGTGCCCGAAAAATTCCAAGAAAAATACTGTCACGATCCTTGCGACGAACCCGTCGAAACGACTATCTGCACGCTCAAATCCGAATTTTCTACGCTGAGAAACAAATCCGACAAGGGAACCACCCCGAAATAAACTGCTCAAAAAAACTGTAGCAATAACTTCTGTACACAGATATTTTTCACATTCGAAAAATATTCAGAAAATTCCAAGAAAATTTGGGGATATTCCTCGTGATGTCTAGATGCAAAACGCCTTCTGAATCGCCCCAATCCGATGCCTGTGCGCGAAGATATCGCCAAAATACCGCACCGCTGTCCCAAAACTCTGCCCCAGAAAATGAGGTCACAAGATGATCCGAAAAACCCATGAAAAGCTCGGAATGGGAAAAACCAGTAAACATGGGGAACGTAGCCCTACCTGTCGTGAAGACGATGGCGCAAGAATCACAGAAAAAGGTGCTCGGGGTAAGCCGGGGGAGTCCTCGCACCAAAACGCGACGAAGAAGACCACAAACGAACGAGCGTCGCGCCGCGCCGTAAAAATGCAGACCTCGGGATGCGTGCCGCCGAAAAATCCTAGAATCTGCAGATGGATCCATCCCAGGGAGAGGAGGAAATCTCCTGAAGGTTGCACAGTGAAAGGATGAACAGGGAAGAAGCTCTCTTTAGTTGAACTCGGCCTATTTATAGGAAGGAAGAAACAATTCAAATAATACCCATCCTGTCCCCATTTCCGGGCGCTCCGGACTTTCGGGCGGCTACAGTGTTGGGCCCGGCCCAACACTGTGCGCGCCCGGAAGTCCCTCGGGCCTCCACGTCGCCCACAAAACAGGCAACAGCGGGAGCCACCACTCCTGCTGCGCCGCGTGGCCACCAGCGGACGTCGACACGTGCCGCGCACCCGGTCAGCGCCCGCCTGCCGCGCCCACGTGCTCGCCTGACGCGCCGCCTGGCGCCCCTGCCAGGCACGGAACCCGAGGCACCCGGTGCACCTCCGTGGACCCAGCCTCCATGAGCCCACCAACCGCAAGACGCCACGTGTCCCGCCGGTCCATGCACCACGCCCGCCTGCTCCGTGGTCCAAGTCCACTAAACCGACTACTCCGACACTGCCACGTGTCCAGCCCCTGGTGCACGACGGCCCGTGGACCGCGCGCCTGCCCGCGCGCCCGCCCGCCTGCCCGCGCGCTGCCCGCGCCCGCGCGCTGCCCGCGGCCGCTCCGCCGCCTGCCCGAGCTCGTCCGCCGTGCTCCGCCGTTGCCCGCTGCCCGCCGCCGCCGCCGCCGCCCGCCGGCGGCCGGAAACACTGTTCCGGCATGAACAGTGACCGGTGCTCAAAAATAACAAGTGGGTAGTCCGTTTTGACTGTTTTCGCGCGCTGAATCCGAATTTGATGTCCATTTTGCCAAATTCCAACTCCAAAATTTGCCGAAGGCATCTGGAAAGGTGTTCCTTGGTCCAAACTTCGCGTTGAGTCCATTTTTAATATCCGCTTCGCGCGAAACCACTTCTAAAGATCCGACGGAGTCCACCGATCACCCACGTGATCCAATAAGCCCGAAGTCCGCCACTTGTGTCCAATTGGTGCACTAACACCTCCGACACACAAAACAGGCTCCCAGAAGCCACCAATGACTCCACCACAGCTCTGCAGAGATCCAGGTCATCACATCCTCCCCCACTAAAAGAAAGTTTCGTCCTCGAAACTAAAATCAATCCTCAACCCGGAACCTCAACCAAATAGAGGGGGTAAATATCCAATCATCCACCACTCAAGCTCCCAAAGCTGTCTAATACCTCCTCCAGAGACGCGATGCAATCCTCGGGTCTCTAACTAGAACAAAATAGAGGCGGGCACTCCAGAAAAACCGCACCACCTCATCCAAGTACAGCTGGGATAACCGCTCGAGCTACCAAGTAGTCTGCATCGGTAGAAGCATCCGCTCCTCCCAGGGCCTCAGATAAACCAACCACAAGTCCATCGGCACACAAGCTCGATCCAAGTACCTCGATACTCCCGAGGCATCCGATATAAATCCCCCAACTGATCCCGTAGCCTCTGATCTCAAGTCTTTAAACCGCCGGGATGTAGAAGCAATTTCCCAACTCTCCGGCATCCACACACAGCCATATGCAGTCGAGAAAACCAGATTACAAATCTACCTTCAGGAAGACCCGGGACCCTTACAGCTGGTAAATCAAATCCTCCATGCTCGACAAGGGTGCTAGCTCCAGATGGTCACTTCATCTAATTCCCGGGGATCCACGCAAAGCCAAAGTGAACCAACCTTCCATAACTCGAATAGCACCGGCGCCCCCAAAGGCGACACACATGGTCAGACAAACTTCCCAAAACATCGAATCCTGGAGTTGTGTCCTCAACTCCCAAACTAGTGACATGCAAGGCCACTCCAATAGGAGAACAGCTGGGAACTCGCAACCAAAGGGGGTATCCCCGAGTCCCAGCGCCGCCGTAGGTCCCTCAACCACACCAGCCAAAAGGCTACTCATCCACTGCGAAACATCCGCCTCGCTCACGAAGTAAAAACCATAGAGGCGAAGATAACCTTCCAGCAACCCAAGTACACCAACACCTCCGGGCCTGGCTCCCCAAGAAAACTGTCCTCGCGGCATAATCAACCGCCGCGAAAGAAAACTGAACCAGCCAGCCCAACAAGTACCAAAACAACATCCCTCAGCTGAGCCAAGACCATAAGGTCTACCGGTAAAATCCAGGACTCAAGCTGCACCGGGCAGAACCAACAACTCTCCTCCACATGCTAAGCGCGACCGGGAAAATAAGCCTCCCGTGCGCGAGGTGACCATCCTGCCCCCTAACCCAAGCAATGAAGCAAGAGCACTACCCAGCAAGAAGGGAATTCTCCCGTATCGAGAAGATACGAACCCAAAAGTCTGGAACAACTCAAACCTACCACCACACCGACCGCTGTAACCTATGTGCTCCGACAGTCTCAAAAATCCACTATCCTGGAAAAAGGAGTCGGGAATGCCTCCTCCGACTGATCTGTCCTCCATCACCCGGCGCCAAGCGCCTCAATCAGAACTCGCCTCAGGCGGTAGATCCCAATCCAAAGGAACCACAATGCCACGCTCTATACTCAATCCCACAAATCGGGGTGACTCATCCGCCAAAACTGGCTCACTTGATCAAAGCAATCCCACAGCTTACCCGCTGTCAACTGTCCACCCTACCTCGGTGCCCCAACACTAAACGTCGGCACGGAGGGGGCTACTCTCTACTCCGACAACTGTGCCACTGCGCTGCTCCGACAACTGTGCCACTGCGCTGCTCCGACCACTGTGCCATCGCGCTGATCCGACAACTGTGCCACCGCGCTGATCCGACAACTGTGTCACCGCGCTGATCCGACAACTGTGTCACCGCGCCGCTGATCTGCCTCCAACACACCTACCCTTCGGGTCCGGAGCTCTCAGACTCCAATCTAGGTATCCGGCCCGAAACAACCAGCTCAGACCCAACTGCCGCACCAAGGTGCACCCGGGTCAGGGCCCAACGTCGGGGAGACACCGCTCACCACGACAAAACCGCAAATCAGCACACCCCAAACGCTCGACCCAATCTAGCGAAAGTCAAAGACATCCCTCTATTTTTGTAACTTTATGTTGTCTGCAGCCAACATAACTGTCCCACAAAAATAGGATATGTCGATCCCTCTTCACTCACAGGAAGAGTCAAACAAATAAATCACCGACTTTCGCAAAGTGTCGCGTCCCTCACGCACTAACATCCTAGGGTCCGCCGAAAAGCCTAGGGTTTCCTAAGTCCCAAATGACCTATCCCTAAGCTCTGATACCACCTAATCTGTCACGCCCCGGGTGTAAACCAGAACCCGGGCCCGTCTACAGATCCGCCGTGCACACGGTATTTTCCGTGTACACGAAGCGCTAAACCTGCTCAGATATAAGAGATAACAATAAAAGAGCAATAAAAACAGAGCTGAACTAAAATCTAATACATCTCAGACTGAAGCTGGAAATAAAATACAATACATCTGTACAAATGATACATCAGTCTCTCCCAGCTCACCAAAAATAAATACAACCTGCTGGCAAAAGCCAGTCCCAAATGTAAAAGTACAACCGTCTGAGGAAACCTGGGTACACCAACAGTCCAGCTAACTCGCTCATCCTGCCTCGAGATCTATCTACTCAGCCGTCCTCTCTCGTCGACCCGCCGCTGAAAGCCCAGCAGCACCCGCAGAAAACACTGCAAAACAAGAAAGAAGAAAAAGAGAAAAGAAGAATAGGGGTGAGAACTACTAGTAAACCAGTAGCCTCCCCTAGTGGGTAAAACCTCAAACTCTGACACACCCACTAGGTCTACCAGAGGCAAAAAGGAAAGAAGAGTGGTAAGAAATGAAACCGCTGAAATAGGGAAATCTACCACTACTATGCCTCTAAAATACAGTCCTAGACTGGAATAACCGTATGCAACAATAACCAACCGTCCCAGATGAACCCAATCTGTACCGCCCTCATCATCGGGCAAGAAAGCCGCGCCGATGTGATAGCAAAGTTCCTGCTGCCGCCCTCATCATCGGGCAAATAAGCCGCGCCGATGTGATAGCAAAACTGTCCATAACTGTCTGGCCCCGGCCTCCGGAGGGGATCTCGAGGGGAGCGACCCACACGAGTAAAGCATCACCGGGCAATAACCGCGCCGGTGTGATAAAAGCATCACCGGGCAATAACCGCGCCGGTGTGATAAAAGCAGGATTGGATCACAACTATAAAGCCCCAGTGGAACACAACCCTCCACTAAAAGAAAACTGATTCCCAATCAGATGCAAGAGTAACCATCCGGTCAATCGCCCAATATCCGCGATTGCCGCAATACCCCACAATCCACGACCAGGTCTAACAACCGACCTCCGGTCAACCGCCCAATATCCGCGGTCGCCGGAATAACCCACAATCACAATCATGTCCCACATCCGACATCTGGTCAACCGCCTACTATCTGCGGTTGCCACAAAACCCTCTAGTCCATAATCATGCCCTATCACCGATGTCCTATAACCGACATCCGGTCAACCGCCCAATATCCGCGGTCGCCGCCAAAACCCATAATCCATAATCCAGGCCCCGGCTATACTATCCCAAACCCCTGCTCAAACCCGAGCAACAAAACCCACCTGACTAACAAAAAAGAGAAAGAAGCAAACAAGGTTTCTCCTAAGTCAAGTTCCAGCATGAAAGTGTAGCAATAAAAGATGGCCTATCTAGATGTCCAAACAAGCATGCATATGTCCTCATGAAAGATAAAGATAGTGTGACAATTACTGGCTCCACATGTGTATCAATCAATAGCTCCGCATAGATATAACCATCATGCTAAATCGTTGTCCAACCACACATGTTTAAAATTCACAATTTTCCCTCACCTAAATCATCCACCTATGCATGTCATCTATCCTCAAGTAATACCACTAACAGGATAAATCATATAGTCCCAATTAAATGTTCCATTCCACATGCAAGGTTAAGTGCTAACATAGCAATCCATACAATCATGCATAAGTCCCAACCACGATCAGATTCCCACAAGCATGCAAATCCTAATTACAATTATCAATCATGGATGTCCAAGAAGGATCTCTCTAATACTCCTAGTGGGTAAGTCAGAAAATGAGGAGTAAAGTAACCACCCACCTCGATCGCTAATTCCAAGTCCAAATAGTGCTCTCGCCCAAACCGATAAGCCGCCGCTATCGCTGTACAAAATTCTCAAAAGAACATACATAAATAACATACAATGCTCACACAAAAATCTGCCCCAAACACAACAGTCCACAGTTTCCCTGTTTTTACCTACGAGAAGTGCCCGAAAAATTCCAAGAAAAATACTGTCACGATCCTCGCGACGAACCCGTCGAAACGACTACCTGCACGCTCAAATCCGAGTTTTCTACACTGAGAAACAAATCCGACAAGGGAACCACCCCGAAATAAACTGCTCAAAAAAACTGTAGCAATAACTTCTGTACACAGATATTTTTCACCTTCGAAAAATATTCAGAAAATTCCAAGAAAATTTGGGGATATTCCTCGTGATGTCTAGATGCAAAACGCCTTCTGAATCGCCCCAATCCGATGCCTGTGCGCGAAGATATCGCCAAAATACCGCACCGCTGTCCCAAAACTCCGCCCCAGAAAATGAGGTCACAAGATGATCCGAAAAACCCATGAAAAGCTCGGAATGGGAAAAACCAGTAACATGGGGAACATATCCCTACCTGTCGTGAAGACGATGGCGCAAGAATCACAGAAAAATGTGCTCGGGGTAAGCCGGGGGAGTCCTCGCACCAAAACGCGACGAAGAAGACCACAAACGAACGAGCGTCGCGCCGCGCCGTAAAAATGCAAACCTCGGGATGCGTGCCGCCCAAAAATCCTAGAATCTGCAGATGGATCCATCCCAGGGAGAGGAGGAAATCTCCTGAAGGTTGCACAGTGAAAGGATGAACAGGGAAGAAGCTCTCTTCAGTTGAACTCGGCCTATTTATAGGAAGGAAGAAACAATTCAAATAATACCCATCCTGTCCCCATTTCCGGGCGCTCCGGACTTTCGGGCGGCTACAGTGTTGGGCCCGGCCCAACACTGTGCGCGCCCGGAAGTCCCTCGGGCCTCCACGTCGCCCACAAAACAGGCAACAGCGGGAGCCACCACTCCTGCTGCGCCGCGTGGCCACCAGCGGACGTCGACACGTGCCGCGCACCCGGTCAGCGCCCGCCTGCCGCGCCCACGTGCTCGCCTGACGCGCCGCCTGGCGCCCCTGCCAGGCACGGAACCCGAGGCACCCGGTGCACCTCCGTGGACCCAGCCTCCATGAGCCCACCAACCGCAAGACGCCACGTGTCCCGCCGGTCCATGCACCACGCCCGCCTGCTCCGTGGTCCAAGTCCACTAAACCGACCACTCCGACACTGCCACGTGTCCAGCCCCTGGTGCACGACGGCCCGTGGACCGCGCGCCTGCCCGCGTGCCCGCCCGCCTGCCCGCGCGCTGCCCGCGCCCGCGCGCTGCCCGCGGCCGCTCCGCCGCCTGCCCGAGCCCGTCCGCCGTGCTCCGCCGCTGCCCGCCGCCGCCGCCCGCCGGCGGCCGGAAACACTGTTCCGGCATGAACAGTGACCGGTGCTCAAAAATAACAAGTGGGTAGTCCGTTTTGACCGTTTTCGCGCGCTGAATCCGAATTTGATGTCCATTTTGCCAAATTCCAACTCCAAAATTTGCCGAAGGCATCTGGAAAGGTGTTCCTTGGTCCAAACTTCGCGCTGAGTCCATTTTTAATATCCGCTTCGCGCGAAACCACTTCTAAAGATCCGACGGAGTCCACCGATCACCCACGTGATCCAATAAGCCCGAAGTCCGCCACTTGTGTCCAATTGGTGCACTAACACCTCCGACACACAAAACAAGCTCCCAGAAGCCACCAATGACTCCACCACAGCTCTGCAGAGATCCAGGTCATCACATCCTCCCCCACTAAAAGAAAGTTTCGTCCTCGAAACTAAAATCAATCCTCAACCCGGAACCTCAACCAAATAGAGGGGGTAAATATCCAATCATCCACCACTCAAGCTCCCAAAGCTGTCTAATACCTCCTCCAGAGACGCGATGCAATCCTCGGGTCTCTAACTAGAACAAAATAGAGGCGGGCACTCCAGAAAAACCGCACCACCTCATCCAAGTACAGCTGGGCTAACCGCTCGAGCTACCAAGTAGTCTGCATCGGTAGAAGCATCCGCTCCTCCCAGGGCCTCAGATAAACCAACCACAAGTCCATCGGCACACAAGCTCGATCCAAGTACCTCGATACTCCCGAGGCATCCGATATAAGTCCCCTAACTGATCCCGTAGCCTCTGATCTCAAGTCTTTAAACCGCCGGGATGTAGAAGCAATTTCCCAACTCTCCGGCATCCACACACAGCCATATGCAGTCGAGAAAACCAGATTACAAATCTACCTTCAGGAAGACCCGGGACCCTTACAGCTGGTAAATCAAATCCTCCATGCTCGACAAGGGTGCTAGCTCCAGATGGTCACTTCATCTAATTCCCGGGGATCCACGCAAAGCCGAAGTGAACCAACCTTCCATAACTCGAATATCACCGGCGGCCCCAAAGGCGACACACATGGTCAGACAAACTTCCCAAAACATCGAATCCTGGAGTTGTGTCCTCAACTCCCAAACTAGTGACATGCAAGGCCACTCCAACAGGAGAACAGCTGGGAACTCGCAACCAAAGGGGGTATCCCCGAGTCCCAGCGCCGCCGTAGGTCCCTCAACCACACCAGCCAAAAGGCTACTCATCCACTGCGAAACATCCGCCTCGCTCACGAAGTCAAAACCATAAAGGCGAAGATAACCTTCCAGCAACCCAAGTACACCAACACCTCCGGGCCTGGCTCCCCAAGAAAACTGTCCTCGCGGCATAATCAACCGCCGCGAAAGAAAACTGAACCAGCCAGCCCAACAAGTACCAAAACAACATCCCTCAGCTGAGCCAAGACCATCAGGTCTACCGGTAAAATCCAGGACTCAAGCTGCACCGGGCAGAACCAACAACTCTCCTCCACATGCTAAGCGCGACCGGGAAAATAAGCCTCCCGTGCGCGAGGTGACCATCCTGCCCCCTAACCCAAGCAATGAAGCAAGAGCACTACCCAGCAAGAAGGGAATTCTCCCGTATCGAGAAGATACGAACCCAAAAGTCTGGAACAACTCAAACCTACCACCACACCGGCCGCTGTAACCTATGTGCTCCGACAGTCTCAAAAATCCACTATCCTGGAAAAAGGAGTCGGGAATGCCTCCTCCGACTGATCTGTCCTCCATCACCCGGTGCCAAGCGCCTCAATCAGAACTCGCCTCAGGCGGTAGATCCCAATCCAAAGGAACCACAATGCCACGCTCTATACTCAATCCCACAAATCGGGGTGACTCATCCGCCAAAACTGGCTCACTTGATCAAAGCAATCCCACAGCTTACCCGCTGTCAACTGTCCACCCTACCTCGGTGCCCCAACACTAAACGTCGGCACGGAGGGGGCTACTCGCTACTCCGACAACTGTGCCACTGCGCTGCTCCGACAACTGTGCCACTGCGCTGCTCCGACCACTGTGCCATCGCGCTGATCCGACAACTGTGCCACCGCGCTGATCCGACAACTGTGTCACCGCGCTGATCCGACAACTGTGTCACCGCGCCGCTGATCTGCCTCCAACACACCTACCCTTCGGGTCCGGAGCTCTCAGACTCCAATCTAGGTATCCGGCCCGAAACAACCAGCTCAGACCCAACTGCCGCACCAAGGTGCACCCGGGTCAGGGCCCAACGTCGGGGAGACACCGCTCACCACGACAAAACCGCAAATCAGCACACCCCAAACGCTCGACCCAATCTAGGGAAAGTCAAAGACATCCCTCTATTTTTGTAACTTTATGTTGTCTGCAGCCAACATAACTGTCCCACAAAAATAGGATATGTCGATCCCTCTTCACTCACAGGAAGAGTCAAACAAATAAATCACCGACTTTCGCAAAGTGTCGCGTCCCTTACGCACTAACATCCTAGGGTCCGCCGAAAAGCCTAGGGTTTCCTAAGTCCCAAATGACCTATCCCTAAGCTCTGATACCACCTAATCTGTCACGCCCCGGGTGTAAACCAGAACCCGGGCCCGTCTACAGATCCGCCGTGCACACGGTATTTCCCGTGTACACGAAGCGCCAAACCTGCTCAGATATAAGAGATAACAATAAAAGAGCAATAAAAATAGAGCTGAACTAAAATCTAATACATCTCAGACTGAAGCTGGAAATAAAATACAATACATCTGTACAAATGATACATCAGTCTCTCCCAGCTCACCAAAAATAAATACAACCTGCTGGCAAAAGCCAGTCCCAAATGTAAAAGTACAACCGTCTGAGGAAACCTGGGTACACCAACAGTCTAGCTAACTCGCTCATCCTGCCTCGAGATCTATCTACTCAGCCGTCCTCTCTCCTCGACCCGCCGCTGAAAGCCCAGCAGCACCCGCAGAAAACACTACAAAACAAGAAAGAAGAAAAAGAGAAAAGAAGAATGGGGGTGAGAACTACTAGTAAACCAGTAGCCTCCCCTAGTGGGTAAAACCTCAAACTCTGACACACCCACTAGGTCTACCAGAGGCAAAAAGGAAAGAAGAGTGGTAAGAAATGAAACCGCTGAAATAGGGAAATCTACCACTACTATGCCTCTAAAATACAGTCCTAGACTGGAATAACCGTATGCAACAATAACCAACCGTCCCAGATGAACCCAATCTGTACCGCCCTCATCATCGGGCAAGAAAGCCGCGCCGATGTGATAGCAAAGTTCCTGCTGCCGCCCTCATCATCGGGCAAATAAGCCGCGCCGATGTGATAGCAAAACTGTCCATAACTGTCTGGCCCCGGCCTCCGGAGGGGATCTCGAGGGGAGCGACCCACACGAGTAAAGCATCACCGGGCAATAACCGCGCCGGTGTGATAAAAGCATCACCGGGCAATAACCGCGCCGGTGTGATAAAAGCAGGATTGGATCACAACTATAAAGCCCCAGTGGAACACAACCCTCCACTAAAAGAAAACTGATTCCCAATCAGATGCAAGAGTAACCATCCGGTCAATCGCCCAATATCCGCGATTGCCGCAATACCCCACAATCCACGACCAGGTCTAACAACCGACCTCCGGTCAACCGCCCAATATCCGCGGTCGCCGGAATAACCCACAATCACAATCATGTCCCACATCCGACATCTGGTCAACCGCCTACTATCTGCGGTTGCCACAAAACCCTCTAGTCCATAATCATGCCCTATCACCGATGTCCTATAACCGACATCCGGTCAACCGCCCAATATCCGCGGTCGCCGCCAAAACCCATAATCCATAATCCAGGCCCCGGCTACACTATCCCAAACCCCTGCTCAAACCCGAGCAACAAAACCCACCTGACTAACGAAAAGGAGAAAGAAGCAAACAAGGTTTCTCCTAAGTCAAGTTCCAGCATGAAAGTGTAGCAATAAAAGATGGCCTATCTAGATGTCCAAACAAGCATGCATATGTCCTCATGAAAGATAAAGATAGTGTGACAATTACTGGCTCCACATGTGTATCAATCAATAGCTCCGCATAGATATAACCATCATGCTAAATCGTTGTCCAACCACACATGTTTAAAATTCACAATTTTCCCTCACCTAAATCATCCACCTATGCATGTCATCTATCCTCAAGTAATACCACTAACAGGATAAATCATATAGTCCCAATTAAATGTTCCATTCCACATGCAAGGTTAAGTGCTAACATAGCAATCCATACAATCATGCATAAGTCCCAACCACGATCAGATTCCCACAATCATGCAAATCCTAATTACAATTATCAATCATGGATGTCCAAGAAGGATCTCTCTAATACTCCTAGTGGGTAAGTCAGAAAATGAGGAGTAAAGCAACCACCCACCTCGATCGCTAATTCCAAGTCCAAATAGTGCTCTCGCCCAAACCGATAAGCCGCCGCGATCGCTGTACAAAATTCCCAAAAGAACATACATAAATAACATACAATGCTCACACAAAAATCTGCCCCAAACACAACAGTCCATAGTTTCCCTATTTTTACCTGCGAGAAGTTCCCGGAAAATTCCAAGAAAAATACTGTCACGATCCTCGCGACGAACCCGTCGAAACGACTACCTGCACGCTCAAATCCGAGTTTCCTACACTGAAAAACAAATCCGACAAGGGAACCACCCCGAAATAAACTGCTCAAAAAAACTGTAGCAATAACTTCTGTACACAGATATTTTTCACCTTCGAAAAATATTCAGAAAATTCCAAGAAAATTTGGCGATATTTCTCGTGATGTGTAGATGCAAAACGCCTTTTGAATCGCCCCAATCCGATGCCTGTGCGCGAAGATATTGCCAAAATACCGCACCGCTGTCCCAAAACTCCGCCCCAGAAAATGAGGTCACAAGATGATCCGAAAAACCCATGAAAAGCTCGGAATGGGAAAAACCAGTAAACATGGGGAACGTAGCCCTACCTGTCGTGAAGACGATGGCGCAAGAATCACAGAAAAAGGTGCTCGGGGTAAGCCGGGGGAGTCCTCGCACCAAAACGCGACGAAGAAGACAACAAACGAACGAGCGTTGCGCCGCGCCGTAAAAATGCAAACCTCGGGATGCGTGCCGCCGAAAAATCCTAGAATCTGCAGATGGATCCGTCCCAGGGAGAGGAGGAAATCCCCTGAAGGTTGCACAGTGAAAGGATGAACAGGGAAGAAGCTCTCTTCAGTTGAACTCGGCCTATTTATAGGAAGGAAGAAACAATTCAAATAATACCCATCCTGTCCCCATTACCGGGCGCTCCGGACTTTCGGGCGGCTACAGTGTTGGCCCCGGCGCAACACTGTGCGCGCCCGGAAGTCCCTCGGGTCTCCACGTCGCCTACAAAACAGGCAACAGCGGGAGCCACCACTCCCGCTGCGCCGCGTGGCCACCAGCGGACGTCGACACGTGGCGCGCACCCGGTCAGCGCCCGCCTGCCGCGCCCACGTGCTCGCCTGACGCGCCGCCTGGCGCCCCTGCCAGGCACGGAACCCGAGGCACCCGGTGCACCTCCGTGGACCCAGCCTCTATGAGCCCACCAACCGCAAGACGCCACGTGTCCCGCCGGTCCATGCACCACGCCCGCCTGCTCCGTGGTCCAAGTCCACTAAACCGACCACTCCGACACTGCCACGTGTCCAGCCCCTGGTGCACGACGGCCCGTGGACCGCGCGCCTGCCCGCGCGCTACCCGCGCCCGCGCGCTGCCCGCGGCCGCTCCGCCGCCTGCCCGAGCCCGTCCGCCGTGCTCCGCCGCTGCCCGACGCCGCCGCCGCCGCCCGCCGGCGGCCGGAAACACTGTTCCGGCATGAACAGTGACCGATGCTCAAAAATAACAAGTGGGTAGTCCGTTTTGACCGTTTTCGCGTGCTGAATCCGAATTTGATGTCCATTTTTGCCAAATTCCAACTCCAAAATTTGCCGAAGGCATCCGGAAAGGTGTTCCTTGGTCCAAACTTCGCGCTGAGTCCATTTTTAATATCCGCTTCGCGCGAAACCGCTTCTAAAGATCCGACGGAGTCCACCGATCACCCACGTGATCCAATAAGCCCGAAGTTCGCCACTTGTGTCCAATTGGTGCACTAACACCTCCGACACACAAAACAGGCTCCCAGAAGCCACCAGTGACTCCACCACAGCTCTGCAGAGATCCAGGTCATCACATCCTTGGCCATGGATCAGGGGCTCATGACGCGGGCGATCTCGACGACGTCGTCGAGGGAGATGTTGCCGTTGTGCTTAATGTTCTTGGTCTTCTTGCGGTCGCGCTCGGGCTCCTTGAGGGCCTTGATGACGAGGGCGGCGGCGGAGGGGACGACGCTCACCTTGGCCTGCCGATTCTGGACAGTGAGCTTCACGGTCACTCGGAGGGCATTTTCGTCAATTTATCATTTCAGTTAACGTCGTTGCCTCCCTAAAGACAATTCGCTAATTACGAAGGGGTAAAATGTAGACTTTTAAATGACAGTGGGGTAAAGTGAAAAAGCGGAATATGACAGGAGAGTTTTCTGTAATTTAGCCTATTTTTTTTTTTGTTTTTTTGGCGCTTTTATTCAAGCAACAGTAATCAACATTCTTTTGGATTTTCTTTTTTTGTTCTCCTTTCTTATCCTCATCTTGTTCTTATTATCCTCCTTTCCTCTTTCAATCTCTACCCCAAAGAAGAGAGCAGCATTCATCGGGCCGTCCACTTATCCAATGATCGCAGCCATCCGATCTAGGCTGTTTGGTTGGAAAATAAAATCTAAAATAAATTATTATTCTAATCTTGTTGAACTCCGATGTTTGGTTCACAAATAAGATCTGGAATAAGATCCTGTTCTTCAGCACCGTTTATTTCGAGAACAAGACCTGAAGCATAGTCTTGTTCTAATCATCTTGTTCTAATCTTGTTTTCTATTATCCCCAAACACTATATTTGGGGTGGGAACGGTTGTTCCACCTGAGTTGTTCAACCTACTGGTGTCTTTTTTTTTTTTTGAATCAAATTATATTATTTAAAAAAATTAAAATTTATGTAGATGTGGATTTAAAACAAATAAATATAAGATAATTATTTAAAAATTACAAAATTCATACTACGAATTTAAATTCAGAGAGATTATTTACAAATTACTTTCTATCTGCATTAATTACTTATTTTAATTCACCATATCTCAATTCTTCAAACATAATTTTATTTTTTAAAAATTTGTCTTATCAAAATTTATTTTTATATTAGATGACAACTTGTGAAGACCCGGATATTTGTGGCCATTACAACGTGATCGACAGCTTGTGGAGGCCTATTTCTGTGGATAGTGTTGGTTGCACGTAAATCGGACCCGAGAAATGGACTCAGTGCGAGAAATGGATCAAGATTACTTAATGGGGAGTTTTGCCGAAAATTAGGAATGGATTCTTGCAAAATGGACTTCGTATTTGGATTCAGCGCGGAAAAACGTTGAAAATCGGCTATTTGCATGTTTTTTTCTGAGTCCGGACGCGCGAAAACAGGCAACCCGAAGTTTTTAGTGTTTTCGGGTGCATAGTAGACCGGTGGACCGGAGGGGCTGCCACGTGGCGGCTCCCCATTGGATCCGTACGCCACGTGGCAGGCGCAGAGGCGCGGTGCAGCAGGCCCGGCCCACGCAGCAGACGCGGGCAGGCCGGGCAGGCGCGGGCAGCAGCGCGGGCAGGCGCTGCTGCGGGTGGATAAGGGAGGCCACGTGTCGCCTCCCGATTGGCCGCGTGGATTGGCCTGTCGGGAAGCGACACGTGGCGGCGATCGGGCGCGGGTTCGGCTGCGCGGGAGCGCGTGGATGGGCGACACGTGGCAGCCCGGCGGCACAGTGCCGGGCCGGCCCGTTACTGTAGCAGCAGGGGGAGGATTTCCAGCAGCTTCTTCTTCAGGTTTTTTTAAATGGAGTTTCATCCTCCATTTTAGACCTTTTGGAGGGTCTTTCTCAGTGGGGATTTTTACCAGAGCTTCATCAACAAGTCTTCTACAAAATTAGATTTTTTGGGGATTTTTGGAGGCCATTTGGATCATCTTCTCCACCAACATTTGAGGACATCACCATTGCTGCCTTATAGCCCTCTCCATCGCATTTCAGTGCGAAAATTCCCCTGGACTGATTTCTTGGAATTTTGAGTTCATTTTTGGTTCTACGTTTTCACAAGAGGTAAGGCTACAATCTTTGTATTCAACTCTCCCCTCAGATCCCATGTTTTTACAGAGTTTTAAGGTCATCTTTGGGACCCTTCATTTCAGTCTGGAATCCTGAACAGTCCTCAGTGTGTTGGCTTTGCTGAATTGTAGGAGTAGAATTTTTGGATGATTTTTGTGGAAAAATTTCCAGGACTCGAAGATCTACAATATTAGTAACTATCATTGTCCCCAGATCTGAGTTTATATTAGGGTTTATGCATGATCTTTGGAGCACCTTGCTGCATTCGTGTACAGATGGAACTTGGTGGATAGTTCAAAGTGTTTATGGGTTTTCTCCTTCATCCGAGCATGAAATTTGGAGTTCTTTGGCTCAATTTGTATCTACTCTCGACAAGGAATCCAATGGTACCTCTCTTGCAGGATTTGGAGCACGTTTGATTAGGTAACTTTAATGATCTTTCCAAGTGCTATTATATGGATTACTGCAGTCCCTGTTTTAGTTTTGATTTGAGCAATGCACCTTGGAATGCAGATAACTTTGTGGATATAAGGTCTTTCTCTGAAATTCAAGTTAGTACTTCTTCTTAACTTCAATGTGAGCAAATTCTCTTTTATGATCTGTGGATAAATCCCTTTGGAAAAGCTTCTAATTAAGCTTGGAATGCTAGCAAGTTTATGTTAGCAATTTTGGACAGCATTGTGATTGTTTGCTTCAATTGAATGTTAAGGGAAATTAATGGTGGATTTTGAGGACTTGAAGATGTTTGTATGGAGCTGGACATCTTTGTTTTACTTCTAGGAACTTCATCTTGAGGTATTTGGGGCTGCACCTACATTTTCTTTAACTTAATTTCAATTGCTGAAATTCTGGAATTTGTTTGCGCGGTGTGCATTGTTTCAGTGATTGTGCCCAATCCGTGAGGCGGATTTGGATGATTTCCATGGCATCGGACTTCTGAGAGGATAAGGATTACTCACACCAAAATTCAGCCAGATCGGGCATCGGATCGTCCAGTTTCAGGTGGGTGGCCTTGTCTCCAAGTTTTATGGACTGAACAGTAATTCTACTGATGTAGGATCATGCATGTTAGAGTATTTCTTGTGTAGCATGCTAAATTGTAGGAATTGTTATTTCTTCTATTATCTGAGGTTCTTGTGACCTCCTTACTCTCTATCATCTGTTAATGATAGTTATCTTGGAACTTGACCTAGCACCCTCGTCATATGTTGCATGTGTAACCAGACCAGTAGAAAACCCTCACTTGGGCTAGGGTTATTTATGTTTAGACATCCACACTTTATGTTTCATTCCCGGACTTAGTGTTTTCCTCGCCCGGGTAGTGGGCCGAGCGGTCGGGACTTCTTTTTAGTGTGGGATGCATTTGCACTCGTGCTTGGGAGCAGAGTGGAGTCTGGTAGATGTAGTGGATCGTTTGTCTGTACCGGAAACCGTTTGGGGGTAAACGGTGGTCCCGGGAGGTCTTGTTTTCCCCTGTTTGGGTTGTCGCCACTGTGTTAGCGGCAGTAGTTTACTAGTGTTAGTCGGACCTAGAACCCGAACCCTTTTCGACATACACATGATTTTAGTCTACCAATATTTTCTTCCAAGCATCGAAGGGCCGCTGGAGTCTGTTCTTGTTTGATTGGACAAAGGCATCAGCCCTTCGGGGTTTTGGTAAAACACTTGTTTCTAACTGTTTTTCTAAAAAGAACTAAAAATCATTAAAAATGGATTTCTTCACAAAACAAGATAGCTTTTCAAAAAGGGTACTACTTTTAATCCTCACCCTGTGTGGGTTGAGTGAAAATGGTTTTCAATAACAAATGGCATCTTTTTCCTGTAAATCTCACCACTCGAAAGGATTCGAGTGGTCTGGGTTTTAGGGGCCGTTCCTTTGTCGGGACGGAAGCCACGGGGGACCGAGCCTGGAACCTGTTCTTGTTTGATAGGGTTGTAGGTGTAGGTCTCCCGGGACTTTCGGGCCCTGTTGGTGTCTTCTGCGTGTAGTACCGAGATTATTGTGTTTCCGAACTATAAGGGGGTCGGGAACTTCGATAGGCGGAGCCTAGAGTCTGTTCTTGTTTGATAGGGTTCTTAGCACCGGTCTATCGGGTTGCCGAACCCTTATGGTGTCGGTCTTTTCTGTGAGTTTAGTGTTCTGTTGTGGGAGCCGTCTGGTGGACGGTGGTCCTGGCTGTGGAGTATCTCCAGCCAGTGTGTTTGTGCTGTGAGCTGTTGGAGAGGCTTGTGTCTCGTGTTTCGTGAGAGCTGATCAGCTGAGTCGTCGAGAGTGCTCCGACTGTTGTGCGAGATGTTTGAGGATTGAGTCCTTCCGTTCAGAGCGTGAGCGTGGATTTCGACTATAGCCTGCAGTGCCACTTGAGCGACAGAGTGCGCGGATACCTTTTCCTCGGTGGGGTCGCGCCCCCCGAGAGCCACGCCTCCCCGAGAGCCACGCCCGGGGTGGATTTGTTACTTTTGTATCGCGACTTGTCGACACAGTCCCTCTGGCTGGGCCAGTTTTGGCAGCTACGGACGCCCTACGTCAGTCCGGTCCTCCGGGATGTAACGGCAGTAGGTAGGCGCAGGTTTGACTGGACCCGAGGAGGCAGTCAGTGTAGATTGGGTGACTATACTTGAGAGTCAGTGGATGCATCATATTATCATCTGTCCCACTTCTTGAGCATCTAGATAGAGGCATAGTAGCTGTAGAGTTATTTTCCAGCTTTTTCCTTTTTCAGCCCTGCTTTTGTTACTTTATGCCTCTAGTATACTTAGTGGGCAGACCGTTGGGCTTGTTGACGGCACCCACTGAGAACTACTGTGGGAAGTAGTTCTCACACCCGTCGTGGTGTTTTTCCCCAGGGACTTCTTCTCCTGTTCCTGTTGCTCCAGTTGCTGTTTCTTCTGACGGAGGCGAGGGAGTCGCGAGCTAGTTCCTTACCCGTCGTTGGAGTGTAGCGGTACCCCTTCTGAGGAGAGCTTCAGTAGATTAGTTTACCTCTTTTCCCTCTGTTGAGAGACCCTTGTTGTGAGGTATAGAGTTGTATTTTATTTTACAGATTGAGAGACTGATGTAGTGAGGATATTTTTGTATTGAGAGCTTGTACACTGATGTATTTATTGGAGATGTCTCCCTTTTGAGTTTTGTATCAGAGGACTTGTATATGATCGTTTTTTTTGGGAGATGGATATTGTATTATTTTCAGTTGTGCGGGGATTGGATTTTAGTTTTTCAGTAGTTTACTTTTAGCTCTGATATTTGTATACTGTAGTGTTACGGAATTTGAGTTGGCGTATTTCGTGAAATCGGTTAAGTCTTGAAGATTGAAGATGAAAAAGTTGGATCGTATACCTCAATCTCAAGTAAGAAGAATTCAAAAGGATCAGGTACGTTTAATTAAATAAGTTTGATGATCCGAATACTTCTTATAGTGTAGAAACACTTGGATGAATTTTTTATTGCATAAAAATCAAAAACTGGACATTCCATATGTTCAGAGTCCGGATCGGGCTTTACAGTCCGGACCCCGAACATAGGTTAGTTCGTGCATAATTCCAGTCCGGACCCTAGGAATTTCAGTCCGGACCCTGAACGTGGAATTTGCAAGAAAAGCATGAACAGTCCGGACCGTGGATTTCAGTCCGAACCCCGAATGTCGTCTTTTCTGGAAATTGTCTGTTTCACTGAGACAGTCCGGACCGCCAACTCCAGTCCGGACTGTCGTCCTGTAAAATTCCAGAAATGGTTAGTTTTTTATTCTTATCTTCTTTCTCAAGTTTTCTAACCTATAAATAGACCCTACGATTCATTTTTTAGGGTAATCCAAATACGGTCAAAAATAGAAAAATCCACTCATAGAGAAGAAAGGAAATCAATAGATTTAATCCTATGTTTCTTCATCTATATTGATTAATTTGATTCTAGGTTTTCATACTCAGATTTTGAGTAGAATCAAATCAATGAATACTTAGATGGTATTTCCGATCTATTTCTAATCTAAGTATTCGGCGGATCATCACCACCCAAAAAACAACGATTTATCCCAAATCGGCGCGTGAACTCGCGTAGCCTTGTGGATTCAAGGTGCTACCGCTCTCGTGGATTCGGAGCGAGGTACGTTCATGGATTCGAGACGTGCTACTGGGTGAAGACCGTGGATTCGGTCAGACGTCGTGGATTCGACGTTGGACGCCGTGGATTCGGCGTTGGACGCAGATCGTGGATTCGAGAAGCGTTGCGGAGCGAGCGGAGAAGATCAACTAGGAGCGTATGGAAAAAGGTTGAGTCGTCTGTGAGTACGGTATATCACCTTTGTACGTGTTATAATTCTAGTGGATTTCACCGTGTTATCGGTCCCGTGGTTTTTTACTCCGGATTGGAGTTTTCCACGTAAAAATCTCTGCGTGTTATTTATTTTTCCGCATTGGATTTTATATCGCAAAGATTTTTGAGTGTTTATTGTTTACACCTATTCACCCCCCTCTAGGTATTTTTTTTCCCCTATTTAGATCCAATTTATACATAACCCAACAAGTGGTATCAGAGAGGGAATAGGGTTGTAAACAATGGTTGAAGGTGGAAACATCAACAGACCTCCGTTCTTCGATGGAACAAATTATGCGTACTGGAAAGTACGGATGAAAGCCTTTTTAATTTCTATCGACGAACGGGTGTGGCAATCTATCGAGTTAGGATGGTCAAATCCAACTGAAGTTATTGTTGATGTTCACACCATCAAACCTAGGTCGAAATGGACCAAGGAAGAGATAGACTTATCTTCTTACAATGGCAAAGGGATTAATGCTCTATTTAATGCTTTGTCTCAAACTGAGTTCTCTCGCGTCTCGGCATGTGAGACTGCGAAAGAAATCTGGGATGTTCTTCAAGTTACACATGAGGGAACTAACCTTGTGAAGATTCAAAAACTGCAAATGCTTACGAGCAAGTTTGACTCTATTTTCATGGCAGAAAATGAATCTTTCACAGACTACTATACACGATTGCAAGACATCGTAAACACATGTGCTAACTTGGGAGAGAAGATTCCAGAATTTAAAATTGTAAGAAAGATCTTAAGAACTCTTCCTGAAAGATTTTGTTCCAAGGTTACGGCCATTGAAACTATTAAACACCCGGACGAAATCCGTGTAGAAGAATTAGTTGGTTCATTACAAACATATGAAATGACATTTCCTACTAACTATTCTTCTGGAAAAGCATCCTCTTCTAAGTCTTCAGGTTTAGCATTGAAAACAACAAAAGAAGAAGACGCGGATTCATCCTCCTCAGACGATGACGAGAACCTATCTATGGAGGACTTTGAGAAGCAGGTTGCTCTCTTGACACGAAGATTTCGCCGAAACTTTCGAAGGGGTAATTCAAGCAAAACTCCATCCTTCGGAAAGTCGAAGAAAGGCAACGGCTCTCCAAGTTACAAGCCAAGAAAGCAAGAGAACTTCTCAAAGGATAAGAAAAGCTCAGAAGGACAAGTCTAATGCTTCAAGTGCCGAGGATACGGCCATATCTCAACGGAGTGTCCAAATAAGAATCCGTCCAAGAAGAAGGCGATGCAAGCCGTCACTTGGGATGACACCTCAACGTCAAATGAGTCATCTTCCAGTGATGAAGAAAACAACGCAACGGCATTCCACGCGTCCACATCTTCACCCTTCATGTGCTTAATGGCAAGTACATCCGAGTCATTGTCCAACTCCACTGTTGAAAAGATTGCAACGGACGATGAATCGGATAATTCGGAAGGTGAAGATTTTGCTCTTGCCTACCATAAGCTTTTGAGGGATTCAAAGAAACTGGCAAAGCAAAACAAGAGTTTGAGAGGGAGATTGCAGGATCTTGAAGAAGAAGCAAAAAGGGCATCTTCTCTCTCAAACGCTCTTGAAGTGGAAAGGGATAATCTGATTAAAGCAAATGTTTCCCTTCAAGAGTCCAATAAGCAATTCGAGAAGAATTATGTAGATATGGTGAACAAAGCGAATTACTTCTTGAAGCTCTACGGCGAGGCTCGACAGGAAAAATTGGAAATGACGGAGACCATTTTCCAACTCAAGGATGATCTAAAGCAATTTTCTTCTGGAATGAGTAAGTTGGATAAGATTCTTGGTCTTGGTCAAACAAATCGGTTCAGCCTCGGATACACTCAAACTGGAGACATTCCTAGTTCGAGTGGGACAGTCTTTGTGCCCCAGTCGGTATCTCCTCCTCCGACACCGGAATTGACGACAAACGACGACAACAAACCTACTTCCCCCTCTTCGGGATCGTCAAGCACCAAGGTATGTTTTCGTTGTGGTATTGCAGGGCACATAAGGAGAAATTGCAAGATGGGAGCCAAACGCTCAACTCAAGCACTTCTTGCAACGACTACCAAAAAGGTGAATCCTCGGAAATCAAATGCAAATTATTCGAAGGAAAATAGCCTCGGTAGTTCATCAAACAAGACGACGACGTCAAGGAAAAGCGATGGATCAAACAAGACGCTTTCACCAAAGGTATCAACTTCACAATCATTTTCGACGTACACCAAAACTCGAAAGGTTTGGGTACGCAAAGGTGAATTCTTCTTTCATCCTTGAATCTCGTCGGTACCAAACGGCCCTTAGAATTATTGCATATGGATCTTATGGGGCCGACTCGTCAACCATCTTTGGGAGGTAAATGGTATATTTTCTTATTGGTTGATGATTTCTCTAGATACTCATGGGTAGCATTTTTAAAAGAGAAAGCTGATACTTTTGATTCTTTTCACGAGATTTGCCATCGTATTATGATTGAAAAGAATGAAAAGATCATTCGTGTTAGAAGTGATAGAGGTGGAGAATTCATAAATTCTAAATTCATTGATTTTTGCACTTCCAACGGCATTAAACATGAATTCTCAGCACCCTATACACCTCAACAGAATGGTGTGGTCGAGCGCAAAAACAGGGTTGTTCAAGAGATGGCACGTGTTATGCTTCATAGCCGGAATTTACCGCTATATTTTTGGGCTGAAGCAGTGAACGCCGCCGTCTATATAATTAATCGAGTGTATTTGCGCCCGGGAACCTTAAATACACCATATGAACTATGGTTCTGTAGAAAACCAAACATCAAATATTTTCGTATCTTTGGAAGTCGGTGTTACATTTTACGTGACCGCGAAAATCTTGGTAAATTTGACTCTCGAAGTGACGAAGGGATTTTCTTGGGTTATTCTACAAACAGTAGAGCATATCGGGTATTTAACTTGGAATCTAAAACGATTGTAGAATCTATAAATGTTAAAGTAGATGAAGCTTTTCACTCTGCATCTGAAAAATCTACCCCTTATGTCTCTATTGATGATGATACTCCTGTAAATGCATCTTCTCATGATAATACTTCCAATATTAATGATGCATCTAATGGCTCTTCTAGTTTATCTGACATGCAGGAATCATCTCATGTACCTCCGAGGACTCCGTTACCTCAAACGTTAAGAATCTCCAAGGATCATCCAGAAACGAATATTATTGGAGACCCACAAGAAGGAGTCAGGACTCGGAGACAGTTGGTTTGTGGATTCGCTTGTTACGTTTCCTTAATCGAACCAAAGAATGTCAATGAAGCTCTTCAGGATGACTACTGGATTAAAGCAATGCAGGAAGAGCTCCATCAGTTTGAATGAAACAAAGTCTGGGAATTAACGACGCCTCCGAAGCAACACAATGTGATTGGTACTAAATGGATTTTCAAGAACAAGAAAAATGAGGATGGTACCATCATCAGGAACAAAGCACGTCTAGTTGCTCAAGGCTACTCTCAAATAGAAGGTATAGACTTTGATGAAACTTTCGCCCCTGTAGCTAGACTCGAGTCCATTCGTATCTTATTCGCTATTGCTTGTCACTTTAAAATAAAACTCTTTCAAATGGACGTTAAGAGCGCGTTTTTAAATGGGTTTTTAAATGAGGAAGTTTATGTGGCTCAACCGAAAGGTTTTGTAGATCTTAAACTACCTAACCATATTTTTCGTTTGAAAAAGGCTCTTTACAGTTTAAAACAAGAACCACGAGCGTGGTACGAAAGGTTGACAAAGCACCTTTTGGAAAAGGGCTATACTCGAGGGGGAGCAGACCGGACTATCTTTGTGAAACATTATCAGGATAACTTCATTGTTGCACAAATCTATGTCGATGACATTGTATTTGGAGCAACAAAAGATAATGATGCTTCTAAATTCGCAGAAACCATGGAAAACGAATTTGAGATGTCTATGATGGGCAAACTGACATACTTTCTTGGATTGCAAGTGAAACAAAATGATGAAGGCATCCATCTGTGTCAATCCAAGTATGCAAAGGAGTTGGTAAAGAAATTCGGATTAGAAGATTCTAAAGATTTTCCGACTCCTATGGGAACTAGCAATAAGGGATTAGGAAGTGAATCTCTTAGTGAAAGTGCAGAGAAACTTTATCGAAGTATGATTGGAAGTCTACTCTACCTCACGGCTAGTCGCCCGGACATATCCTTTAGTGTTCGGATCTGCGCGAGATATCAGTCAGCACCAAAGAAGGATCACCTGAAAGCGGTGAAACGGATCATCCGGTACGTCAAAAGAACTGTAAACTTCGGAATTTGGTATCCTATGGGAACAAGTCTTGACATTATAGGATATTCAGATGCCGATTGGGCAGGATCAGTGGATTATCGGAAAAGTACAAGTGGTGCATGTTTTTATCTTGGCCATTGTCTTGTTGCATGGCATAGTAAAAAACAGAACTGCATTGCACTCTCGACTGCCGAAGCGGAATATATCTCAGCGGGTAGTTGTTCAACCCAACTTATTTGGATAAAAAGCGTGTTGAGCGACTTCCGAATTTCAGCAACTTCGGTAACAATTTTATGTGACAACACTAGTGCTATAAACATTTCAAAAAACCCTGTGTTGCACTCAAGAACAAAACACATTGAACTTAGATATCATTTTCTTAGAGAGCTAGTTGAATCAAATATTCTTCAACTTTCCTACATTCCAACTGAGGATCAATTAGCTGACTTTTTAACAAAACCTTTGGATCAAAAACGTTTTATTCATTTGTGTAAGGCAATTGGAATGCTTTCCTTGAAATAATTTCTTTTTGAAACCAATCCTTAGGTTAGGTTTTGTTTTTGTGTTTTTGTTCTTTACCTATGCTTGTACATAGAACATTAATTGAGCATTAGTTATATTGACTTTAACTGCATCCTTTTATATGTTTAGAAATTTATTATGCTTTAGATATCATAATATTTCAGTTGATGCAATGATCATTTATATCAATTAAGTCATTTCTTAAAGTGATCAAAGTCAATTTCTCTCTCAATGATCTCTTGGTATAGTTTTTATCTTATTTGACTATTTAGTCGAGTATGAAATCGAGATCAATGTTTGGTTGAATACTTTATATGTTAAATAATTGATAGCCAATTGAGGGGGAGTCAAAGGAAAAAATTGTTATGCTCAAAAGATGTGGAAAGAGTTACATCCCAATGAGGAGTGTGAAAATTACCACCACATGGAGGAAAGAGCTACCACCTCGGTCGTCCGAGTACTGTGTGCAGCTACCACATGTATACCAAGCATGGTTTTTCAAGATAGTTAAATAAAATGCATGTTGAAATACTTGACTTTATCAAATTTCAAGGTTGGTATAAGGTGGGATTTTAATGAAAGATGCTCAAAGAGCCACTCTCTTCAACAAATTATCTAGATACATTATCCAATATATTTGGGATTTCAAACATCTATTGATCTTGGTATTTCATTTTCTTTACCAAATTGATGATTTGATAAAGGCATTACGCATAAGATCATGTTAGATGTGATTGAAATTGTTCAACTTTAAGGGATTTAATTTTTATAAATTTTCGTCTCATTATTTGGATATTGTTGATAGATTTTGCATAATCTATTTCTTTTAGTATGAAACGATGATTTTATTTAAAGTTGATACACAAAAGTGTTTACAATCTTTTTCTGGATTTTCTGGAATTTTTTCTGAATTTTTTTGAAGAAAAAGTTTGGAGCCGGTCCGGACTGGACAAGCTGATCCGGACCCCGAACGCAGGAAAATCCTGCAGGTAGCCGATCCGGACTGGATTCTTCAGGCAGTCCGGACCGCGGCTAGGGTTTTATTAAGAACAAAAGGGATTTGATTTCTTTTACTACATTCTTTTGTTCAAAAGTCTCCAGAGCTTCTCTCTCTAGAATTCAAGTATTTTGGAGCCTCCCAACTCGTTTTCTCCAAATCCAAGTGAGTTTTCTTGATCAAAATCTCGGTTTTTCACAGGTTTTCTATATTTTTTTCATAACGTGATGCAAATCTCATATCTTTTTGTTTATGATTTGTTTTTGACCAAACTTCTTTTGAAATAAGAACTCTGGGTAGATTAGTTTTGATTATATGCTAGGTTTTCTCTTGATTAACAGATTTTTAGGCTTCGATTTCTAAAAATTCGGTTTTAAGGCATATAATAGGAATTTTCAAAAATCATGGAATTGATCTATTTTTAAAATTCTTTTTGCAAAACTAATTTGATCCCTAGTCTCTCTACACGATAATGATTGTTTGGATAAATGATAGTCTGACATGCTATGGAAGTAGGTTCAATTTTAGGTAACGAAATGATGATAATTGAGCATGAGGTGCCTTAGTAAATGATAGCCGATCGTGAGATAACTATGTAAAAGTTGGACATATGTCTAGGGTTGACAATAAGTGCCTCTCTAGATAGGGAAGAACTTGCTTATTAGTGGTTGCTTGTGTGGGTACTATATTAGAGGAATGTTGGCATTTTTGGTGGCAAGTTTCCCTCTTGATTTATAGCTAGTCTTTCTTTTTTTTCTAGAGACATCCATAGTGTATTTCCTTTTGGCAATATTTTATGCTCCTACATAGGGACGTTATTTTGTATCCATTGTATCTGATGTTGGTTGCCCTGTTTGTTGATCCTAGTTTTTGTCCTAAATTATGGAGAATATCTCAGCTTCTTGTACTGTCCATTGTTTTTGGCGGAACTTTTTTAACTTGGACATTTTCTCGCTATGTTCATAAGAGTAGTTGTTTACGCAGGTGGTCGCCCTCATAGATTGTCTTCGCAAGCTGCTTCATGGGGACCACAAATATGGTTCCCATTTTAAGTAAGGTACACTTCATTTACAATATTTTCGGAGTTTCATGTGTTCTAGCTGGATGAAAACTTCATCTTGCATTCTCTAAGTTTCTTCATGATACCACAAGCAACCTATTAGTAACAGTAACTTGAATGGAGCAGTAGTCTGGACATTGTCTATGATGCTTAAACTCGTGTTACTAAAATTAGTAAAGAGTCTGACTTTAGTTCCTACACTGACGTTTACGAGGATTAAGTTTTTATTAATGTTAAATTGTAATCACATCATAATTTGTCAACTCCTAGCTTATTTCTTGTTAGAGTTGTCCATTTCTAGCATCATCAACTGCAATTCCTAATCTCAGTCAAATATTTGTGCTTCTCAGGGCCCGCCTTGCATCTTAGCTATGTCTATTCACTGTTCTTTTGGTGCTTCATGAGTATGAAACCGATTCAATTTAACTGAGCATTTTAGTCCTGTTCCGGTCTTTGATTGGAATATGAATGCATTATTAAGCAATCAGATAATTCTACACTAACTGTGTAAGAAATAAGTTATCTTTTATCCGTATAATATCTATACTGGATTATTTCATGATTATGTGTATGTAACAAACTTAGGCCTACTGATCATACTCTTTTACTTTTAAGCGTTCTACTTCGTTCATTATTCAGCTGCCATCCTTCACATTTCTTGTGTTGCTTTGGCAGCTGATGCTTCCGATCCATTAAGATGAAATGTGGTCCAAATTTTCTTAGAATTTATGTGGTCTCATTAGAGTTACGATTCCCAAAAATTTGCTTCCTAGATGAAGACTCCTTTGTGTTAATTGTACCTTTGGTTGCCCATTTTCTTCCTATATTTTTGTTTCTGCAATCTCATTTTTATTGCAGTAATAGGATTCATCCCTTATAAGAACTAATGCATTAGGACAATCCTTTGGCGAGGTTGATTCCACCGTTTGCATGTCCACAATGCTTTTATTTTAGAATATCATGCTTCGTGGATCTTTCTGCGTATGGTTTATCTAATCGGATGCCGTTTTTCTTTTCTTTTCTTTTCTATTTTTTGTGCAGGTTTGAGAGTAGAGAAGACTTATAAAGGTAAGTCAGAGAGAGCGTGCAGATAGGTGATTATTATTCTAATCATGAATTTTGTTTTTTTCCTTTTTTCTTGTATTTGCGGGGGGAGAAGACCAGCTTTGTTAGATTTTGGATTGTGTGGACTTCAAAATTTTCTCTCTTTGATAGACTTCTACCATGGGTTTTTTTTTTTTTTTTTTTTTTCCTTTTCTATACTGCTTATTTAGTAGCTCTTTATATTGAAGAGGCTCCTCCGATCCTACCAGTATTTTGCGGACGCAATTATATCATTTTTGGTGTTTTGAGCAGGAAAAATGTCCAACATTCTGCTTGATTTTAGTAGTATGTATTTATTTTTTTGTTTACCGTTGTGAGAAAGAATGTTGGCGAACAACACACAAAACATTCTTAAACAGAGAAATTTTAAAACATAATTTTTTTTTTTAAAAAAAATTATGTTTTAAAACATAATTTAAAAAAAAAAAAACAGTAATACTAAAAAGTGCTTAACAAGAAAGACAGAATCTTTAACCTTTAACTGGGCAAAACTAATGAGATTTTTCCTCAATTCAAACTCACTAATTAAAAATAAATAATTAGCTAAGTGTTTTGATAAAAATAAAAAATATCTAGTTCGTTGGGTACGAAAATATCAAATCGAGAAAGAAAAAAAAAAAAATAAAGAATATAATATTTACGTGGTTCGGTCACTACCCTACGTTGACGGTTGATGATGGAACAAAAATTTTATTAATGTTGAAGGTGAAGTACAAAATAAATTTTTCTCTGAAAACAGAGTAGCATCAAATACATGCGATATGGTCCCCCCCCCCTAAAAAAAAAAAAATCAAATTAATTAGAGCTCCAAAGTGCAACATGCAATGCTACTCAATATTTTAGCGTTTAATTAGCACATTGCTAATTATAGCTCCAAGAGAAAAAGGCTCTGCTTGCTCTCTCCTCAATGTTGCCGCGGCTGTGACAATAGGCGGCTGCTTCGTGATGACCCACACCCAAAGAACAATGATTAGAAACGAAGTCAGAATTTAATCATGAGGGGGTTAAAATATATTTAAATAAAAATTTTAGCATATAAATACAATTTTATCTAATTAATTTTTTTTTTAATTATTAATTTAATAATTAATATAAAAATATTAAAATTAGTTTTTAATTGCAGAAATTTAATTTTTAATTATTTTATTTATATTATTATATTCAAATAACTATAAATTTTACTAAATTTAACGGTAATTCAGTTAACGATCAATCGAATTCTTTGTGTTTTTAATAAATAAAATTATAACATTTAATGATTATTATATCAAAGAGCTATTAAATTTAATATAATATTTTATTTTTTTAAATAAAATACCTTACTAAATAGAAATTTTAAAAAAAAATAAAATAAAAAATTTGGAGTTAAAGAATGTATTTCAAAATAGCTTATAAGTATGCGACTCTTAATATATTTTTACCTATTTAAAATATATACAGAGAAAAAAAAAAGTTATATTGGCACAAAAAAATAAATTAAGTATATATTAAAAACCTGAGCGGGTCATAACTATCCTTAAAAAAAAAGGGTTAAATTAGTACTTAGAATTAATAAGTAGTATTAAAAAATTGAGAGGGATCAAGCCACTTTGGGTTTTCACATAGATATAATATAGGATTTTGAACTAAAATTTAATTAGACTCTAATTTAATTCTAATTGAATTAGACTCCTACAAATAATCCAAATAGTTCAAAACAAATTCAAATTATATCTTATCCTAAGAGATGTTCTCAAAGACAAAGAAAACTGATTAAGAGAGAGAGAGAGAGAAAGAACAAGAAGCTAAAGGAGTCTCAATTAAAGAAGAAGAGGTACAAAATGAACGAGAGACTTACAAAATATTCTTCTTAACTTTGTTTTATTTTATTGATACTTACTTAATGTTAATATTGTTGTTTTGATTAAACGTTTTGGTGAATTACGTTTAAAAAGTAATTAAATTTACTAGCTCTATTATATTTGTCTGTTAATTAAACAACGACTAGATTAATTAAATTTTAGGAATTGTTCGATAGGCTTAATAGAATTACCAATTTATTTTTCCATAATTACTTAACTCAAAAAAAAAAAAAAAAAACATGTAAAGAAAATAAAATAAAATAAAGGAATGAAGAAGATATGCACTTATATATATATATATATATATATATATATATATATATATATATATATATATATATATATATATAACGGTAATGTTCATGATTCGAATAGAATTAGGAATACCAACGTTAACAGTAAACTTCCTGATTCGAATAGAATTAGGAATACCCAACGTACGTACATATTTTACTACGCGACATATATATATATATATATATATACACACACTTAATTACAGCTCTATTTTATTGCTCTCGTGCTCTCGTTCTCGCTCTCTCCGATCAAAATCGCCGTTTCTTGATTAGGAAGAGCTCCAAGTGGACCAAGCTTCAAGAAACCATCAATGGGGATCTTGGAGGAGGCAATGCAGAAGCACGCTGCCGTTCCTGATCGATCCGAGCCACCGGATCTCCAGAACGCGTACGATCATCAGCCGAGGACAGACTGCCCCCCAGCGGATAACGTCGGTACTGCCGCCGCCGCTTCCTCGATCATCAGAAACAAGAAACGCAGCCGGCGGCCCACCAATCGTCCCGACGGCGCTGGTGATACGCCGAAGCCATCGCGGTGCCTCGGAATTCTGGTGGCGCTGCTGCGGGAGGGGGTGACCCGGCCGACATTGATACTGGAGAAGGAGATGTCGGGGTCGGACATCAGCAGCCAGCAGAGCCGCCTCCTGCTGACCCGCAGCCGGGTGATGGCGACGCCGCTGCCGGACTTGATCACGCCCGATGAGGCCGCCCTCGTCCTCGACCGCGATCAAGGCCTCCCCGTCAGGGTGTTCGACAGGCTGGGGCGGGAGTACGCCATGAAGTTCAAATTCCTCACCAGCAACGGCGACTTCCGCCTCATCGGCAGCTGGGGCCGTTTCGTGAAATGCAACGGATTGCTCGTTGGCGACAGCGTCGACTTGTGGGCGTTCCGGTGCCGCCGCGGCCTCGGCATGGCCCTGCTGAGCCGCAAGAAGGGTGACGAAGAAGTACCCAAAGATAATGATGATGCTGATGATTTTGATGATGATGAACTGGTGGCCGCAGAAGCATTATTGTTGCTGCAAAATCCGCGAGACTGATCGATCCATTACTACTCCACATACGTACGTACTGTGCACAATTAATGGTTCTTGATTTTTGGTTATTATAATAATAATATAATAATTAGCTCGATCTTTTTTTTAATGAAGTATAACCCTGGGTGCAACGTAATTGAGGGAATTATTAACGATGATTTGATTGTACGTAGTTTCTCTAGCTAATTTGTTATTCGATTAAAATTCATTAATTTTTTTGTGGAGCCTGATGTAATGCATACTCCAGTGTAATTAATAATGAGATTCAGATTTTTTTTCAGTTATTCAGGTTTTAATTTAGTTTTTTTTTTTATTTATTTTTTTGTAAGAGAACTCTTGTTGACAGGTAAAATTCAAAGCAAAATGTAAGTAAAAATATTAAATTTCAAATTCATTTATTTGTTGTCAATTTTTTTTTTCTTTTTTGTCACCTCTGAAGATCAGAAATTGCTAATTTTTACATAGATGAGTGGTAATTTATCCTCCATTTATAATTAATTAATTAATTAATTTTTTTTTTTCCATTTAGAGTAAACTGAATGCATACAAATAATCTAGAAGTATGTATAAGAGGTCAGCTTAAATAGACCCCCACACAAAGACTTTCTAAATTATTTAGAGATATTTTTTGAAGAAGTCAGAGAGCTATTGTAAACCCACTGACCTCTTAAATAGGCACTTTGAGTCTCTTATTATGTATGTTTCCATATTATATGACTCCCAATCTATAATTATTATTTTCTTAATTTTAAAAGCATTATATTTATTTTATCCCAATTTGTTAAAAAAAATAAATATTCAGTGACAATTTAATAACAATAATTATCAAACAACCTTTATTATTTATTATTTAATTATATTTTAATGATAATAATTATTTTTTATAATTAATAATTATATATATTAAATATATGATTAATTTTATATAGGTTCTTATATATCGAATAGCAGATATATATCCCTAAAAGTTTAATTTTTTATAATTTAAAAGTTCTAAGTTGTTTATATATATATATATATATATATATATATATATATATATATTTATTTATTTATTATCGTTAGTTTACTGTTTATTTTTTAACATAATATATATAAAATATCAGTTATACCTTTTTAAATATGTCCTTCTAAAAATTTCAGCTAGTAAAATAATATAAAAATACTTGAAAGAATAAAAATATAATTTTTTTTTCTATTCTAGAGAATACCAATTTTTGAACCAAACACAATTTAATTTTTATACTTGATTATTCCAGAATAGCAAGCTATTCCATATATAAAAAAATTTATACCTCTTAAATTTATACCCGAATCAAACGGAAAATATATCTGCTATTCGATAGATTTTTCATGAGATAAATATTAAGTGTATATCCAAAATTAAATGTATATCTTACATCACATTCATTTTAGAATGGAATAAATTCCGTCTATCATTTGGGATAAATTCACTTCGAAGTGATGGATAAAAAAACCTCTACTTTTTAATGAATGAAATATAAAATATATATCTAATTTTAGACGTATAGGTAGCCTCTCTTATTTTCCTGGAGCAGTATAAAATTAATCTTTAAATATGTCTATTAATTCCAATCCAAACCCAAACCCAAACCCAAACCTAAACTCACCCGATACCATGCGCCATGCGCCATGCGCCATGCGCCGCGCGCCGCGCCCCTTCCCTGCGTAGAGCTCACACGAACGTCCCACCCTTCTCTCCCTCCCCTTCTCCGAGCTCGAGCTCTCCCCCTCTCCTTCACCTCAACTCATCACCCTCTCCTTCACCTCTATTCACCTCTACTCGAGCTCTCCGCCTTCTCTCCAAGCTCCCATCCCATTCGCAAATCGCCCTTGCTTTCGCCCCCGACCTTCTTGGCCCCGCGTGGACGATCCTCGACACGGCGATCCGATCCGAGCCCTTGGCGGTGCCGCTTGTCGATTTGGTGTTCCGATACATTGGTAAATGCTCTCAATCTCAAACCCTTAGTTTCATTTTTGAATAGATAAAATCCTTTTAGTTTTTTTCTCATCTCATTTGGTTTTGCTGTGAATTTGTAATTATGGTTCGATTTTTAGTGATAATTCTTCCAAAATTTAAAGATTAGAAACCTTGGTGATTGAATTGCGGTGAAAATTTTTGGTATGAAATGCTACGTAGTAGTTATAGTATCAATCAATAGATCGAATCATAGCATGCACTTTTCTTCTTGTAAGCGAAGTTTGCTTATGTTGTCCATGTTGTCCATTGTGTGCATTTTTGTTCTGCTATTTTTTTTTTCTGTAGGATGTGTTTTGTGGTGATACATTTTAGAAGAGATTTTGTGGGGTATGTTAATCTAACCACATTGCAAAAATTCTGTTGGATTTAAGGTTGCATAATGCCTCGGATAGTTTGAGAATTCTTACTGAATTACGTTAGTTATAATTTTAACATTTATTTGGGAATGCGAGTTAATGGTGGAGGTTATATACGAGACGAAGAAGAAGCATAATTTTTTCCGATCTCCGAGCATTGGGATCTCTTGACTAGTTGTACAATTTCTTTTTCGGAGATAGAAATAGAGATATATATATAGATACTGTTCGTAGATTTTTCTTTTTCCTTTTTTTTTCCCTTTACTTATTGGTAAACAAAAAGAATTACTTAAAATTGGAAACTCCTACTTCTGTATCTTCTGCATGTGGCTCTCTTACATTTGGGCTTGTCTTGTGTTACATAACACAAAAAATTATTAGGTTTTCGTCTTGCAAGAACTTGTCTAAATTTTTAATAGGGCCCCGTTTGGTTCGGGGATAAATTTAAGAGGTATAAATTTTTTTTATACCTGGGATAGCTTGCTATTCCGGAATAATGAAGTATAAAAGTTAAATTGCGTTTGGTTGAAAAGTTGGTATTCTCTGTAATAATTAAAATTGTGTTTGGTTAAAATTATGAAATAGCAGAGGATAGTGGAAAAAGAAGATAGAATTTTTATAAAAATACCAACTTTGCCCTTAGCTTCTTTTATAGAAAAATTAATTTAATTATTATATTAAATTTGAAGCAATTTAATTATAAATAATAAATTATATCTTACGTTAAAAAAATAATATTTTTTATTTTATATTATATTTTAAGAATATAAATAATAAATTATATTTTATATTATATTTTATATTATATTTTATATATTTTTATATTTTATATTATAATTTATATTTTATATTATAATTTATAATTTATATTATAATTTATATTTTATATTATAATTTATATTATAATTTATATTTATATTATAATTTATATTATAATTTATATTTTATATTATAATTAATATTAATTTAATTGTAAATAATAAATTATAACTTTGCCCATTCACTGCCCCCAGGGATAAAACCCTATTCCATAGGGGGAGAGGAATAAGGCTTAACGGGTTATCCCAGGATAACCCGTTAAGCTAGGGATAAAAAAAAAAATTATCCCATGCCATTTTGTAACACTGTTTGACAGGAATTGGGGGATAAAGGGGGTTATTCCCTCTTTATCCCCCAACCAAACGGGGCCTAAACGGAGCTTTTCTGAATGTACCATTTGAATTGCAGATTATAATCCACTAGCTTTCACATTCCTGCATCGGACAGCAAAAAGTACAGTGTTCTATTTTAGTGTTTTCGCCACCGAAACCTTTGATTTCGTGTTGTGATCGCATAGTTTGGTTCTCCATCCTCGTCAACACCGACCTCCTCGGCCCCACGAGGGCAATCCTTGACCCGGCAATCTGATCCGAGCCCTCGATGGCGCCACTTCTCGATTCGGTGCTCCGATCCACTAGTAAGAGCTCTCGATCTAGAATCCTCAACAAATTGTTGAGTTACATTAAGAAATGGTTAGTTCTCTTCGAGTACTTAAGCTGCTTGCTTTTTTGTTAGTTTTGACTCAGCTAAAAAGGTTTCGACTTCATTGGTGCGACTTCATTGGTGCCGCCTCTCTTTAAGAAGTTTAAACCTATATATTAATATACTTGAGTAGATTTTCATTGAATAAACTGTTTTAGCATGCAGATGGAGTTTTCTCAGCAACTGCTGTTAATTCCATTCCATTAACAATTTTGGAGTACCAGATTGTATTCTGGCTTGTCATTAAAATTTAAATTATTAGTCTGTATTGCACATTCCTGTAAAATATTTATCTTTTCAAGTTAATTCTTTTAAATGATTTAAAAGGTTTTCTAGGTTCCTTAGCTTGCACACATATTTCACACCTATGATTAGGTAAATCAGATTTGGGAATCAAATCAAGATGCATCAATCTTTTGACAGTATTAAAATTCACATGTCCTAATCTTCCATGCCAAATATTAGTAGAAACAACATTCAATACAACAACACGTTTATTCATTGGAAAAGAAGATACAGAAAGTTTAAACAAACCATCACTCAAAAAACCCTTCCCTACAAAATTCACACCTTTTGTTATTACTACCCTATTACATTCAAAAACTAACTTAAAACCCTGCTGAACTAAAAGAGAACCACTAATCAAATTCTTCCTAATATCGGGAACATGATGGACTCCGTGCAAGGTTAAGGTCTTCCCAGAGGTGAACCTCAAATCCACTCGACCTGTCCCAAGCACACGAGAAGAGGCTGCATTCCCCATGTTCACCGATCCTCCACATGCGTCCTGATAAGTGGAAAACCACGAACGATCAGAACAAGCATGGACATTAGCTCCAGTATCTATCCACCAATCAGAAAAACAAAGGACAAGGTTAAGCTCAGGTAAACTAGATTCTAACCTGATAGTGGAGTCAGAAGGGTCAGAACCGGCAGTCAGCATATTCGTCTGACGCTCAGGTGGAGCTCCCTTCTTCTTCATTGGCGCAGAAGGCCTAGTCTTGCGAAAGTAACAATCCTTTGCAAAGTGGTTCGTCTTTCCACACACAAAGCAACCAGAGTTGCCTCAACTTCCCTCAGGTTTAGGCTTCTTAAAGTTTGGGTTAAACTTTCTATGATGGAACGGCTTCTTCTTAAAGTTTCTATAAGGCTGAAAGTTTCTACCCTTATTTTTAGGGTGCTCTACTAGGTTGGCTTGGGTAGTAGACTCATTAAGCTTCTTATCCCTAGCTCGGTTCGACACTTCTATCCTAATGGATCTTAGGACAAAATTCAGGGATAGCTCTCTTTGATTGTCGTTAAGATCGTTTGCAAGGCTCTTCCAAGAGGGTGGCAACTTATCTATAAGGGCAGCAACTAAGAAATTCTCATCAAGATCTACACCACTAGATCTAAGTTGCTCAACTATGTGCTCAAAATCATGAAGCTGGTCAGACATTGACTTATTATCTACCAGTTTAAACTTAATCAAATCAGACGCCTAGTATCTCTTCTGGGTAGGATCAACCTGACCGTACTTATTCTCTAAAGATGTCCAAAGCTCCCTAGCAGTTTTCATACTACAGTAGATGTCATAAAGTTTATCTGATAGGGTGCTAAGAATCCGGTTCATGCAGTGATAATTAATCATATCAGGGTTAATAGGAAGTACAGGTCTAGGTGCAGAAGTAGTAGTAGTATCAGCATCAGCAGAGGGAGGAGTGGAACCAGCTTGGGCTTGACTCCGAGTAAACAGTCTAGTGACCTCAGTCTGAATTGCACCTTCAGGTGCAGAGCCATTACTATTTTCGGTAGAATCCGAAATAGCAGAAACCAGCCCAAGCATGGTGAGCCAGAACCTCATTTGGTTCTGCCACCTTCTAAAATTACGACCATCAAACGTGAAAGGTTTCGCCGAATTGTCCATAATGAAAAATTTGTTTACAAACAATCCTACCGCAATGTCACAAAATTATTCTAAATTTTAAACAATTAATCTAAGTTGACGGGTTTAAATTTAATCAACAATAATTGTACTAAGATTTTAATTGACAGTGTAATAATCAAACACTATGTTTTAATTAACAGTGCAACAGTTAAACAATTTAAATATGTTGTATTAACAATTAATATTATATGTCAACAATACTAACAGAGTTGTATAGATCAACAATATAGATTAATTAATTATACTAACACAATATTAATACTAACAGTATTAAAAATTAATTAATAAAGTAGTCTGCAACAATGCAATATGATTCGTAGAATCCAATTAGTGCTATCAATGTTATGTAGCAACAGTGCAACAATGCAATATGATTTGTAGAATCTAATTAGTGCTATCAATGTTATGTAGCAACAGTGCAACAATGCAATATGATTCGTAGAATCCAATTAGTGCTATCAATGTTATGTAGTAACAGTACGTACCAACAACTATATATATAAATATTAACAGAGCAAACAAATTAGTTAATAAAATGATTCGTAGTACTAACAGAATTAATAATAAAATTACTAATTAACTGTTTATCTTATTCACAGTATGATAATTATATGAAAAGATAAATTAATTTAATCTCGCTTCTAGATTAAATTAATACTTTCTATAGCTGAGTGAACTTTCTATGCTTTGCTGTATCCTACTTGCATCTCTTGTAACATATCTGTTTATGCCGGTGCCCTTTGTCTTAATCTGACTTAAGTTTTATAGACTACGATTAGTAAACATTTAATATTTATCTTTTCAAGTTAATTCTTGAATCATATTTATAAACATTTAATTAGTAATTTTATTAATAGGGTTAATTGCATACATGTCCCTGCAAATATGTCGAATTACAAATATATCCCTGCAAAATTCAACTTTTCATATTTATCCCTTCAAAAATTCACCGTTATTCAAATATGCCCCTACCGTCCATCTCTGTTAAAAAAGTTGATTTAACCCTAGGTTAAATGCTTAACCTTGGTTAGATTAAAAATTGAATTTACATATTTACCCTTTCCATATTATAGCTCAAAAAAAAAAAAAAAAGAAAAAAAAAAGAAAAAAATATTATTTTGATGATAGAATTTTATAATTTTTGGAGAGGGGCATTTTTGTAACAAGTATAATGGTATTGCTTTTGGAGGGATATATTTGTAAGGGGGCAAAAAAGTCATTTCACATCGAATCTGTTAAAAAATAAATCGATTCCAAACGGGGATTAACCATAGGGGCATATTTGAAGAACTTTGGATTTTTGAAGGGATAAATATGAAAAGTTGAATTTTGCAGGAATATATTTGCAATTCGACATATTTGCAGGGACATGTATGCAATTAACCCTTATTATTAATTCTGTTAGTACTACGAATCATTTTATTAACTAATTTGTTTGCTCTGTTAATATTTATATATATAGTTGTTGGTACGTACTGTTGCTACATAACATTGATAGCACTAATTAGATTCTACAAATCATATTGCATTGTTGCACTGTTGCTACATAATATTGATAGCACTAATTGGATTCTACGAATCATATTGCATTGTTGCAGACTACTTTATTAATTAATTTTTAATACTGTTAGTATTAATATTGTGTTAGTATAATTAATTAATCTATATTGTTGATCTATACAACTCTGTTAGTATTGTTGACATATAATATTAATTGTTAATACAATATATTTAAATTGTTTAACTGTTGCACTGTTAATTAAAACATAGTGTTTGATTATTACACTGTCAATTAAAATCTTAGTATAATTATTGTTGATTAAATTTAAACCCGTCAACTTAGATTAATTGTTTTAAATTTAGAATAATTTTGTGACATTGCGGTAGGATTGTTTGTAAACAGATTTTTCATTATGGACAATTCGGCGAAACCTTTCACGTTTGATGGTCGTAATTTTAGAAGGTGGCAGAACCAAATGAGGTTCTGGCTCACCACGCTTGGGCTGGTTTCTGCTATTTCGGATTCTACCGAAAATAGTAATGGCTCTGCACCTGAAGGTGCAATTCAGACTGAGGTCACTAGACCGTTTACACGGAGTCAAGCCCAAGTTGGTTCCACTCCTCCCTCTGCTGATGCTGATACTACTACTACTTCTGCACCTAGACCTGTACTTCCTATTAACCCTGATATGATTAATTATCACTGCATGAACCGGATTCTTAGCACCCTATCAGATAAACTTTATGACATCTACTGTAGTATGAAAACTGCTAGGGAGCTTTGGACATCTTTAGAGAATAAGTACGGTCAGGTTGATCCTACCCAGAAGAGATACCAGGCGTCTGATTTGATTAAGTTTAAACTGGTAGATAATAATTCAATGTCTGACCAGCTTCATGATTTTGAGCACATAGTTGAGCAACTTAGATCTAGTGGTGTAGATCTTGATGAGAATTTTTTAGTTGCTGCCTTTATAGATAAGTTGCCACCCTCTTGGAAGAGCCTTGCAAACGATCTTAACCACAATCAAAGAGAGCTATCCCTGAATTTTGTCCTAAGATCCATTAGGATAGAAGAGTCGAACCGAGCTAGGGATAAGAAGCTTAATGAGTCTACTACGCAAGCCAACCTAGTAGAGCACCCTAAAAATAAGGGTAGAAACTTTCAGCCTTATAGAAACTTTAAGAAGAAGCCGTTCCATCATAGAAAGTTTAACCCAAACTTTAAGAAGCCAAAACCCGAGGGAAGTGGAGGCAACTCTGGTTGCTTTGTGTGCGGAAAGACGAACCACTTTGCGAAGGATTGCTACTTTCGCAAGACTCGGCCTTTTGCGCCAATGAAGAAGAAGGGAGCTCCACCTGAGCGTCAGACGAATATGCTGACTGCCGGTTCTGACCCTTCTGACTCCACTATCAGGTTAGAATCTAGTTTACCTGAGCTTAACCTTGTCCTTTGTTCTTCTGATTGGTGGATAGATACTGGAGCTAATGTCCATGCTTGTTCTGATCGTTCGTGGTTTTCCACTTATCAGGACGCATGTGGAGGATCGGTGAACATGGGGAATGCAGCCTCTTCTCGTGTACTTGGGACAGGTCGAGTGGATTTGAGGTTGACCTCTGGGAAGACCTTAACCTTGCACGGAGTCCATCTTGTTCCCGATATTAGGAAGAATTTGATTAGTGGTTCTCTTTTAGTTCAGCAGGGTTTTAAGTTAGTTTTTTGAATGTAATAGGGTAGTAATAACGAAAGGTGTGAATTTTGTAGGGAAGGGTTTTTTGAGTGATGGTTTGTTTAAACTTTCTGTATTTTCTTTTCAATGAATAAACGTGCTGTTGTTTTGAATGTTGTTTCTACTAATATTTGGCATGGAAGATTAGGACATGTGAATTTTAATACTGTCAAAAGATTGATGCATTTTGATTTGATTCCCAAATCTGATTTACCTAATCATAGATGTGAAATATGTGTGCAAGCTAAGGAACCTAGAAAACCTTTTAAATCTGTGGATAGAGATAGTGATCTTCTAGAACTTGTGCACAGTGATGTTTGTGATGGAAGTAGATTTAGTAGAGGTGGAAATAAGTATTTTGTGACTTTTATAGATGATCATTCGAAATTTTGTTATGTCTAGATTAAATCAAAAGATGAGGTTCTTAGCAGATTCAAAATTTATAAAGCTGAAGTAGAAAATCAGTTGGATAAGAAAATCAAAATTTTGAGATCTGATCGAGGTGGTGAATACACCTCAAATGAGATGACTAGTTTTTGTCGAGAATTTGGAATTGTACATCAAGTGACTGCTCCCTATACACCTCAATCTAATGGAGTTGCTGAACGTAAGAATAGGACTTTGATGGATATGATAAACTCGATGATTATTAGTTCAAGCGCACCTGAGAACTTGTGGGGGGAAGTTTTGATTTCTGCATGTATGATTTTAAATAGGATTCCTCACAAGAACTCTGATATTTCTCCCTATGAGCTTTGGAAAGGTAGGAAGCCTAATTTGAATTATTTTAAAGTGTGGGGTGCCTAGCTAAAGTGAAGATATCTGAAAATAAGAAAAGGAAGATTGGACCTAAGACTGTCGATACGATTTTTGTGGGTTATGCTCAGGATAGTAATGCCTGCAGATTTCTAGTGGTGAATTATGAAATTAGTGAGATTTCTAACAATACAATCATTGAGGCTAGAGATGCTGTGTACTTTGAGGATGTTTTTCTGTTTAAAACTAGAGTAGATAGATCTGTTCCTGCTGAACTCGTAGGTAGCTCTAGCAGACCTAGAGTCAGTGAACCGATAGAAGAGATTGAGCCTAGAAGAAGTAAGCGTCCTAGAGATTGAGCCTAGAATGTTGTAAAATATTTATCTTTTCAAGTTAATTCTTGAATCATATTGATAGCAATTTATAAAATATTCTTGAATCATATTCATATTGGTGATTTAAAACTTAATTTGTCTCTTGAGGAGCCCAATCCATAATGGGCCTCACTTGGGAGCCCATGCTTTGGTTACCACATGTGAGGTTTAGTCCCACATTGGAAACCAATGACTTGTTGTTGCTATTTATATACTCTTTCATTCTCTTGTTAGATACTTGGGTAAAAGTGAGAGTTATACTCTTGACTAAACACACGCACGGCACGAGCACGAGCCGAGCCGGGCCGGGCGGCGGCGCGCGTGATCCGTTACCCGGTTTATTTTATTTTTTATTTGTCTTAATCCGAAAATTGGTTGCCTTAATCCGTAAGTCACGGGCACGTAAGGGCTTATCTTCTGGAGCCTTCAAATCATGCCGTTGGAGCACGATCTCTTGCTTCGGGTGTTTAAGAGGAGTTTAAGCCCGAACGTTATCCTGATGTCTTACGGTGCCAGTGCCATCTTCTTTTTCCCCAATTCTACTATTCCAGATTTTACCGTCTTCGCTTTGTTCTTTTCTTTCGATTTGCTGGATCCCTGAAAGTTTGCCGGGTTCATCTTGCGCCACCTTGAAATCGTGCCGACGGGGTGGAACGTGGACGTTGTATCGCTGGAAGGGATTGCCGAGAAGCCTCGCACGTAGAGGGGCAATCTCGCTTCTAGGACAGTGCCCTGCACGCCTCGATCCACAGGCCTTTTCTAAACCTTTTCTCTTACAACATTTATTATTTAACTCCTGATCGGATTTTTACAAATTGAATTTGCTGGTTTAAATCATTTAAAAGAATTAATTTGAAAAGATAAATATTTTACAACATTCTAGAAGCGAGATTAAATTAATTTATCTTTTCATATAATTATCATACTGTGAATAAGATAAACAGTTAATTAGTAATTTTATTATTAATTCTGTTAGTACTACGAATCATTTTATTAACTAATTTGTTTGCTCTGTTAATATTTATATATATAGTTGTTGGTACGTACTGTTGCTACATAACATTGATAGCACTAATTGGATTCTACGAATCATATTGCATTGTTGCACTGTTGCTACATAACATTGATAGCACTAATTGGATTCTACGAATCATATTGCATTGTTGCAGACTACTTTATTAATTAATTTTTAATACTGTTAGTATTAATATTGTGTTAGTATAATTAATTAATCTATATTGTTGATCTATACAACTCTGTTAGTATTGTTGACATATAATATTAATTGTTAATACAACATATTTAAATTGTTTAACTGTTGCACTGTTAATTAAAACATAGTGTTTGATTATTACACTGTCAATTAAAATCTTAGTATAATTATTGTTGATTAAATTTAAACCCGTCAACTTAGATTAATTGTTTTAAATTTAGAATAATTTTGTGACATTGCGGTAGGATTGTTTGTAAACAGATTTTTCATTATGGACAATTCGGCGAAGCTTTTCACGTTTGATGGTCGTAATTTTAGAAGGTGGCAGAACCAAATGAGGTTCTGGCTCACCATGCTTGGGCTGGTTTCTGCTATTTCGGATTCTACCGAAAATAGTAATGGCTCTGCACCTGAAGGTGCAATTCAGACTGAGGTCACTAGACCGTTTACTCGGAGTCAAGCCCAAGTTGGTTCCACTCCTCCCTCTGCTGATGCTGATACTACTACTACTTCTGCACCTAGACCTGTACTTCCTATTAACCCTGATATGATTAATTATCACTGCATGAACCGGATTCTTAGCACCCTATCAGATAAACTTTATGACATCTACTGTAGTATGAAAACTGTTAGGGAGCTTTGGACATCTTTAGAGAATAAGTACGGTCAGGTTGATCCTACCCAGAAGAGATACCAGGCGTCTGATTTGATTAAGTTTAAACTGGTAGATAATAAGTCAATGTCTGACCAGCTTCATGATTTTGAGCACATAGTTGAGCAACTTAGATCTAGTGGTGTAGATCTTGATGAGAATTTCTTAGTTGCTGCCCTTATATATAAGTTGCCACCCTCTTGGAAAAGCCTTGCAAACGATCTTAACCACAATCAAAGAGAGCTATCCCTGAATTTTGTCCTAAGATCCATTAGGATAGAAGAGTCGAACCGAGCTAGGGATAAGAAGCTTAATGAGTCTACTACGCAAGCCAACCTAGTAGAGCACCCTAAAAATAAGGGTAGAAACTTTCAGTCTTATAGAAACTTTAAGAAGAAGCCGTTCCATCATAGAAAGTTTAACCCAAACTTTAAGAAGCCTAAACCTGAGGGAAGTGGAGGCAACTCTGGTTGCTTTGTGTGCGGAAAGACGAACCACTTTGCGAAGGATTGCTACTTTCGCAAGACTCGGCCTTCTGCGCCAATGAAGAAGAAGGGAGCTCCATCTGAGTGTCAGACGAATATGCTGACTGCCGGTTCTGACCCTTCTGACTCCACTATCAGGTTAGAATCTAGTTTACCTGAGCTTAACCTTGTCCTTTGTTCTTCTGATTGGTGGATAGATACTGGAGCTAATGTCCATGCTTGTTCTGATCGTTCGTGGTTTTCCACTTATCAGGACACATGTGGAGGATCGGTGAACATGGGGAATGCAACCTCTTCTCGTGTGCCTGGGACAGGTCGAGTGGATTTGAGGTTGACCTCTGGGAAGACCTTAACCTTGCACGGAGTCCATCATGTTCCCGATATTAGGAAGAATTTGATTAGTGGTTCTCTTTTAGTTCAGCAGGGTTTTAAGTTAGTTTTTGAATGTAATAGGGTAGTAATAACAAAAGGTGTGAATTTTGTAGGGAAGGGTTTTTTGAGTGATGGTTTGTTTAAACTTTCTGTATCTTTTTTTCAATGAATAAACGTGCTGTTGTTTTGAATGTTGTTTCTACTAATATTTGGCATGGAAGATTAGGACATGTGAATTTTAATACTGTCAAAAGATTGATGCATCTTGATTTGATTCCCAAATCTGATTTACCTAATCATAGATGTGAAATATGTGTGCAAGCTAAGGAACCTAGAAAACCTTTTAAATCTGTGGATAGAGATAGTGATCTTCTAGAACTTGTGCACAGTGATGTTTGTGATGGAAGTAGATTTAGTAGAGGTGGAAATAAGTATTTTGTGACTTTTATAGATAATCATTCGAAATTTTGTTATGTCTACTTGATTAAATCAAAAGATGAGGTTCTTAGCAGATTCAAAATTTATAAAGCTGAAGTAGAAAATCAGTTGGATAAGAAAATCAAAATTTTGAGATTTGATCGAGGTGGTGAATACACCTCAAATGAGATGACTAGTTTTTGTCGAGAATTTGGAATTGTACATCAAGTGACTGCTCCCTATACACCTCAATCTAATGGAGTTGCTGAACGTAAGAATAGGATTCTGATGGATATGATAAACTCGATGATTATTAGTTCAGGCGCACCTGAGAACTTGTGGGGGGAAGTTTTGATTTCTGCATGTATTATTTTAAATAGGATTCCTCACAAGAACTCTGATGTTTCTCCCTATGAGCTTTGGAAAGGTAGGAAGCCTAATTTGAATTATTTTAAAGTGTGGGGTGCCTAGCTAAAGTGAAGATATTTGAGAATAAGAAAAGGAAGATTGGACCTAAGACTGTCGATACGATTTTTGTGGGTTATGCTCAGGATAGTAATGCCTGCAGATTTCTAGTGGTGAATTATGAAATTAGTGAGATTTCTAACAATACAATCATTGAGGCTAGAGATGCTGTGTACTTTGAGGATGTTTTTCCGTTTAAAACTAGAGTAGATAGATCTGTTCCTGCTGAACTCGTAGGTAGCTCTAGCAGACCTAGAGTCAGTGAACCGATAGAAGAGATTGAGCCTAGAAGAAGTAAGCGTCCTAGAGATTGAGCCTAGAATGTTGTAAAATATTTATCTTTTCAAGTTAATTCTTGAATCATATTGATAGCAATTTATAAAATATTCTTGAATCATATTCATATTGGTGATTTAAAACTTAATTTGTCTCTTGAGGAGCCCAATCCATAATGGGCCTCACTTGGGAGCCTATGCTTTGGTTACCACATGTGAGGTTTAGTCCCACATTGGAAACCAATGACTTGTTGTTGCTATTTATATACTCTTTCATTCTCTTGTTAGATACTTGGGTAAAAGTGAGAGTTATACTCTTGACTAAACACACGCACGGCACGAGCACGAGCCGAGCCGGGCCGGGCGGCGGCGCGCGTGATCCGTTACCCGGTTTATTTTATTTTTTATTTGTCTTAATCCGAAAATTGGTTGCCTTAATCCGTAAGTCACGGGCACGTAAGGGCTTATCTTCCGGAGCCTTCAAATCATGCCGTTGGAGTACGATCTCTTGCTTCGGGTGTTTAAGAGGAGTTTAAACCCGAACGTTATCCTGATGTCTTACGGTGCCAGGGCCATCTTCTTTTTCCCCAATTCTACTATTCCAAATTTTACCGTCTTCGCTTTGTTCTTTTCTTTCGATTTGCTGGATCCCTGAAAGTTTGCCGGGTTCATCTTGCGCCACCTAGAAATCGTGCCGACGGGGTGGAACGTGGACGTTGTATCGCTGGAAGGGATTGCCGGGAAGCCTCGCACGTAGAGGGGCAATCTCGCTTCTAAGACAGTGCCCTACACACCTCGATCCACATGCCTTTTCTAAACCTTTTCTCTTACAACATTTATTATTTAACTCCTGATCGGATTTTTACAAATTGAATTTGCTGGTTTTAAATCATTTAAAAGAATTAACTTGAAAAGATAAATATTTTACAACAGTTTTCGCCACCGAAACCTTTGATTTCGTGTTGTGATCGCATAGTTTGGTTCTCCATCCTCGTCAACACTGACCTCCTCGGCCCCACGAGGGCAATCCTTGACCCCCCCGGCGATCTGCTCCGAGCCCTCGATGGCGCCACTTCTCGATTCGGTGCTCCGATCCACTAGTAAGAGCTCTCGATCTAGAATCCTCAACAAATTGTTGAGTTACATTAAGAAATGGTTAGTTCTCTTCGAGTACTTAAGCTGCTTGCTTTTTTGTTAGTTTTGACTCAGCTAAAAAGGTTTCGACTTCATTGGTGCCGCCTCTCTTTAAGAAGTTTAAACCTATATATTAATATACTTGAGTAGATTTTCATTGAATAAACTGTTTTAGCATGCAGATGGAGTTTTCTCAGCAACTGCTGGTAATTCCATTCCATTAACAATTTTGGAGTACCAGATTGTATTCTGGCTTGTCATTAAAATTTAAATTATTACTCTGTATTGCACATTCCTGGAAAGAGAAACTGTGGATTTTAAGGGCCCTTAGGTAGTTATGTATATCAGACGTGACAGTTTTGTGGCTGATCAGATGATGCTTCATAGAATTTTATACTCATGTAAAAGTTACATATACATTTATAGCAAGGATTGCCTTGCTGGTTGGCATAGTCTGGCACGGCTGGCACTTGCTGCTTGTGCTGATAAGTCCGTGCTACTCACGCCGACTGTGCCGACATATAAAAGAGGGTGAGTGTTCTTGTTCATGCAATATTCTTTTTCTCAGTTAACAAGCTTCAAGTTTTCTTGAACCAACTCAAAGCAAGCAAAAAATGTCTAGCAACTTCCTTTCATAGCCTTGGAACATGAATTGTTTGATGAGATGATGTCATACTTAGACTATGAATCAGACTTAATACTTTCTATAGCTGAGTGAACTTTCTATGCTTTGCTGTATTTTACTTGCATCTCTTGTAACATATCTGTTTATGCCGGTGCCCTTTGAACATGTGTTCATCCTCCATATATATAGAACTGATTTTTTTTTTGGTGCAAGAATGTTTCTTATGATACTTTGCTTTTCATGCAAGAAATTCTTCTTTTTATATTGAGTTTCAATTAATGCTCTCTTTTTTGTTCTTTCACATTGTATGTTGTTGTATATGCTTCTGATCATGCTCTGAATGCTTAACCTGTTTTAAGATGATTAGTGAACAGAGCCAGTACAAGAATCCATCTAATTTTGGTAGTTGGAGACGCCCACCAGTATAGGAGCTAATGCAAACCCAAATCAATTTAGAAAAATCTATCGAGTTTGGCTGTTCTGACCATCTGAAATCAAGATTAAGGATAAGCTTGGTCAAGAGATTTGCTGATCATTCTGAGTCTATCTTTTTGGAAAAGGCATGATAGTCATCATATAGCATGTCTTATAATGGATTTTGTTCTACAAGTTTCCATTCCTTTTTCCTCGTATAATTGAAATAGTTTCAGAATTACAGGCCACAATTTATCAGCAAAAGGCTCTAGACATAAATGAAAGGGAACTTGGGTTGGATCATCCTGACACATAGAAGAGTTATGGGGACCTTGCTGTGTTCTACTACAGACTTCAACATACAGAGTTGGCTCTTAAGCAACTTGTTTGTCACAGCTTTCCAAATTCACATTCTCATGTAGCATGCATGTGTTTGCTATTAACACCTCGTTATTTCCCAATTCAAATATTCTTACTTTCTCTAATTTGGTTCATTTAATTGTTAACTAAACTTTCTTTGTAAGTGGCTTTATAAACTTGTGATAACTCATCTCATTTCTACTGTGCATTTTCTATTACTTTTTTTTTTAAATTTTTGGTTCTTTCATATGATTACTACAGCTATTTTGTGCAAGCTAGCTCCAAAAGCACATAATACCTCATACGAGGTTTCCGAACTTTTGCAGTTATGTGTATCTGGTTTGGTTATGGCATCTTTATGTTCTTCATTACTATAAGACTGCGAGATACAACTAATTTTGCCTGCTTAGTTGTTCTTATGAGGCCTATACTCTTTGCACCTATGTATGATTATTGGATATATCTGGACAAGCAGTCTGCAATACCATTGCCATAAGAATGCTAAGTTAGAGAGGTGGAAGCATAGTCATTAAACAAAAACATGTGCAAACAAGTTGGTTTCACAAATCATTACAAAGTCTCAAAGTGTAGGATGGAGATGTATAAATATTGTTCTATAGAAAATAAGGTTTATGGCCTTACTCTAAACCCGAAACCTTTAATCCTAAAACCTAAACCCTAAACTCTAAATATATTTTGATATTCTTTAATAAAGGATAGGTGGTTTTATCACTTACAACAACCCAATTTGAAGATCTTTTCCATTATGCTGTCCATTGAGGTATTATCATTTTACAACATAGGAAGAAATTTAAAGGCAATTATCCACTCCTTACCTTCAACATATTTGCACTAAATGGTTGCTCTATGGTGTAAGGTGATAGTATTGGGCCAGTAATACCTTATATGGCAGTTATATTGTCTAATTTTATAAAATAGCATTAACAGACTCCTTATTTCACATTGTTATCTTTTATAAAGAGGCTTCCTTAAAGAGCACTTAATTTATGATTGCCTCTCGTTGTCACTTTAAGACGTCAGCACCTAATCTTCTCAGTACTTGTTTCCGATCACCAAATATAGTAATTTCTATAATCATTTTTGCTATTTTTTTATTATAGAAATTTTATGTAGAAGTATATTTTCAGAGGGAAAAATTAGGACTACTTTGTATATAAAAGGCTTTCTTAATCAGAACATTATTTAAGTTCTTGAATAAAGCAATTGTCACCTGTAATTTCTTTTGCAGATCAAACATAGTAATGTAGGAATTAAGGTCGCTATTTGTCGAAGTGGTGTGATGTATGCTATCCGGCATTTCTTCTTACAATTTTCTTAAACACTAATTCAATGTAATTTGATGTGTTGGAGGAAAAACTTTTCTTTTGTTGTTATAGTTGACCAGCTTACAATTTATCCGACTAAGTGATAGATGGTAACTTGTTTTATAAAAAAAAAAAATTGCTTTCAAATTTAAGTTTTTTGTTGCCAAGTAAATTCTTTGGATGAAAGGATTGCAAACAATCCGCCGTCCACACTACACCTTTTGATATACAAAATTCTATTTAAACAACTAAAAAACTAACATGATCTCCAAATGAGGCCTAAGTGACAGTTCTTCATGAATCGTATTTCTTTTTCATTATTACATTTACAGATCGTTTTTCTATGTAATTAATGCCTTCTTAAGTTTGGTTCTACTTGTATATGTCCCTCTTAAGTTGAAATTAGATCATCCCATAAGCATGATTTTGAAGTTTCTTGCCATCAATCTATTTCTTTCTCTAATTTTTGCTGTAAATCAGGTATGTGAAGCATGCATTGTATCTCCTGTATCTTACTTGTGGGCCGTCCCATCCAAATACAGCTGCTACATAAATCAATGTGGCCATGATGGAGGAAGGCTTAGGAAATGTGCATGTCGCATTAAGATACCTCCATAAAGCACTGAAATGCAACCAAAGATTACTTGGCACTGACCATATTCAGGTCTCCATCTACTATACCTTGTTTCCCTTTGCTTCCTTTTTCCGTTGTTCCTTTCTTCCGAAAAGACATCTTATGTGTGTAGAGGTTGAAAAATGCTTGTAGTCACACTTTAAGCCCGATGGTTACAGAAGTAACAAAGTAGGCTTCTATTTGCTCATTTCTGAATTTTGTAATTTCACAATCAAATTAGTTTGTGGAGCGCTTAAAACGAGAAGATATTTTTATGGAGTTTCTTACAATTCTTACTTAATTTACATACAAATATATCATTCAAATCCAAGTTTTCATATGCCCTTAAAAGGCTTTTTTTTTGCATCTAATAAAATATAGACTTCTGGCATACGAATTAAATGACTAACCCAATTCAAAGGTTATTAGTAAGGAACTAGGCCTTTGAGGAGTATATATGAAATTTCATGTTTTACAAGGGTTGATATGTAAATAGATACTTTGTAAGTATAGTAAATGCCCCTGCCTTTTCTTGATTAATTTCATATTCTTTCTTATATTTTCTTCTTATATGTATATTTTTTCTATTACTTCTAATCTTCAGACTGCAGCCAGCTACCATGCTATATAGCTATTGCACTCTCCTTGATGGAAGCATATCAATTGAGCGTTCAACATGAGCAAACTACCTTGCGAATTCTTCGAGCTAAGCTTGGTCCCGATGACTTGAGGACTCAAGTATCGTTATCATAGATTTGTTCCAAGAAGATATTGGATTATCTTCTTCTTTTTCTTCCTTTTGCCTTTTTTAACTTCATGTTTTGGAGTTTTATAAGTAAAAGTTTTGCTGAATTTCTCAGGATGCTGCTGCTTGACTTGAATACTTTGAATCAAAGACTATTGAGCAGCAGGATGCCGCTCGCAATGGTACCCGAAAGCCTGATGCGTCCATTGCTAGCAAGGGCCACCTAAGGTACAAAATTTGATATTGAACTTACCAATTGGATCCAAAACTTCAATAGAGCATAACTATTATGCCGACTCATAATGCTGCTAAAGTGGCATATTTTACTGCTTCCCCATAGTCGTGTATATGTAATTATACTAAATGTGGAAGTTCAAACAAATTTCTAAAGGTTTATTTGTATGATGAAATCTTAAATCTTTCCTTCTTTTTGGCAATGTTTCTGATATTCTTGATTACATAAATCCCAACCAGGAGATCGAAGGTAGAGATTCTGAGTCAACAAAGAGGAGAAATTTGGGTATTAAGGTTGGTTTCAACATTGTCTTTCAATTTTTTTTTTTCTTTTGGATATAAACTTAGATGTGGCCTTAGGACAGAAATAAGTGAAATAAGATGAAGATTTTAATCAACGTAACAGATAGATATGGTAGTTTCATATTACTGTAATGAATCAGATGTAGAAGGGAAGCTCAAAATGCTAAAAAAAGTTATATTTAGAGAACTGTTAGTGTACTAGTCAAAAATGAAATTTATGCTGCAAGAACCAGCCAAGCATGAAAAATATGTTTATATGTATTCAACTTGGCTGGTTGTGATCAGAAATAAAGAACCAGGTTATTTGTTTTTAAATCTCAAATTATAAATACATAGTTGCTTTAGATTTCTATTTCTATTGCTGAATGGCGAGTCTTTTTTAAGCAAGCCCCATCTCTGAAGCTTACAGTTGTAGTTGTTTTTTCTTTTTCTTTTCTTCTCCTTTTTTCCTGTCCAATTGTTATTCTGGCAAATTTGCACTACCATTTCTTTTCATTAATATTTATTAGTCATATTATTAACTTTTTTGTTGTTTTATCAATTTTCTCCCAAGAACCATATGAAAGTCAATTTTTCCGAATTTGTCGCTGAATCCTATTATTTGAGTTTTTGAATCATCATCATAGAATTAATTTCATAGTTGTATAAGTGCAACTGTTAAAATGGTGAACATCTGTCAGTTACAGTCAAAAGGAGATCAACGTACAACATAAATTTTAGTTGAGAAGATGTTCTTGTGCATCTCAGAATTGAAAACCGGCCCACACTTGATCTAGTTTTGCCAATTCTATTGCATCGGTCCAATTTAATTGATTTTCGCATATTATTTTAAGGCTTTATTGTTTATCTACATGATTAATCAAAATTCTTCCTTTCCTGATCAGGCCAAAGGCAATTCTTCTGTGAATTTGAATGTTGCAAGCTCTGGGTTGTCTCCTAAAGAGCCATATTCATCAGTTTCAGATGAGGAAAGGCAGTTCAATGAACCCAACCTTAGCCAAGATGACTATAGCACAAGGAGTCTGAAAAGCTTAATACCCAAGGAGTTTGAAGAGCCTAAACTTGATGTTGAACTTAAAGACCAGTTAGTAAAGTCTGAAGAGCTTTAGGTTAAAACTGAAGAGAAGCTCACTATTGCTGACGAAGTGTTGAGCGATGAAATCTTGGGACCAGACGATGGCTGGCAACCAGTCCATTGACCTAGATCAGTGGGAGGTTTTGGAAAGAGAATTAAGAAATACCGCACAAATAGTGAAAGGGATTATGATACTGCTCAATCCAAGCCTAAGTTTTCTTATTTGAGTTGCCATTATTACCTAGTAAAGAAGCGGATCGTATCCCCTAGTAGCCACACAGATCATACAAATGAGAAAGTTCAGCCACCAAATGTCAAATTTAGACGTAAAGCATACAGATCTATGTCATACAAAGTGAAGTCGGTGAATTCATCTGCTGAGGAGACCGATAATTCTATGATTTTCAGTGAGAAAACAAAATGCTCAAGCGGAATCACCATCTCTTTATGACATTGCATCCAAAGATCAAAGGGAAAGCGAGTCACAGAATGCTCTAATTGCTGGTCTTGAAAATGCGCCATCGTGCAACGATGTTGCACTTGCACCTCCTGGAACAATTATTAATGTTCAAATCCAGAGGTCTAAAGATGATTTGACAACAAAGCAGGAAATATCTAGCCAGAAAGATGGACATGAAATGAAAAAATTATCAGCGGTTAAAGATCATGAAAGTGATATACCGCCAAATAAGAAATTGTCAAGTGAAACAGATGAAGAAGAAATGAACGGTTTGCTCGTGGTTAATGATCATGTGGAAATATCGACTGTGGCAGTTAGCATAGATGAGACCAAGCAAGAAGATAATTGTATCGAGTCTATGGGAGTAGGTTTAATATTAGGTAAAGATATGTGATAATTGAGCATGAGATGCTTTCGTAAAATTAAGATAGCTGAGCATGAGATTACTATATAAAAAAAAGTTGTACAGACGTATGTCTAGGGTTGACAATAAGTGCCTCTCTAGATTTTCAGTGGTTGCTTGTGTGGGTACTGTATTAGAGGAGTGTTGGCATTTTCCGTATTCATGGCAAGTCTCCCTCTCGATTTATACCTAGTCTGTTTCTTTTCTAGAGATATCCATATTTAGATAGTGTGTATTTGCATTTTCCTTTGGCAATATTTTATGCTCCTGCTGCCGGACGTGTTTTCGTATCCATTGTCTCTCTTGATGTTGGCTGTCCTGTTTGTTAATCCTAGTTTTTGTCTTAAATTTAAGGAGAACATCTCAGCTTCCTGTACTGTCCATTGTTTTCGGCCCAACATTTAATGCTAATTAGTTTCTAATCTTATTATACACATTTTCTCTCTAGGTTCAAATTTAGATTTTTAATTTTAAAGTTTAGATCGTAAATTTTAAATTTATATTTTAAATTTTTAATTTTGTAATTATACTTATATTTTAAATTTTAAATTAAAATATTAAATTTATATTTTTATTAGGATTTAAATTTAATATATAAACGAGTTGTGCGGGCAGATGAGGTGGGTAAGAGCCTGTTAGATGTTAAGCCTTTTCATGAAGATTTGCATGGAGTTTGTGTCTCCTACAAGTGCTGTCCTGCATAACTTGGGGAGGAGAGGAATTTATGGCAAACACAAACTTGGAATGGTGAGAGGTTCTGCATTAAAGGCTAAGGAAGTGGTGTTGCCACCTAAGAAGTTGAGAATCAATTACTCCCTCTACCCTTCTAAGGGTTCCTATAAAGAGGTCGTGCTCGTCCAGGGTTCGGCTCCACAGCTTCCACCCTTCTCCTTTCCTAAGAAGAGAGCCCCTTCATCGTGGAGTAGACAGTCTTCTCGTGCGAGGGCTGGAAGGTGCTTCAGATGCCTTGCTTCGGACCACCGTGTGGCCGTGTGCAGGGATCCTATTAGGTGCCATCGGTGCTTGGGGTACGGGCACTGTGCTGCTAAGTGTAAGAAGGCCACGCTGACCGGGAGCATCAGGATGAATGGAGCAGACCACCGTCTGCGTCGGGGGAGGACTCCGAGTTCGAAGGGGTTCGTCCCTTACACCGAGGAGTTCATGAGGAGGACTCAGCTACAACGCAACGCCTTGCTGGCCGACGTTGTGTAGCCTGCGGACCTTGGCCTCGCCCCGCAGCAGACTATAGCTAACGCGTTGGCAACGCGCTTCGGCGGTTATGCGCACGACTTCTTCGTGGCCCGTTATAGGGAGCACGACTTCGTGATCATGCTTCCGAGGTGGGTCTCGGCGGAGGTCCTGATTAGACGTCAAATTATCACCCTCGAAAACATTTGGCTGCAACCCGTGAGCCCATTTTATATGCGACCCGTGAGCTCATTTTATATGGTTGCACCCGTGGGGTCGAGCGATATCGAGCCCCTGTTATATTTAGCAGACCGGGCGATATCGAGCCCCTATTATATTTAGCAGACCGGGCGATATTGAGCCCCTTTTATAGTCAACAGGTGTGGGGTTCATGTCAGATTTAGTTTGGAACTAGCCTGAGGTCCTAGTGACCAACAGTGGCACATGGTTGGGTATAGTTGATTACTGTTATGACGATGCATTATTATAGTTGATCGTTATTTTTCCTGTTATTACAGCGGACATATATCAATCCATATACCTGCCCTCATATCTGCTCTATACCTGCGTTATATTGTTTCCGTATTGCTTTACTGCTTTTCACCCACTGAGATACATTCAGTTGTGTCTCACACCCCTGGGTGACTTTTGCAGGTCAGTCGGGTAGTGAGCATCGGGGTGATCAGTGAGGATACTACGATAGTATCGTCCCGCGTCAGTGCATATTCTAGTTTATTCCAATTATGTTATAACATGTTTTTGACTTTAGTTATTGTTGGATTATCTGTAGTAGATGTTTAATTGATTATGCTTTTACTAGTAATCCTTGCTTTAAATAGTAATTGTTGTTTCTTACCTAACCGAGCGTGTGTAGGAAAGACAATGGTTTTGGATAGGAATCTCCTACGCGCGTGGTGGATCTAGTTGCGTCCTGGGATTATATTTTGAACTCTGATATATATATATATATATATATATATATATATATATATATATATATATATATATATATATATATATATATATATATATATATAGGGTTTTGATTGAAAATAATCATCTAAAAATTTTTATTTGGAAAAATAGCCTCAAAAAATTTGTATTTGCAAAAATGATCCTATACCCGCCAACTGGGCGCCACGTGTGCCCGCCACGTGAGCGGGGGTGGCTGAGTCGGAGCAAAGTGAACACCCGTTCTGAGAACACGTGTTTAAACATGCGTTCTCAGAACGCGTGTTTAAATTTTTTTTTTTTTTTTTTTTTTTAAAAAAAATTGATTCTTTCTCAAACAAACGGATTTATTTTTTCAAAAAAAAAATAAAAAATAAGTCAAAAAATATCTATCTAGAAAAAATAAGTTTCACATTTCATTGTGTTTTTTTTTATTTATTAAATATTTATATATTATTTTATATATTTTTTATATTTTTAAATTATCTCAAACAAACGGATTTTTTTTTTATTATTTTCGTACCGCAAAAAGGAATTTATTTTTATCTTTTTGGCGGAAAAAAAAATTCGTACTTTTTTTTTTCTTAGGCAATAAAAAAAAAATATGATTAAGAATAAATTAATTTAAATATATATTAATGTCAGTAATAAATATTTAAACCAACAATCTAAACAATCAAATTTAGAAAGAATCAAATTTTTTTAAAAAATAAAAAAATAATTTTTTTAAAAAAATAAAAAAATATGCCAAAAAATATCTACGTAGAAAAATTGAGTTCTACATTCTATTTTTAATTTTTTTATTTATTAAATATTTATATATTATTTTATATATTTTTTATATTTTTAAATTTTCTGAAACAAACGGATATTTTATTATTTTTTTCGTACTGCAAAAAGGAATTTATTTTTATCGGTTTGGTGAAAAAAAAATTGTTTTTATTTATTAAATATTTATATATTATTTTATATATTTTCTATATTTTTAAATTTTTTTATCGGTTTGTTTAAAAAAAATAAAATAAAATTTCCGTTTGTTTAAAAAAATTTAAAAATATAGAAAATATATAAAATAATATATAAATATTTAATAAATAAAAATAAATTTTTTTTTCACCAAAGGATAAAAATAAATTTCTTGCAGGACGAAAAAAAAAAAATAAAATATTCGTTTGTTTCAGAAAATTTAAAAATATAAAAAATATATAAAATAATATATAAATATTTAATAAATAAAAAAATAAAAAATAGAATTTAGAACTCAATTTTTCTACGTAGATGTTTTTTGGCATATTTTTTTTATTTTTTTAAAAAAATTATTTTTTTATTTTTTAAAAAAATTATTTTTTTATTTTTTTTAAAAAATTAATTTTTTCTGAATTTGATTGTTTAGATTGTTGGTTTAAATATTTATTACTGACATTAATATATATTTAAATTAATTTATTCTTAATCATATATTTTTTTTTTATTGCCTAAGAAAAAAAAAAGAACCAATTTTTTTTTTCCACCAAAAGGATAAAAATAAATTCTTTTTTGTGGTACGAAAATAATAATAAAAAAATCCGTTTATTTGAGATAATTTAAAAATATAAAAAATATATAAAATAATATATAAATATTTAATAAATAAAAAAATAAAAAATGGAATGTGAAACTTTTTTTTTCTAGATAGATATTTTTTGACTTATTTTTTTATTTTTTTTTTTTAAAAATAAATCCGTTTGTTTGAGAAAGAATCAAATTTATAAAAAAATAATAATAAAAAAAATTTTAAACACGCGTTCTGAGAACGCGTGTTCACTTCGCTCCGACTCAGTCGCCCCCGCCCACGTGGCGGGCACACGTGGCGCCCAGTTGGCGGGTATAGGGTCATTTTTGTAAATACAAATTTTTTGATGCTATTTTTGCATATAAAAATTTTTAGAGGGTTATTTTCAAAAAAAACCCATATATATATATATATATATATATATATATATATATATATATATATATATATATATATATATATATATAAATTGTAATACTCGAGAAATTTGAGTTTGTAAAAGTTAATAAAATAAAGAGTAAAATTCAAATGTGAATGTTTTTGGGGAAATAAAAAATTAAACTTAGGGGGTTGTATATCGGTGTGCAAATTGCATAGTTTTTGAAGCAGTATTTTCGCCTTTCATATTCGAGTCTGATCTCGAAATCTGAAATCGCCAGTGCGACCGTCTCATCGAATCGATTGAAAATAGTATAGACCGATTTTTTATCCGACGGTCGGATCGTCGAGAAATCAACGAAGAAGCTAGTGGGATCCGAGATTTAAATGAATAGTGAAATGAGTAGTAACCCCTTGATTTAATTTCCTCGCTGGCCAACGTCGGCCGATCGACTGTCTGGAGTCCGAATCTGACGATCCAGGTAGTCGATTTGAATGGCGTCATCGTTCTGAGCGCAGTGACGCTGACCAAATTTGCGTTTGACGAGCCTGAAGTATCGTAAAGCGTGCCGAACTGTATAAATTACCGTATAAGATGGATTTTAGAATTATCGAAGTTTGATTTCAATGAACCAAAATTGCTACTCAATAGGTTTCGTCGAGCCGAACGTCATGGTGATGTCCGTTTTTCTGTTTGACGATCCGATCATCTCGAAAAGCATGAAAAAGGTCAAAAAATAGTGTTTTTGCATAAAAGTCCCCGCATTTTATGTGCGAAATCCAATGAGATTTTTTAGAGAGGGACCTGGATGTGAGACAAAGTTCCTGTGAAGGATCTAGCTTGAAATATTGATACTTGGGGGACTAGTTTGCATATTGTTGCAAATAATATAAATATGCATGTTAGGGTTTTTTTTTGTGTGCCCTACCCAGATTCTCTAGCACCCCAGCCGCACCAGAGAGTCTCCTCAACTCCTCTGTACTCTTCCACGACGGTTACACCCGCAGCCACCCCCGGCTATCGCCGGAAATGGGAGAAGAAGCAAGTGTTCGACTTGCACCCAAGTCTTCCTGAGATCATCCTTGGTCTCTAGAGACTCAGCCCGTGGAGCCTTGACGTCTAGAACCGCCGCACGCCGCTGGGAAGACCTTCCCTTCCTTCATTCTTCTTCCTCGGATCCGGCGAGGTAGCCATCGGTTTTCCATCAGTTTTCTTGCAACTGGATGTCACTAGCCTTCTTCTGACATCACGAGGGTTCCCCAGGTGAAGCCCCAAGGTCCGGGTGCAACTGGTTGCCGACCGGTGGATATAGATCGCCGAAAACCTAATGTTGGCCGGATTTGCGTGCGGGCTTCCTCCGGCCGATCTAGATTGGTTCTAAGGTGGTGGTTCGCTCCTGTAGGATACAAGGAGGACCTCCACAAAATTTGAGGCTATTTGATTCAGCGTGGAGTCGGGGAGAGCAAACCCTAGTTTCGGGTTCTTGGTGTTGGCCGAGCAACGCCGCCCCATCGCCGTCGTCGCTCCTCCAGCGTCGGCCAACCCTGGTAAGTCTTCTTACACCTTGGGCATCCCACTAGTCCATTTGCATGCGACCCATGCGGCTTAGATCCCAAGTTGCCATTAATGGGTTCTTTAAGCTCCATCTTCTTCTTCCTCGGTTGGGGAAGCACAGGGAAGCCCCAAGCTTGCGCGGCTGAGGTCCTTTCCACCTCTGGAGGTCCAAGGAAGGCTGTGCTCACCTTAGTTTGAAGCTTGATCGAGAGGAGAGTGAGTTCGGCCATTTTGTGCTCCATTGAAGAAGGTGTGGGATCATCTTGCTCCAGCAACTTAACCAGCAAGTTTGCAACCTTCTTCAGGTGAGCCCCTGAACATTTTTGATGTCCTCTAAACAATGTTCGCCTTAGTTGCTGTCCAGAACCCTTGTGTTGGCAAATGCTCAAAATCGAGCTCTATTTAGGCCATAGTTTGATCATCCTGATCCTACACCCAATTTGGTGGTTTTGTAGAGGTCCAATAGTGAGCCTCTGTATATTTGGATCTCCCTGAGCATGATGCTCACACTAAAACTGGAAAAGATCTAATGGAAAAAATAGGTATTGCAATCTTGAGCCCCAATGCACAATAATCATGGGCCAACTTGTGTTTTTATGGCTCAGTTTTATTCCAAGCTGTGAGCACGAGATCCAGCACGTCAAAATCTAGTTGCTGGTAAATTATTTTGATTTAAAGATTCCCGGTTTAAAAGTTGGGGCTTAATTAGTGAGTTTTATGTGAATAAAATGCAGTTTTAGCAACGTCTAGGGGTCTAAATGTAATTATAGCCTAGTAGGCTGCTGTGGACAGCGTGCACACGATCTGTGAACCTTTCGTTCGGGATCCATTGGCTTTCGTTGAGCGGATTTTTACTTTACGATCCGTGAATCCGCAAAATTGTCGGTTTATCGGCGGTTTCGCGCTAAGCACACATTTTGAGAAAAGTGGATGGTTGTTGTCAGTTGCTAGTTGTCCCTAGCTATTTCCCAACGCTGTCCTGGTAGACCCAGTGACTTCGGTTTAGCGTTGGTGATTTTCGGAGCCGAAATCGGATTTTCGGAAATAATTTTGGTTGTTATGGCACCGTTTGTGCACAGGATTACACATAATTAGATGATAGTGCCTGAACGTCTTAAATGAGTCGTTCCGGGTTAGCGTGTGAAGTTTCGTCGCATTTGGATTCACGTAGATGCTATTCGGGCCATAGTCGGTCGTTCGGTGGGTTTTCGGAATTTCCGGTAAACCCCGTGGCTTGTGGGAAGTCTACAGTATAATTGTTATGATTATGTAGTGTCGATGGAATGGGTATGAGTGAGTTTGTTACTGATATGAGTTATTGTTCAGGGCCCAGCAGTTCGGCGCCAGCACCCCAGTAGTCTAGCAGGCTTCGGGACTGCCTACACTGAGGTGGGTTTATCTTCGGTCCGGGCTTTATCATCTCGGCCCTCTGGGGTACCATATTTGGTCGGACCCCTGTTTTTCATGCTTGCCCTGATCTCGTCTTTGAGCTTTACTTCTATTGATTGCTTGTTGCTCACTTATACTTGGACATATATCATACCTGATTGGTCATTAGTTATATCAGTACAATAGCTTATACTTGGACATATATCATGCCTGCTTGGTCATTACATAGATTTGTGTTTATTCATATATATATGTTCCTTGTATTCCATATTGCATGAGATGACCTATGATTGATATACAGACATCAGCATCCATGTTGGGTTTCCGGCTTGTTGCCGATTACCCGGTCCTTAGACCGTGAGCTTGAGCATTAGCATTATGATCGCCACGCACCACTGTACTTCACGTACGCCGTGGGATTGATCCCCCACCGGGCATTCTTTACCGGTAAAGTGGTCGACAGGATGACCCGTGAGCCCCCGATAGCACCTGTGGGTGCAGGGTTATGTCAGCCCGATAGATGCCGAACAGTGGCTTTAGCCTGAGGTCCTCGTGACCAATAGTGGCATCGATTGGGTAATTGTGTTTCCATTATTGACGCATAGCTTACATTATCACGTTCTAGCATGTTTTGCTATTATATTTTGTACACTTATCTGCTCAGCATCATGATTTGATTTACCTGCAATCATTCTCTTGTTATCAGCTTTTACCTACTGATCTTTTACTATCCGCTGATTATAGTATGCCAGTAGGTACGATTTGCCATTTCTCGGCTCGTCGTGTCCATTGGGATACATTGTATGTTGTCTCTCACACCCTTTGGGTGACCACCATTTCAGGTCCGTCGGGTGGTGAGATATCGGGACGTTGATGTGAGCATATCCGATAGAGCCGTCCTCTATTGTCACGCCCCGGGGTCAAAACTGTGACCCGGGCTCGCCAACAGATCCGCCGCCTATACAAAAACCCCGCATAGGCGAAGCGTCCAACCTGCAAAGAAAAATCTACAGCTAACCAGATATCAGAGTTATAAAATAAACTGTTGTAAATCTCACATCCATCCACTGTACAACTGGAATAACGATACAATATCCATCTCCCAAAAATGATCAACATACAATATCCTTTGATACAATAACCAAGAACTCAAACAGGGAGGTAAGCTAAAATAATACATCAGTGTATAGGCTCTCATTACAAGTCAGATCCTCATAATACACCAGTCTCTCAAAAGTGAAAATAAAATAATCTACTGACTGTACTACAAATCTCCAATGTAGGTACCGCTACTCTCCAAAGACAGGTAGGGATCTAGCTCGCGACTCCCTCGCCTCGAACAGCAACAGCAGAATCAGCAACCCCCGTAATGACTCTACAAAACAAAGGAGAGGAAAGAAAAAGGAGGGGGAGAACCCCCAATGGGTGTGAGAACTACATAAACACGTAGTTCTCAGTGTGTACCGCCACCAAGCCCGACGGTCTGCCCACTAAATCTACTAGAGGCATAAGATAACAATACAGTAAAAACTGAATAAGAAAAGCTGGAGATACTCTACAGCTATCATGCCTCTATCTAAATGCTCAAAGGGGAAAACCAAAGAAAGAAATGTAACCACTCGCACACGAGGTGCACAATCGACCTAATCGAGTTGACTGCCACATCTGGCCCAGCCAAGCCTGCGCCTCCCTAGTGTATCAATGTGGGGTCCACTTGGGCAAAACTGCCTCAACAGGCCAAACATCGCATCCACTTGGGCATCTCACGGGGTGCTCCCCCACTGAGGAAAACGGCGCGGTATAGAGTATCAAACAGTGGCACATGCAGACTATAGTCAAAATCCACGCTCTCTCTCCCAGAACGGATAAACTCGGGATCCTCAACATCTCGAACAAGGTCGGAGTACCCTCAACGACGCAGCTAATAAAGCTCTCACAAATCCCGAGACACTAGCGACACAACTACTCGTGACGCAAAACTCACTGGCTGGAGATACTCCACAGCCCAGACCACCGTCGACCCAAATGGCTCCCAAAACGAGACACCCAACTCATAGATGAGAAGAACCGCCTGACACAGCAGGGGTCCGAGAATCCCGTTAGGCCGATGCCTAGAACCCCAATCAAACAAGAACAGACTCCAGGCTCAGCCTTTCGAAGTTCTCGACCCCTTACAGTTCAGGAATTCGGCTCCCTCGGTTAAAGCAGAAATCCAACGCAACACACTTAACTCACGGGCTGGAGACGCTCCACAGTCGGGATCGACCCGCAACTCGAGGTCTAACAAAACTGGTCGGACGACACTCAACGACCTGGGACCACCATCATCCAAACGGTTCCCAATAACACTGACCGGAAGATAGTCTACGGTCCGGAATCACCGTCTACCCAAACGGCTCCTAACAACACCGACCGGAAGATACTCTACGGCCCGGGATCACCGTCTACCCAAACGGCTCCCAACAACACTAGCACTGATCTAAACTCAGCTACTAGACTCCTGTCACGCCCCGGGGTCAAAACTGCGACCCGGGCTCGACAACAGATCCGCCACCTATGCCAACCTGCATAAGCGAAGCGTCCTACCTGCAAGAAAAGTACTACAGCTAAACAGATATCAGAGCTATAAATAAAAAAAAACTGCTGTATGACTAAAATCAATCACTGTGCAACTGGAAATAATATAACAATGTCCGTCTCCCAAAAAATAATAATAATACAATATCCTTATATACAAGCTCTGAACCCAACCGGGAGGTATCTCCAATAAATACACCAGTGTACAGTCTCTCGATACATAAAATATCCTCACTACATCAGTCTCTCAAAAGAGGAAAAAGAACAACTAATCTACTGAAGATCTCCTTTGAAGGGGTACCGCTACTCTCCAACGACGGGTAGGGATCTAGCACGCGACTCCGTCGCCTCGAACAACAACCGCAGAATCCGCAACACCCGCTAAGACTCTGCAAAACAAAGGAGAGAAAAGAAGGGGAGGGGGAAGACCCCCAACGGGTGTAAGAACTACACCTAAAAAGGGAGTCCTCAGTGGGTACCGCCACCAGGCCCGACGATCTGCCCACTAAGTCCACTAGAGGCATAAGATAACCAAAGCAGTAAATACTGAAATAGGAAAGCTGGAGACTCTGAACAGCTACCATGCCTCTATCTAAATGCTCAAAAGGGGAGAACCAAATAATGGTATGCAACCACTAGCACATGAAGTGCACAATCGACCCATTCGAGCTGACTGCCACATCTGGTCTAGTCAAACCTGCGCCCACCTACAACCACCTCCCGCTGACGGATGGGAATTACGTAGGGCGTCCAAACGGACTAACTCGCTCTCGAGTAGTGGCTCATGCAGGCTATAGTCAAAATCCACGCTCTCTCACTACAAGAAATTATAGCTATAACGACTAAGTTTTAACGACGGGCGCCATAAGTGGTCGTTAAAAGTAATCAATTAACGACGGGCGTAATTAATGGTCGTTAAAAATAAACATATTAACGACGGGTGTAATACTTCGTGGCTAAAAGTAACAAAATTAACGACGGGTGCAATAAATGGTCGCTAAAAGTAGGTAAATTAACGACGGGTGCAATACGTGGTCGCTACAAGCGTTGAATTTAACGACGGACACAATAAGTCGTCGCTAATAGGAATCGAATTAACGACGGGCACAATTAATGGTCGTTAAAAGCAACAAAATTAACGACGAGTGCAATAAATGGTCGCTAAAAATAAGTAAATTAACGACGGGTGCAATACGTGGTCGCTACAAGCGTTGAATTTAACGACGGACACAATAAGTCGTCGCTAATAGGAATCAAATTAACGACGGGCGCAATTAATGGTCGTTAAAAGCAACAAAATTAACGACGAGTGCAATAAATGGTCGCTAAAAGTAAGTAAATTAACGACGGGTGCAATACGTGGTCGCTACAAGCGTTGAATTTAACGACGGACACAATAAGTCGTCGCTAATAGGAATCAAATTAACGACGGACGCAATTAATGGTCTGTAGAAACTCGAAATATCTCATTTTAATAAATAGACTAAAAGCGAATTTTGAGCGGGTTTTAAATTCAGAAGACCCCTGTTAACCTAAATGGTCAATCGCCAGTGTGCAAGTTGCACGATTTACGAGGCAAAAAGGCTATTTTCCAATCCAGACATGATCTTGGAAATCCGAATTGACCGTTGCGATCGTTTCGTCGAACTGAGTGAGATTCATATTCAGCACTTTTCGATCTGACGATCGGATCTTCCAGAAATCAGCGAAGAAGCGGGCGAAATAGCCGCGACCAATGTAACAGTGCTCTATGCACAGTGCACTTAAGTGAGTTACTGTGTATGAACAGTAACCCTGATTTTCGGGACCCCGACGAATACAACGTTGACTGATTCATTGTTCGGAGTCCGAACATAGTGATCCAGGTAGTCATTTTGAATGGTTTCATCATTCTGGACGCAATAGCGCTGACGGAATCTCTGTTTGACGACCCTAAAGCATCGTAAAGCGTGCCGAACTGTATAAATTACAGTATAAGATGGAATTTAAAAATTATGGAGCTAAATTTTAGCGAACCAAAATCGCTACCCGATAGATTTCGTCGAGCCGGACGTCGTGGCGGTGTCAGATTTTTAGTTTGACCGTCCGGTTGTCTCGAAAAGCATGAAATAAGGCGAAAAACGTGATAAATTGCGCGAAAACCCTATAGTTCGTGCCTCGAAAACCGTGCAACTCATGGGAGAGGGACTTTTGTGTGAAGTGAGTATTCTGTAAAGGACCAAGCTCCACATGGCATAAGTTGAGGGACCAAACTGCTTTGTGCTTATACTATATATATAGGTGTATACGAGCTCGGTTAGGTGTTATAAAAAAACCCTACTCCTCTAAACCTTGCCCTAGCCGCCTGTCCCAACAGATTTCCCTCCTCTCTGCCGTGCTCCCCGGAGTCTCCCCGCACCGGCCGCCGCTTCATCGCCGGAGAAGGAAGAAGATCAAGAACATCTCTTGATCTCGGGTTCTTGTTGAGGAAGGAGATCGAGAGGGTGCTAGTCCATCCAGTTCCTGTCTGAGGACTCCCTCGTGGAGCCGCAACCGAGCTGAGGTGACCCCGACGGTCGCCGCCGCCGCGCGCCACCGCGAAGCCTCTCATCTTCTTTGATTACTCCGGCGAGGTAAGATTATGGAAAAAGTTTTATTATTTTGGTCCGGGAGTATGTGTAGGGTGTTCCTGACACCGAGGTGATCCTTTCTGTGAAGCCCGTGTCGTCGCCGTGCCGCCGGTCGCCGGCGGGAGCAATTATCGCCGGAAAACCGAGCTCCGCTTGCGGGGTTTTTCCCACTGTTAAAAACGTGATCAAGACCGTTCATCCTCTTCCTCTTGGTGACTGCAAGGTCCTCCCTAAATTTGAGGAAGATCGGCTGAGGGACCACGCCGTACGGTGATGCCCTAGAACCGGGCTTTGTTGCACTTCGCCGGAATTCCCTCGACCGGCGCCGCCGCTCGTCCCCGTCGCCGTCCATCACTGCAGGAAGGTCTTGGGCACCCAGCAGAGGCTTTTGGTCCAAGTTGCAGAGCCTCAAATTCACCGGACCGGATTTCGCCATTAAAGCTCCATTTTCCGGCGAACTCTTTTTTCGGCCAACCCGAAGCTCCGCGAGGTGGGAAACCGACTCGGGTAGGTTCATATGAATATGTTGGAGCTTCTCATTCATTTGCATGCAAATGTTTACGTACGGTTTTTGTTTGGTGAAGTTGCACCCTTCTTTGGTCCGTGCCTCACCTCCGGCCGCCGCCACCGCTTTGGGACGCCGGCCACCGACTCAGGTAAGCCCTAAATACCAATTTAAGTATGCTGGTCATTTTATTTTAGCCCAAGAACCCCGGGTTATTAAGTTGGCTCAATCTTGTTAATTAGAGGATAATTAGTGTGTTTCTCGCCCGCCGCCTCTACCGGCCGCCGCCGCCGAGCCGGGCTTGGTCCAGACCCTTTCTGGGAATACCCTTGCACTGATGCTTGCCCCTGTTGACCTTGCGATGTAGGTTCGGTCCCAACTCGTGTAACCCGAGCCCTAGCTTGAAATCGGTGTTGCTCCGGCCAACTTTCCGGCGGATCTGCGGCGCATCCAAGGTGAGCCCTAGACTCTGTAAACCTTAGTGAGCATGATGCTCATGTTTAATTCCAAGTTGATCAAGCATGAATTAAATTGTAACATAAGCCGTATTTGGACCCTAAGTATTTATGGGCCGACTTTTTTGTTGGGCTTTGTGCTGGTCTAAGCCAGTGAGCACGAGCTCCGTCTCGTCAAACCCGACGCGCTGAAACTTACGGCGCTGATTTTGGTTGCCTGGATTGAGAGAACGGATCAAAACAGTGGATCAAAACGTGATTCTATGCAATTTTAAAAGTTGTTATGGACCAAGTCGCAAATATGACTTCGTGGCTGTCTTTAGACAGTAATTATACATCTAAAATTTGATGTTTAGGGTCAGCAGTTGTGGTTTGGCAGATTTCGAATGTTATTTGACCGTTGGCGGGTCGTTTTAGGGATTCAGTGGATTTTTCGGGAATTTCGATTAAGCCTAGTTTTGGCTAAGTTTCCCCGTGTAAGCATTATCTTGTTTTAGTGTTTTCGAGATGGGTTTGAGAGAGTATCTTATTGATTCTAGTTATATGTTCTGATCCTAGCAGTTTAGCATCAGTCTCCCAGTTGTCTAGCGGGAGTTCGGGATCGGCCTACACTGAGGTGGGTTATCTTCGGTCCGGGCTTTATCTTTTCGGCCCTCTGTTTGCTTTAGTCCAGTCGGACACCTGTTTTTGGATTAGCCCTGATGATTTTGCATGTTCTTGATTATCCCTGATGGTTTATGATTTTGCCTGATAGACCCTGATCTCCTTAGACATATCACATATACCTGCTTGATTGGTCATTAGTAGATGATAGTTCATTAGCTCCTATTGGACACACATATCATGTTGGCTCGATTATGGGAAAAATCACGGTATTTTGTATAAAAGCCCTATATTTTATGTGTCAAAGGTAATAGTAGGTAACTTCAAACTTCTATATTCAATTGATGGCATTGGTTGAACCTAATTTATATTTTGTATAGGGAGGGAAAGATAATAACCCACCAAGTTTAGCAACAATATTTTATGAAACTAGAAAAAAGGGTGGACAATTAGAAGGAGAAGATACTATCAAGAAATATGTAAGTTTTTTACATTTATTTTATTATAATCTATCTCTTTTTGTAGTTTCATTTTTTTTTAATGTTGATATCTATATTTTGAAGGATGAAATTGTTGAAGCGTCGCAATCAAATCCTTCTTCTTCCAACATAGAACTTATTGAAAAATGCTTTGGATCTCAAAGTCGTAATCATGTGATTTGTTTCGGAGGTGGTGTAAAAGCAAATGATTTGAGACCTCCTTATTCTTCGAGAGCGGAACTTCATACTAAACTTTGTGAAACTCAAAAGGAAAATGAGTCACTTAAAAGTCGCATTGACGGAATGGAGGAAGAACTTCGAGCAATTAAGGAAATGCTACAACAACAATTCAATGCTCCTCCACCACCGACTCGATCTGAAGAGTAAGAAACACAATCCTACTATTGTTAATAGTAATTATCCAAAAGCATATCTTCATTTAAATTTTCTAAAATATTATTTTTTATTTCAAGAAGTTTCAATATTTCTTATATTATTTTAGTAATGTTGTAATAATATTTACTTTGGTCTTTTGCAGATAACTGAAGATGTTCGTATTTGAGCAAAGAGGATCGTCTTGAAGCCAACAGAGTAGATTTTCAATTATCTTTTTTCTGCTTTTCTTTTGAAGCACAATGGATGGTTGCATGTTTATTTTGGAGTGGTTACTTCTCCGGTTGCATGTTTATTTTGGAGTGGTTACTTCTTCTTTCGAATCACAATGGATGGTTGCATGTTTATTTTGGAGTGGTTACTTTTAATTTAGTAAACATTTTGACAACTTTATATGTAGACTTGAAATGGTGTGTATGTGATGGTTGTATGTTGGATGACAATACTTTTGATAATTATGTTGACAAAATGGTGTGTATGTGAATGTAGTTTTAATTGAATGTAATGTCTTCTCTATTGTATTTGTTGATATATGGTTTAATAGGAATATATATATTGTATTATTATACTATTATTAGCGACCAAAATACTGGTTGTTATTATTATACATTTTTTAAAACGTACATTTATTAGCGACCAAAATACTGGTCGTTATTATTATACTCTTTTTCTAAAGGTTTACTTTTAGCGACGACAATTTTAGTCGTTATTGTCATATTATTTCGTAATAATTTAATTATTAGCGACGAAAATATTGGTCGTTAAATTTACAAACTTCTAAATCATAAGCTTATTAGCGACGACGAATAGGTCGCTATTGTTGCATTATATGGTCACTAATGAATACTGATTAACGACCGGAAATTTCTCCGTCGTTAAAAAGTTTCGTCGTTAAAAAGCAATAACGACCGATTTATACGGTCACTAATGAGTACTGATTAACGACCGAAAATTTCTCCGTCGTTAAAAAGTTCCGTCGTTAAAAAGCAATAACGACCGGTTTATACGGTCACTAATGAATACTGATTAACGACCGGAAATTTCTCCGTCGTTAAAACATTCCGTCGTTAAAAAGCAATAACGACCGGTTTATACGGTCACTAATGAGTACTGATTAACGACCGGAAATTTCTCCGTCGTAAAAAAGAAATAACGACCGGTTTTTCTAAACCGTCGTTAATTCTTTTAGTAAGGAAGGCAATAACGACGGGTGACGACGACATTTTATCCAGTCGTTATTTGTTTTTAACGACGAAAAATGGAGCAATAACGACGACTTTTCCTTTCGTTACAGGGCAATTTTCTTGTAGTGGGATCTCTCAGAACGGATAGACTCAAGATCACCAAGCCTCTCGCACAACGGTCAACATCTCACAATGACCTTGGGACCACCGTCAATACCCAAACGGTTCCCAACAACACTAGCACTGGTCTAAACACAACTACTAGACTCCACTCGGACCCCCTGACACGAGTGCAACAAAAAAGTAAATGCCGGTAATAACCCAATCTGGTGCCACCAGTAAAACTGGCATTGCCTGCTCAGCGGAATTTGCACACATGGCTCGAAACCGAGGGATCGGCCCGCACGGCTCGCATCCCAAAATAAGTATCAGACCGGCACACAAGGCTGGGTCCGAAAAGCCTACCTCCGGAGTGGCACTCGAGGGGAGCGACCCACACGAGTAAAGTATCTCAGTAACAAGTATCTCTGTATAGCAGGACTTTGATCACAAATCTGATCAAAGTGGGAAAACTCAACCACCAAAGAAAGACCCGACCTCAATCGGATGCAACTAAACGATAAGTAGGAAACTCCATCCACTAGAGAAAACTGATACCCAATCTGGTGCATAGATAAGCATCTGGTCAACCGCCCAATATCCGCGGTTGCGGCAAAGCCCCACAATTAATCCAACCTGTCCCAGACACAAAGTCCCGACTACACTACCCAGACCCCTGCTCGAACCCGAGCAACACTGACCACCTGACTAACAATAAGGAGAAAGGAAAAGCATGGTTTCTCCTAAGTCAAGTTCCAATAAGTAGTGTAGCAATAAAGGGTGGCCTAACTATATGTCCATACAAGCATGCATTTGTCCTCAAGAAAGATACAACAAAGTAATCCACATGCCTACACCTGACCATAATCCTCGATCATAATAACTCCTCAGAGTACCAATCCGCACATAGCTACTAAATCCTGCCCCAATGCATAAACCAACCACATAAAAGGCTATGTGCTAACATGGCATGTTACATAATCACATAGGGTAACATTATCCTAGGTAAGCTTACACTATTCACCAACATAAACATCCAAATCATGCAAGTCCTCAGTATACATCATAAATACTATTCTTGCAATTATTTAAACAATTATCATTATTAAGCTTACCTACCTTACAAACATAATCCATGTACCCTAAACATGCATGCATCCTAACATACAGAATTAGAGAACCGTCCACCGGTTCTGGAAACAAAGCACCCACCTGAAGCGCTTTCCGCAGGCAAAGCCGAAGTCGGTGAAGTGTGTAGACGCTCACAGTCCAAAATCCGCCAAAACAGCACCCTCGGTACATGACGCGAAAGCCTCAGCTTCAAACAGCTGAAAACACCCGGAATCCACTATCTTCATTTCCTCCAGTTCCAACCGGTTCAGAAACACTCGCGAACCCTCCTGGGGACAACAACAGGTCCAAAGTTACACTTTATTCCCCAAAATATCCAAGTATATACAACATCAGAAAATAGCTCCGAAGATGTGCAGTTTTCACCTGCAGAACGGATTCTGAAAAATCCCACAAAAATACAGTCGCGATCGTCGCGTCGATACCTTCGAAACGAGTACCTGCACGTCAAATTCTGAGCCCCGTAGGCCGAGTTACAAATTCCACAACACGGGGTGCTCAAAACCACACAGCAACATAACTGTAATCCCATGCACAGATAAGGGGGAAAACATATACCTTCGGAAAAGCCTCAGAAAAATCCAGGAAAAATACTGTGATAATCCTCGCGTCGAGTAGATGAAAAAAGTGTACAGGCACGTCTCCATCCGATGCCCGGTTGCGGAGATAAAAATCCGGCAAGGTGTCGCTATCCAGAAATTCCATCAGCGGCAAAGGGGTTTAAAAACGTACCCGGAACCCCAAACAAAGCTCAAATATGAGAAAAGTGGACAATACAAGAATCGTAGATATACCTCTCATGAATCCAACGCCGCAAAAATTGTCAGAAAATACTATCGGGGTAGCTCTGTGGACCTATCAGACCAAAATGCGACGATAACCAGCCTGCGATGAAAGTACGCCGCTCTGTGCTACGATGCCGAAGTCGTCGACGCCGCGCCTTCCAAAAATTCCGAGCTTCCTTCACAAGATGCGCGACAAGGTGAGCAACAATTTTCGTGAGGGGTGCACTGGCCAAAGAGCTCGGGAAAAGGCTCTACATGGTGAGAAAAAGGGCCTATTTATAGGCTCAACCCGAAAAGATCCAAAAATCCCGAAATTTTCCGGGCGCCTGCAAGAACCGGGCGTGAACAGTGTTGGGCCGAGCCCAACACTGTAGCCGCCCGAAAGGCCCAGGGCCTGCCACGTCTCACCCGAACAGCGGACAGCCTCACCGGCCATCCGTTGATCGACACGTGGCGCTCTGCGGTGGCGACGCGTGGACCGCACTCAGTCAACAGTCGCCCACGTGCGCGCCTGCGACGCCGCCTGCCACCCCTGCACGCACGCGCCCCGAGGCGGCCTGCACCCGCTCCGTGGACCGCGCGCATGAAGACCAGCCAACCAAAGATCGCCATGTGTCCTCCCCTCGGTCCACCGTACACCCGCTCAATTTTTCCGTGGACCGCGCCCACAACACCAACGAGTCAGAAGCTGCCACGTGTCCTGCCCTCGGTGCACGCCGACCCCATGGACCGCGCACCTGCCCGCGCGCCTCCGCGCTGCCCGCGCCGCTGCGCCGCCTGCTCCGCCGCTGCCCGCCGTGCTCCGCCGCTGCCCGCCGGCCGCCGGAACAGTACATGCTGCCTCGAAATCCGTGCCGGGTCATCCGGGCTCCGAAAAATGCAAGTAAATAGTCCATTTTCATCGTTTTCGCGCGCTAAATCTAACTCCGAAGTCCATTTTGCCAAATTCCAACTCTAAAAATTGCCGAAAACATCCGGAAAGATGTTCTTTTGTCCAAACTTCGCGCTGAGCCCAATTTTAATATCCATTGCGCACAAAACCATTTCTAAGCATTCGACGGGGTCATCTGATCACCCACGTGATCCATTTTAAGCCCGAAGTCCATCACTTGTGTCCAAATTGTGCACAAACCCCGCCGACGCGCCACATAGGCCTCCAGAAGCTATAGATGCAACAGTGATCCATAAGTGGGAATTTCGGGTCTTCACAACTCCACTCAGCCCCCAGGCACGAGTGCAACATACGTCCCACAATAACCTGACCTCTCGGCCCACTATCCGGGCGAGGAAACACTAAGTCTAGAAAATAGCCGAAGTATGGGATGTCTAAGCATAAAAGAAACTAACCCAAGTGAAGGTTCTCTACTAGTCTGGTTTCAACATGCATCATATGACAGGGTGCTAAGTCAAGTTCCAACAATAGCATGTAATTGAACATAGCATAAATAGAACATCTAATCTCTCACAACATGCTTTCTATCTCCTCTAGCATTGAATAAACATATCCATTAAACATCATGTGAGGTATCAAATCCACTAAAGCATGTACAATAAAACAAGTAAGCATCAATCCACATGATCTAGGCCAATTCCTTATGCTTACATCTCAATCCTAGAGATTGTACATATAATCATGCATGCTATCAATCACAATGGGTAACACTCCCTTAGGTAAGCTTCTATTAATCATCATCATGAATAACTCATATTGCAATTCTCATAAAACATAAGATGGATATTACTCATGCAATTCTCAAACAGATACCGATACTAAGCTTACCTCTCAATCACATACATAGGTACACTAGCATGCATGCATTCTATCAGATAGAATTAGAGAATCGTCCACCGGTTCTGGAGACGAAGTAACCCATATGAAACGCTTTTCGTAGGCAAAGCTGAAGTCGGTGAAGTACGCAGTCACTCACTAACAAAATCCGTCGAAACTGCACCCTCGGCACTCAGTCGCACAAGCCTCTGCTCCAACTAACATCACAACCACAACACACTAATCAATACCCCACACACACCAAACAGCGTTTGCCTTTTTTACAAAATAGCAAAGAGAATGGGCCTTTTCATATGCGTGCAGTCATCCGAAAAATCCAAAAAAATAACAGTTACGATCCTCGTGACGAGTAGATCCAATTCGAGTATTTATACATCTCATTCCGACACCTGTAGGCCAAGATACGTCCAAAACATTGGGGAAAGCCAAATTCCCTCACAGTCACAAGTCTGTGGGAATCAGTGACGAAGAAGCTTAAATATCACCTTTGAAGAGTCCTCCAAAAATTCTGATAAAAATACGATCGCGTTCCTCTCAAAACTTAGATCTCGATCGAGTCCTCACATGTAGAAATTCGACAACCGGACACCAAAATAAAAATCCAACAAGCTCCACTGTCCAAAACATTGTCGCAGAAAAAGGGGGTCAAAATATGCCTCAAAAACCCCACCAAAAACACGAAATGGAGTGAGGTGATCAACAAGAAAATCGAAGGCGTACCTCTCATGAACGCGCTGCCGTAAAAATCGACTCAAAATTTTATCCGGGTAGTCCAGGGGGCCTCGTGTCACGCCCCGGAACCCGGGCTCGCCAACAGATCCGCCGTGCACACGGGATTTCCCGAGTACACGAAGCGCTGGTAACCTGCTCCGATATAATATGAACAATAAAGGAGCATAATACAGAGCTGAAGTAGGAGAACCACATAGTATTTCAGACTGGGATTACAAATAAAGCTGTAATAAGTACAATAATCTCCCAGCTCACCAAAATAGTACAACCAGCTGGCCAGTGCCAGCCTCAAAGAAAGAAGAAATACCACAGTCTGAGTAAAGAGTACAACATCTGTCTAAAATCCACTCTCGGTCTCACAGGAGATCTATCTACTCAGCGATCCCCTTACCTTTATCAGCCGCTGATAGCCTAGCAGCTCCCGCAGACGACTCTGCAAAATAAGAAAGAAGAAAGAGAAAAATAGTAATGGGGGTGAGAACTACCAGATAAACCAGTAGCCTCCCCTAGTGGGCAAAACCTCAACTCTGATGCACCCACTAGGATTACTAGAGGCCCGAAAGGAAAAAGTGGTAAAGCTGTAAGCAGAACTGCTGAATAAAGGGGAAACCACCACTAGCTTGCCTCTAAATGCAGTGCCAGAAGGAATGACTGTATGTATGCATCAGTATCTAACATGCCTGCCTGAATAAACCCAATCTTATGCCACCAGTAAAACTGGTACTGCCTGCTGTGCCTTGCCTGCCAAATCGGGTATGCTGGCCAATGCATAACACCGATAGGGAATGAGAGTCTCAAGGACTCAAGCCTGCCTGTAACACACTCCGGAGTGGCACTCGAGGGGAGCGACCCACACGAGTAAAAGTACCTCAGTAATAAGTATCATAAGTGTCGTAAACAGCAGGACTGGATCATGACTATGATCAAAGTGGGAAAAGCCATCCACTAAGAAACCCTGATCTGATGCCATAGTACTCAATAAGTGGGAAAAACCATCCACTAGAGAAAAGCCCGATCCCCTGCTGATGCCTAAAATAGACCAGACTCAACCCCATTCTGATGCAAGGATAAACATCCGGCCGACCGCCTACAGTCCGCGGTCACCGCAACACCCCACAAGTTTATAATCTAACATAACCTTGGCTATACTATCCCAAACCCTTGCTCATACTCGAGCGACAAGCAACTGAAAGCAAAAGAGAGCAATAAAACATGTCAAGTCTTAATATGATAGTGTAGCAATAAATAGTGGCCCTACCTGATGTCCGGGCATGCATGCAACTGTCTTTATTTTAAAAGTTGTAAAATAGTGTCAAAGATTTAAAAAGATTGATTTACTGAATAAAAGTCATTTGCATGCGAGATTATAGCCTTTGTCTTAATCACAGTGTCCCAATATAAGTCATCATATCATCTGTGGAGTTATATTAAATTTTAGGAGAGTTCGTCCCAGCGGTTCTCGTCAATTGTCACATTAGTTCGTCCCAATAGTTCTCATCAATTGTCCTGTTAGTTGTCCTGTTAGTTTGTCCTGTTAGTTGTCCTGTTAGTTGTCCTGTTAGTTTGTCCTGTTAGTTTGTCCCAATGGTTCTTATCAATTATCATATTAGTTTGTCCCAGTAGTTCTCATCAATTGTCATATTAAATTTTAGGGGAGTTCCAGTAATCCCAGTGAGCTTGTCAAAAATGAGGTAAGCAACAACCGCCCACCTCGAGCAGCTCAAACTACACCTCAGGTAGTCTCCTGGTTGTCCACAGTCCTCAAATCCTGCAAATCAACGCTCCCGGTATAAATACAAATACCAAAAAGCACAATATTTGCTGTTTTTTAAACAGCACAGGAAAAGAGGAGTTTTTCACCTCTAAACAGTGCTCAGGAAAATCCAGAAAAATTACGGTTGCGTTCCTCGCGAAGAGTAGATTAAAATCGACTCTTTAAACACCTCGATCTGATGCTCCTACGCCAAGATAAAAATCGGAGAAGTTGACACTGTCCAGAAATTTCCACAGCAAAAAGAGGGGTCAAAGAGACCTCGGGAAACGTGCCAAAAGTATAAAATGGAGCAAAATGATCAACACGGAAATCGAAGCCCTACCTCTTATGGTCGCGCTGCCGCAAAAATCGTCCAAAGATTCCACCCGGTTAGCCCGCAGTGAATATTCGACGGAACTGCGACGGAAAATGGGCCGAAAAAGAAAACCGTCGCAGTGCGCCGCGTCGCAGATATCTCACTATCTGTAACTCCAGAATTTCTGAGTCTTTAGAGAGAGAGAGAGAAGAGAGAGAGGAAGATTTTTCGTAGAGAGCTCAACCTCAGATTCTCTCTCTAAGGGCTCGAAAACCGAGGTGCAAAGAGAGGGGGTGGGGGGACCTCTTATATAGTGGGCCAAAGGGAATATTCCCACACGGGATCCGGATCCGAACAGGAAACACCGAAATGGGCCAACCAGAAAGCGCCACGTGTCCACAAAACAGCAAACAGCCTGTGCAGGCCCAATGAAAAATCGCCACGTGGCCACGTGGTGCACATGGCCGGTCCGCGCTCCGGGTCTTCCGGAAGTTGTCGGCCAATAGGATCTTGCCACGTGTCACAGTCCCCGTGGGCTTCTAGAAGTCGGCCAGCCAATGGGAAGCTGCCACGTGGCAGATGCAGGGTTCGGTGCTCCCGGTGCACGCCAGGCCCATGGACCGCGCACCCGAGCCCCCTGCCCGCGCCTGCCCGCGCTGCCCGCGCCGCGCGCCGCCGCCCTCTGCCGCTGTGCCGCCGCTGTGCCGCTGCCCGCCGCCCGCCGCCGCTCGCCGGTCGCCGGAACAGTAATTCCGACGGCCGGAGTTACTGTTCCGGCGTGAACAGTACCGAGGTGCCAAAAAATTAAAGTAAATATACCGTTTCGATCGTTTTCGCGCGCTGAGTCCAAATACGACGTCCATTTCGCCAAATTCTCATCCGAAATTTTGTCGAAAGCTCCCGGAAAATTCCATTTGCTCCGATTTTCGCGCAGAGTCTATATTAAATGTCCAATTTTGATTCTACAAGCTCTGTTTCACCGAATAAGCTCCCCGCAGTCACTGTTTAACGTTGCACAGTTCCTGCGGGAGTCTGGATCATCACCT
>CM055064.1:6343022-6413739 GCA_029204045.2 Tillandsia leiboldiana
TTTCCCATAACCGGAAAGGGAAAGGATAGAGCGGTCATCAGTCTATTCTTCAGCTCCTCAAAGCTCCTTTGACAGTCATCACTCCAGATAAACTTCACTCCCTTACGCGTCAAGCGAGTGAGGGGTGTGGAGAGCTTCGCAAAGCCTTCCACAAACCGACGGTAATACCAAGCTAAACCCATAAAGCTACGTACCTCAGAAAACCGTCGTCGGTCGGGGCCAATCACGGACTGCCTCAATCTTCGCTGGGTCCACTGCCACACACCGCCGGCAGAAATCACATGGCCCAAGAAGACTACCTTCCGAAGCCAAAACTCGCACTTTGCCAGTTTGGCAAACAACTTCTTCTCTCGTAGAAGTTGCAGCACAATCCTCAAGTGCTCCTCATGCTCCGCATCACTTCGGGAGTAGACCAAGATATCATCAATGAACACTACCACGAATCGATCTAAGTACGGTCGGAAGATCCGGTTCATTAAATCCATGAATGCGGCAGGGGGCATTAGTTAGCCCAAAAGGCATAACTGTGAATTCATAATGCCCGTACCGTGATCTGAATGCCGTCTTCGGAATATCCTCGGCCTTCACCTTCAACTGGTGGTAACCGGACTGCAAATCTATCTTAGAGAAGACACAAGACCCCTTGCAGCTGATCAAAAAGATCATCGATGCGCGGCAAAGGGTACTTGTTCTTGATGGTCACTTATTTAATTCCCTATAGTCCACACACAATCGAAGTGACCCATCCTTCTTTTTCACGAATAGCACCGGCGCTCCCCAAGGCGACACACTCGGCCTAATAAAGCCCTTGTCCATCAAATCCTGGAGTTGCGCCTTAAGCTCTCGCAGCTCAGCCGGTGCCATCCGGTAAGGAGCCTTTGAGATTGGCGCAGTTCCCGGAACTACGTCAATCACAAACTCAATCTCCCTATCTAGCGGCTGCTTGTCAGCTAGATGGAAAAACATCCGGGAACTCGCGGGCAATAGGGATATCCCCGAGTCCCGGCGCCGCCGTAGGCCCTTCAAACACACTAGCCAAAAAGGCTACACATCCTCGATGGATCATCTGCCTCGCTCGGGAAGTCGAAACTATAGAGGCAAAGAAAGCACTCTGACATCCCCGGTATACCAACATTTCCTGGTCTGGCTCTCTAAAAGTGACGGTCCTCGCGGCACAATCAATGGTCGCAAAAATACCGAGCCAGCCAGTCCATCCCGAGGACCACATCGAAGTCCTTCAATTGTCTCAGGACCAACAGGTCTGCTGGCATAATCCAGGACTCGATTTGCATCGGGCAGGACCAACAACACTCCTCTACGTGCAAGGTGTGATCGGGAATCTGAACCTCTCGTGCACGTGGTAGAAGTCCTACCTTTAACCCATGTAATGATGCAAATGATCTATTGATAAAAGAATGCGATGCTCCAGTATCAATAATGTACGAGTCCTAATGCCAGAAAGTAAGGTGATACCTGCCACCACGTGATCTGCTGCCGAAGAGTCCTCTACCTGCGCAGCATACACTCGCCCACTCTGGGCTGGAGGGCGATACTCCGTGGGATAGGAAGAAGATGGCCTGCTTGCTGGAGCATATGGCCGCTGAGCCGTCGACCGTTGCTGTGATGAAGATGGAGCCGATGCTGAAGAAGGGGCCGTCGATGGCGCATAAGGCAAGTAGCTCGGACGTGGCCAGACTGTCCACATCTATAGCAGCGACCCCACCGCTGGTCGCAGGTGTTGGAAAAAGTGCTGACCTCCACAGAAAATACAATTGCTGGGGGCCCGTGGTTGTCGTGACTGCTGTTGTCGCTGAGGCTGTCGCTGCGACCCACGCTGCGACGGCTGGGATCTCTGCTGCCGCTGCTGCCGCTGCTGGGGCCTCTGGGGTCCACCAGGCCCTCGCCGCTCCGACCGTCCTTGGCCGGAAAACTGAGGCGGTGGCGGTCGGGGCGGCCTCCAGGAACTGGCCTGTCTCCCGTCGTCCTGCGCTGGTCGCTTTCTGTCTGCGCCTTGAGCGACCAGGCCCCCACGTCTGGCGACGACGTGGTCTCCCCTCTCAACCCACTGGGCATGCTCTGCTGCCTCCTCCAAGGTTTGTAGTCTCTGGGCATGCACCAGAGTATAGATCTCTGGGCGCAGGCCCGACTCAAAGAGCTCCACCTGGTGTGGTCCGTCCCTGGCGACGTAAGGTACGCAGTTGAGTAACCGCGTGAACTCCTGAAAGTAGTCCAATGCTGTCCGGTCGCCTTGCTGAAGATTCTTCAGATCATCCTCCAGCTTTTTCTTTATACTCGTGGAAAAGTACGTATCCAGAATCATCCTCTTGAACTCTGACCAGGGTAGCTGTCGAGTGATCTGGAACTCCAGAGGCTCTACCCGACGCCACCATGCATCAGCGTCCCCGTCTAAGCAGTGTACAGCCATATGTACCCTGTACTTCTGGTCAATGAAGAAGTCCCGGAATAACTTCTCCATTGACGAAAGCCAAGTCCCGATCTCCCACGGCTGGGTATTCCGCCCTGAAAACCTGGGCGGTCCCCGCTTACAGAACTGAGTAAGTTTGTCAGCAATCTCCTGCTCCTCCGCAGGAGTCAATGGCCGGATTGCTCCTTGAGCAACAGGGGATGCCGTGGTCACCGGTCCAACTGGGGAAGCCACAGCAGGGGAGGGTGGTACGGGAGAACTCTCAGGGGGTGCAACAACAGGCTGCGCCCTCTGTTCTAACATCTGCGTCAGCCGACCCATGGCCTCCTCCTGACGCTGCACGGCCTCTGCCATCTGGGCCATCTGAGCCTGAAGCTCCTGCACCTCACTCTGCTGGCCCTGCTCGGACTCCTCCGGCTCGGGCTCAGAGGAAGAAGGCTGCGAACGCGTCAACATTCTACGTTGCGGAGGCATCCTACCACAAGAAACCACACTCAGTATCATCACCCCACACGACCCAATCTAGCGAAAGTTAAAGACATTCTCCTATTTCTGTGACTTTATGTTGTCTGCAGCAAACATAACAGTCTACCAGAAGTAGGCTATGTCGATCCCTCTTCCTTCATTGGAAGAGTTAAATAAGCAACACAACGACTTCCGCAAAATTGTCACGTCTCTCGCACCCTATCATCCTAGGGTCTGCCAAAAGCTTAGGGTTTCCTAAGTCCCAACTGACCTATCCCTAAGCTCTGATACCAACTTAATCTGTCACGCCCCGGAACCCGGGCTCGCCAACAGATCCGCCGTGCACACGGGATTTCCCGAGTACACGAAGCGCTGGTAACCTGCTCCGATATAATATGAACAATAAAAGAGCATAATACAGAGCTGAAGTAGGAGAACCACATAGTATTTCAGACTGGGATTACAAATAAAGCTGTAATAAGTACAATAATCTCCCAGCTCACCAAAATAGTACAACCAGCTGGCCAGTGCCAGCCTCAAAGAAAGAAGAAATACCACAGTCTGAGTAAAGAGTACAACATCTGTCTAAAATCCACTCTCGGTCTCATAGGAGATCTATCTACTCAGCGATCCCCTTACCTTTATCAGCCGCTGATAGCCTAGCAGCTCCCGCAGACGACTCTGCAAAATAAGGAAGAAGAAAGAGAAAAACAGTAATGGGGGTGAGAACTACCAGATAAACCAGTAGCCTCCCCTAGTGGGCAAAACCTCAACTCTGATGCACCCACTAGGATTACTAGAGGCCCGAAAGGAAAAAGTGGTAAAGCTGTAAGCAGAACTGCTGAATAAAGGGGAAACCACCACTAGCATGCCTCTAAATGCAGTGCCAAAAGGAATGACTGTATGTATGCATCAGTATCTAACATGCCTGCCTGAATAAACCCAATCTTATGCCACCAGTAAAACTGGTACTGCCTGCTGTGCCTTGCCTGCCAAATCGGGTATGCTGGCCAATGCATAACACCGATAGGGAATGAGAGTCTCAAGGACTCAAGCCTGCCTGTAACACACTCCGGAGTGGCACTCGAGGGGAGCGACCCACACGAGTAAAAGTACCTCAGTAATAAGTATCATAAGTGTCATAAACAGCAGGACTGGATCATGACTATGATCAAAATGGGAAAAGCCATCCACTAAGAAACCCTGATCTGATGCCATAGTACTCAATAAGTGGGAAAAACCATCCACTAGAGAAAAGCCCGATCCCCTGCTGATGCCTAAAATAGACCAGACTCAGCCCCATTCTGATGCAAGGATAAACATCCGGCCGACCGCCTACAGTCCGCGGTTACCGCAACACCCCACAAGTTTATAATCTAACATAACCTTGGCTATACTATCCCAAACCCCTGCTCATACTCGAGCGACAAGCAACTGAAAGCAAAAGAGAGCAATAAAACATGTCAAGTCTTAATATGATAGTGTAGCAATAAATAGTGGCCCTACCTGATGTCCGGGCGTACATGCAACTGTCTTTATTTTAAAAGTTGTAAAATAGTGTCAAAGATTTAAAAAGATTGATTTACTGAATAAAAGTCATTTGCATGCGAGATTATAGCCTTTGTCTTAATCACAGTGTCCCAATATAAGTCATCATATCATCTGTGGGGTTATATTAAATTTTAGGAGAGTTCGTCCCAGCGGTTCTCGTCAATTGTCACATTAGTTCGTCCCAATAGTTCTCATCAATTGTCCTGTTAGTTGTCCTGTTAGTTTGTCCTGTTAGTTGTCCTGTTAGTTTGTCCTGTTAGTTTGTCCCAATGGTTCTTATCAATTATCATATTAGTTTGTCCCAGTAGTTCTCATCAATTGTCATATTAAATTTTAGGGGAGTTCCAGTAATCCCAGTGAGCTTGTCAAAAATGAGGTAAGAAACAACCGCCCACCTCGAGCAGCTCAAACTACACCTCAGGTAGTCTCCTGGTTGTCCACAGTCCTCAAATCCTGCAAATCAACGCTCCCGGTATAAATACAAATCCCAAAAAGCACAATATTTGCTGTTTTTTAAACAGCACAGGAAAAGAGGAGTTTTTCACCTCTAAACAGTGCTCAGGAAAATCCAGAAAAATTATGGTTGCGTTCCTCGCGAAGAGTAGATCAAAATCGACTCTTTAAACACCTCGATCTGATGCTCCTACGCCAAGATAAAAATCGGAGAAGTTGACACTGTCCAGAAATTTCCACAGCAAAAAGAGGGGTCAAAGAGACCTCGGGAAACGTGCCAAAAGTATAAAATGGAGCAAAATGATCAACACGGAAATCGAAGCCCTACCTCTTACGGTCGCGCTGACGCAAAAATCGTCCAAAGATTCCACCCGGTTAGCCCGCAGTGAATATTCGACGGAACTGCGACGGAAAATGGGCCAAAAAAGAAAACCGTCGCAGTGCGCCGCGTCGCAGATATCTCACTATCTGTAACTCCAGAATTTCTGAGTCTTTAGAGAAAGAGAGAGAAGAGAGAGAGGAAGATTTTTCGTAGAGAGCTCAACCTCAGATTCTCTCTCTAAGGGCTCGAAAACCGAGGTGCAAAGAGAGGGGGTGGGGGGACCTCTTATATAGTGGGCCAAAGGGAATATTCCCACACGGGATCCGGATCCGAACAGGAAACACCGAAATGGGCCAACCAGAAAGCGCCACGTGTCCACAAAACAGCAAACAGCCTGTACAGGCCCAATGAAAAATCGCCACGTGGCCACGTGGTGCACATGGCCGGTCCGCGCTCCGGGTCTTCCGGAAGTTGTCGGCCAATAGGATCTTGCCACGTGTCACAGTCCCCGTGGGCTTCTAGAAGTCGGCCAGCCAATGGGAAGCTGCCACGTGGCAGATGCAGGGTTCGGTGCTCCCGGTGCACGCCAGGCCCATGGACCGCGCACCCGAGCCCCCTGCCCGCGCCTGCCCGCGCTGCCCGCGCCGCGCGCCGCCGCCCTCTGCCGCTGTGCCGCCGCTGCGCCGCTGCCCGCCGCCGTGCGCCGCCGCCCGCCGCCGCTCGCCGGTCGCCGGAACAGTAATTCCGGCGGCCGGAGTTACTGTTCCGGCGTGAACAGTACCGAGGTGCCGAAAAATTAAAGTAAATATACCGTTTCGATCGTTTTCGCGCGCTGAGTCCAAATACGATGTCCATTTCGCCAAATTCTCATCCGAAATTTTGCCGAAAGCTCCCGGAAAATTCCATTTGCTCCGATTTTCGCGCAGAGTCTATATTAAATGTCCAATTTCGATTCTACAAGCTCTGTTTCACCGAATAAGCTCCCTGCAGTCACTGTTTAACGTTGCACAGTTCCTGCAGGAGTCTGGATCATCACACCTCGCGCACTGAAAAAGCGACGGTAGAAGCCAAAATCGAAGGAGCGTCGAAGTGCGCCGCGTCGCAGAAAACGCCGATGCCACGGCCTCCAAAAATACCCAAGATCCATCGGAGAGTAGAGGACAAAGTGTAGGAGAGCTCTGCTGAAGGGGGGCTTCAAGAAATCTCCAAAAATCCCGAAATGAGCCACCCAAAGCCTATATATAGGCTGAAATCCGGGTGAAAAATACACTTCGGGGTGCATTTTCCGGGCGCCCAAAATTTTCCGGGCGTCCGAAATTTTCCGGGCGTGAACAGTACCCCAAAATGTACCCCAAACCATCAGCACCCGAATCCACCCCGTTGCGCCACATGTCCCCGCACAGCAAACAGCGGGTTCGGCCAACCCTCTCGCGACATGTGGCCGCGCCCAAGCGCTGCTCCTCCCCGCGTTAACACCTCGGTCGCCGCGCCTATGTGCAAGCATGTCGCGCTGCCGGTGCCCACGCCGTGCACGCATCCCTTGGCACCAGCCACACCTGCTCCGTGGACCGCGCCCAGTGACTTCGGTTTAGCGTTGGTGATTTCCGGAGCCGAAATCGGATTTTCGGAAATAATTTTGGTTGTTATGGCACCGTTTGTGCATAGGATTACACATAGTTAGATGATAGTGCCCGAACATCTTAAATGAGTCGTTCCAGGTTAGCGTGTGAAGTTTCGTCGCATTTGGATTCACGTAGATGCTATTCGGGCCATAGTCGGTCGTTCGGCGGGTTTTCGAAATTTCCGGTAAACCCCGGAGCTTGTGGGAAGTCTACAGTATAATTGTTATGATTATGTAGTGTCGATGGGATGGGTATGAGTGAGTTTGTTACTGATACGAGTTATTGTTCAGGGCCTAGCAGTTTGGCGCCAGCACCCCAGTAGTCTAGCAGGCTTCGGGACTGCCTACACTGATGTGGGTTTATCTTCGGTCCGGGCTTTATCATCTCGGCCCTCTGGGGTACCATATTTGGTCGGACCCCTGTTTTTCATGCTTGCCCTGATCTCGTCTTTGAGCTTTACTTCTATTGATTGCTTGTTGCTCACTTATACTTGGACATATATCATACCTGATTGGTCATTAGTTATATCAGTACAATAGCTTATACTTGGACATATATCATGCCTGCTTGGTCATTACATAGATTTGTGTTTATTCATATATATATATGTTCCTTGTATTCCATATTGCATGAGATGACCTATGATTGATATACAGACATCAGCATCCATGTTGGGTTTCCGGCTTGTTGCCGATTACCCGGTCCTTAGACCGTGAGCTTGAGCATTAGCATTATGATCGCCACGCACCGTTGTACTTCACGTACGCCGTGGGATTGATCCCCCACCGGGCGTTCTTTACCGGTAAAGTGGTCGACAGGATGACCCGTGAGCCCCCGATAGCACCTGTGGGTGCAGGGTAATGTTAGCCCGATAGGTACCGAACAGTAGCTTTAGCCTGAGGTCCTCGTGACCAATAGTGGCATCGATTGGGTATTTGTGTTTCCATTGTTGACGCATAGCTTACATTATCATGTTCTAGCATGTTTTGCTATTATATTTTATACCCTTATCTGCTAAGCATCATGATTTGATTTACCTGCAATCATTCTCTTGTTATCAACTTTTACCTACTGATTTTTTACTATCCGTGGATTATAGTATGCCAGTAGGTACGATTTTCTATTTCTCGGCTCGTCGTGCCCGCTGGGATACATTGTATGTTGTCTCTCACACCCTTTGGGTGACCACCATTTCAGGTCCGTCGGGTGGTGAGATGTCGGGACGTTGATGTGAGCATATCCGATAGAGTCGTCCCCTATTGTATGCCCCGGGGTCGAAACTGCGACCGAGGCTCGCCAACAGATCCGCCGCGTATACAAAAACCCCGCATAAGCGAAGCTTCCAACCTACAAAGAAAAATCTACAGCTAAACAGATATCAGAGCTATAAAATAAACTACTGTAAGTCTCACTTCCATCCACTGTACAACTGGAATAACGATACAATATCCATCTCCCAAAAATGATCAACATACAATATCTTCTGATACAATAACCAAGAACTCAAACAGGGAGGTAAGCTAAAATAATACATCAGTGTACAAGCTCTCATTACAAGTCAGATCCTCACAATACACCAGTCTCTCAAAAGTGAAAATAAAATAATCTACTGACTGTACTACAAATCTCTAATGTGGGTACCGCTACTCTCCAAAGACAGGTAGGGATCTAGCTCGCGACTCCCTCGCCTCGAACAGCAACAGCAGAATCAGCAACCCCCGTAATGACTCTACAAAACAAAGGAGAGGAAAGAAAATAGAGGGGGAGAACCCCCAATGGGTGTGAGAACTACATCAACACGTAGTTCTCAGTGGGTACCGCCACCAAGCCCGACGATCTTCCCACTAAGTCTACTAGAGACATAAGATAACAATGCAGTAAAAACTGAATAAGAAAAGCTGGAGATACTCTACAGCTATCATACCTCTATCTAAATGCTCAAAGGGAAAAACCAAAGAAAGACATGTAACCACTCGCACATGAGGTGCGCAATCGACCCAATCGAGCTGACTGTCACATCTAGCCTAGTCAAGCCTGCGCCTCCCTAGTGTATCAACGTAGGGTCCCCTAGTGTCTCAACGTAGGGTGTCCAATCGGACTAACTAACCCCTCGCGCAAAACTGCCTCAACAGGCCAAACATCGCATCCACTGCGGCATCTCACGGGGTGCTCCCCCACTGAGGAAAACGACGCGATATAGAGTATCAAACAGTGGCACATGCAGGCTATAGTCAAAATCCACGCTCTCTCTCCCAGAACGGATAAACTCGGGATCCTTAACATCTCGAACAAGGCCGGAGTACCCTCAACGACGCAGCTAATAAAGCTCTCACGAATTCCGAGACACTAGCGACACAACTACTCGTGACGCAGAACTCACTGGCTGGAGATACTCCACAGCCGGGACCACCGTCGACCCAAACGGCTCCCAAAATGAGACACCCAACTCATAGACGAGAAGAACTGACTGACACAGCAAGGGTCCGAGAATCCCGTTAGGCCGGTGCCTAGAACCCTGATCAAATAAGAACAGACTCCAGGCTCAGCCTTTCGAAGTTCTCGACCCCTTACAGTTCAGGAATTCGACTCCCTCGGTTAAAGCAGGAATCCAACGCAACACACTAAACTCACGGGCTGGAGATGCTCCACAGCCGGGATCGACCCGCAACTCGAGGTCTAACAAAACTGGTCGGACAACACTCAATGACCTGGGACCACCGTCATCCAAACGGTTCCCAACAACACTGACCGGAAGATAGTCTACGGTCCGGGATCACCGTCTACCCAAACGGCTCCTAACAACACCGACCGGAAGATACTCTACGGCCCGGGATCACCGTCTACCCAAACGGCTCCCAACAACACTAGCACCGATCTAAGCTCAGCTACCAAACTCCACTCAGCCCCCAGGCACGAGTGCAACATACGTTCCACAATAACCTAACTTCTCGGCCCACTACCCGGGCGAGGAAACACTAAGTCCAGAAAATAACCGAAGTGTGGGATGTCTAAGCATAAAAGAACCTAGCACAAGTGAAGGTTCTCTACTAGTCTGGTTTCAACATGCATCATATGACAGGGTGCTAGGTAAAGTTCCAATAATAGCATGTAATTAAACATAGCATAAATAGAATATCCCATATCTCACAACATGCTTTCTATCTCCTCTAGCATGGAATAAACATATCCATTAAACATCATACGAGGTATCAAATTCACTAAAGTATGTACAATAAAACAAGTAAGCATCAATCCACATGATCTAGGCCAATTCCTCATGCTTACATCTCAATCCTAGAGATTGTACATATAATCATGCATGCTATCGATCACAATGGGTAACACTCCCTTAGGTAAGCTTCTATTAATCATCATCATGAATAACTCATATTGCAATTCTCATAAAACATAACATGGATATTACTCATGCAATTCTCAAACAGATACCGGTACTAAGCTTACCTCTCAATCACATACATAGGTACACTAACATGCATGCATTCTATCAGATAGAATTAGAGAACCGTCCACCGGTTCTGGAGACGAAGTAACCCATATGAAACGCTTTCCGTAGGCAAAGCTGAAGTCGGTGAAGTGCGCAGTCACTCACTAACAAAAACTGCCGAAACTACACCCTCGGCACTCAGTCGCACAAGCCGCTGCTCCAACTAACATCACAACCACAACACACTAATCAATACCCCACACACACCAAACAACGTTTGCTGTTTTTACAAAACAGCAAAGAGAAGGGGCCTTTTCATATGCGTGCAGTCCTTCGAAAAATCAAGAAAAATCACGGTTGCTATTCTCGTGATGAGTAGATCCAAATCGAGTATTTATACATCTCGTTCCGACACCTGTAGGCCAAGATACGCACAAAACATCGCGGTAAGCCAAATTCCCTCACAGTCACAAGTCTGCGGGAATCAGTCACGAAGAAACTTAAATATCACCTTCTAAGTGTCCTCCAAAAATTCCAATAAAAATATGGTCACGTTCCTCTCGAAACGTAGATGTCGATCGAGTCCTCACAGGCTGAATTCCGACAACCGGGCACCAAGATAAAAATCCAAGAAGCTCCGCTGCCAAAACATTGTCGCAGAAAAAGGGGGTCAAAAGATGCCTCGAAAAGCCCACCAAAAACTTGAAACGGAGCAAAGTGATCAACACGGAAATCGAAGGCGTACCTCTCATGAACGCGCTGCCATGAAAATCAGCTCAAAATTCCATCGGGGTAGTCCAGGGAGCTTCGCTCACTGAAAAGCGACGGTAGAAGCCAAAATCGAAGGAGCGTCGAAGTGCGCCGCGTCGCAGAAAACGCCGATGCCACGGCTGTAAAGTACCCGATTTTCGGCACATAAATAAATGTAAATGAAGATGGTATGAAATACTATTGTTATGAAAGTTAGGGAAGTAAAGAACATTTGGACGCGAGTTGGGCCCAAATTGGGTTAAAATGGAGAGATCTGGAATTTTATTAGAGAAAGGGGGCCCAGATTTTTAGTGGAAAGTTCACAGTGTCGGAAAATTCCGAGAAAATTACGGGAGCCCCGTAAATAGGTTTTAAGACCACAGAAAAAGTTTCGCGTTGATCGGATGCCTGATAGTGAGAACGGGCTCCGCCAACAGTGTCGAAAAATTCTGAGAAAATTTGGGGAGCTTCGTAATTATGTTTTAAGGCCACAGTAAAAATTTCGGGTTGATAGGATTCTGGATTGCGAGAACGGGGTCCGCCAGCGATTCTGGATACAGCGAGGCTTTTGGTGGCCCAGAAATGGCCCAAACTGAAAATTTAAAATTTTCTGTGGTAAATTAAGCCGAAACGAAGCCGCCTGTCAAATTTGGACGGAAACAGACGAAAAACGGACAGAAAACGAGACAAAAACGGATTTTCCAAGGCGTCGGCGCGCGGATCGAGGCACGCATGCGTCCTGCGCAAGGCGCGCAGCAGGCCCGCGTGGCCTCGTGGCGCAGGAGGCGCGGCGTGGGGGGAAATTCGAATTTCGAATTTCCTCGCCACGTGGCGATCCCCCATTGGGGGGCTTTGTGCACCGGGTCCAATGAAACTCCTTCTTCTTCTTTTTTTTCTTCTTTCTTCCTTCTCCCCGCAGCTTCTCTTTTCTCATTTTCTTCTCCACCCGAGCACTAGAGAGAGAGAGAGAGAGAGAGAGAGAGAGGGGGAGGGAATCTCGTGGGTTGGAGCGGCACGTCGGCGACCTCGTGAAGCGCGCGAAGTGCTCCAAAAATCAGATGGGCGACGCGACTCTGTCGAGGTAGGTCCCGCGTGTTAATTTTGTGGTATTTTTGGCACAATTTTTTTAGCCTCCTTTTGGACATTAGATTTGACCCCCTGTGCCGTTTGCGTGTTAGGGACCGAGTTCTACTGTACCGTTGCTGCCCGGACTGTCGCAGGCAGTTTTGGCGTGTCTTGTTTTGCGTGCAAGTTGTAGAAAATGCACCGTTTTACGTGCGGATTCGGCGAAAATGCACAGTTTTGGGCGCAAATACGGAGAACATGCACCGTTTTGCGTGCAACATTGAAAGAGAAAAGTGCACCGTTTTGCGTGGCAACCCGAGGTACGTGCTCCGTTTAGCGTGCCGGTTGTGTTATCGCGCACCGTTTTGCGTGCAGTCTCTAATAATATACATCGTTTTTCGTGCAGGGATAGAAAAACATGCACCGATTTGCGTGCAACGTGGAAAAAGCAACGTGCACCGTTTTGCGTGCCAACCCGAGGTACGTGCTTTGTTTTGCGTGCCAATCGTGTTATCGCGCACCGTTTTTCGTGCCGACCCTAATATTTTGCATCGATTTGTGTGCAGGACTAGAAAAGCGTGCATCGTTTTGCGTGCAACCCTACAGTCGAACGTGCACTGTTTTGCGTGCAGATTTGAGGTACGTGCACCGTTTTGCATGCAGGTTGAGTTGACGCGCATCGTTTTGCGTGCCGACTGAAGTGGCGCGCATCGTTTTGCGTGTGAGTTTTTCTGACGCACACCGTTTTGCGTGCAGGTTTGGTGGACGTGCACCGTTTTGCGTGCAGACTCGAGGGAGGTGCACCGTTTTGCGTGCAAGCTCGAGGGAACAAGTGGAATCGCGCGGAGACCAATTGCAAGTGTTTACAAGCAATTGGGTACACTACAAGGTGGGGAATTCTGCCGAAATTGGGTGACCTCTCCCCTTGCTCCTTTGCTTTTCGATTCGAAGCATGATAGTAGCCTGTTAGAGGCGTTAGGTAATTATGAATAAGATTGCATGTTTAGAGGAACACAGATGAAAAGAGCAACTGTTGGTTGCCAATAATAGATGATATATGTGCATGTGTAGAGAAATTTAGAGAAAAAGTGATATTTATGATTTATCCACAATATGGGATAAATTTGTATGTGTAGATGGACACAGATGATAAATGCAACTGTCGGTTGCCAAAAGGAGATAATTCATTTTCATGTGCAAAAAGGACTTAGAGGATAAATATTATTTTTATGATGGATATGAAAATAATTGCATGCGTAGAAATGAGTAATTACTTGATGACTGTGATCATGTTAGGGTACAACCCTAGGAATCATGTGATATAAGGGAACAGAACTTGTTGGTAGTAAGACTAGGAGAAAACCTAGTTTAGGGGTTTGACGAGTGACATCAACTTAGGAGTTATCCTAGGAAGGATGAGTGGCATGGTGTTAGGTGATAACCTAAGGACACTGGATAGAGTGATCAACATAGAGTCAGAAAACTCTAGGGTGTATATGACATGGAACTTAGGTAAAGAGAACCTAAGGAGAACTAGTGTTCAACATAGAGTCAAGGAACTCTAGGATGAGTATGACATGGAACTTAGGTAAGGAAACCTAAGGTGAACTAGAGGTCAGCATAGAGTCATGGAACTCTAGGACAAGTATGACATGGGACTTAGGTAAAGGAACCTAAGTTGAGCTAGAAGAGTTTAAACTCACAGACAGGAAATAGAGTCAAGTTGACTCTAGGATTCAGTAAGGAATCAGGAGGATGGAAAAGGTGGATCAAGTGTGGAGATATGAAAGGGAAAACAGAAAAGTAGAGTCAATGTAATTCTAAGATAACAGTGGAACATGGAATTAGAGTCAGTGTAACTCTAAGTTAATGGTGAAGCAGGAAAACAGAGTTTAGTTAACTCTAGGATTCAGTGAGGAATCAGAAATGTGGGATGAGATCCCCAGTTTAAAGAGTTGATCAAATATAACCCTAGAAGGTCATAGGGTGTCTGGGCAAATGGATAATAACTTTAACTTCAATTTGAGTTAAAGAAATAAAAGAGAAATGTTTAAGAGTCCAGGAGACTCTCTAGTTATCCTTATGGCAAGACCTAGGATAAGAGGAAAAAAAAATTGTTGCTAAAAGGCAAAGATTAAAAGCAAGCTAAAAGTGGCTAAAAGCATAAAGAAAATGTAATTGGCGCCTTCGAATTTGAGACTCGTCAAGTGGAGCAGGACTTCCTGGGCAGTGACCCGTCGGACGAGGTACTTTCGAATGGCTAAAAGTGAAAGCAAGGAGCTAAATGCTCAAAGAAAAGAGAAAGTGATTTGCCAGTGGCAAAAAGGGAGCTATAAGCCTGAATAAGAAAGGAAAGCAAGTGTTCAAAGGCAAAGAGGCTAAGAACTAAAGTAGAAAGAAAAGAAAGAAAATATAAAAAAGATAAAATGGGCGTACCTTCGGGGGTGAAACGTAGATCTTGTCGGAGCCATGGGCAGTGTCCCTCTCCCGGGCAGTGACCCGTATGACAAGTTCCCCGTTGGGCGGGGTAACACTTGCGGGTGTTATCGGCAACCTTAGAAATCTTATCTTATGGTAGCAAGACTACCGGGCTCGGGCCCGTTGGATAAGAATTTCCGAGGGTTAACTTGAACTAAAGCACCAGAATCTAAAGAATAAAGAAAAATAGAGTGGCCAAGGTGGCCGGGTTAGTTGGACCCTGTATTCAGCGGCATAGTGGCCGAGTTGGTGCTTAGCAGCCTAGTGTGTCTAAACAGAGTAGTGCTGGGTAGATGGTTATACACAGATAGTGTAGTGATATGTTATATTGCATAGCTGCATTTTGATATTGAGGATTTAGTTTCCTAGCACTATTATTATTGCTTCCATTGGACCAAGTGGTGTAGGACACTTTTTCTCGGTGGTTGAACCCACTGGGAACTCTGTCGGAGTTCTCACACCCCTTGGGTGACCCCCCCACAGGTTTGGGTATGGATACAGCGGATGAGACGGTTCAGATGCAGACGGCGAGGCATACGACAGGGGCAAGGGCCCAGCAGCATAGAGACCTAGAGGGTCTAGCAGAGGTATCCCTTTTATATATTTCTTGAGTGAACTTTGTATGGTGAGGAATTTATGTAAAGGAATTGTAATAAATTAATTTGCAAGTTCAGAGATGTAAAGTGTAACAAATTTAATTCATGGTTCACTCTTGTATGCTTTCATTACCGCTTAAACTGTTTGTTTATAAAATAAAAGTTCAAATTTATAGTGATTTTTAGTACTCTGATATTGAGCTTCCGCATATACTTGTTGTATGATTATGGATATTACCGTTCCTTTCGGGTAGTGAAAGGTCATACCTGATTGGCGGGTCTGTTGGCGTGCCCGAACCGTACAAATTGGCGGACTCGGGGCGTGACAACGGCCTCCAAAAATACCCAAGATCCATCGGAGAGTAGAAGACAAAGTGTAGGAGAGCTTTGCTGAAAGGGGGCTCCAAGAAATCTCTAAAAATCCTGAAATGAGCCACCCAAAGCCTATATATAGGCTGAAATCCGGATGAAAAATACACTTCGGGGTGCATTTTCCGGGCGCCCGAAATTTTTCGGGCGTGAACAGTACCCCAAAATGTACCCCGAACCATCAGCGCCCGAATCCACCTCGTTGCGCCACGTGTCCCTGCACAGCAAACAGCGGGTTCGGCCAACCCGCTCGCGACGCGTGGGCGCGCGCTGCTCCCGCCCGCGTCAACTCCTCGATCGCCGCGCCCACGTGCGCGCACATCGCTCTGCCGGTGCCCACGCCACGCACGCATCCCGAGGCACCAGCCGCACCTACTTCGTGGACCGCGCCCAGTGCACCAGCCAATCCAAAGCTGCCACGTGTCCACAACGCGCCAACAGGAAGACGCCACGTGGCACACCACCCTCCCTGCACCGCGCCTGCCCGCGCGCCTGCCCGGCCCGCGCACCGCCCGCACCTGCTCCCGTGGGCCAAGCCTACTGCGCCACGCCTCCTGCTCTGCCACGTGGCGTACGGCACCAATAGGAAGCCGCCACGTGGCACAGCCCCTCGGTCCACCGGTCCACTATGCACCCGAAAACACAGAAAACTTCCGGGTGTCCGGACTCAGAAAAATACATCCAAATAGCCTATTTCCATCGTTTTTTCGCGCTGAATCCAAAAACGGCCTCCGTTTTTTCCGAAACTCATTCCAATTTTTGACGTGGAGTCCTTTTCTTGAGTCCGCTTCGCGCACTAACACCTCCATCACACAGCCTAGGCCTCCAAAAGCCGCTAGTCCAACTGTAATCCACTCGTGGGGATTCGGGTCCTCACACCTGTTGCCAGCTTCGACTGGCCTAGCTTTGACTTTACAGTTAGACCATTATGGATTTGATCTATTGATGTTGGATTTATGATAGCATGGTTGTTGTTATTCAGGTGTTCATGGATTATGAATATGATTTAGTTATATCTCAGTACGTGTTGTTTAGTACTCTGATTGTATATGTTATACTTGCCTAGCCGTGCATGTATAGGGGAGACTCTGTCCGAATAGACAGAGATACATGTGGCGATCTGTTCATACCCTGATTTTCAAGTTTATACACTGATTTAAAAAAGAAAAAAATTTAGACCACTTTTCAAAACTCGGGACGTGACATATATATATATATATATATATATATATATATATATATATATATATATATATATATATATATATAATATATGATTAGGCTGCTTTTAAAGCCCGGGGCGTGACATGATGCCTTCAGCCGATGGCATTCGTAACGTCTTGTGTACTTTCGTAATTGAGACCGGTCTGGATCGGGACGCAGACCACTCTTCGGTTGACCCATTCTTCCATCGGCTGATGTCTCCTGCCAATTTTTAACGCCACGTGTCACTTCCTCCTATGGTAGAAAAATCTGGTCTCAACAATTATATAATATATAATAAAATATATAAATATTTATATTATATAATATATTATATAAATATATAAATAATATATTATATAATATATAAATTATATATATAATATAAATATATTATATAATATATAAAAATATTATATATTATATAATAATTAAATATATAAATATTATATATTTTAAATATTTATTACCTTATATAATATTTTATTTTATTTTATATGGTATATTTTAGAAAAACATATAATATAAATAAATTTATAAAAGTAATAATAATAATAATTATTATTATTATTATTATAAAAGTATTATTATTATTATTATTATTATTTTATATTATAAATTATTTTAGAATATTATAAAATTATATATATAATATAACCATACTTTTATATTACTTCAATTATTTTTAATAAACTAACCGGGAATTATCCTATTCCTCTAAAATGGTAGAATAGTCGCTTCCGGATTATTCTAGAATCATCTAGAATAACTCGGTTTGACCGGAATAGCTACTCTTGTTATTTTTTTACAACGTTTGGCGGAATAACGAAAATAACTTTTATTATTTCTGATTTATTCCGAAACCAAACTGAGCCTAAAGAAAATATCTAAACTCTTGGAAGGATAAATGTAAATTAAATTTACATCACATTTTTTGATGTAAAAATAAATTTTTTTTTTTATATTTTTATACTTTATTTTTAAAAAAAAATAAAAAATTATATAGATTTTCTTTAAAAATATATATATTGTTTTGTTGCAATCTATGTTTTTTTTTTTTTTTTCTTTTTTTTTTTCTTTTTTCGTGGAGATGGCAAGAGGCCCAAGAAAGGGTGCACCGGCCATATGCCCAATCTCAACTCCGCGTCAGAAGAGAACTAGATTGCGATGTAGTATGGGCATTTCTATCAATTTTGCGGATAGCATTTCTATCAAATTTGCGTATCTGTATCAGACACTCACGTATTCGTGTTAGACTTATTTTCGACATGAATATTTTTTGGACCAACGTTCAATACCGATTCATAGTGCATGCATATATATATATATAGTCCGGCTATTGTGCTTGTAGAAGCACCAAGCAATTGGAGCTTATAAATTTTGTACCGTTACATCTAATCCTTTGATTAATTCTACTATTTAGATCATACTATTTTACCAACTACCCACTAAACCCAAGGGGCCCACCATCATCATAACCGCACATTCCTACATCCAAGAGTAAAAAACTCATAAGTATAAATAACTAGGTGCTTTTACAGACATAGAAGCTCAATTATATATATATATATATATATATATATATATATATATATATATATATATATATATATATATATATATAGCGTAAGATTATAAATAATTTAACTTTTTGATAAGTATATACAAATTTTATTTTAGACAGTATAAATAAATTATATATAGTAAAATTATTTTTTAAAAAAGTATATGAGCTATCAATAGAAATTTTATTAATTTTTATTTGTATAAAAAAATATAACAATATTTTACTAAAATTTATATTTTTAATATAATAAATATATATTATTATATTATTAATATTATATTTTATTATTTATCTTTAATTTTATGTTCTAAATTTTTATAGCTCTCAAGTGGTGGTTTCGGAATTTTTTCGTATCTCATGTTCTATATTAGTATTTATACTTTTTAGCCTGGTTATACACTACGATAAAATTATACTATAATGATACTTTAAGTGTCTCTAAAATTTTAAAAAAATATTACTGACAAAGATACCGATACTTATTATTAATGTCGCTATATGTGTAGTCGTTAGGATGTATAACGACACATTATTATTATAATGCGTCTCAAAAATATATCTTTATAATTTAATTTTTAAAAAAAGATGAAATATAGATGGGATACTTGTATAAAAATATCACAAAAATATATCTCTATAATCATTATAATAAAATTAGATTATAGGGACACATTTTTATGACACTTTTGTAGAAGTGTCATATTTATTTTTCATCTATATCCAAAATTAGATTATAAAGATATATTTTTAGGACACATTACAATAATATATCGCTATACACTCTAACGACGACCCATATAGCGACACTAATAATAAGTATCGATATTTTTAAAAGAGATATTTTTTTTTCATATTTTAAAAACAGATAAAAATATCGCTATAGAATAATTTTATGAGCAACGCTACATGTACACCCCCAAAGGGGTGTACATCTTACACCCACCCATCGAAGGGTGGGGGGTCACTTCACAAATTGTGAAGTGACCCCTCACCACACCCCACCCATTGGATGGGTAGGGTGTGTGATGTACACCCCCAAATGGGGTGTACAAGTAGCATTTTCCTAATTTTATTATAGAAAATTTAATTTTGTTGTAGTAATGATCTTATAATATTTTCTATAGTCGTATACGCTTTCAACTATCTCTGTGTTTAATTTCCAGCTTTCCTACTTTGTCGATCGCCTCTGAATACCTACACTTGCAGATTGAAGAAGCGAACGACTTTCGCGTGAACGATTGGGCGAAATAAACATGCCCTAGCTCCTCATATCAATCAAATTAAGTTCTGAGGTGTTTACTCATATAATGTTATGCTCTCTATCACGTGAAATGTTCCTACTATATATGATATGATATCCTTTGTAGTTGCATTTTGGCCTTCCGTTTTTAGATTACCAATTTTTGGATCATTTTTAATGCACTACCAAAAGTACTAAAGAAGAAAAAAAAGCCTTTTTTAAAAAACTAAAATAAACTCTTTTGGGCTAAATTATTATCTTAATTTGTACAAACCAAGCGTCATCTCACTCTGATCTAAATTAGCCAAAGAGAATAATTAGAAATATTTAAATTACCTACACTACAGTAAAATTAGATTATAGAGATATATTTTTATGATATTTTTGTACAAGTGTTTCATCTATATTCAAAATTAGATTATAGGAACATATTTTTGAAACACATTACAATAATTAACGACTGCATATATATAGCAACACTACTAATAAGTATTGGTATTTTTTGTAGCGATATTTTTTTCAGATTTAGAAATATTTAAAAATATCGCTATGTTATATAAATCAATAAATATAAAAAAGACCTTATATACTATAATAATATTTAATCAAAATAATTAATTTGTCTAAAATAATTAACATGAATGAAAATAAATTTGTAACTTAAATTCCTTAATTACTTCTTTAACAAATATTGCAATCTTATCTGACATTATAGGAGTGTCTAAGTAAACATTTCCTACATAATACAAATCACATTATTGTTAAAGGAAATAATCTCCACATACTTACTGCCATATGTGCATTCATTCACCTTCCATATTCTTCTTAATTATGTACCATATTTATCATTCATTCTTTTTCTTTTGGGGTTGATTGATAATTTACCATGTAAGTCTTATTCTTGTATTATATAAAGGGTGTAAACCCTCATGAATGATAGGGTGAAAACCCTCATGAATGATATATTCAATTAAGTCCAATTCTACCTTTTCCTAGTTATTATGGTATCGGAGCAAGGTTACTCCAATTACTCTAGACGATAGGTTATCTATCTCAGTCGATATCATCGATTCCATCCAGCATTGCGCGTTGTCGTCGACGTTGTCACCACCGTACTCAGAGCCTGTCTGCCCGATCGTCATTATCACCGTACTCAGAGCCTCGTTATAAGCCTTTTTCCGATGTACACCATGACATGCGATCCAGCCCTACTGCACCAGCCTCACGTCCATCGCGTGACCTGTCACAAGTACAATGCAACTACTGAAGCAACTAAGAATGGCCAGCACCGTCTCCTGCTCCGCTGGCACCGTCTCCTGCTCCGCTGGCACCTTCGTCGGCTCCACTGGCACCGTCTCCTGCTCCGCTGGCACCGTCTCCTGCTCGGCTGGCACCGTCACCGGTCCCCGCGGCGACTTCGAATTCTCTGTCGCCAGCGCGGAATGCACCGGGAGGGTTTTCGCCGCCCTCGTCTCCTCCGGCGCCTTCGCCGCCCTCGTCTGCTTCCCCTGTTCTGAAAGCATCTGGAATTGAGATTGCATAACCAACCTCCCCCCAAACCCCCCGCTACGTCCCCGACCCCGACCCCTCCGTTACCTCCCCCGCCGTCTACTTCCCCATATATTCCATCAATATATTCCTTGGAGCGTTTTCGGACTCTGGTATCCAAACTTCAGCTGATTTCCAACAAACCATCTTCAGTTTGAGGGGGGGTGTTAAAGGAAATAATCTCCACATACTTACTGCCATATGTGCATTCATTCACCTTCCATATTCTTCTTAATTATGTACCATATTTATCATTCATTCTTTTCCTTTTGGGGTTGATTGATAATTTACCATGTAAGTCTTATTCTTGTATTATATAAAGGGTGTAAACCCTCATGAATGATAGGGTGAAAACCCTCATGAATGATATATTCAATTAAGTCCAATTCTACCTTTTCCTAGTTATTAATTATAAAGGCTTGAGAAATGAGACACTACTATAGAAATTCATTTATCTTCAACAATAATAAATACTAGTGCAATTGATAACTATTAGTTATAATAATAATTTTTTACAATAAATAAAAATTATTGCAAATTATTGTTATAAATTTTTTAATAAAAAATAACTATATATTGTATTTTCATAATGGCACAAAATGTTACAATAAAATATATTCTATAATATTTATTTTTTGATGTAAATAAATAAATAAAATAAAATAAAATTATTGCAGTGAGAGTTATGAGAAAGATATATAAAGAGTGCGAGGTGATGCTATGCCAGTGTTTTAGATTACAAAAATACTTGGATTCTGCAAAAATGTGCTTATATTTTTCTATAATTTTGAGGACACACAATTTTTTTTTGTGCATGTAACAATCTTATTTCTTAAACACCAACAAAATTATTAGAATTGCTTGTGCACGAGACTATTCTTATTTGTGTATCAAAAAAATTTAGATTGTAATCTATATAATCCTAGCTCCATCGATCCTATCATTGTAACAATTAATCTCTCTAGAATTTATTCAATTTTTTTAAAAATTTCAATATAAAAAATAATAAGGCTGGTGAAAAAATTTATAAGCTTTGGATAAGTGTGTTGTAAAATTATAATAAAATATAATTATAAAAAAAGAGCAATATTATATATATATATCCTAAATGAAATGTATATCACACACTCTACTTAATCTAACGGTGGAGACTAATTTATTGATCACTTCGAATTTACCGGGGAAATTTTTCTCACTCTTGACAATTGAGATGTAAAAGTAGTGTTAACCATTTAAAAAAAAAAAACTAAAGAATTTATAGAGATAACATTCCGAACAAAAAGTAGAATTGTTTTAGTTCTTGTGGCAGAGAAAAGCAGCAAAAAAGTAGGATCCAGCTCATTTGAACCCAAGAGGGACGCAGACCCCTCACCAAACTACACACTACACACTGCTATTACTTTCCCTCTTTACTTAGGATGCAAATGGCAAATGGATCCGGATTGGTTCGTTTTGAATATTGGGGTTACATGTATATGCGTTTCTCTTTTTGAATCGTTTTGGATCCATTAAAAATTTAATTTATTTTGGTTCTAAATTTCTAATACATTCTCGATCTCTCTGGATGAGGTGGTAATTAAATAGTGTGAAAATTAAGCAACACAAAATTTAATCCATCCGTAAAAGGTAGGACGAGAGACGAGGGACCCCCTTCTTTACATCCCTATATATGCATGATTTTATACACGGTACATTTGAACACATCCTCATTCTCTCTTTGTAACAAAACTACCACTTGCACTACCATCGATCCTGGTTTCCTCTCTTCTTCTTTTTTTTATTCCCTCTATTCCTTCCTACACCACGATCCGAAACCATGCCCTACGGCCGACTCCACTCCTCCGACCCCCAGCCCGTTCCAGGCACTCGCTGCAGTCGACTTCTCGTCTTCGTAGCCCTCCTCGCCGCTCTCCTCCTCCTCGTCGCCTCTGCCGTATCGGCCGTGATCATAATTCACACCCAGCCGGGGCCGCCGGTGGGATCGGCCCCGATGCAGGCGATCTCCGACGCGTGCGCGTGGACCCGCTACCCTGCGCTGTGCGTGGGCTCGCTCGCGGCGTTCCCGGGCGCGACGGACGCCGCGGGCGCGCGCGACCTCGTCGGCGTCGCCCTCAACATGACGCGCCAGCGCGTGGAGCGCGCGCTCTACGGCGCGTCCGCGCTCGGCGGCGCTCCCATGGGGGCGCTCGCGCGCGCCGCGTACGCCGACTGCATGGAGCTCCTCGCTGACTCCCTCGACCAGCTCTCCGACTCCCTCCTCGCCGTCTCTCCGTCCGCATCGCCGCATAGCCGAGGCGCCTCCGACGAGGACGTCCTCACCTGGCTCAGCGCAGCACTCACAAACCAAGTACGCGCATGTATATATGCTAAATATATAATAATATTCAAAATACCATAGCTTAAAATTTATATTACACCAGGACACGTGCACGGAGAGTATTGAAGAAGCCCGCGACGAATACATCAAATCGCAGATGCTTGATAAGTACCTTAAGGACCTCTCCGAGCTGGTTAGTAACTGCCTCGCCATCTTCGCGGCCGTGAGCAAGAACGGAGAGTTCACGGGGATCCCGATCCAGAACAAGAAGCGAAGGAGAAGGCTATTGAGTAGCACCACTGGTGACGAATTCCCCGATTGGGTCGGAAGAAGCGACCGCCGACTTCTTCAGACACCTGCCTCGTACATTCAGGCCGATTTCGTCGTGTCGACAGACGGACAGAACGGGACGTACAAGGAAGTCGGACAAGCCGTCAAGGCGGCCCCCGAGTACAGCTCGACTCGAGTTATTATCTATGTCAAGGCCGGGCGGTACGAGGAGAATGTGAAGGTCGGCCGGAAGAAGACCAACCTCATGTTCGTCGGAGACGGCGAGGGCGTTACGGTCATCGCCGGATCCCGCAGCATCTACGATAACTACACGACCTTTCAAACTGCAACATTCGGTATTTGTATATATATATATATATGCATCTCTGATCAACTTCAAAATTTGAAATCGCAGTTCCTTTATTATTATTAATTTATTTATTATAATTCGTCGTAGCGGGAACCGGAGCGGGGCTCATAATGAAGGACATGACGATAGAGAACTGGGCCGGGCCACAAATGCACCAGGCGGTGGCTCTCCGCGTGGGGGCGGACCGCGCCGTGGTGTACCGGTGCAACATAACTGGATACCAGGACACGCTATACGTGCACTCGCAACGGCAGTTCTTTCGCGAGTGCGACATCTACGGCACGGTCGACTTCATCTTCGGCAACGCAGCAGTGGTGCTCCAGAACTGCAGCCTCTGGGCCCGAAAACCGCTGTCTATGCAGAAGAACACGGTCACGGCCCAGAGCAGGAAGGACCCGAATCAGAACACGGGAATCTCTATCCACGATTGCCGATTGCTGGCGGCGCCGGAGCTGGAGACGGTAACGTGGGACTACCCTACCTACTTAGGCCGCCCGTGGAAGCAGTATTCGAGGACGGTGTACATGCTGTCCGCCTTGGGGCATCATGTCGATCCGGCCGGGTGGATCGAGTGGAACGGGAGCTTCGCACTGGATACACTGTACTATGGAGAGTACATGAATTACGGGCCCGGGGCGGCCCTCGGAAATCGAGTGCAGTGGCCTGGATATAGAGTGATCACGCTCCCCGAAGAGGCCAGTAAGTTCACCGTCGCCCAGTTTATTTACGGCTCCTCTTGGCTGCCGGCCACCGGAGTCGCCTTCCTCGCCGGTCTCTCCTTATAGTTTTTTTTTTTTTTTTTTTTTTTTTTTACCATATATAGGCTGGCTGAGGTTCTTTAATTTAATTTTATTTTATTTTATTTTAAATTATGGGAATGTTATTAATTAGCTCGAAATCTATGGTCCACATGCAATTAATGCAAGTTGTACGTACATGCATGATCTATTTTGTTAAGTTGTTTTTTAATTGGTTAATTTTGTTCACTTAATTATTAAGGTATAATTAATATTAATTAATTGCTTCTATATTTTAGTGAGATTTAATTAGCTAGGAGCTTAAGAAGCTGTACATGTGGGATTAAAGTTGTTTTTTATGGAAGTGGTGTTATTTATTGACAAGTGCTGAGCATACATTCTCCCTAGTTCTCCGGTTATTTGGGTTCATTATTTGTGTGTAAATATGACTGTTTCTAAGTCAAAATGATGCGATTTATTAGGATAATTACATAATCCACTAAAATTGCTTACTATTTGAGCACGAAAAACCATTTTTTTTTAAAAAAAAACGTTAAGCCAAAACTGTTTAATATATATATATATATTAGCATGAAAAATATTTTTAATTAATATAAAATTATGTGGGCATAAGTTCATGCAGATTTTTTTGTTTTAATTTTTTTCTATATATGATGAACACAATTGGGGAACCACAAAGTGCATGTTTCCAAAACAAATATAGTGTAATTAGGATAAATTCTCTGTGACCTGTTTGGTTCGGGTATAAATTTAAGAGATATAAATTTGTTTATATCTGTGATAGCTTGTTATTCCGGAATAATTAAGTATAAAAGTTAAATTATATTTGGTTAAAAAGTTGGTATTTTTTTTAAATAAAAAAAATTATATTTGGTTAAAATTATAGGATAGTAGAGAATAGTGAAAAAAAAAAATGATAGATTTTTTATTAAAATGTCAACTTTACCCTTACCTTCTATATATATAAAAATTAATTTTAATTATTATAAATTAAATAAAATGATAATTTAATTATAAATAATAAATTATATCTTACCTAAACAAAATAATTTTTTATATTTTATAGTATATTTTAGTAAATAATAATTAGTAAACAAAATTAGTAAATATAATTAGTAAATAATATATTTTAGTAAATATAGTCTCAAATGAGAAGGTAAGCTAAAGTAAAAGAAAGAAAATTTCATTTATTGTTCCTAGATATAAACCTTATTCCGGGGAGAGTGGAATAGAGCTTAACGGATTATTCTGAAATAACCCGTTAAGTAGAGAATATTTTAAACTTTTATCCCTAAATTTTTTTTAGAATCGTTTGGTAAAAATTGAGGGATAAAAAAAATTATTCTTTCTTTATCCCCAACCAAATATGGCCTATTAATTAGTATATTTTCGACCGTACTGTGGAATACAGTGTTATACAGTGTTGTTCTCTGAATAAACTTTTATCAAGTGAAAAATAGTAATACAATTTCTTTTTGTTGTATATATAATAAAAATATACAAAATCAGAATTTTTTTTATTGTTCAAGTAAAAGTTCTACATCTCTTTATTTTCCAAAGTGCCACTAAAGAGTATACTAAAGGTCAATTGGGCTCTCCATTGAGCATCTTCCTTTTTATTCACATTTTTTTATTTTGGAACCATCCTACGCAAAATGTCGAATAATTATAGGTAGTTGCATTATTTGGAATTAGATGCCATAATCTAAAGTGGATTCCGCACTCATGTGAACCAAAAGAACAATCTCTTATTATTACTAAAAAAAAAGCCCCACAAAGGCTACAAAGGCTACAAACATTTATCCCATACTTTTTCTTTCTATACCACTATCCATATGCATAAGTACACTTTGAAATAAACAAAAGTTTGCATAATTGATGATGGTTTCGAATTTATAATTTTTAAAAAGATACGTTCAAATTTTTAGTGGTCTATTATTAGATTCCGGTCATTCCGTCATTGGTTTAAACTTTTACATAAGCTTAAATTTAGAACTCGTAACCTAGACTTCATATTAATGGATATATTACTATAATTTTGTTAGCGCTATAAAGATTATTAAAACTAAAAGAAATTTAAAAAATATGATTCCTACTCATTGATCCTATTAAGAATGTAGTATTGTAGTGTTTGATTTGCACACTCATATTATTTGAGATTGTCGAAAATATAATATACATGTATTTGTTTTGTTAATTATTTTTAAACGGTAATATTAGCAGTAATGTGAACACCATTTTTTTTTCAACAATTATGAGAAATTTATTTTTAATTTAAATTAAGAGAGCTTATTAGAGAAAGGGAGAGATATTTGAAGTTAACGGTAAGAAAAGTTGACGGAAGAGAGGGGTGAGGGAGGGGAAAGAGAAAGTAAAAGATTTCTTAGGTTAAAAATTTAGAGAGATAAAGAGTCGGAGAGCTCAATTCAGAAAGAAAAAGAGAGATTTGAGATTAAAGATAAAGAGAGCAAGATGTCAGGGACAACTTTTTCTGCTGATTTCCTTCTTTGCAATTTATCAAACTCCAAAGGAAAATCACTTCATAAGGTTTTGTTGCATCCATCTAGAAGCTTTTTTACGAATCTCAAGATGTCGGACGCGGATGGCGATGAGTCATGAGCTTATTTAAGTTTTTAGATAGGGTAATTAATATAAGACTCTTGAGGCCTTGTAGCCTCCCCTTTTGGCTTGTATTATTGTGCAACTTGGCATCTTTTTATTAGGCTTATGAGCAGCGAGTGGCCTATATAAGATTGTGGCCTCCACCCTTATAAGATAAGAAATCAGTTGTACTTTTTATTATTCTAGAAATACAATACATCTTCTTCAAACTCTCTCTCTCTCTCTCTCTCTCTTGCACTTTAACTTAGGGCAAGTAGGTCCAAATTCGCAAGTAGAGGTGTAGGCCTGCTCACTTCGGGAAGGAAGGCGAGTGCCATGCGGGCTTTTCAAGCAATTTCGCTTAAGTTCGTGATAGTTGGTATCAGAGCGACGTTCGGGAGCTGGGAAACCATGTCATCGTCGGAAGCTGCCATCATCGACGTCATAGCCGAACAACCCAAGCAATCCAGACGCGGCAAGAGCAACGAACCGCGGACTCGTGTGAGGGAGTCCGTTTCACTCGATGACCGTGTTGGTTTGATGGAGGAAGCTATGGCGAAAGTTGAAGACAACTATTTAGTCCTAACCCAACATATAGGGATCATGGAGGACGAGCTACATACTATGGAGGAAAGCGTTGCTGCTGCCATGGAAACTTTTCGCCAACAGCTCGAGCAGTTTCGCGCTGACGTTACTCGTTGCGAGGACAAGCGGAAGACGCTAGTGGAAGACCTTGTGGGTTATGAATAATATGGATCTGAATAGGGAAAAAACCACATAGAGGGGGGGGTGAATAGGTGAAAACAATAAACATACCAAATCGTTGCGTAAAAAATAACTCAATGCGGAAAATAAATAAAGTACGCAAGATTTACGTGAAAAACTCCGTCACAGGAGTAAAAAACCACGAGACCGATAACACGGCGAAATCCACTAAGATTAAACACGTACAAGGTGATTTACTGTAACCCTACGACTCAACCTTTTCCATACGCTCCTAGTTGATCTTCTCCGCTCGCTCCGAACGCTCCTCGAATCCATGATTTGCGTCCCAACGCCGAATCCACGACGTTCAACCGAATCCACGGTCTTCACCAATGTGGCACGTCTCGATGACATGAACGCACCACGCTCCGAATCCACGAGAGCGGTAGCACATTGAATCCACAAGGCCAGGCGAATCCTCGCGCCGATTTTGGAAAATCGTTGTTTTATTTGCTGATGATCCTCCGAATACTTAGATCAAAGATAGATAAGAAAATACCATCTAAGTATTCTTCAATTTGATTTTATGAAAAATAGGAGTTTGGAAACCCTAGAATCAAATCGAACAATATAGATGAAGAAACATGAATTTAATCGTGTTTTCCTTTCTTCACTATATTTGTGGATTCTTCTATAATCTTTCGATTATCTCGATTAATTCTCGGTTCTATATCTTTTTTTCCCATACTTCAAAAAGATGAAATTAGGGTTTATTTATAGGTTAGAAACCTTTGGAAAGAGATAAGCATAAAAAACTGACTTAACAGAATTTTTCCCGCACGGCGGTCCGCACTAGATTTGGCTGATCTGGACTGTCGTCTTTTTCCAGCAATTTTCCTGAAAAAACAGTTCGGGGTCCGGACTGGAATTTCCTGATCCGGACTGTTCATGCGATTTTGCAGAAATTAAGGTTCGGGGTCCGGGCTGGAACAGGGGTGGTCCGGACTGGAAAACCGCACGAATTAAACTATGTTCGGGGTCCGGACTGGAATGGTGTGATCCGGATCCTGAACATCCAACTTGTCCAGTTTTTAATTTTTAAGTAATGAAAACTTATTCAAGTGTTTCTAAACTACACAAATGTATTCGGATCACCAAAATTATTTAGTTAAACGTACCTGATCATTCCGAATCAATTCTTCTAGAGATTGATGTAGTTGATCAACAATTCTTCATCTTCAAATTTCAAGACTTATACCATTTCACGAAATACGCCAAAACAAAATCCTTAACAATCTCCCCCTTTGGCGGTTTCGTGACAAAACAAAAATCTACTTAAAAAATCCTAAAAGATATTTTTGTTGCTATCACCATACAACAAAAATTTACAAAAATGATCCAAATAAAAATGAATACAAGAGATAAACTCCTAAAACAGACTCTAAACTTAGACGTTTGTACTCTCTGCAAAAAAAATAATTCTTGACAAAAGAAATCGTTAGATACCTCAAGAATTTAAACATTCAATAAACAATCAGAGAGATAGAGTTTATACTCACCATGACATTAATTATCAGATACGTATAAAAATTTAGCAAACAAAGATTCACATATCCCTAATCATTAAAATCCAAATGTCATGTCGTAACAATTAATAAGTTAACAAATATGTCAGTTAACAAGCAACTTGTTAGTAATATTACATGCCCAAATAGTTAGTCAAATAGTTAGTAGTGGCATGCATCCAACTTATCTTCAACTTACCAATGTTCATCAAGTTTCTCCTTTTTGTCACAAAAATTAGCCAAAGCTAAAAAAGAAAGGGAGTGCAAAGTTTAAAGAAGTTACAAACTTAAATGAAAAAAAAAACTGCGAGAGAAGACATTAGAAGAAACGGACAAATAAAGTCAGTCGGAGTCGTTGTCGTCGTCATAGCTACTGCAACCCAGTTTGTTGAAAATCTTCTTCACCAATTTAGCAAGAGATTTGTATTTCCTTTTCAATTCACCTTGGGCGGCAGAAATATGATCCATGTCTGTAGAGATCTTAGTGATTTCACTTGACATGCGTTCTTGTTCCGACGAAAGACGTTGTTGTTCGCGATAAATTGATGTTACAAAGGCATCATCCTCTGAAGCTGAAGCTGCTGCTGGTGCTGTTGCTGCTGCTGTTGTTGTTGCTGCTTGTGCTGCTGCTGCTGTTGTTGTTGTAGGTCTCTTGCTCCTTGGCGGTGTTGGGGTCTTATCCGGTCGAGTAGAGAGTGACTTCACAATAGTTGAGTCATTGATGGTTTCCAAACTATGCATATACGCCGACGATCCAGTATCGACGTTAAATTTCCTGAAGATGCGCATAATAATCATTGGGAAAGAAAGCCTCTCAGTCGGATGAGCATTTTCAACATATCTTGCCATCCTTGACCAGATAAGATAAGGAATGTTGAAGTTTGATCCCAACGAAGCAGTAGGATGTCCAAGGAGATAGAGAAATAGCATTCTATCCTATCGAAGAACTTTAGTTTGCATATTTGGAAGAATGTTGTAGCAAACTATAAAGTTCAAGAATCTATACTCCGGTCGAAATTCTTTTGAAAGAACAGAATTTCCCGCCGACCGAGTATCCAGCATACAAATTCCATCTACAACCGTTCTCCAGGTTGTATTGGTCATTACATGACCCTTCAGATAATGAATCCCATCAACTCGGGCATTTATTCCTAACACCTCTCTAATCAATTGAGGCGTTATCTTGAGCTTGACATTCCGGACCATTGTATGAAATCCCTTGGGTCCGTCCTCATGATCCTGAAGGTTGGTAGCACATTGGTAAAATGTCCTCACAGGATGAAGACAATATCCAGAAGTCTCTGGAAAATTGCAGATGGGAGCAAGTCCTGCTTGATCAAAAAGTGTTCCGAACACTTTTGAACGATCCATGAGAGCCGCGACATTTACATGTCTCTCACCTATGCATTCACGTTTCTCAAAATCTTTTATTCTTTCTGTGCTAATGTGCACAAACTCCTGTGGAGGTGGCTCACTTGCAATTGGCTCTTCGATCTCAATTCCACGAGATGTACCTTTCCTCTTTGCAACAATTTTTTGCTTCATTGACATGGGTGTTGGTTGCATAGGAGCTTTTCCTTTCTCGGCAGCAGTAGGCGGTGTCTTCGCCTTTGTTGAAGCAGGGGCTTTCCCCTTCACTGTAGATGAAGCCTTGGTCGCGGCTTCTTCACATATTTTCTCCCAGTCCTCAGACTCAGTGTCCGAATCATCAAGAGAAACATATTCTCCCCCCTCTTGAGTCTTTCTAGCTCTCTTGAGCTTGTTAGTTGCTCGTGTGCCAACCATCGCGACAATGAGCACTAATACCCATCCAAACACCATTGCTGTTATATGTTTGAAACAAAAATCCTGCAAGCAAGAACTCAAGAGCACGAAAAAATTATTTAATTTCAAAAAATTATCGTGTTTAGAGACTAGGAATCAAGTTAGATTTGTAAAAGGAATTTTAAAAATAGATCAATACCATGATTTTAGAAAATTCTTAAATTTTGCCTTAAAACTGAATTTTCAGAAATCGAAGCCCAAAAATTCGTTAATCAAATGAATACAAGGCATAGAAACAAATCTAAGATGTCCAGAGTTCTTATTTCAAAAGAAATTTGATCAAAAACCATGCAAAATTGAAGATTAGCCATGAAATCCTTCACGTATTGATGAACAATAGCAAAAACTGTGAATAAATCAAGTTTTGATCATAAGAACTTACTTGAATCGGGTGAAAACAAGTTACAAGAGATCCAAACGTTCTTGATTCTAAAGAGAGAAACTCTAGGGTGTTAGAAACTGGAATTTAGAAGAGATAAAAATTAAATCACCATTCGTTTCTATTAAAACCTAGTCGCGGTCCGGATCGGTTTTGAGTTCAGTCCGGATCGGCTTTGCGCAGGAAATCCCATCGTTCGGGATCCGGACTGAGTCTATCCAGTCCGGACTGCCTGCAACTTTTTCTCCAGAAAAATTTGTAAAAATTTTAGAAAATCCAGAAAAAGTATGTAAGCATTCTTGCATATCAACTTTAAACAAAAATTATCGGTTCACATCAAATAAAATAGATTATGCTAAATCTATCAATAATACCCAAATAATGAAATGAAATTTTATAAAAATTAAATCCTTTAAAGTTGAACAAGTTCAAAACATCATTCACGATCTAATAAGTAATACGTTTATCAAATTATCAATTGAGTAAAGAAAATGAAGCACAAAGATCGATAGATGTTTGAAATCCCAAATAAATTAGATAATGATATCTAGTCAATATATTGTAGGAAGTGGCTCTTTAAACATCTTTCAATAAAAATCCCACCTTATACCAACCTTGGAATTCGACAAAGTCAAGTATTCCAAAAAATATTTTAATAAACAATACTCACCATGCTTGGAAAACATGTGGTAGCTACACACAGTACTCGGACGAACGAGATGGTAGCTCTTTCCTCCATGTGGTGGTAGTTTTCACACTCCACTTAAGGATGTAACTCTTTCCACATCTTTTGAGCATAAAACTTTAAATAATAGACTCCCCCTCAATTGACTATCAATTATTTAAGATATGAAGTATTCAACCAAAAATTGATCTCGTGTTCATACTTAACTATCAAATAAGATAAAAACTATACCAAGAGATCATTGAGAGAGGAATTGACTTTGATCAATTAAAGATGAACTAATTGATATAAATGATCATTGCATCAAATGAATTATCATGATATCCAAATCATAATAGATTTCTCAAAATATGAAAGGATGCAATTAAAGTCAATTTAACAAATGCTCAGTTAATGTTCTATATACCAACAAAAATAAAGAAGAAAAATACAAAACAAAACCTAACCTAAGCAATGGTTCAAAAATTGTTATTTCAATGAAAGCATTCCTATTGCTTTTCACAAATGAATAAAACGTTTTTTATCCAAAGGTTTTGTCAAAATATCGGCTAATTGATCTTCAGTTGAAACATAAGAAATTTGTAAAGTACTTGATTCAACTAGCTCTCTAAGAAAATGATATTTAAGTTCAATGTGTTTTGTTCTTGAGTGCAACACAGGGTTTTTTGAAATATTAATAGCACTAGTGTTGTCACAAAGAATTGTTACCGAAGTCGTCAGGATGCGGAAGTCACTCAATACACTCTTCATCCAAATCAATTGAGTTGCACAACTTCCCGCTGAAATGTATTCCGCTTCGGCAGTCGAGAGAGCAATGCAGTTTTGCTTCTTACTGTGCCATGCAACAAGACAATGGCCAAGGTAAAAGCATGCACCACTTGTGCTCTTCCGATCATCCACTGATCCAGCCCAATCGGCATCCGAATATCCTATTATGTCGAGAGATGTGCCCATAGGATACCAAATTCTGAAATTTAACGTACCTTTGATGTACCGGATGATCCGTTTCACCGCTTTCAGGTGAATTTCCTTCGGTGCTGATTGATATATTGCGCAAATCCCTACACTGAAGGCAATGTCTGGGCGACTAGCCGTAAGGTAAAGTAGACTTCCAATCATGCTTCGGTAAAGTTTCTCGTCTACTTTTTCTCCGTGAGTTCACATCCAATTCCCTTATTGCTAGTTCCTATGGGAGTCGGAAAGTCTTTAGAATCTTCTAATCCAAACTTCTTGACCAACTCCTTCGCATGCTTGGATTGACACAAATGAATGCCCTCTTCAGTTTGTTTTACTTGCAATACAAGAAAATATGTCAACTCGCCCATCATGGACATCTCAAATTCGCTTTTTATTGTTTCGGTGAATTTTGAAGCATCATTGTTCCTTGTAGCACCAAACACAATATCATCCACATAGATTTGTGCTACAATGAAGTTGTCTTGAAAGTGCTTCACAAAGAGTGTCCGATCGACTCCCCCTCGAGTATAGCCCTTTTCAAAAAGGTGTTTTGTCAATCTTTCGTACCATGCTCGCGGTGCTTGTTTTAGACCGTAAAGAGCATTTTTCAATCGAAAAATATGGTTTGGAAGTTTATGATCAATGAAACCTTTCGGTTGAGCAACATAAACTTCTTCATTTAGAAAACCATTTAAAAGCGCGCTCTTAACGTCTATTTGAAAAAGTTTTATTAACGTCCATTTGAAAAAGTTTTATTTTAAAATGACAGGCGATAGCAAATAAGATACGAATTGACTCGAGACGGGCTACCGGGGCGAAAGTTTCATCAAAGTCTATACCTTCAACTTGTGAATAGCCCTGAGCAACTAACCGTGTTTTGTTCCGAATAATGGTACCTTCTTCATTTTTCTTGTTCTTGAAAATTCATTTTGTACCGATTATATGTTGTTGCTTCGGGGGCTTCGTTAGTTCCCAAACTTTGTTTATTTCAAATTGATTGAGCTCTTCTTGCATAGCTTCTATCCAATAGTCGTCTTGAAGAGCTTCATCAATATTCCTTGGTTCTACCATGAAGACGTAGCATGCGACTCCACATTCCAATTGTCTCCGAGTTCTAACTCCTTCTTGAGGATCTCCAATGATGTTCGATTCAGGATGGTCCTTGGAGATACGTAGTGTTTGAGGTAACGGAGTACTAGGGGGTAATTGTGATGATTCCTGCACATTGGATAAACTAGAAGAACCATGAGATGCATCAAAATTTTCAGAAGACTTATCATGCAAAGATGCAACATCATTAGCAGGAGATTCATCATCAAGAGACATATCAAGAGTAGATTTATCAGAAGACAAATGAGAAACTTCATTTACTTTAACATTAATTGATTCTATCATCATCTTTGATTCAAGATTGTATACTCGATATGCTCTACTATTTGTAGAATAACCCATAAAAATTCCTTCATCACTTCGAGAGTCGAATTTTTCAAGATTTTTTCGATCGCGTAAAATGTAACAGCGACTCCCGAAGATACGAAAGTACTTGATATTAGGTTTTCTATTAAACCATAGCTCATATGGGGTATTCAAAGTACCCGGGCGCAAATAGATGCGATTGATCACATAGACCGCGGTGTTAATTGCTTCAGTACAAAAATATAAAGGGAGTTTCCGGCTATGAAGCATAACACGCGCCATCTCTTGAACAACTCTATTTTTTGCGCTCGACTACACCGTTTTGCTGCGGTGTATAAGGTGCAGAGAATTCATGTTTTATGCCATTTGAAGAGCAAAAATCAATGAATTTTGAATTAATGAATTCTCCACCTCTATCACTGCGAACACGGACAATCTTTTCATTTTTCTCAATCATAATACGATGACATATATCATGAAAAGAGTCAAAAGTATCCGCTTTCTCTTTTAAAAATTCTACCCAAGAATATCTGGATAAATCATCAACCATAAGAAAAATATATCATTTTCCACCCAAACTAGGTTGACGAGTTGGCCCCATTAAATCCATATACAATAATTCTAATGGGCGTTTAGTTCCTACATGGTTCAAAGTCTTGTGAGTGGATCTCGTTTGTTTTCCCTTTTGGCAACCACCACACACAAGATTTTTTTTGAAGTCAATTTAGGAACACCTCTAACTATGTCTTTGTTAGATATTCTAGATAGTTCCTTAAAGTTAATGTGACCTAGTCTTTCATGCCAAAGAGTCTCATTATCAAGTGACACTAGGTTACAATTTTGACTTGTTTTATCAGGAACTACATAGCAATTATTTTGTGACCTAACCCCTTTCAAAATGAATGAACGATTTACATCAGTTAGAAGACATTCTACAGAAGAAAAATTAACTGAAAAACCATCATCACAAAGTTGGCTAATGCTTATGAGGTTAGTCTTAAGGTCTTCAACAAACAAAACATTGTTCAAAGCCGGGCCATATGGAATAGCAATTGTTCCTTTGCCAACTATTTTTGAATCATCCATCTCCAAAAACTACATGTCCTCTGGAGATTTTCTCAAGGGTTTGAAAAACGTTTTTATCTCCGGTCATGTGGCGTGAGCAACCACTATCCAGATACCAAGACGAATTGTCATACACATATAGTGATGTGTGAATGACAAGACAAGAGAAGAATTCACCTTTGCGCACCCAAACCATACGAGTTTTGGAGTACGTCGGCAATGGTCGTGACATTGATTTCCTTGGTGAACGCGTCTTGTTTGGTTGATCACTTTTCTTTGGAATCCATGATGACGTCATCTTGTGGGGTGTACTACCATTGTTCTTGACCTTTGGTTGATTTCTTCTTGAATTCCGGTCTTTGTTCTTGATGGTAGTTGTTGCAAGAGGCGCTTGATTTGATCGCTTCGCTCCATTCTTGCAATTTCGTCAAATGTGCCCAGCAAAACCACAATGAAAACATACCTTTGTGCATGTTGAACACGAAGTAGATGAGGTAGGCTTGTTCACGTTGGATGCAGTGATTTTCGTCGGAGGAGGAGAAACCGACTGGGGCACAAACTTTGTACCGCTCGAACTTGGATCCTCACCGGTTTGAACGTATCCAAGACCCAAACGGTTCGTTTGACCGAGACCAAGCAACTTGTCCAACTTGCTCCTTCCAAAAGAGAATCGCTTCAAATCTTCCTTAAGTTGGAGTATGATTTTCGTCATCTCCAATTTTCCTTGTTGAGGCTCGGAGTAGAGCTTCAAGAAGTAATTAGCTTTATCCACCAATTTGATGTGCTCCTTCTCGAAATGCTCGTTCTTCTCTCGAAGGGAAACATTTATCTTGACCAAGTTATCATTTTCCTCTTCAAGAGCGTTTGAGAGAGAAGTTGCCTCTTTAGATTGTTCTTCAAGATCCCGCAATCTTCTTCTCAAACTTTTGTTTTGCTTTGTCAATTTCTTTGAATCCTTCAATAATTTATGGTAGGCAAAAACAAAGTCTTCACCTTCAGAATCACTCGGTTCATCATCCATTGCATTCTTTTCACTTAAGGAGGAGTTGGATAATGAACCAAAGTAAGTCGCTGAAAAACACATGTAAGGTGAAGTTGTGGACGCGTGGAATGCTGTGGTGTTGTTATCCTCATCACTGGAAGATGACTCATTGGAAGTGGAAGTGTCATCCTATGTGACGGCTTGCATAGCCTTCTTCTTTGACGGATTCTTGTTGGGACACTCCGTTGAGATATGGCCATAACCTCGGCACTTGAAGCACTGGATTTGTCCCTCAGAGTTCTTCTTGTCCTTTGAAGAACCATCTTGCTTTCTTGATTTAAAGCTTGAAGATCCTTTGCCTTTCTTGGACTTAACGAAGGATGAGGATTTACTTAAATTTCCTCTTCGAAAGCTTCGGCGAAATTTTCTCGTCAAGTGTGCAAATTGTTTCTCGAAATCCTCCATGGATAGATTATCATCAGCGTCTGAGGAGGATGAATCCGCGTCTTCTTCCTTTGTTGATTTCAATGCAAAACCTGAAGACTTAGAAGAAAAGGAAGGCTTTTCAGAAGAGTAGTTAGTAGGAAAAGTCATTTCATACGTTTGAAGTGCACCAACTAATTCTTCTACCTTAATTTCGTCCGGGTGTTTTACTTTTTCAATGGCTGCAATCTTAGGGCGAAATCTTTCAGAAAGAGTTCTCAAAATCTTTCTTACAACTTTAGATTCTGGAATTTTCTCTCCCAAGTTAGCACATGTATTAACGATATCTTGCAATCGTGTATAATAATCTGTGAACGATTCATTTTCTGCCATAAAAATAGAGTCAAATTTGCTCGTAAGCATTTGCAATTTTTGAATCTTCACTAAACTTGTTCCCTCATGTGTAACTTGTAGAGTATCCCAGATTTCTTTTGCAGTCTCACATGCCGAGACGCAAGAGAATTCGGTTTGTGATAAGGCATTAAATAAGGCGTTAATTCCCTTGCCGTTATAAGAAGAAGCATCAATTTCTTCCTTAGTCCATTTCGACCTAGGTTTGATGGTAACAACATCGACAATAATCTCAGTAGGATTTGTCCATCCAAACTTAATTGATTACCAAACCCGTTCATCGATGGAAATTAAAAACGCTCTCATGCGTACTTTCTAATATGCATAATTTGTTCCATCGAAGAACGGTGGTCTATTGATGTTTCCACCTTCAACCATTGTTTACAATCCTATTCCCGCTCTGATACCACTTGTGGGTTATGAATAATATGGATCTGAATAGGAGAAAAACCACCTAGAGGGGGGGTGAATAGGTGAAAACAATAAACACACCAATCGTTGCGTAAAAAATAACCCAATGCGGAAAATAAATAAAGTACGCAAGATTTACGTGGAAAACTCCGTCACAGGAGTAAAAAACTATGGGACCGATAACACGGCGAAATCCACTAAGATTAAACACGTACAAGGTGATTTACCGTAACCCTACAACTCAACCTTTTCCATACGCTCTTAGTTGATCTTCTCCGCTCGCTCCGAACGCTCCTCGAATCCACGATTTGCGTCCCAACGGCGAATCCACGACGTTCAACGTCGAATCCACGACGTTCAACCGTATCCACGGTCTTCACCAATGCGGCACGTCTCGATCACACGAACGCACATCGCTCCGAATCCATGAGAGCGGTAGCACCTTGAATCCACAAGGCCACGCGAATCCTCACGCCGATTTTGGAAAATCGTTGTTTTATTTGGTGATGATCCTCCGAATACTTAGATCAAAGATAGATAAGGAAATACCATCTAAGTATTCTTCAATTTGATTCTATGAAAAATAGGAGTTTGAAAACCCTAGAATCAAATTGAACAATATAGATGAAGAAACATGAATTTAATCGTGTTTTCCTTTCTTCACTATATTTGTGGATTCTTCTATAATCTTTCGATTATCTCGATTAATTCTCGGTTCTATATCCTTTTTTCCCATACTTCTAAAAGATGAAATTATGGTTTATTTATAGGTTAGAAACCTTTGGAAAGAGATAAGCATCAAAAACTGACTTAACAAAATTTTTCCCGCACAACGGTCCGGACTAGATTTGGCTGATCCGGACTGTCGTCTTTTTCCAGCAATTTTCCTGAAAAAATAGTTCGGGGTCCGGACTGGAATTTCCTGATCCGGACTGTTCATGCGATTTTGCAGAAATTAAGGTTCTGGGTCCAGACTGGAACAGGGATGGTCTGGACTGGAAAACCGCACGAACTAAACTATGTTCGAGGTCCGGACTGGAATGGTGTGATCCGGATCCTGAACATCCAACTTGTCCAGTTTTTTATTTTTAAGCAATGAAAACTTATTCTAGTGTTTCTAAACTACACAAATGTATTCGGATCACCAAAATTATTTAGTTAAACGTACCTGTTCATTCCGAATCCATTCTTCTAGAGATTGATGTAGTTGATCCATAATTCCTCATCTTCAATCTTCAAGACTTATACCATTTCACGAAATACGCCAAAACAAAATCCTTAACTCGGAGTGATATGGAGCATGAGGAGCACTTGAGGATAGTGCTACAGCTTCTGAGAGAGAAGAAGCTGTATGCCAAGTTTAAGAAGTGCGAGTTCTGGCTTCGGGAGGTTGCATTTTTAGGCCATATAGTGTCAGCCGCAGGAGTGGCAGTGGACCCGACGAAGATTGATGCTGTTCGGGATTGGCCTAGACCGACGACGGTTACTGAGGTCCGGAGCTTCTTGGGCCTAGCAGGTTATTACCGTCGGTTCGTAGAGGGCTTTGCGAAGCTCTCTACCCCCTGACCAGTTTGACTAGGAAGGGGACAAAGTTCATTTGGACTGAGCAGTGCCAGCAGAGCTTCGAGGAGCTGAAGATGAGACTGATATCAGCGCCGATTTTAGCATTGCCAGTGATGGGTGATGGATTTGTGTTCTACAGCGACGTTTCTCACAGCGGATTGGGTTGCGTAGTGATGCAGCATGGTAGGGTATCTTTTCATTAGGCTTATGGGCGGCGAGTGACCTATATAAGATTGTGACCTCCACCCTCATAAGATAAGAAATCAATTGTACTTTCTATTATTCTAGAAATATAATCTCTTCTTCAAACTCTCTCTCTTGCACTTTAACTTATGGCAAGTAGGTATAAGTTCGCAAATGGAGGTGTAGGCTTGCTCACTTCGTGAAGGAAGACGAGCGCTGCGCGGGGCTTTTCAAGCAATTTTATTTAAGTTCGTAACAAAAAGCTCAAAGGAAGAGAAATGAAGACAAAACGTATAAATAGAGAAATGAAGAGAGATGTTAGGTTTGATGTTAATAAAAAAGATAGAGAGATAGTGTTAGAGAAAGAAAGAGAGAGTTCACATTAAAAGAGTGAGATGAGGAGAGAGAGAGAGAGAGAGAGAGAGAGAGAGAGAGAGAGAGAGAGGGGGATGAGATTAGAAAGTATAAGGGAACAATAAAAGTGATGGAGGCGCAGAGAGAGAGAGAGAGAGAGAGAGAGAGAGAGAGAGAGAGAGAGAGAGAGAGAGAGAGAGAGAGAGAGAGAGAACAGATGGGGTTAGAAATTTTATGATTTAATCAATTCATTAATGTGAAAATTAATATCATCATGTCTAAAAATATGGGATTATTACTTTAAGATAAATTTTATTCTTAAATAAATTTAATAATACTAATCAAATTATTTGATATATTTAGTCAAATATTATTATATTTTTTTATTCTTGTTATATTATTAAAATATTATTTAAAAAAACACGCAATCAAATGCACCCTAAATATAAAACAGTACTTATAATTAATACAATCCTTAAATTTTGGGCTCGTGATTTGTAATGGGCTCGTGTCCTAGGTTTCGGATTAATGGATGAATAGGTAGATATTAGGAAAGTTTGGATTGAAAATATGATCATCGATGGAGGTAACAAAGAAAAATTAAAATAAAAAACGAATAAAGAACTAGAACGGTAGGTGCTAATGCAATCCTTATTTCGTCCTGATATTCAATACAGGAATAACGACATCTTGCTTTTTATAGTAAGCTTTATCTTTTTTATCTACATTTTCTTTTCTTTTCTCTTTCTATTATTATTATTATTATTATTTTTTTTTTTTCTACTTCTGCTTGTGGAAGTTTAGGTCCTTATTAAAGTATCAAAAGGTAACTGTAAAGATAGAGACCCGTGGACGTGAATTAATTAGCTATGATTTTTTTTTTTTTTTTTTTTTTTCTTTTTGTGCATGGGTCTGATTTCGTTCATGTATAGAACCATCGAATCGTCAAGGATTGACGGAGTGTATCTTTACGGTTTAAATACATTGATCACGTTCTTCTAAAAATCAATTCGGTACTGAATGATGAAAGGGTGATACTAGATGTACATCCCTTTAGGAGTGTACATTCTACACCACACCCCATGAATATTATTTCACTCGTCACATCGAGTGAGGAGTGAAATTCATTCCACTCCAGAATGAGATGTCCTGGGATGGGATATAAAATATACATCCCTAAAGGAGTGTATATTTATATATACCCATGATGAAAAGATAAAAAACGTGGGAATTAAACTCAAAAATTTGTGAAAATGAAAAGACAGATATCGAGGGATCGGACTCAGAACTGATTTTAATAGACTAAAATGTATATATTTTTTAAAAATATCTATTTTTTTATTATTTTTTGTTGACTTGTAAAAATTTATATTTTGAATTTCGGAGTTAATTGATATGGTGAAATATCTAAATTACTCTTATTTTTTTAAAAAATAATTTTTTAATAATTTTTTATTATTTTTAAGAATTTTTTTAAAATAAATTATAAAACTTAAAAAAAATAGTAGCAGAATTTCGATGGAAAAAACTAAAGATAACAAATAAAATTTAAGAAGAGAACTGTAGACAATTTGCGCCTCCCTTTATTTCTCCTATTAATTCGACAATGATTGATGACTAACAATGGCTTCGATTCAAGTAATGTGTCGGTTGTTACTTAAAATGCATTTGAGCATTCAATTAAGTCATAACATTTTCTATAATCACGTACATAGAAAATTAATATTTTTTAGGTAATAGATTTAGAGCAATGCTACATGCATACTCCAAAAGGGTGTATATTTCACACTCTACCTATTTAATTTTAATTTTAAATTTAAAATTTAATTTTTTTTTTAAAATTTTATATTTTATATTTAAATTTTTTAATTTGTAATTTAAATTCTAATTTTAAAATTTAAAATTTAAAATTTATATTTTTAAATTTAATTTTTTGTATTAAAAGTTTAAATTTAAAACATAATTTTTTTTTTTAACTTCACAATCCAAACAGTAAAAAATAGAGTAATATCTTTACAGAGTAATAAATTTTTCAAGATATCAAATATATAATAAAATAAAACTCTATTTTATTTTTTAATGATTGCTCCTGAGTTTGTGAGTGGAATTGGCCCACTGAATCAATCGCTAGAAATTCTTAGATGAAAGGACAACATAATGTACCCCATGTGAATAGATGCTGCGATGAATCAGTTAATGCGCAGAAATTTCGTGTACACAGAATTGCCCGAGCTCGTCTCTCTAATTACAGAAATTAAAAATAAAATATTATATTTTATTATAATAGTTTGGTATAAAATTTTGAATATGCTGTAATATTTTATTCTACTTTTTTGTACTTATATAAAATATTTATTTTTTCAATATGCAACAATGCAAAAAAAAATTAAATTAAATGCAATCTAAAGATTCTAAAAATTTTACTTAAAAAAAAATTATAATTTTGAAAGAGAAAAAAAATTATGTATAATTTTATAGAAAGAATGAATGTAAAATTAGAATATAAAAGAGAGTTTTGTCCACTAAAAAAGAAAATAAAAAACTTCAAATATTATACAAAGAGAAAAAAAGTTGACAAGAGTGAAAAGACGATGAAAACTAAAAAGGGGAGTGGAGAAGTTATACACAATTAGATAGGAAATTTTTTTACTCGCTCTAACATTTTTTTATTATTATTTTCTCCAAAATTACAATGTAAAGCACATAATATACTGTAATAATTTTATTTTATTGAGCTATCCAAACTGGTTATCTAAAAAAATAAATAAAATAAAATAAAATAGTCCAAAATAATATTTTTGAGGTTTTCCAAATGGGTGGCTTTGGGGGAGCTCGGCTACAACAGAATTATTTTATTTTATTTTATTTCATTTTTTTTTGTTTTTGTAAAAATGTAAAAAATTATCTCAATTATCACTCATTTTGGATTTGATTATCTAATTTTTAAAAATTTTAATTTTATCATAGATTTTTTAATTTATTTGATTTAAGTCAATTAATGATCTTTTAATTTTAATTAATTAGTAAATTTTATACAATTCGCTTAGCTATAAATTTATTAAAATAAACGATCAACATAAACAGAGAAATTAAAAAAATTGTGTAGTTGAATCAAAATAATCTATACTTCAGAAAAAATTTATACATTTTTATTTATTTATTTATTTATTTATTTATTTTTAATCATCTGCGTGTCATCAAATTCTCGGTTGATATCAAACAAAATAGAGATCATTAATTGTACAATATTTCACTCCAAAGATAATCGAAAAACCAATCTATTTCTTTATATAATTAATAGTTTCCAGAGAAGAGAAACTTAATTTGGTTTCTCATACAATATATAATAGCTAGATGATCAAGCACGTACTCTTAGCTTAGCTTATTCATTCAAAACACATGCACGAACGAAAACATAAAAAAAAAAACATAATAATTCTAAAAGAAGCAAGGAAATGGTCACACCATTCCATCACAATAATTGAAAAAAAAAAGAAAAAAAAAACATCTGGAGGAAATTAAAAGGATTTTTAGCATTAATCATGATCTGCTGATGATCAGTATCGCTTGGTTGTGGTGGTGTGAGTGGTGGTGGCGGTGCCGCCGCTGCCGGCGTTGGCCCCGCCCATCCCGACGGCATTCTTCACAGTGTCGGCAGCTCCCTGGGCCATCTGCATGACCTGCTCGCCTGCCTGCTGCATGAAACCCCCGGCCTTCTCTGCACCCTCCTGGCAAGACTCCTTGCACGACTGCGCCGCCCCGCTCGCCTTATCCATCATCTCATTCTTCTTTATCTGCACACTCGATCAACACGGCAAGAGTTAGAACATTTTTGTTATTTTTTCAAAAAGAATGGTATATATTTCTGAAAATAATGCAGCATGATACTAAAAAGACCGGCAGGCAACCGATGTCAGGATTAGTTGCCTGGATTGGAAGCATTACCTGGGCATGTCCGGCAGCCTCGCCGGCCTTGTACCTGATATCGGAATGGTCGGCCATATCTTGCGGTATTAATTAATTTCCTTGTTAATTTCTTTTGATTTCTTTCCAATATATAAGAGAATAATTGAGCTGTGGAAGTGGAGATGTAATGCAAGTAATTTCTAGTGGTATTTATAGCTTGGTGAATTAATTAGCTGCATCAAATAGCAAGGTTGGAACACGCGCGTAGGATAGATCATGCATGCGCGGCGCAGGGGTCAAAGTACACGTGGCACGCTGATCTTTGTTGTTGGCACTTGACGAGGTATTCGAGAACGATTCGTTCGTTAGTTGATGCCGAGGTGTAAATTGCAACCAAGCAAAAAGAGTTGGCAAAAGTGAACAGAGAACCCCTCAATTATAGGGTATTTTTACCTTGACTACTTTTATATATATATATATATATATATATATATATATATATATATATATATATATATATATATATATATATATATATATAATCCGGCTAATATACTATTAATAGTACGAAGTTATTAGTACTATCAAATTTTCTATCCTTATATCAATCTCTTGAATCATTTTTATCCGTTAGATTTTACTATTTTTCGAACCATCTATTAAATCCAAGGTAACCACACATTTTTTAATCCAAAGGTTAAAAACTTAATAGCACAAATCACTTAATACTATTAATAGTATATTAGCCGGATTATATATATATATATATATATATATATATATATATATATATATATATATATTTCTATTGAGACTTTTTGGAAGTTTTATTATTATTATTATTTCTGAATTCAGTGACGTCACTCAAATTTTTTTGAGATTTATTAAATTTATAAGTGATTTTATAAAATATAAAAGCTTTATTTATTTTTTAGCAAATAAAACTAAGTTAATCAATGATTAGCAACTAAAAGAGTTGTTAAATTTGATAAGGACTTTCTCTTTCGTGTGCTATTTCTATTTCATTTAGTCACGAACTACGTGCTTGTTTGTTTCGGTATTCACGATTCAATCAGGAAAAGAATCATGGCGCTCATCACCCGTTGCTCATCGTTGAGTTCATTTTCAGTAGCTTTAAGGTTTCGAATCATGGCGCTCATCACATGAAGGTGCTCTTGTTGTGCGTCATCGGGAGCTTTATTTGGGACCATTCACTATAACAAAATTAGGTTATAGGGACACATGTTTGTGACACTTTTGTATAAGTGTCATATTTATATTCCATCTATATCCAAAATTAGGTTATAGGGACACATTTTTGGGATACATTATAAAAATGTGTCGCTATACACCCTAGCGACGGCACATATAGCAACACTTACAATAAGTGTCGGTATTTTTGTCAGCGATACTTTTTTTAGATTTTAGAAACACTTAAAAGTGTCGCTATAGTCTAATTTTGTTGTAGTGATTTAGGATCTGGTAGTGAATGAATCATCACGAGAATATGTTGCTCATTGTTGAGCTTGTTTCCAACAACTTTAAGGTTCTGAATCATAGCGCTCATCACATAAAGGTGATCAGCCATTGAGTACTTCGGATCCTTAATGTACTATTGAAATTTTAGATTTGAGGTATTCAGCCTTGTAGATAAAGTTTACACAAAAATAATATTCAAATTATCTCATATGTCCTTGGCAGTTTCGTATGTCTTAAACTATCTAATAAGATCATCTTGCATAGCATACAATATCGTATACCAAGTAGTAGATACTCCTTAAACTATTTGTCATAGACATTCCAATTATACTTGTGTTGTGCAGTAGTACATTTCGGAGGCACGACCATTTGACAGAGAGAGTTTCAAGAACTTCTAGTAAAGTTGATCAATTATGATGTTTTTGAAAGCTATTTCACTATATTAAAAAAAAAAGTTTGTACATTAAGCACATTTTTTTTTAAAAAAATAACAAAATTAAAATATTATTCTTTACACAACGGGATCAAAAACTTAGCCAGAATCATAAGCATCACCCAACGTCGATTCAAAAAATTACAAATTTATTAAATTTTTTTATTTAATTTTGAAACTTATCAAAAAAAATAGAACTCATCTCATTTTAAAAACCACATCTTTAAAAAAAATTTATTTAAGAAATTATCTTAAAATATTTAAGAATTTAACATCATACAAATAAAAAAAATATTTATACCAAAATTTAATTTGAAAAATATGGGTGTCGCGAAAAACACATTTCTTTATATGACCTTAATTATTATATTATTTTTATAAAAAAAATATCTACTACATCATGTATATCTAAATAGAAATATTATATAGAAATGTTGCACAAGTAGAACTCAATTTTTCACAATTAAATTTTATTAAAAACATCAAAAGAACACAAAACCTTATATGCTCAAAACTAAAATATTACGTATGCAATCAATCATAAATATGCCACACAAGCATTAATATTGCACCCCCACAGGATATATAAAATATGGAAAATGCTTTTTGTACACCTCCAAGTGGGGTGTACATCTTACACCCCACCCATCCAAAAATAAAATAAATTTTACGGGTCACTTCGAAGTGACCATATACCACATTCACTCACTCATAGTATGCTACACAAATATAAATATTTTTACCTATACAATATATATAAAACATGCAATATATGCATATATTCATAACATGCTACAAAATTATTTTATTTTAATCACATATGAAATTTAAAAAAATTGCAGCGCACACAGGAGCGTAAAAAAAATAATTTTTTTTTATATATCCCACAGAAAAATTAAATTAAAAATTTATTAAAATAATTTGTGCGCGGGCTGCCCGCAACTGGGCGGGCCGAGCCGGGCCCAACACCCGCGTCGGTGCGTGGGCCGGCCTGCGCCACCAGCACTCTGGGCTGCGCCCGTCCGCCCGCTCAAATCTGTTTGTCACTAAAAAAAAAAAAAAAAAAATTCTAAAGTTTTTTTAGATGCTATACTTTTTCTTTTTTCTTTCCCTTTTTTTTTTTTTTTTTTTTTTTTTGGCTCATTTGTTTTAATGGCGGCGTGCTAAAATAGCACACTTTAATGCTCATCTGACTTCCAAATATACCTTCAAGTACTCAATTCAAAAAGTAACCATCAATAAAATATTTTTTATATATTCGAAATGAATTCTATATTTTATATTTTATTTATATTCAGATGAAATAAAATTTACTAATTATTTTGAAGTGATTAGTGAAAAAGAGTGAAGTGTATATCATACACTCGAAATCGAATGTATGGATAATATTGCTAATTAATTAGATATACGAGGATAAATAATTCTAGTAATAAAAATTGTGTTTAAATATTTTGTATCAGTGATTTGAATTTAATAAATTATTATTATTAGTAGATCAGATCGCTATAATTAGTGAGAGCTAATTACTATACAAGATAAATAAGAGCCACATCTAAAATCTCTTACATAATTTGCCACATCTCTCACGTCTCGTGATAATTTGCCACATCTCTCGCTTGATAATTGTCAGATCTATACGAACGAATTTGGACTTGACGAGTAAAGGAGCCGATTAATTATTAACTCTATATGTCTGTGAAGAAATTTGGACTTAGAGTAAAGAAGTTCTGACCGGAAATATAAAAATCACAAGACTACTAATAATAATAAGACTTAAGTATTTTGAGTCGGTGATTTGAACTTAATAAATTATTATTACTAGCGTGTTGAATCCTTACAAAATCATATTGTTATGTCATTGTCATTAACAATTCTTTCAAAAATTAGCCAAATTATTAAATTATTGGACATATTTAATACAAAACTAAATACATAGTTGATAATCAACCGTTCCTAGCGTAAGTGATAAAGGACTTGGCGGTTGATATCTGAGACCAAATAAACAAAGCGGATAATATATTATTTTTTTAAAAAAATAAAATAAAATAAAATACATAGTTGATATTGTTTAAACTTTTTGTGGAGCATACTGGAGACAACGGTGAAAATACAGTATTTTTTATATAATTAAGCCTTTTTATTTTTTCTTTTTATGCTTGAGATCGTATGTAGGGTTTGCTAAAATAGAAGTGTACTTGGTTCTGGCTCGGTTTTAGGACAAATTTCAAATCCAAAAATTTTTTTTTTTTTTAATTTGAAAAAAATTACAATCGAGCTGAAGCAACTAACTTATACTCAGAGCAGTTGGTTTGGTTTGATTTTGCAATTAATTTTTCTATTTTCATTTTTTATGAATTAATTTATAATTTAATATTCAATAGAATCATTATGAAATCATGCACAAAAAAATTTATAATAAACATAAAATTTGTTAAGATATGATAAAAGATTTGAACATAAATGTAAAATTTTAAAAATAATTTAGATAAAATATATAAAAAAAATTCTATTTGATTTTCGGTTTGGTTCCATTAAGAAATATGTTCAAAGTGAATCAAAACCGAAAATCAAATCTTAATAAACTTCAAAATCGATCCATACAGAAAATCATATAAATTGAATTATATAAATCGAATCAAATAATCTTATTTAGTTTGATTTGATTTGATTTTTTATTTGGGACCAAACTGTAAACATCTAGATCTCCAGCCTAAAATAGTACGAGGAGAGGTGATGTTCACACTCGATCACCACCACATTCAACTTCAAAAACCAGACAAATGGCTCGGCTGCGTTTGATTCGGATATAAGCAAAAATTAATTATTTATAGAATAAATATAAATTTAGGTACAAGCAGAAATTAAAATAATTTTGTGTTTGATTGAGTACAGAAGTTATACCGGGAATAAAAAGAATTATGTTTGGTAAATTAAAGAAAAATAAAAAGAATAAAGAGCATTAAAATTTAAAAAATAAAATAAAAAAATTTTAAATTTTATAAATTTAAATATCTTATAATTTTAAAAAAATTAATTTTAAAAATAATAATAATAAACAACAGATGGAACAGCTGTTCTACCTGTGGAATGGAACAGTTGTTCCACCCTTAAACCGGAATAACCTGGTATGGAGGAAACAGCTGTTCCCCCCTCGCTTAAATAATGTTTGGGTATAAATGGGAGGATAACCCCCTTATACCGGTTGCCAAACGCAATAAAGGCAAAGGGAGAGAAGCGTTCTGAATTAAAAGAAAAATATTGTACGCTTCAAATAAAAAATATATATTTTATATTTTATTTATTTTAAAATAAAATAAATTTTATTAATCATACTAATATAAATTAATATATTTTTTTTTATTTATAAATAAAATATATATTCTATATTTCAAATGAATGCATGAATAATATTATTCAAATAAAAAACTGTCCAACACACAAAGTCCAATACACTTCTTCTTTTTTTCCCACTAGGTGAAAGTATACATAACTTACTATTTTGAGTTTAGTTCATGAATTTATAATTTATTTATTTTTAAGGTGTGTTTGATTGAAAATTATTTTTTTATTTAAAATATTAATATATGTATGTGTTTATTTAGTCGTAAAAAGTTTTTTCTACGAATTCGAAGAAAGTGAAATCTTTCTATTTTTTATCGAAAAATCGGGCAAAAAAACGCTACTCAAAACTATGTAATTTTTTTTTCATTTATTTTTTTTTCTACTGAACCAAACAAGAAAGATACTCTGCTACTTTTCGCCGTAAAATGCCGTAAAATTCCAGAAAGCAGCACGCAAAACGGAGCATAAAATACAGGGTTACTACATAAAATGCCATATTTTTCGCCGTATTTCACGCTTTTCGAGGTATTTTAGTCGTCGAAATGAAAAACGGACTTCGCCACGACGTCCGGCACGTCGAAATCTATAAGGTAGCGATTTTCGTTTTTCGACAAAATGCCCGGATAAATTCTCGATCCATAATTACTGTCCAATTATACAGTATGGCACGTTTCTCGAAACTCTAGGATTGTCAAACGAAAATTCCGTTAGCGCCATTGCGCTCAGAATGTCAAAATTAGCTAGAATCGTCTACTCATACTGCTAGGTTTGGATTTTGGACAGTGAAATGGCCAACGACCGATCAAGAGGGGACCGAAATCAGGGGTTACTATTCATTTTACTATTCACTTAAGTCGTGGGCCCCACCCGTAACTTCGCTGATTTCTGGACAATCCGACCGTCGGATCGAAAATTCGTTTATACCATTTTTACTCGATTCGACGAGACGGTCGTACTGGCGATCTCAGATTTTCGAGATCAAACTCCGATCTAAAAGGCGGGAAATAATACATTGAAAACTGTGCAATTTGCACACCGGTGTTCAACCACTTAGATTTACTTTTAGATTTCATCACTTTGAATTTAAAATTTCACGAGTCTTAACCGGTGTTCAACCACTTAGATTTACTTTTGGATTTCATCACTTTGAATTTAAAATTTCACGAGTCTTACATCGCATACAACTTAAAAGAAGTTTCGTCCCCGAAACATACAACTTAAAAGAAGTTTCGTCTCCGAAACTTACAACTTAGAATCATACTTACGAAATGTTTATAATAGTTTACTCGGACTAGGTTTTATTGCCCACAAAAATCGCGCAAGAGGTAGGGCCAAAATCTATATCCAACTGACAGGACTTTCATCTGATAAGTATCGTCAGAAATTATTTTATCCAAAGCAACAGGATTACTGACCTCTTATTCATCCTGATTTCTATTATCGAGGGAATCATCGATAATAGCAGCCACCGGCGTGGTTCCGATGATCACAGTTGCGGCAATGGTTGCTATGTCATATGACACGGGGACAACTGAAAAATCAACAACTTCCTCGAGCATCTGGGCTAGTGGTGGGGCCGGTGCAAAAATAGTAGTCATCTGCTGCTGTGCCATCATTGGCTTTCTCGACAAAAGCGGTGAGCTCCAACCGCAGCAACCGATCCGAGCCTTTTGGCTCCACTGAAACATCAAGCCCATGGCACGTATCACGGCCAAAGCTAACACTGCACCCACAACACCCCCAAAGCCTGCTTTCCAAAACTCGGTTGCTGTTCAGCTCGGCTAGGTACGAGGATCCTCTTGGCTATATCAATGGTAAGATGTACACCCCACTTGGAGCTGAACAGCAACCCCGTACCATTGATATAGCCAAGAGGATCCTCGTACCAAATGGTACAGCCAAGAGTTTCCTCATATCGGTACAGCCGAGGGACTCCCCGTACCCAGTGATACAGCAAGAGGGGATAGCTCACGGGTCAACCAGACCCTTTACCGGTAAAGAACGCAAGGTGGGGGATCAATCCCACAGCGTACGCGAGTGAACAGCAGGTGCACAACCATCATAATGCGAATGCTCAAGCTCACGGTCCACAGACCGGGTAATCGGCAACATGCCGGAAATCCCCATAGGAATGCAAATGTCTGTATATCAATCATAGGTCTATCATACATATCTGGAATGTAAAAGAAAGTATCTCTGGATATAGATGTAGTATAACAATGATGGATATGAAAGCAATCAACAGGCATGATCAGACCATGAAAATCTACTGTACTGATGAGCAGATGAACAAGAACAGTCCAAATAATATCTATCATCTAGGAACATGAAACATATAGGCATAATCATCCAGGCCAAATCAAGAACAGGTGTCCGACTGGACTAAAGCAACCAGAGGGCCGAAAAGATAAAGCCCGGACCGAAGATAACCCACCTTAATGTAGGCCGATCCCGAACTCCCGCTGGTCTACTGGGAGGCTGGTGCTGAACTGCTGGGACCTGAACAGTAACTGTGATCAGAAATAGATTCACTCATACCCATCCCGACAACACTATAATAATGTAACGCTTGAACGAGGGAAATTAATCAAATCAGGCTTTTACCGGAATTTCTGGAAATCTACTGAACCTCCAATCATGACTCGCCAACGGTCTAACAATATCCAAATATCGTCCAACTACACCTGCTGTCCCTAAACCTCATAATTTTGATGTTCGGGCAGACAGGGACCAATCACAATTTCCTCTATCGAAATAGTACTATAAATACACCTTTATAATCGTTGTTTTGACTCGTTCTTCCGAACCAGGAAGCCAAAGACAGCGCCGTAAGTTTCAGCGTGTCCGAAACGACGAGACGAAGCTCGTGCTCACGGGCTTGGGCTTACACGAGGCCCGAGGGCAAAGTTGGCCCATAAACGCTTTAGGTCCAAAATGCAACTATGCTACTTGATGCTATACACTTGATCAAACTAAGCTTTAACTTGAGCATCATGCTTAGTCATGACAGAGAAGTGAGATGCTCACCTGAAGCCTGCCGGGGACTGGCCGGAGAGTTGCCCGGAGCAACACCACCACAAGGACCTAGGCTCGGGTTGGGTCTACTTGGATCAAACCAGCGTCAACCCTGCAACAGAGGTGAGCACATGGTCAAGAACCCTTGCAGATGAAGTTCAGACCTTGCCTGGCCCATCGCCAGCGGACGGAGGCGACGGCGGCCGGAGGTAAAGTCCAAAACAAACAAGCCAACACAAGGTTGGAGCAACTCTAAGTGTAAGGACTTTTCGGCCAAAATAAGATGATGGAAAGTGTTCTTATGGGGTTTAGAGCCTACCTGGGTGGTTGGCCGGCGTCCATGTGCGTCGGCGGTGGCCGGCGGCGAGGCTCGGACTACCACGATGGTGCAACTACAGAGGATGCAAAACCTACGTTAGAACCTTCATGCAACCTCATGCAAAGCCTCGAAATGATCAAAATACCTTACCTGGGTCATTGGCCGGCAAGTGGAAGCGACGGTGATCGTCGGAGCTCGACCCAAACCAAGCTCGGCCAATAACGAGGTCCTCTAATGGCGGATTCCGGCCGGCGGAGTCTGGGCCGGCGCAACTTGGACCAAGGTGTTCCCCTCGGCTCCACGGAGCTTGCTGAGGTGGTGGCCGGCGGATAGGGTGAGTGGCGGCGCCGGACGGCGAAGATCGGTGGAGCTCCACTTTTGCCCGAACCTAGGGCAGGCTCGATCGACTTGGATCCTTGCCCGATGATCCCCAAACTTCGGGAGTAGGTTGCAGTCGACGAGGAGATCAATCCCAACGTCCCTGATCTGAGTTTAAACGGTCGGAAAAGCTCGGCCACAGATCTGGACGGAAATTCCACTTCCGGCAAGAAAATGCTCCCGCCGGCGATAGGGTCGACGGCGACCACTCCAACTTCACAGAAAAGGTCCACTCGATGTCAGGAACACATTGCTTGGGTCCATGGGCCAATTAAAAATAAAAACTCCCATAAACTCACCTCGCCGAAAAACAAGGAGGAAGAGAAGCCTTCCGCGGCGGCGCACGGCGGAGCTAGGCGTCGGGTTCACCTCGGCTCGACGTCAACCTCGCAGAGACACTCCCAGATGATGCTTGGAACCACCCAAGTCCTCTGGGAGCAATCCCTCACCTTCCCAACCGAGATCTAAGGGGATCCTTGGTTCTTCTTCCTCTCCGGCGACGAGACGGCGGCGCTTGATGGCGTAACCTCCGTGGAGAGAGGCAAAGAGAGATGAAGAGGGTTGTAGCTGGCGGCTGGGCTGAGGACTACGGGATTAGGGTTTAAAGAGAACCCTAACCCAACACATTTATATATATGCATGCTACAAGATGCAATTTAACCCCTCTACTCTCGCTATTTCAAGCCAAGTCCCATACAATAACTTTGTTTCACACTTAGGTCCCTCTCCAGAAAGCAGCACGCAAAACGGAGCATAAAATATAGGGGTTATTGCGTAAAATGCCGTATCTTTCGCCGTATTTCACGCTTTTCGAGGTATTTTAGTCGTCGAAATGAAAAACGGACTTCGCCACGGCGTCCGGCACGTCAAAATCTATAAGGTAGCGATTTTCGTTTTTCGACAAAATATCTGGATAAATTCTCAATCCATAATTACTATCCAATTATACAGTATGGCACGTTTCTCGAAATTCTAGGATTGTCAAACGAAAATTCCGTCAGCGCCATTGCGCTCAGAATGTCAAAATTAGCTAGAATCGTCTACTCATACTGCTAGGTTTGAATTTTGGACAGTGAAATGACCAACGACCGATCAAGAGGGGACCGAAATCAGGAGTTACTATTCATTTTACTATTCACTTAAGTCGTGGGTCCCACCCGTAACTTCGCTGATTTTTGGACAATCCGACCGTCGGATCGAAAATTCGTTTATACCATTTTTACTCGATTCGACGAGACGGTCGTACTGGTGATCTCAGATTTTCGAGATCAAACTCCGATCTAAAAGGCGGGGAATAATACCTTGAAAACTGTGCAATTTGCACACCGGTGTTCAACCACTTAGATTTACTTTTGGATTTCATCACTTTGAATTTAAAATTTCACGAATCTTAAAATAATAATAGGATTCTTAGATTTAGTGGGTTTTTAGTAAAATAGCATAATTTAAAAAATAAAATTACTCAAAAAAATAAATCTAACGATAGAAAACATACAAACATTTTTTAAAAAATAGTACGCAGACTCATATTTATATATATATATATTAATTATAATTATATATATAATATAAATTTTTATTATTTAATTTTTAGTTTAACTTAAATATAAAGTCTAATTCAGCTATACAAATGCCTATTTATCTACACTGAGCCAAAATTAAAAGCATCAAAATTTTTTGTCTTTGAAACTAATTATTGGATAAAAAAAAAGTAAATAATAATGGTGACTTGTTAGACCTGTTGGATCGTTGGCGCTAACCATTAATTCGAAAAGCTCGAGCTGTTAGAAATACGCAACCAATTCACTTAAAGTGTACAGATACAGTGCCCACAGGTCTCGACCGGACTCAACCCACTTGGACGTTGGATCTATTGTTGAGCCTCTTGCCGTTAGGTCTATTGTGGACCGCAGCCCTACTCAACTTATTGACCTCACCCAACTCAACTTATTAGTCTACTGGGCATATTGTCACGAGGCAGGAAGTTGGAGCTATTTAACCCATAAATAAATAGCCAACACGAACCCGTGCCACTGGCTCTGATACCACTTGTTAGATCATTGGCGCTAACCATTAATCCCAAAAGCTCGAGCTGTTAGAAATACGCAACCAATTCACTTAAAGTGTACAGATACAGCGCCCACGGGTCTCGACCGAACTCAACCCACCTGGACGTTGGGTCTATTATTGGGCCTCTTGCCGTTAGGTCTATTGTGGACCGCAACCCCACTCAACTTATTGGGCATCCGAAATAAACTCTATTCATATATATATATATATATATATATATATATATATATATATATATATATATATATATTATAATTTTTTACTATTTAAATCTTACACCAACATAATATAAAAAAATTAATTTTTTATAAATTTTAATTATTTGATTAAAATTCTAATTTTCTTCACGTTTTCTATATAACAGTAAAATTAAAATTTTAATTTATTTTTCGTAAACCAGCTCGTGTTTGACTTATTAATAAATAAACCGAACACAAATTATTTTTTTTAACTTAATATTTTAATAAATCAGCTTATATTCTACTTACTAATAAATAAATTAAATATAAATTAAATTTTTTAATTTTAATAAGCTAGTTCATCTTCAACTTATTAATAAATGAACTCAACAAGCTAAATTTTTTTAGCTCCCTCACTGGTACCTTGGCATAGATTACTCTATAATATAGAACACGCCAAAAAAAATTTAATAGTTGATATTTAAAATTTGAATTCAAAATTTAATTATTTTATATTTTTAACTAAATTTATTTTAAAAATAAATAAAACAAATAAAATACTACTTTTTTAAAACAAAAAAAAGAAACAACCAAGCTAAAAAGCACCAAAACACGGAGGGTTTGTTCTTTTGTGTGGAAAAAGCTCACTAAAACCCGATAAACGAATTCACAAATTTTTATTTTTAATTTTAATTTAGGATTTGTTTGGTTGGCCTACCAAAAAAATTAGAAAATTTACTATTCTCATTAATTATTTTTTAAAGATAATCTTTTTTAAAAAAATTAAAACACTTGGATAATTGGGTGGAAATATGTGTACAAATAGCATTTAGTGTTGAAATATTTAATGTCGTTATTACTGTTAATTACAAGCACAATAGTTAACTACTTGTTACAGAATAAATAGAAAAGGTAAAACCAAAACAAAAAAAAAATACCAATTTTTAAAAATATATATATTTTCGGAAGTGCAAACAACATTTACCTAAAACAATTCTACCACGCAATTCCATTAAAACTACCCCCCTCCTCCCAAAAGAAATCAAAAAAAAAAAGAAAAAAAGAAGAAGAAGAAAACATAGAGCACACCTACTCTACTCCATCTAGGAGGGTGTTTGGATTAATATAGAATTATAATTCAACCATAAATCATCAAATTTATAATAATTAAAGAGCACAAATATTAGTTTAGTTGAGTGATTTCTAAAAAGCTTTTTTTTTTTTTTTTTTCTTCTTGATTGATTTATGGCCGATGATGTAATGTTTATACTTACGCGAAAGATTCAAAAAAAAAAAAGAGGAGAAAAAAGAAAAAAGAAAAAAAATCTCTTACCCCTGCGGAGATGAGAGATTTGAGATCTGAGATCTGAGAGATCTGAGATGTGGAATCTGGAATGGATGATGGTCAGCAGTGGAAGGCGACGACGGAGCCGTCGGCGGTGGAGACGCCGACGCGGCAGGCGGATTCGACCTCGACGTGGTGGGTGAAGAAGCGGAGCAGCGCCACACGTCCCTTAACGAGCATCCGCGACTCCACCTCCACAACCACAGCCGGCGTGGTCGGAGAGGGGGGAGGGGGGAGGGGGAGGGCGTCGACGGCGAAGGTGGCGGCCATGAACTGGGTGCGGCCGGCTGGGATGAGGCCGGCGGGGATGAACATGAAGCCGGCCTGGCGGAGGCCGCCGGCGTAGACGAGGCGGATGGTGCTGTCGTAGTGGGAGAAGGCGGCGCGGTTGGGGTTACGCACCGCCGCGTACTGCGCGAAGGTGAAGCGCGCCGTCCCGTTCGCTGCCGCGTAGCCCGGGAGCCGGATCGCCGCCACCGCGATCGTCGGCTCCCGCGGCCGGAACAGCACGAACAGCGCCGCCGCCGCCCCCGCCACCACCACCACCAGGAACAGCGCCGCCGCCGCGCACGACCCCAGCGTCGCCCCCGCCCCTCCTCCCCCCCCGCCGCGCCGCGAGTGCCGATCGGCGGATTTGTCCATTCTTATTTAGGGTTTGGTGGAGGGAAAAACCTGAAGAAACGGAGATACAGAGATGATGGCGAACGAGGATTTGGGGAAAGTGATTTCTCTCTCTCTCTCTCTCTATATATATATATATAATTTTATAGGATTTGGGGAAAGTGGTGAGTAGGGCGAGTAGCGAGACTAGCGAGTGACTGTGTGAGTATTAAAAAAAAAAAAAAAAAAAAAAAAACTTTTCGTACACACCATTAAAAATATATATTTTATATTTTATTTATTTAAAAATAAAATAAATTTTATTAGTCTAAAATGATAATAAAAAATTTTATTTATAAATAAATAAAATGTATATTGTACATTCTAAAATAAAATGTATAACATTTCTCATTTAAAAAGCATGAGAGTCCTCAACTATTTTAAATAAATGAGTTTAGTTCTAACAACAGCAATCAATTAAATAAAAAAAAAAAAAAAAAAGTAAACTATCTAGTTCAATATTTTTTTGTATATATATTATTTATTTTTTAATACTAATTTAAATTTTAACAAATCTTTCACAACTTATTTATTTAATAAATAACTTTATATTTCATAAAATTAAATATAATATTTTAAAAAATAATTTAGAAAATGAGTTGGCTCGTAGCCTGATATGGCACGAACTTGTTTGGGCAAAAGGGCCATGTCGTTCCGTGGTCCAAAAAAAAAAAAACGTGAGATGTATAAATATATGTGAAAGAGACGTCAAATTCTATCTATCGTAACAGATTTTTGCAGAAGAGTAAAATTGAAATCATACTGACAATTTCAGTATCTGAAAATTTCTTGAATTAAAATTGGTTTTAATAGCAAGCCTTTTTTTTTTTTTTTTTTTTTTTTTTTTTTTTTAATTCAGTTTCAAAATTAATCCGGATTAGTATTTGTATTTGTATTTTTTTTTTCTCTCAGACGGACACTCTTGGCTTCTCAACCTCCTCTAACTCTGAGTAATACGGAAAATTTTATATTTATTTTTTTTAACTAAATTTTTAAATTTCAATTTAAATTGTCTTAATCACGAATTTGCTGAGTAACTTCTTTTTGAGGATAAAGGGCATGGTCTCTCCAAAATGTAGGACTGCCGACAAGCTGACTGAATAAAGATCATGGGACCTCTTTAGTTGTTTATTAAACGAATGAGCTCATAAATTAAAATATTAGGTTAAAAAATTTAATTTATATTTAATTTATTTATTAACAATACGAATATAAATCGGCACGCAAATAATAATTTAGATTGTCAGTTATACTACTGGATAAAAAGTTTAAAAAATATTTAAAAAATTAGAATTTAAATTAATAATTAAAATTTACAAAATAAAGATATATTTATATTTGGATTGGCCTAAAATTCAAATATTAGAAATTTGTAATATATATATATATATATATATAGAGAGAGAGAGAGAGAGAGAGAGAGTAGAGTTTATATGTTTTTAAAAGTACAAACACATCCATGAATTTTTTACCATTGGATTTGTATTTAAATTTATATTTTTGTAAAGTCAACTAAAAAAGAAAAAAATAAAGTCAAAAATACAAATCCCAATACAAATCCAATAATAAAAAATTCATCAGCATGAATATACTTGTACTTTTAAAAGTATATAAACTCTAATATATATATATATATATATATATATATATATATATATATAGTCCAACTTGTGTGTTTTTAGAAATACGGAGATTTTCGTGCTATCAAGTTGTTTTTAATATTAGGATTTTTGAATTGGCAATTGTCTCGGTTAGCCTTGATCAAGAATATTTAAAATATCTAAAAAATAAATTTCATAATTTTTTTAATATTATTTACCTATTGATTGAAAGGGCTCAAAATCAACGACCGAAAATAAAAATCTCATAATATAATGATATGATACTAAAATTTTAGATCAACAATATTTATCTTATTTTATATAGTATTGTTGGGGCCGAAAATATAACGCTGACCGTTGACCGGGCTCGATCGTCGATCGGCCCCCAGGGGTAACCCTCTGGGTGTGATGCACCGCGTGCTAATGGATCAAGTGATCGGGCCGAGAAGGGATCCACTCGGCCGGATTCTTCTCAATCAACTCTCGCGACTGTTCGGTCTAGATTAGCCAAATCAGGGTGTGGAGGCAAAGAGAGTTCGGCCTAGAATAGCCGAACTGAGATGTGGAGGCAAAGATTTGACACGGCTAAGGAGCCGAACTGAGATGTGGAGGCAAAGATTTGACACGGCTAAGGATCCGATTAACAATTGTATTGCTTGGAGAAGGGTTATAAGGGGAACCGGCAGCCAATTACAAGTTAATCTACTCTTATAAAGTGCGATAAATACAGGTGTGAAAATCTATCTAGGAAAGCAGTAAATGCAGGTATGAAAGAAATGAAAAAGCAGGGGTAGTCACTGGCTTACGAGGTTGCAGGACCCTTTTTTTTCAATGGTTCGGATATTTATGCACTCCCAAACTATACGTATACTCGCTGATTTGAATAATTGGCATGATTTGGGGAAATCATCATAAATTTCTCAACTACTCCCTTTTGAGTCAAATGGGATAATAGCAGTTTTCCTATCCAAGTTCATCCCCTCATCAACGCGCCGAAGCGTGATATTTGGCGCTTTCCAATGCTGGGCGCCGCTTGCCGTTCCGAAGTCAATTACGAGATTCACGCCCAAATCTCACACTCCTTCCTTTTAGAGTCTTTCCTTCTTCGGCTTGAACGACTGATAACTAACTCTGACTTCGCCTTCTTCATTGCTCGACTAGGGCGGTATGTTGTTCGTCGTCGGCCGAAGTCGATCCTGGATGAGGCGACAATCGTCTTGTTCGGCCGCTTCTTCTGTCGGCTGATGGCTTCAGCTGATGGTGTGCGCCATGTGCCACACTCTCATATGACTGAGGTTGGTATTGATCAAGACGCGGGTCCCTTTCAGTTGACTTATTTTTCTATCGGCTAATGTCTTTAGCAGATGGTGGACGACACGTGTCACTTTCTTAGGGGGCGAAAATTTTGGTCTCAACAATGGCCCCTCGGCAATCGCCTGATGTGTCGTTTGGGTGATTGTCGAAGTTGAGCCAACCACCTGCGGTGCGTACCGGTGTCCATGATTATCCCCGTATCTTGGCAAGATATTTGCTCACTGCCCGAGGAATTCGCAAACAGGTGCTGATCTTCCTTGTTTTTCGGCGAAACCGTCCTTTGTCGTTTCTCCATTAAATATTGCTATTTTTTGGGGTGACTGTTATCATTCCGCTCATTTTTGCAAGCCTATAAAAGGGCTGCTGCTTGCAGCTTTCTTTGCATCACCTTACTCCCTTATGACGATTCCTATGCCATTACTACAATAGTTCTTTGGTCGTAGCTTTTTTGTCCCTGAGAGTACTTTCAAGGCAATCTCTCAATCTGACTCTGGCGGTGTTTTAACGCCGGTCGGTGAAAGTGTCTTCCCTCTGTAGAGTTTTAATGGGGTTTCTTTTGGGAAGATCCTTAGGCATGGCCGTCTAATTTGGGATCTTATGCACGATGGTTCAGTCGGCTGGTGCCTCTATTCCTAGGAGTTGGAGGATTTTGAGCCGTTCGGCATCTGGTTTTCCCCATCAGGGAGGCGTACTGTCACACTTTGGCCGACCTTCCTTTGAGGTCGGTCTCCATCGTCCCGCGGGAAACATCGTTCCTCGCACAAGTCTATCGTGGGAGTTCAAGAGGTTCGAGATCTGTTGACTTCATGGAGGTCATGTGTCTCGATTTCCATAAGGCAGTGCTTGAACCTTCGCCTTTGGCTTCTCCTTCTTCCTCAGCTTGATGGTGGTCCTGTATTTCGCCCTCCAACCGGCTACGTCAACCACGACTTTTTCTTTTCTGAAATATTTTTGTATTTTGCTTTTTCTTGATTCTCATATGTATCGGGTTATTAAGTGTGAAGCGTTGTTGTGTTTTTTGCTCCACACCCTCCCAAACCGATGTATGATAGTGTTTCAACTATTTCCTACTGATCAACTTATTGCTTTCCGATCCTGCCAAAGTAGTAGTAGGGATTTCCTTTAACCACTCGATCTCCTTGTGATCGACACTTCTTACCGATAGGTAACGTCAGCTTCGATATTAAATCCCTGACACTGAAGGGCTTTGTTTTTGCCCTCTTGTTGCATGCGTACTGAACTCGGTTCTGATGGGCCCGTGTATAGTCGAGCGTTTTTAGCCAAATCTCGTACGTTGTCGCCCGATCTCCCCTCGTGCCATTTGATTCAGGCTGGGGGCCCATCCCCTGCTGCTATTTAGCTGGCCTTGCTGGGGAGCTTTGCTTGTGCTCCCTCTTCAGTCATTCGGACAGAGAGGGTCTCATCAGAATCTTCATCGACCGACATGTTCTCTGTCCTTACCTTCTTCCCTTCGGTCTCTATCTCGACCAAAGATGGAGTGGGCACTTCTTCATCATCCCTTGGTGGCTACCTCTCGCATCGAGCCACCTTATTGAGGTCCCGTATGTCAGATACCTCAATTTCTTCTCGATCGTTTGGCGCTTGTTGACCGCGCCTTACCGCAGCCTTTAGGGCCTTCAATCGGGCTTCCAATTATAGCCGGACAGCTTCATCCGTCGGCTTGATCACTATCGATTGAATTATCGATGTCTTCTTCTGAGGCGGTATGGTAGAGCATTCCGCCTTTTTGTCATGGCGCATCGGCGCAACGGGGTATCGGGACGTAGGCCTTTCTCGTCCTAGTTTCGGTCGTGGCCCCAGGGCCAAGACGCCATTGTTGCGGGTGTCGGCCTCTAGCCTCTGCGACTTTGTCATGACCGGCCCATGCCATCGAGCTGGTCCTATGGACGTGAACTATTGCTCCACTGGCATATATGCCGGTGGGTTTATCTTCCTCAGGTGATTCCTGGGAATCTCCCTTCTCTGCCACGGCTTGGTTCATGGCTAGATCTTGAGCTCCTAGGCCAGCCGAACGCCCAGAATTTCGACTTCTCCCTTGGTGAGCTAAGGGAATTCTGCATCAGGGGCCAAAAGGGTTTCTCCTGCCCCTAGCGCCCCTCAGTGAGGAGGTCATGGCGTCGACCTCCTCCAAGGGTGGTCGGTTGGGCCCCTCTGTGCCCCCAGCCGTTCGAACCTTTGGTGGGGCCCGTTCCATTCTGGGCGTTGTGAGGGCCCACACGTTGGTTCTCCTCCAACCTGTTGGCCAAAGGGTTTTCGGGATGCCCCCTGGACTCGGCTGTCGTTGCAGCCGCGGTGGGGACCCTGCTGCATCTGTAGGGCCCGTGGCCCCTCTTAGCCGACTGTGGTCGGCCTCGGCCTTTCTCGGTCGTGGAACTCTTGCAGCACTCTCCAAATAAGGAGGTCTTGCTATTCTTTCTTGTCATCTTTTTCAGATTACTGTTTATTGGATCTTTCGGCAGACCTTGGGTCCGACCGGTGGTCGTGGTGGTCCATGCCTGCACCGAGGCTGATGAAGGCGAACCATTTCTTTGCCTCCTCCGGTACATCGGTGAGGAGGGCGTCCCAATCTTTCTCGGTCATTTCGGTTTTACATCTGATGCGGAGCCGAAACACATTACGAGCCGATTTCTTCCTCGCGGGGGACTCGGGCTCCTGCATCGGCTTTTTCTCATTTTGATCAACCATATTCACCGTTAGAGGAAAAAGGTTAGTGTCGACCTCCATATCTTTCTTTTCTTGGTCGGCAAAAATAAGCCGGCCTTTATCAATTTCTTTTTGAATTTGCTTCTTGAAGGTGAAGCATTTGTTTGTTTGGTGGCTCCATGAATGGTGCCACTTGTAATACTTTCGTCTCTGAAGCTCCTCGCAATGAGGGATCGTCTGGCCCTCCTGGAGCTTGATTCGACCATCCTTGTACAATCGATCGAAGATTTGATCGGTCTTAGACATATCGAACGTTAAGGCATTAGCCGATGCCCGAGTCTTAAGATCTTGGGCATTTCTCGGCTTGAGAATCTAGCAGGTGTAAGGTTCGCGGCCCGATATCATTTCGGCCAAACATACTTCAACCTCTTTTACCTAAGACTCGTCCTCACTTAACTTGCTCGGCTCTCTACGATCCGAGTTTTGTTCAATAAAGGAGATGTTGTGCTCTTTCGGCTTCCTTCAATCTTGTCTGTGGCCCTATTTTGGCCGCTCCTCCTTGTTATTCTTCTGGAATTGCTCGTATTGAGCAACCCTCACCCCCAAATCAAAAAGATTGAAAAAATGTCGACCCTCGAAATGATCTTGGGTCTTAAAGTGTAGGACGTTGAAAGCGAACTTTGTAAACTCAGCCTCAGGCATCATAACGAAACATCTATTTCTTGCCGTTTTGAAATGGTTTAGGTATTCCTCGATCGTCTCGTCGGCATTTGTCGATATGATGCTAGATCGTCAATTGATGATTCGGGCACGACCCGATAAAACTGCTCGTGGAACTTGGCCTCAAGCTCGTTCCAGTCTCGGACGGAATTGTGAGGCAAGCTGGTGTACCACGAGACCGCCGTCTTGGTCAACGATGTGCTGAACAGCCCTAGCTTCAGAAATGGACTGGCGACCACCTCTTGGCATTGGGCTGTGAATCGAGCGATGTGCTCGATTGTATTCTCATTCTCTTCTCCCGAGAACTTCTCAAACTTCAGTATCTTCCAGTTGGTCGGGTACAGGTGGTCCGTATCGATTTCAGCGGGATACGGGGACCTAAACACTGGTTGAATCACCGACCTGGCCTCTGTGCTGAAAGTATTTTGGATGACCTCCTCCACATGGGCGTGGATGTCGGCGAGCCCCATCGGAGGTGCTGGGGCCGCCGGTTGGACCGGTAGAGGTGGCGGCCCATATTGGATGGCCTGGTTCTGAGGTGGTCATTGCGGAAGGACCTGCCCTTCATTCCTGCCCCAAACCATTTCGGCGAGTCCGGCTTGAGCTACCGGCTGCACTAGCGGAGGTGGCGGCCCGTAATGGCCGGCTAAGTTCTCGACCGGTCCCTACAGAGGGACCTGCCCGCCGTTCTTGTCCCCAGCCTATGGCTGGACGAACGGCGGTGGGGGAGGCAGAGGAATCCTCCAATAGACATCTGGTTGCTGGCCGATGTTCTGCCCCATCGGCCTCATCCCCGTCTGGTACAGGGTCATCTACGGCTGTACTGTCCCCAGCGGTTGCGCCGCTTGATAAGTCGTCGTCGGCGATGCAACTCTCTAGAGTTGCACTATCGGCATTGTCAGCGCCATTATGATCGATTGTGTCGGCAATTACTGGGGTGTTGTGAAGGCAAACCCTCCACTGTATGACTCATTTCGGGCCAGCGTTTGCCCGATCCTAGCCACATTCTTGTTCGAGGCCGCTACGGCGGCCAAAACTGATTCCAAGCGAGCCTCCTGCGTCTGGTTGTTCCTCTCGAGGGACGTTTGCATCTTCTCGGCAGGCTCCAGCATTTGTGCGATTTGCCCGAATAACTGAGAAAGGGTCGGCTCTTATGGTGCCGACCTCCCGATGGTCTTAGGGGCCTCTGGTAGCGTCGGTAGCGGGTCATTCGCGTGTCCAGCACTGCTAGCTTGGTTGTTCCCCACTTGTCTGGGAACGACTCTGTTCCTGAGGGTCAGATTGTTGTCTTCTGACATTATAACAGTAGGAAATAGGTAAGAGTTACCTGAGCGTCCCACCGGGCGTGCTAAAAAAGTTGTTCGGGCCAAAAATGTAGCACCGACCGTTGACCTGGCTCGGTCGTCGATCGGCCCCTGGGGGTGACCCCCTGAATGTGATGCGCCGCGTGCCAATGGATCAAGCGATCGGGCCGAGAAGGGATTCACTCGGCCGGATTCTTTTCAATCAACTCTCACGACCATTCGACCTAGATTAGCCGAATCGGGGTGTGGAGGCAAAGAGAGTTCGACCTAAAAATAGCCGAATTGAGATGTGGAGGCAAAGATTTGACACGTCTAAGGAGCCGATTAAGAATTGTATTACTTGGAGAAGGGTTACAAGGGGAACCGGCAGCAAATTACAAGTTAATCTACTCCTAAAAAGTGTGGTAAATGTAAGTATGAAAATCTATATAGGAAAACAGTAAATGTAGAAATGAAAGATATGAAAAAGTAGGGGTGGTCACTAGCTTACGAGGTTATAAAACTTATTTTTTCTTTGATGGTTCGGGTATTTAGACACTCCCAAATCATACGTATACTCATTGATTTGAATAATCGGCGTGATTTGGAGAAATCATCGTAAATTCCTCAACAACTTCCTTTTGAGTCGAACTTCCTCAAATGGGATTGTAGTAGTCTGGGTCCCCATGCAGCTTTTCCTGTGAATCCACAGTATGAAACACCTATTATTGGTGTGTTGGGCCCATAATGCATCAAAGGGATGTTTGGATGGACCCAGTGAGGTTTTTGGATCTTGTTTGGCATTCGGCGGCTTTGCCAAACTTTAGAAAAGGTTTTGGGCCAAGCGGAGGTCGGATTTGGATTTTGCGCAGAAAAACGCTTGAAAATAGCTATTTGCTTGTATTTTTCTGAGTCCGGATGCCCAAAAATGGACTCCCGGAAGTTTACAGTGGATTCTGGAGCATGGGGAGGACTGTAGACCGCCGGTATGCCACGTGGCGGCCTATTATTGGCCTGTTCACAGAGCGCGGTCCATGCAAAGGCGCGGGGTGGCGCATGGACCGGGCGGGAGACACGTAGCGCACCCGGGTTGGCCGGTGCATGTTGCGTGGTCCACGGAACCCCGCGCGGGTGCATGGACCCGGCGCGGGGGACATGCGGCAGCCTACCATTGGTTGGCGCTCGGTGCGCGGTCCACGGAATCCCCGCGCGGGCGTATAGACCCGGCGCGGGGGACACGTGGCATCACGTCATTGGCGGGTCTACCGAGCTCGGTGCATGGAGGCACGGGGGGCCGCCTCGGGGTGCGTGCGCGCCAGGGGCAGGTGGCGCGACGTGGGAGGCATGGCGTGCGGTCGGGCGGGACACGTGGCGCCCGGGGATTCGCGGGCGCCACCCACCGGGTTGACCGCGGGCGCGCCACGTGGCACAAGGCGGCTGGGCTTGCACACGCTATCCCTTGTTCGGGACACGTGTCAAGCCCAGGTTGATTCGGGCGCTCCTCGCTGGCGTTTCGTCAGAGGATTCGGGCGGCCGAATTCGGGTTGAGCGCCCGAATCCTGGGACATAATGGGAGTTTTCCCATTTGTTGAGCTGGGCCTATAAATAGGCCTAGAATGCCTTCATTTCTAACTTTTCTGGCCTATTTCTCCTAGAGACTTCCATAGGAGAGTTGTTCCTCCTTGTGTGCTGCATCTACTGGAGATTTCCTGGGATTTTAGGAGGCTCGTACTTCGAGATCTGCAGTAAATCGGCGCGTTTCGACGTTTCTTCACCGGTGACCCTTCCCGTCGCGTTTCGGTGCGCGGACTCTCCCGGGCTACTCCGATAGTGTTTTTGGCCGATTCTTGCGCCGTTGTCTTCAAGACAGATAGGGCTACGACTTTCATATTTTTTACTCCCCCTCGTTTTGAGTTTTTCCTGGGTTTTTTTGGCCGTCTTGTGACCCCCTTTTTTTGCAGCGGAGTTTTGGACACCACCGGGGTTTTTCTGCGATTTCTTCGCGCTCGAGCATCGGATTGAAGCGTGCAAGTACTCATTTCGCATCTACACATCGCAGGGAACATCATCGTGATTTTTCTGGATATTTTTGAGGTTTTTCCGAAGGTAAAAATCCTACTTTTTCTGGGTGGATTTTGACAGGATTTGTTCTTGGGGATTTCGCGCTTACCGCGTTGTTTATTTTGTAACTCGGCCTACAGGTGTAGGAACGGGACGTGCGAATACTCGATTTTCATCTAATCTTCGCGAAGATCGCAGCGGAAATTTTTCTAAAATTTTTGGAGTTCATCTCGTGGGTGTAAATTAAGCTTTTCTGGACTGGGGTTTTTGGACAGCGACAAAAGTGTTAATTGTGAGATTAATCGGCACCGTTTTGGGTATTTTTGCAGTTTTCGCAGCGTGTGTTGTTTCTTCTCGGGCGAGGGCGTGTTTGGACTTGGTGTCACGCCCCGAGTCCGCCAATTTGTACGGTTCGGGCATGCCAACAGACCCGCCAATCGGGTAAGACCTTTTCCTACCCGAAAGGAACGGTAACATCCATAATAACACAACAAGTGTATGCGGAAGCTCAATATCAGAGTACTAAAAATCACTACAAATTTAAAACTTTCATTCAATAACAACAGTTACAGCGAAAATGAAAGCATACAAGAGTGAACCATGAATTAAATTTATTACACTTTACATTTCTGAACTTGCAAATAAAATTATTACAATTCCCTTACATAAATTCCTCACCATACAAGGTTCACTCAAGAAATACATAAATGGGATACCTCTGCTAGACCCTCTAGGTCTCTATGCTGCTGGGCCCTTGCCCCTGTCGCATGCCTCGCCGTCTGCATCTGAACCGTCGCAACCGCTGCATCCATACCCGAACCTGTGGGGGGAGTCACCCAAGGGGTGTGAGAACTACAACTGAGTTCTCAGTGGGTTCAACCACCGAGAAAAGGTGTCCTACACCGCTTGGTCCAATTGAAGCAATAATAATAGTGCTAGGAAATTAAAATCCTCAATATCATAATGCTACTATGTATATACTGGCCACTACACTATCTGTGTATACTCACCAATCCATCACTACTCTGTCTAGCCACACTAGGCAACTAACCACCAACTCGGCCACTAAGCCGCTGTATACTGGGTTAACCTAACCCGACCACCTTGGCCACTCTCTGTTCTTCTTATTCTTTACCCTATGGTGGTTTAATTTAAGTTAACCTTCAGAAATTCTTATCCAACGGGCCCCAGCCCGGTAGTCCTGCTACCATCAGATAAGATTTCTAAGGTTGCCGATAACACTCGCAAGTGTTACCCCGTCCTGCCGGGGGGACTTGTCATACGGGACACTGCCCGATAGGGTCACTGCCCATCTCTGACAAGAGTACTCTAGAACCTGTCATACGGGTCGCTGCCCGGGAGAGGGATCCTGTCCAACTTCGACAGTTGTACGTTCGCCCCCTGCTCCACAATGACGAGTCTCAAATTCGAAGGCGCCATTTACATTCTCGAGATGCTCTTTTAGCCGCTTTTAGCTTGCTATTAAACCCATACGTAAAATGGTGTGCGCCACTTCAGCCGGCACGCAAAACGTTGCGCGGCAACACGATCTGCACGCGAAACGGTGCACGTACCTCAAATCTGCACGCAAAACGGTGCACGTCTGACTGTAGGGTTGCACGCAAAACGGTGCACATTTTCCCAACCCTGCATGCAAAACAGTACTTAACATTAGCGATGGCATGCAAAACGGTACGCGACAACACAATCTGCACGCGAAACGGTGCACGTACCTCAAATCGGCACGCAAAACGATGCACGTCTGACTGTAGGGTTGCACACAAAACGGTGCACATTTTTCCAACCCTGCATGCAAAACAGTGCTTAACATTAGCGATGGCACGCAAAACGGTGCGCGACAACACGATCTGCACGCGAAACGGTGCATGTACCTCAAATCGGCACGCAAAACGGTGCATACCTCACTATGGGGTTGCACGCAAAACGGTGTACATTTTTCTCATTCTGCACGCAAAACAATGCAAACATCAGATGCACGGCAGATCTGTGGACGGGCCCGGATTCTGATTTACACCCGGGGCGTGACAGGGATAGTAATTGTTTTCCCATCTAAGTTCATCCCCTCATCAACGCGCCGATGTATGATCTACAATGCTTTCCAATGCTGGGCGCCGCTTGCCGTTCCGGAGTCAGTTACGAGATTCGCGTCCGAATCTCGCATTTCTTCCTTTTAGAGTCTTTCCTTCTTCGGCTTGAACGGCCGATAATTAACTCTGACTTCCCCTTCTTCGTTGCTCGACTGGGGCGGTATGTTGTTCGTCTTCGGCCGAAGTTGATCCTGGATGAAGCGACAATCTTCTTGTTCGGCCGCTTCTCCTGTCGGCTGATGCCTTCAGCCGATGGTGTGCGCCATGTGCCACACTTTCACGTGATTGAAGTTAGTCTTGATCAAGACGCGGGTCCCTCTTAGTTGACTTATCCTTCCGTCGGCTGATGTCTTTAGTCGATGGTGGAAGTCACGTGTCACTTCCTTAGGTGGCAAAAATTTTGGTCTCAAAAAGTATAAAGAATTTTCTATTGAAATTTTATATAATTTGGATATTTCTATACCGTTAAACTTGCATACGGCTCACCACTATCACTAAAATTATTGATTTTGAGTCTCTTTGATCACTAAGCAAATAATATAAAAAAAAAATAACAAAATTTAGTTTCTAGGCCATTTAAATACTCTAGATCAAGTATAACGGAGTTGATGATCTATTCGGAAGTTTTAACATCGAAAATGATTTGGAAGTACGGAGACCTCCGTGCTTTTAAAAACACATAAGCCTAGCTATAATATATATATATATATATATATATATATATATATATATATAACTAGGCTACTATACTATTAATAACATCAAGTCATTGGTGTTATTAAGTTTTTGACCATTGGATCGAAAAATGTGTAGTTAGGATGATAGTGAGCCCCTAGGGTTTAGTGGGTGGGTGGTTGAATAGCATGATCTAAGTATATGAGTTCTGCTACTATGCTATCGATAGCATCAGACACTTGGTGTTACCAAGTTTTTCACCGTTAGACTAACCCCTTTGATCATTTCCAGCCCTTAGCTCATATATATATATATATATATATATATATATATATATGGTCCGGCTACTATACTCTTATGAGTAAAATTTTTTTGTACTCATAAGTTTTTATCCCTTGGATGAAGGAATGTGCGGTTAGGATTATAGTAGTTCCTAAGATTTTTACTATTTCCCCAACAACCTAGTAAACCCTAGGGGACCACTATCATCCTAACCGCACATTTCTTCATCCAAGGGTGAAAAAGTTATGAGTACAAAGGGGTTTATACTCATAAGAGTATAGTAGCCCTACGCTATATATATATATATAGAGATAGAGAGATAGGCTGGAATACTATTAATAGTACCATGTCATTGGTGTTATTAAATTTTTAATCCTTGGATTAAAAGATGTATGGTTGAGATGATAGCGGGCCCCTTGGGTTTAATAGGTGGTTGGAAAAATAGTAAAATCTAACGGGTGAAAATGATCAAAGAGGTTGATCTAAGGGTAGAAAACTTGATAGTACCAATGACTTGTTACTATTAATAGTATAGTAGCCAGACT
>CM055064.1:6413760-6457222 GCA_029204045.2 Tillandsia leiboldiana
TTTCTTGGGACGAGACACAACGAGAGGCTATGCCTAGAGAATGTTCTTGTGTTGGGTTGGGTTCTAGTCTTTCGGTGTTCCCGGACCTTCTTGGGTCAGTGTGTTTGAGAGTTCGGCAGTTTGGCTGTTGAGTCAATGTTCGCAGTGGATGCGATGTCGGCATGTTGAGGCAAGTTGTTCGCAGTAGATGCGACGTTTGGAATGTTGGCCTGTTGAGACAGTTTCTGCAGTGATGCGACTTGGTGCATGATGTTGGCAGAGTGTGATTAGAGTTGTTTCTCTGATTAGTGGTGGAGGTGGTTCTCCACTTAGCCTTGAGGATCTTGGGGGTTCTTGGCAGGAGCGAGTCGTGGATGTTTCCCGACCAGCCATGTGGTCGTGCATTTATCAGATTGAGTGTTGAGGGTCTCCGACATAGCTGTGAGAGTGTGTTGGGCTTTCCTGTTCGAGTCGAGGTCTTTTTCAGACTGAGTTGTGCTTTGAGCTTGGAGTTACCGATCTGTTGGATCGTGGGACTCATAGCCTGCATGACCCGCCACATTGAAGCTTGACAGAGATACTTTACAGAGATACTTGAGAGGGTTAATTTTTACTAGAGAGTGGTCGCTCCCTCGAGTGCCACTCCGAGTAGGCGAGACCGGGTTGTTAACCTTGGCGTGAGATTGAGCTTTTTCTCTCGCGACTGTCGTTGCATTTGTCCCTCTGGCTGTGTGGTGTTGGCGCATTGGACGCCGGAAGCTAACGACCTTCCTCCGGGACGTAACGGCAGTAATTTCCTACGTGGCGTAAGTACCGCTCCTCCGGGCGTAACGGCAGTAGATCCTACGGGTAAGTCCGCTCCTCCGGGGAGTACGGGCAGTAGATCCTACGTAAGTCGCTCCTCAGGGACGTAACGGCAGTAGGTTGGCGCAGGCTTGACTGGACCCAAGAAGGCAGTCAGTTAGATTGAGTGATCAGAGATGAGAGTTAGTTGGGCATCATGTTCTTTCTGTCCCACTCTTGAGCATCTAGATAGAGGCATAGTAGCTGTAGAGTTTACTTTTGTCCCAGCTTTCCCTTACAGCACTGCGTTTGTTACTTTATGCCTCTAGTGGACTTAGTGGGCAGACCGTCGGGCTTGTTGGCGGCACCCACTGAGAACTACTTGGGACGTAGTTCTCACACCCGTCGTGGTGTCTTTTTCCCACAGGAACTTCTACTCCAGTTCCTGTTGTTCCTGTTGCTGATCCTTCTGAGCCCGAGGCGAGGGAGTCTGCGAGCTAGTTCCCTACCCGTCGTTGGAGTGTAGCGGTACCCCTTCAGAGGAGAGCTTCAGTAGATTAGTTATTTTATTTTCCTCCTTTGAGAGACTGTTGTAGTGGGATTGTATGTATGAGAGCCTGTACACTAATGTATTTATTGGAGATACCTCCCGGTTGAGTTCTGAGTTGGTATATGAGGATTCTGCATGATTATCATTTTTGGGAGACGGACATTGTTGTGTTATTTCCAGTTGTACAGTGATTGATTTAGTTATACAGCAGATTTTTTATTTATAGCTCTGATATCTGTTTAGCTGTAGTACTTTCTTGCAGGTAGGACGCTTCACCTATGCGGTTTGTGCATAGGTGGCGGATCTGTTGGCGAGCCGGTCGCAATTTCGACCCCGGGGCGTGACAGATTAGAGTGGTATCAGAGCCTAGGTTGTAGGTCATTGAGGACTTAGAAACCCTAGGCTTGTGGTGTGGACATTAGGATGACTACGTGAGAGTCGTGACTTGTAGCGAGAGTCCTGATCGAGTTTTGTACCTCTCCCATGAGACGGGATGAGTGATTGGCATGTTTGTGCTCCTAAGCGATTATGTTGGCTGCAGACGACATAATGCTGTGGAATTGATAACATGTCTTAGACTTTCGCTGGATTGGGTCGTATGGTTGTTGTGTCCTGATGTTTGTTATTGTGCAGTGGTCTACGATGCCCCTGAGACGTCGTGTAGCGAAGAGGGCACATCCCGCATCTGGTGAGTAACCCGAGCAGCGGGAGACAGAGCTATCAGAGCAGAGCGAGACCCTGGAGTTATGGATCCAGATGGCACAGATGTCGGAGGATGTCCGATGCCAGGAGGAGGCCATGGAACGTTCGATGCGCTTGTGGAGCAGAAGAGCGTAGTTAATTGCAGTACCGCTTGAGTGCCATCCAGTACCTTCTTCCTTGCAGTGGTATTCTTCAGTTGTACCAGTGGCGCCGATGGAAGCGAGCAGCCCCCTCCGTGACGACGAGCTGTGCCGAGGCACCGAGGCAGGGTGGATAGTGGATAGTAGCTGAGCTTCGGGACGTCATTGGCCGATGGAGCACAGTCCCAGCAGTCTGAACCCTCCCGATTCACAGGTTTGAGTTGGAGCCTTTGTAGGCAAAATTGGGGTTGGTGGTGATTGAGAGACTATCTGAGAGCCTTCTTGTGCTAGGGAGTTTTTTACAGTTGTTGAACTGCACGCTCCAGGTTTCGAGGGACGAGGCGCATAGGATATGTTTGACGGGGAATGGTTTTGCACCAGGATACCTTTCAGTTTAGTTGGTCCCTCCATTACGGATTATTGGCCCTTCGATGGGTAGGCATTGTGTATGGAGCATGGCGCTGCAGTTCCTTGGGATAGGGATCTGCCGCCAGAGGCGAGTTCTGGATATTGGCGCTTGGCGCCGGGTGATGGAGGACAGATCGGCCGGCAGAGATATTTCTGAGTTTATTTTTCCTGGATAACGGGTTCCCCGTGATGCCAGAGATCGGGTGGACCCCGATGGCAGCATCAACCTCTATATCGGAGTGGCGCAGCGGTAGCGTGGATTTGTTAGACTGCGGAAGGTGAGGACTTTGACCTTCTGCGAGGCAGACGAGAGGAGATTTGGTTGTTGAGGTCGTTAGAGCACACTGGTTATAGCGACAGTGTGAGAGGTGCTTACGGCGGCACCGGGACCCAAAGATATCTCTGTTGCCACGAGATTCCGGGTGTGATTTCACCTGAGCTGTTGATAATGCCGCCGGTTAGGGAGATAGAGATTGGGTTGGCGTGGTTCGGGGAAACCGCGCCACCCTCGACAGCACCTCATTGGATATTGCCAGTAGAGCTGTGAGAGCTGATGGCGCAGTTGCAGGATCTGATGGATCGAGGGGTCTGTTTGACCTAGTGCCACGCCGTTGATATACGGTGGTGATGCCACATCGTTGATACACGACTGTGAGGGCCCTTTTATGGTTCGTGTGTAGACAGGTCCGAGTATTATTCTGGACCTTTTGTTGGAGTCATACTCCGGCAGTTATTGTATGGTGCGGGTACCTACTTGGAGTCGCACAGCCGAAGACCTTGCCTAGAGGGCGTTCAGGACACGGTAGGGCATCTTGAGCTCTTAGTGAGGCCAATTGGATTGATTAACGCCCTGCCACTCTTTTTGGTTTGAGGAATGGTGCTCCAGCTGTACTTGATTGTATTGGTAACAAGATCCTCCAGGGGTATTATGATCTACTCCCAAAGCGACTTGGAGCGTGAGGGGCACTGGTGGATGCGTTACCATGCTGTGTGGGTGAAGCTTGTATGCCAGGTTATTGAGATACAAGTTTTAGCTTTAGAAGCTTACCTTCTTGGGTCACCATGTGTTAGCCGTAGGAGCGGCGGTGGAATTCCGGCCAATGTGGATGCTATTTGAGTTTGGCTGAGATCAAATTTATTGTTGAGGTGAGGAGCTTTTTGGATTTGGCAGTGCCAGGAGAGTATGGCGAATGGATGATGAGACTGGTACTAGCGCCGATTTTAGCATCGCCAGTGATGGGAGATGGATTTGCGTGTCACAGTGATGCCTCCCATAGTGGCTTTGGAGTTACAGTAGATTATTGTTGAGGAACAGGGCTCGTGGTTGTGTCCCTGAGGGTCCCTTTTGACGGTACACTGCGGTGAAGCAGTCCCTGCGGATGGTCAGGATCCTAGAGTGATTGAGCGAGGACCCTAGCCGATTAGGGCTTCTCTTCTTTGGATGACCGTATGGGTATGTCTCGGATCGCCTGGTTGAGCTGGCACCAGGGAGCGGTGTTGGTGCGTGCTACATTGGTTGTCCTCTCTTGTCCCCCAGCCTTTTGTTGGCGTGCGTGTTGGTCCTTCCACGTCTCAGCTCAGGAGTGTTAGGCTTGTGGATTCCTCGCCCGTGATGGACTCGTTTCCTGTGAGATCTGCTAGTACTTGTGGTACGAGGGACGCCCGTTGCGAATTCTAGCTCGTGAGATGAGAGAATTACGCAACCGGGCCATGCCGTACTGATTATTATTTTGTTGAGGAGTAATCACGGGGAGTGAGTAGCGACTGGGGAGTTGGAGACTGTGTGGTTGGATGCTTACCCTTGGCTTCGAACTCCCTTTTGAGCCGTGTTTGTTTCGAGGACGAAACTTTCTTTTAGTGGGGGAGGATGTGAGGACCCGGAATTCCCACGTTTGGATTACTGTTGGATCTGCGGCTTCCGGAGACCCATGTTGGGTGTTAGAGGTGTTTGCGCGCATATTGGACCCAAGATTTGGACTCGGCATGAAAAACGGATCAAGTTTGCTTTCCCGGGAATTTTTGAGAAATTTTAGAAGTGGAATTTGGCAAATCGGACAGCGGATTTGGATTCAGCGCGCAAAAACGCTCAAAATGGACTATTTACTTGTATTTTTCGGAGCTCGGATGACCCGGCACGGATTTCGAGGTCTTGAGTACTGTTCCGGCGGCCGGAGTTGCGCCGGCGGCGGCGGCGGACGGCGGAGCGCGGCGGCGGGCCGAGGAGAGGCCGGTCGGTCCACCGCGGGAGTCGTGCACCGGGCGCGGGCCACGTGGCGAGCTCCGGTTGGCCGGCGCAGCAGCGCGGTCCACGCAGTGGCGCGGGTGCACGGTGGACCGGGTGCGGACGCGTGGCGGACTTTGGTTGGCAGGTTCTGGTGCGCGCGGTCCACGCGGCGGGAGGCTGGTGCCTCGGGGCGCGTGCCCGACGTGCGGCAGCGGGAGGCGCGGTCGCGCACGTGGGCGCGGCGTGGGCGCGGTCGGGGGCGACGTGGGGGCGCCACGTGGCGCCCCGTGGTTGGTCGGGCGCAGCCGCGCACGTCCACGTGTCGGGACACGTGGCGTCGCGCGGTTCGCGGGCGCACGTGCGCCGGGCGCGGGGAGCGCGTCTGGGCCACGTGGCGGCCCGTGAGGGATTCGGGCGCGCACAGTAAAGGGCCGGGCCCGTTACTGTAGCAGCCCGAATACCCCGGGCGCCCGAACTTTGGGCCAAAAGTCCAAAATCTGGATTTTTCGGGCTGGGCCTTTAAATAGGCAGTTGGCTGAGGCTTTTTGCCCTCTTTCCCGAGCTCCCCTGCCCATGGCCCCTTTAGGAAAGTTGTAGAACTTTGTGCTGCGCATCTTCTGGCAGAGGCCCGGATTTTTTTGGAAGCCGCGGCGTCGACGACTTCGGCATCGGAGCGCAGTGTGGCGATCTTTCATCGGAGGCCCGTTATCGTCGCAGTTCGATCTGAGAGGTCCACAGAGCTACTCCGTCAGTATTTTTGGACGATTTCTGCGGTGTTGGAATCACGAGAGGTACGCCTTCGATTTCCGTGTTGATCACCTTGATTGATTCTGAGTTCTTGGCACGGTTTACGAGGCATTTCTGAGCCACTATTTTGCTGGTGGAATTCTGGACAGCGGAGGCTTGCCGGAATTTTATCTCCGCACTCGAGCATCAGATCGAGACGAGCCTATACACTTTTTGGATCTACTCGTCGCGAGGATTATCATCGTATTTTTTTGGGATTTTTCTGAGGCTTGCCCGAAGGTATACTGTTTCCCCTTTTACTGTGCAGAGTGTTACAGTTGTGTGGTTGTGAGTGTTTGCGCACCTGTACTGTGGAATTTGTAACTCGGCCTACGGGGCTCGGAATTGAACGTGCAGGTACCCGTTTCGAAGGTCTCGACGAGAGGATCGCTGTGATATTTATTTCAGAATTTTTGGAGCCTTATATGCAGGTGAAAAATGGACATCTTTGAGGCTGAATTTCAGAGTGTGTTTGATTTGGGTAATTTTTGGGGTTTAAGTGTAACTTTGGACTGTATGTTGTACCCAGGAGAGTTTGCGGGTATTGCTGGACCCGTTGGAGTTGGAGATTTGGGATTCTGGGTATTTTCAGCTGTGGAACTCCGGACAGTCAGCATTTTCAGGTGGGTGGCCTTGTCTTCACGACCTATGGACTGTGCATTAATTCTATCTGTGTAGGGACTTGCATGTTATAGATGTGTTTTATATAGCATGCTAGATTATAGGAATTGATGTTCCTGATGTTGATAGATCATCATGTAATTATTGTCCTTCCCTACAAGCTGTTGATTATTGTTATCTTGGAATTTGACCTAGCACCCCTGTCATATGATTGCATGTGTAACCAGACTGGTAGAAAACCCTCACTTGGGCTAGGGTTATTTCTGCTTTAGACATCCACACTTCTATCTTTCCTGGACATAGTGTTCTTCCTCGCCCGGGTAGTGGGCCGAGTGGTCAGGAGTTATCTTTTAGTGTGGGATGCATGTTACACTCGTGCTTGGGAGCAGAGTGGCGTCTGGTAGATGTAGTTGGTTGTTCATCTGTAGCGGGAGCCGTTTGGGTAGACGGCGGTCCCGAGATGTTTTATTTTTCTTGTTTTATCTGTCGTCGCTGTGCTAGTGGCAGCGGTAGATCAGTGTTAGCAGAACCTTAAACCCAGAACCTTTTTGGACACACATATGATTTTTGTCAACCAAATATTTTCTTCCAAGCATCGTAGGGTCGCCTGAGTCTGTTCCTGTTTGATTGGACGAAGGCATTAGCCCTTCGAGGCTTAGATATAAAACTTGGTTTCAACTGTTTTCCTAAGCAGAACTAAAAATCATTAAATATGGATTTCTTACAGATCAGATGGCTTCAGTAAGAAATGTCACAGTTTTTCCTATAAATTAACCACCGAGATGATTCGAGTGGTCTGGGTTCTAAGGTCTGCCTTTTCTTGGGACGAGAACAACGAGAGGCTATGCCTAGAGCCTGTTCTTGTTTGATTTGGGTTGTAGGTTCTAGTCTTTCGGTGTTCCCGGACCCTTCATTGGGTCAGTGGTTGAGATGTTCGGCCTGTTTGGCCTGTTGAGTCAGCTGTTCGCAGTGGATGCGATGTCGGCCTGTTGAGGCAGTTGTTCGCAGTAGATGCGACGTTTGGCCTGTTTGGCCTGTTGAGATAGTTTCTCGCAGTGGATGCGACTTGGTGCCATGAGTTGGCAGAGTGTGATCTAGAGGTTGTTTCTCTGATTTAGTGGTGGAGGTGGTTCTCCCACTTAGCCTTGAGGATCTTGGGGGTTCTGGCAGATCGAGTCGTGGAGGTTTCCCGACTCAGCCATGGTCGTGCATTTATCAGATTGAGTCGTTGAGGGTTCTCCGACATAGCTGTGAGAGTGTGTTGGGCTATTCCTGTTCGAGTCGAGGTTCTTTTTCCGACTGAGTTGTGCTTTGAGCTTGGAGTTACCGATCTGTTTGATCGTGGATCATAGCCTGCATGAGCCACATTTGAGCTTGACAGAGATACTTTACAGAGATACTTGAGATGGGTTACTTTTTACTCGAGCGGGTCGCTCCCCTCGAGTGCCACTCCGGAGTAGGCGAGACCGGGTTGTTATACCGGCGTGAGATTGAGCTTTTCTATCGCGACTTGTCGTTGCATTTGTCCCTCTGGCTGTGCTGGTGTTGGCAGTCATGGACGCCCTACGTAAGTCCGCTCCTCCGGGACGTAACGGCAGTAGATCCTACGTAAGTCCGCTCCTCCGGGACGTAACGGCAGTAGATCCTACGTAAGTCCGCTCCTCCGGGACGTAACGGCAGTAGATCCTACGTAAGTCCACTCCTCAGGGACGTAACGGCAGTAGGTTGGCGCAGGCTTGACTGGACCCGAGAAGGCAGTCAGTTCAGATTGAGTGATCAGAGATGAGAGTTAGTTGTGGCATCATGTTCTTTCTGTCCCACTCTTTGAGCATCTAGATAGAGGCATAGTAGCTGTAGAGTTTACTTTTCCCAGCTTTCCTTACAGCACTGCTTTTGTTACTTTATGCCTCTAGTGGACTTAGTGGGCAGACCGTCGGGCTTGTTGGCGGCACCCACTGAGAACTACTTGGGACGTAGTTCTCACACCCGTCGTGGTGTCTTTTCCCACAGGAACTTCTACTCCAGTTCCTGTTGTTCCTGTTGCTGATCCTTCTGACCGAGGCGAGGGAGTCGCGAGCTAGTTCCCTACCCGTCGTTGGAGTGTAGCGGTACCCCTTCAGAGGAGAGCTTCAGTAGATTAGTTATTTTATTTTCCTCCTTTGAGAGACTGTTGTAGTGAGGATTGTTATGTATTGAGAGCCTGTACACTGATGTATTTATTGGAGATACCTCCCGGTTGAGTTCTGAGTTTGTATATGAGAATTCTGCATGATTATCATTTTTGGGAGACGGACATTGTTGTGTTATTTCCAGTTGTACAGTGATTGATTTAGTTATACAGCAGATTTTTTATTTATAGCTCTGATATCTGTTTAGCTGTAGTACTTTTCTTGCAGGTAGGACGCTTCACCTATGCGGGTTTGGCATAGGTGGCGAGCCGGGTCGCAGTTTCGACCCCGGGGCGTGACACCTAGGGTTTAGTGGGTGGTTGGTTGAATAGTATAAATCTTAGGGGACCACTATAATCCCTACCGCACATACTTTCATCAGAACGCTAAAAACTTGATAGCACCAATTGCTTGGTGCTATTGATAGTATTCCAGCCGGACTATATATATATATATATATATATATATATATATATATATATATATATATATACTCCGGCTAGAAACTTATCGATAACACCATGTAATTGGTGCTATCAAATTTTCAGCCGTTGGATGAAAAGATATGCGGTTGGGATTATAGTGGTCCACTAAAATTTTTACTATTCAACCAACTACCTAGTAAACCCTAGAGGACCACTATCATCTTAACCACACATCTTTTAATCCAAAGGCTAAAAACTTGATAACACAAATAGCTTGGTACTATCGATAATATTCCAGCTTAATTATATATATATATATATATATACCTAGGCTACTATACTATTAATAGTACCAAATTATTGGTGCTATTAAGCTTTTGGCCTTTAGATTAAGGGATGTACAGTTAGGATGATGGTGGACCTCTAGGATTTAGTAGGTGGTTGAAAAAATAGTATGATATAAGGGTAGAAATGATAAAAGGGGTAGATCTAATGGCAGAAAACTTAGTAGTACAAAGTGGTTGGGGCTATCAATAGCATATATATATATATAGGGATAATTGCCTGTGTACCCCTGAAATATGAAGAAATATCTGATTTACCCCTCTTATTTTTTTCTTTCCAATATACCCTTCATACGTTCCACCGTTATTAAAAATACCCCTACCGTTTCCCTTTGTTAAGTTAACTAGGGTTAAACTAGAGTTAAATAATAATCAGAGTTGAAAACTATCAGATATACCTATTTTGCCCGGGTTTAGGGTTTAGGGTTTAGGGTTTAGGATTTTTTAGGGTTTTAGGGTTTAGGGTTTAGGGTTTTAGGGTTTAGGATTTAGGGTTTTTTAGGGTTCTAGGGTTTAGGGTTTAGGGTTTTAGGGTTTAGGGTTTAGAATTTTTTAGGGGTTTAGGGTTTAGGGTTTAGGGTTTTAGGATTTAGGGTTTAGGGGTTTAGGGTTTTAGGGTTTAGGGTATATTTGAAAGGGCAAAATAGTAATTACACACAGATAACGGCAGTTTCAAACGGTACACTAACAGAGTTTAACTTCAGGGGTATTTTGGAAAGAAGTTGGAACGTAAGAAGGGTAGTTTTAATATTAGCCTTCTAAGAGGGGTAAATCTGAAAACAGGAAAATTTTTAGGGGTATGTAGGAAATTGCCCCATATATATATATATATATATATATATATATATATATATATATATATATATATATATATATATATATATATATATATATATATATATATATAGGGTCCGACTACTATACTTTTATGAGTAAAATTCCTTCTTACTCATAATGTTTCAGCTCTTAGATGAAAGAATGTGCGGTTAGGATTATAGTGGTCTCCTATTATTTATACTATTTTCCCAACAATGTAGTAAACCCTAGGGGGACCACTATCATCCTAACCGCACATCCCTTCATCCAAGGCTATTATATATATATAGCATAGGGCTACTATGCTCTTATGAGTATAAACCTCTTTATACTCATAACATTTTCAATGCTATGTTGTAAAAATATATATAAATTTTAGGGACTACTATAATCCTAACCGCACATTTCTTCATTCAAGGGATGAAAACTTGAGTTGGATTGGGCTACTATTAGTAGCACCAGCACTTTCTTACTACCGATTTTTTACTCGTTGGATCGCTTCGCGATTCGTGCAGATAACTTGGAGATCACCCTTTGTTAATGGAAGCCCTACCTCTGTCACTTTTTCCATCCATATGTAGGAAAAAAATCCATATTCTCCCAATTGCTGCCTCTCTCTCCTCTCTCGTCCCCCAACTTTCCCTTTTTCTCCATCTCTCGCTGTCACGCCCCGGGGGTAAACCAGAACCCGGGCCCATCTACAGATCCGCCGTGCACACGAAATTTTTTCACGTACACGAAGCGCTAAAAACCTGCTCAGATATAAGATAAGCAAATAAAATAGCACAGATACAGAGCTGAACTAAAAATTATAACATCTCAGACTGAAACTAAAACTGAAAGTAAAATATAACTGTACTAAATACAATAATCTCTCCCAGCTCACCAAAATAATACAGCTAGCTCGCTAAAGCCAGTCCCAAAGATAAAAATACATCAGTCTGAAAAAAATGGGTACACCAAAAGTCTAGCTACATACTCACTGTCAGGCAGAAGATCTATCTACTCAGCGATCCCCTTATCTCGATCAGCCGCTGAAGGCCCAGCAGCTTCCGCAGAAGACAATGCAAAACAAAGGGGAGAAAAAGGAAAACAACAATGGGTGTGAGAACCACTGATAAAATCAGTAGCCCCGAGTGAGTAAATCCTCAAGATCCGACGTACCCACTAAGTCTATCAGAGGCAAAAGGAAAGTATAGTGGTAAGCTAAATAGACTGCTGATAAGGGACAACTACCACTATTAAGCCTCTAATGCAGTACCGAATAAAATGACTAAATGCATGCGTTAGTAAAAAGTATCTGCAAAAATAAACCCAATCAATGGACCAGTAAAAACCGGTGCTGTCTGCTCTATCATCATCATTGGGCATGCCAGCCAACGCATAACGCCGATGTGATATCAAACTCAAGAACCCAATAACTGACCGACACCTATCCGGTACAGTCGCACACTCCGGAGTGGCACTCGAGGGGAGCTACCCGAACGAGGAAGTAATCCGTCGGAAATATCTCAATATAGCAGGGCTTAGTCACGACTATGCTCAAAGTGGGAGACTCCATGTCACTAACAAAATCCTGATCCCAATCCGATGCAACAGTAAACATCCGGTCAACTGCCCAATATCCGTGGTTGCCGCAACACCCCACAAGTCCACAATCTGGTAAAATAATCAACATCTGGTCAACCGCCTAATGTTCGCGGTTGCCGCAACACCCCACAAGTCCAAAATCTGGTACAACCTATCCCAGACTCAATGATCTCGACTATACTATCCCAAACCCCTGATCGAACTCGAGCAACATGAAGCATATGTCTAAAATAAAAAAGAGAAAAGGAACAATCATGGTTTCTCCTAAATCAAGTCCCAATATGATAGTGTAGCAATAAAAGGTGGCCTATCTAGATGTCTATACAAGCATGCAATAGTTTTTGAATAACGTGGAATGAAAAGTGTCAAGTACCATTTATACATAGAAGTAGGCCAATATGTCATAATCACTAACCAACAACACGTGCTATTCATATATACTCATGAAGTACTAGTCTCACATCGATAAGCTAAGAAATAACCAGAATAATTCATCCATACATGATCCACAATGGGGTGGTGCAACAATATACATAATGTGTCGGGGTTCACCCTAATAGCCCTAGTGAGTGAGTCGTAAAAAGATGTGCTCAACAACCCACTTGGAACGTGCAGATTCGAAATCTGATCGAGCTGAAATCTGGCGTGCGCGTTCTTTCAGCGTCTACGGTCCCAACGAATCTAAAATCTTCCAAAAACTCCTCCCGGATCAACGGTGGCGAGCAAAACGGTGAAATGCTATCCAATAATGTAGTGCAAAAATCAGCGAGCGCGCGACAAAGGCGTAGATGTGAAAACGAGCACAAATTCTGTCCGGGGCCAAAAAGGAAAATGCTCACCTTGATTGTGACAAAAAGTTTCAACTTTCCCTTTCATCGCGAAACTCTAAAATCTCAGCGAAAACTGTAACAAAAGCTGAACATAGTGTAAATTTTAGTCCCAGAAATTCTGCATTTTACTATTTCAGCAACAGTCCCAAAAACTGTAATTTTTCACCTGCGAAAAATCCTCCAAAAATTCTAAAAAAATCACGACTGCGATCCTCGCGAAGTGTAGATGCAAATCGAGTATTTAAACTCCAAGTTCCGACACCCGTAGGCCGAGAAAAGGCATGATCTCTCTTCTACTCTCGTGGAAACGTTGCCGTAAGAATCAGCTAAAAACTCCTTCAGAGTAGCTCAGGGGAGCCCGCAGACGGAACTGCGACGGAAAAAATCACCGAAAGAGGAACGTCGAAGTGCGCCTAGTCGCTGAAATCGTTGATGTCGTGGCCTCCAAAAATTCCCAAGATCCTTAGAAATATGGTGGACTAGATGAAGAAGACCCTCAGCCAAAGAAATCCCCAAGAGCAAGCTCCAAAAACCCGAAATAGAGAGGTGAAACGGCCTACTTGTAGGAAAAAGACCAAAAAGTAGGTTCGGGGTACACTTTCGGGCGCCCGGAGCATCCGGGCCCCGAACAGGAGACACAAAAGGCAGCGCCCGGATCGATCCGGGCGCGCCACGTGTCCCAGGCCACGCGACAGCGTGGCCCAACAGCGAAGGGGGGAGCGGGTGGCGCCAACCTACCGCGGGGCACCACGTGGAGCCCTCGCTTGCGCGCCATGCCGCCCCCGCCTGCCCTCGCGCCTTGTGTGGATCGCGACGCGTGCGCCGACCAATCCGGGGCCGCCACATGGCCCCCCCGGTCCACAACTCCCTCGTGCACCAATGCGCGCGGTAAACTTCCGGTTGTCCGTTTTTGGGCGTCCGGATTCAGAAAAATACATCCAAATAGTCGATGTTCAATGTTTTTCCGCGTTGAATCCAAATCCGGCATCCGTTTAGCGAGAAACCACTTCCAAATTTTTGGCGAAAGTAGCTGAAAGGCAACTTGATCCAGAATCCGTACTGAGTCCGTCTAACGCGCCCGTTTGACGCGTTGTGGACTCGATACACCAATAATAGGTGATTTCTCGTCTTGGACCACGTGGGGGAGGCTACACGGGGATTTGGGCCATCATACTCGCTCTCCCAACTTTCCCCTTTTCTCCATCTCTTGCTCTCTCTCGCCCACGAGCCTATCTTCCCGCCCTCTCGCTTTTAAAGCCCTCACGCGCGGCCCTTTGAAAATCTCGCTCGATTTGGAGAAGTCCTGCTTGTCCTCTCGCCCGATCCTCTGAACAGCGCCCTTTAATCTCTCGCTCGATCTCGAGGATTAGCTGCACTTGTAGAGTTTGATATTTTGATTTCTTCGAATTTAAACTCTTGCCTCTCGTATTTATCATTTTATTTCGGAGTGACTTCTTTGGGATTGTTGTGGTGCATTTTGAACATTTTATATAATTATAATTTATAGGTGTGATTTCTTTGTAAGTTCTTATTTTTCATTGCTAATGTAACAAGATCAACCGGACATTATACTTTTTTGATAGCTGATGTGTAAATATAGTATATTTACCTTGATATTATCTAAACAGAGCATTCCTAAATATATAGGATAGGAGTGATTCCCTTCATTCACAAAGATAAAAAAAAACTTACGCCTTGGATAATAGGATAATAGGGTTGCTATGTTATTATGTGCCTAGATTTACATGATAATTGAGATCAAAGTCATTAATAGGTACTTTGGCTTAAGAATTTAACTAGTGCTATTAAACTTTTCTTTTTCTTTTTAGTGAGTCTCATCTACTTTTTTGGATCTTAAATTTTTGAGAATATAATTATTGATCTTAATACTTTTTAGATCTTCCCAGTCATTAAGAAATCACAGCTTTTTTATCTTTCTACTTTTGTTTAAGATTAAGCAAAATAACTATATGTTTAAAATTTTTATTTTAAATAATATCTTTTTTTTTCTGTTTAGTTTTGTTGAGACCAAGTTTGTCGCTACTCAAAGAGGCGACATGTGAGGTATACCGTCGGCTCAAATCGTTAGTCGGTGAAGAGAAGGGTCAACCGACGAGGGATTGGCGTCCCGACTCAGACTAATTATAGTCGCGTGAGGGCACAGTACGCGATGCATCCCATCGGCCGAAGGCACGAGCTGATAAAAGCAGTTGAAAAGGATTCCCACCTCATCCAAGATTGGCTTCAGCTGAAGGTGAGTGTTAAGTCGAACGACCAACGAGGCAAAGTCAGAGTCAGAGTCAACCTTCGATTGCTCGAGCTAAAGAAGGAAAAGCTTTGAAAAGAAAGAATGAGATATTTGGGCACAAATCTCATGACTGACACTAGAACGACAAGCGGTGCCCAGCATTGGAAAGCGCCGCTTAGCACGCATCGGTGCGTCAATTGGGAAATAAACTTGAACAAAAAACGACTACTATCCTATTTGAGGATGTTCGACTCAAAAGGAAGTGATTGATAAATATCCGATAACTTCCCCCAAATTGCGCCGTTAATTTAAATCGGCGCCTAATAATATGGTTCGGGCAGTGTATAAATACCAGTACCATCAAAGAAAAAGTGGTCCGACAACTTTGTAAGCCCGTGACCACCCCCTCGCTTTTCATATTTTTACTGCTTTCCTAGGAGTTGGCTAATTTAACCTTTACCGCCTTTCTTAGGAGTAGATTACTTGTAATTTCTATCCCTTTCCTCATCCTTGTATCCCCTTTTTTATGCAATACAATTTATAATCGGCTCCTTAGTCGTGTCAATTTCTTTGTCTCTATTATCCGATTCGACTACTCTAAGTCGAACCCAACCTCTCTCTGCCTCCACATCTCGTCTTCAGCTATTCTGAGTCGAACGGTCGCAAGAGTTACCAGAGAAAAACCCAGTCGAGCAAATCCCTCCTCGGCCCGATCGCTTGATCCTTTGGTACGCGGCGTATTCACATCAAGTGTCACGTCCCGGGGTCGAAACTGCGACCCGGACTCGCCAACAGATCCGCCTCCCATACGGAAAATCCCGCATAGGCGAAGCGTCTAACCTGCAAAAAATAGTATTACAGCTATACAAATATCAGAGCGAAAATAAACTACTGTGAAATAAAATCCATCTCCCAAATATAAATAATCATCCTCAGATACAACATCTATAAACCCAAAATGGGAGGTAAACTAGAACAATAATACATCAGTCTCTCACAAATACAGGAAAGCTCTAAAAAAGTAAACTATACAATAATCTAGCTGACTGTACTAAAAATCTCCAACCAGGGGGTACAGCTACACTCCAAGGACAGGTAAGGATCTAGCTCGTGACTCCCTCGCCTCGAACAGCGGCTGAAGGATCAGCAACTCTCACAGAAGACTCTGCAAAACAAAAGAAAGAAAAGAAAAGAAAAAGGGATGGGAGAACCCCAACAGGTGTGAGAACTACTAGTAAACCAGTAGCCCTCAGTGGGTAAATCCTCAAACTCTGACGTACCCACTAAGTTTACCAGAGCCAAGAAAGAAAATAAAGTGGTATGCTAAAAATAATCTGCTGATAAGAAAAACTACTACTACTATACCTCTAATGCAGTACCGAATAAAAGACTATATGCATGCATCAGTGAACAATACTGTCAATATAAACCCAATCAAATGGACCGGTATGAAACCCGGTATTGCCTGCTCTGCCGTCGAACTCTCAAGAGGCCAGTAACTGATCGGTACACGGCTCGATCTCAAAGTAACCAACTGACCGGCACACGGCTCGGCCATAATGCCTACTCCGGAGTGGCACTCGAGGGGAGCGACCCACACGAGTAAAGTAACCATGTCGAAAGTATCTCAATACAGCAGGGCTTACTCACGACTATGCTCAAAGTGGGAAACTCCGTCCACTAATGAAATCCCAACCAAAATCTGATGCAAAGATCGACATCCGGTCAACCGCCCAATATCCACGGTTACCGCAACACCACACAAGTCCACAATCTGGTACAATAATTGACATCCGATCAACCGCCCAATATCCACGATTGCCGCAACACCCCACAAGTCCACAATCTGGTATAATCTCTCTCAGACTTGATAATCTCGACTACACTACCCCAAGCCCCTGCTCGCAACCCGAGCAACATGAATTATATGTCTAAATAAAAAGGAGAAAAAAGAACAATCATGATTTCTCCTAAGTCAAGTCCCAATATGATAGTGTAACAATAAAAAGTGGCCTATCTAAATGTCCATACAAACATGCAATTCTTCTCATGTAGAATAAAATAAAGAGCATCAAATAGTAACCTCACAAAGGATAGATCATATTGTCCCAACGAATAACCAATTACACATGAAAGGCTAAGTGTAGGACCCCTGAACCCCATGCAGCTTTTTCCCGTGAATCCACTGTGCAAAACACCTGTTGATGGTGTGTCAGGCCCATAGTGCATCAAAAGGGGTGCCGCAGATGGACCCTGTGAGTTGTTGTTAGCTGGGTTGGCCTTCGGCTGCTTTTGCCGAATTTTAGAAAAGGTTTTAGACCAAACAGAGGTTGGATTTGGATTCAGCGTGGAAAAACGCTTGAAAACGGCTATTTGCCTGTTAAATTCTGAGTCCGGATGCCCAAAAACAGACTACCGAAAGTTTTACTGGATTTTTGGTGCATGGGGGAGCCGTGGACCGGCGGGGGTGCCACGTGGCAGCCTCTGATTGGCCGGCGCACGCGGCTGGGTCCATGGAGCAGCAGGGGTGAGGACGGGGTGCACCGCGGGTGGCGTGGACCGGCGGTTGTCCACGTGGCAGCGCCAGATTGGGCGGCCCACGTGCGCTTGGTCCACGGGTTCGTGCGGGGGAGCCGTGGACCGGGGCGCGCCACGTGGCAGCTCCGCATTGGAAGGACCACGGGTGCGCGGTCCACGCAACGCGCGGGAGCAGGAACGGGGGGCAGGTGCCGTACTGCGGGGGCAGGCGGGGCAGTTGGGTGCGCCACCCACCGCGCTGACCCCGGGCCTGGACACGCGGCGCTTCCCGGCGGGGCTTGCACGGCTGTCCCGTGTTCGGGGGACACGTGTCAAGCCCCAAGGCGGGTCGGACGGAGGCGGGCGTCCGGTCGGATCCCGTGCGCGGGGTGGGCCGGGCCGGGCCGCACTGTGCGCGCCCGAAACCGGCCGGGCCGGGCCGCACTGTGCGTGCCCGAAATCCTGCGGGCCGGGCTGGGCCGCACTATGTGCGCCCGAATCTTGGGACACACTCGGTATTTTCCGAATTGTTTCTTTGGGCCTATAAATTGAGCCCGAGTGCGTTTCTTGAGCCGTTTTCTCCCCGTTTCAGGCTTCAAACCCCCGAGCTCCCTTCTTGACATTTGTTCTTCTTCGAGTGCTTCTTCTACCTACAGAGTTTTGGGATTTTTAGGGGCATGCATCCCAAGGTTTCATATTTTACGGCACGGTGCAACGTTCTATTTTCGATGATCTTCTTCGTCGCAGTTCAGTGTTGGAACTCCCCTGGGCTACCCCGACCTTCGATTTTGACGATTCTTGCGCCAACTTACTCCTGAGAGGTAGGGCTACATCTTTCGTGTTGATCGCGCTCTCCCGTTTGGAGTATTTGGCACGGATCCCGAGGTGCCTTGTGACCCCCTTTTTCTGTTTGGTTTTAGGGACAGCATTGGAGTGTTGTAGCCATATCTTTGTGTACGAGCGTCGGATTGAAGCGTGCTTGTACAAGTTTTTCATCTACAGATCACAAGGAATAAGCTCGTATTTTTCTTGGATTTTTCCTGAGTTTTTATTGGAGGTGAAAATCCCATCTTTCCTGTATTCAGTGCTACAGTTTTGGTGCAGAAATCTTTTGAGTAGACCAACTTGCCGAATTTGTATCTTGACCTTCGGAACTCGGATTTGGCCGTCCAGGGACCCGTTTCGAAGATATCGACACGAGGATCGCTGTGATATTTTTATTGGAATTTTCTGGGCATTTTCAGTAGGTGAGAAAGGGGCATCTTTGGGACTAAAATTTTTGTGTGTGTTTGTATGGCCAGTTTTGGAATTTATGTGTATTTATGGACTTTGTGATGTACCCAGGAGAGTTACGGGTGTTGCTAGATCCTTGGGAGTAGGAGATTTGGATTTCCTGGTATTTTCAGCTGTACGATCCCGGACAGTTAGCACGTTCAGGTGGGTGACCTTGCTTGCAAAATCTATGGACTGCGTGCTAATTCTATGATTGTAGGATCATGCATGTTAGTAATTGGACTTATTATCTTGTGAGAACTGAATGTTAGTATATTATCATGTGAGAACTGAATATTAGTACCCCTGTGAATTAGTTGGTGGACCTGGTGATCTTTTTGTGATTCTTACATTATATTTAAATATTAAATCTTGGAACTTGACCTAGCACCCTGTCATATGTATCATGTTCAGCCAGACTGTAGAAAACTTCAACTTGGGCTAGGTTTCTTTATTGTTCTAGACATTCCCACATCACGGTATTATACTTGACATTCTGGACTTAGCTTTTCTCGCCCGGGTTACGGGCTGGGAGGTCGGGTGGTTGTGGGATGCCTTTGCACTCGTGTTTGGGGACCGAGTGGAGTTCATAGCAGTCCGTAGATCCGGTTTCTTTGGGGAAAGTGATAATGATGGTGGATCTGGGTTCTTGGGAACTGTCTGAGTGACAGTGAGTCTCAGCTGTGTAGATTCTAGCCAGTGAGTGAGACAGTGATTTGTTGAGTCGGGTGGGATAGCACCAGATTATCGACTCGAGTTATTGTTTCGGCAACTGCGGACTGTGGGCGGTTGGACCGACTAGTGTTATGCATAAGTTGGGACTGGGTTTTTGCTTTGTGGATTGAGTGAGTCTCCACCTTGAGCATAGCGTCGACTTTTATCTGATTTACTGAGATATTCAGCAGAGCAGTTGGACTTGGGCTACTTATTGACTCGAGTGGGTCGCTCCCCTCGAGTGCCCCTCCGGAGTAGGCGAGACCGGGTTGTCGTACCGGCGTTGAGTTTGAGCTTTTACCAGGTTGTTGTACCGGCGTGAGTATTGAGTTCCTCTTTCGCGACTTGTCGACGCATTTGTCCCCCTGGCATACTGTTCTTTCTGTTCCACTCGTTGAGCATCTAGATAGAGGCATTGTAGCTGTAGACTTTACTTCTCTAGTTTTTCCTTACAGCACTGCATATTTTATTCTATGCCTCTAGTAGACTTGGTGGGCAGACCGTCGGGCTTGTTGGCGGCACCCACTGAGAACTACTGTGGGATGTAGTTCTCACACCCGTCGTGGTGTCTTTTCCCCAGGGACTTCTGCTCCAGTTCCTGCAGCTCCAGTTGCTGATCCAGCTCCTTCAGACCGAGGTAAGGGAGTCGCGAGATAGATCCCTTCCCGTCAGCTTCAGAGTAGCAAGAGTAGATGTACCCCCTTACTACTTTTGGGTGTGTTATGTGGAGTGACTTTTGTAGTGAGCGATCAAGTTGTACTTTCCTTTTTCTGCTGAGTTGAGAGACACTTGTATCTGGTGAGGTTGGTTTGTATACTTGGGAGTTGTAGTTGTATTATTTTAGCTTTTATTTCTGCTTTTACTATTCCAGCTCTTATATCTGCTAGATTAGAGGTTTCTTTTGCAGGTTAGTCGCTACGTCTATACGGGGCTTCTCGTATGGGCGGCGGATCTGTTGGTGAGCCCGGGTCGCAGTATCGACCCCGGGGCGTGACAGATTAGAGTGGTATCAGAGCGTAGGATATAGGTCTTGGAGGACTTAGGAACCCTAGGCTTGTGGTTGGACCCTAGGATGACTCACGTGAGAGCCGTGATTTTAGCGAGAGTCCCGATTGGGTTTTAACTCTCCCCAGCGGTTTGGGACGAGTGATTGACATGTTTTCCTTCGGTGGTAACTATGTTGGCTGCAGACAACATAGTACTTCGGGAAGAGGGACATGCCTTTTTGACTTTCGCTAGATTGGGTCGAGTGTTGATTTGGGTTCTGACTTTTGCTTTGTCCCTCAGGTGGGGATGCCTCCTCGACGCTCGATGGTGACGCGTTCTCAGCCTTCTTCTTCTGAGCCCGAGCAAGAGGACTCGGTGCAGGGACAGGAGAGAGAGGTTCTGGAGCTTCGTGCCCAGGTGGCACAGTTGGCAGAGGCATCTCAGCGCCAGGAGGAGGCTTCTCGGCGCCAGGAGGAGACATTGGGACGGCTGGAGCTCATGTTGGAGCAGAGGGCCCAGCCGGTCGTAGCACCCCCTGAGACTTCACCGGCGCCTTCTTCGCCTGTTGTGGCGCCCCCTGTTGTTCAGCCTGCACCGGCGGTTCCGGTTGAGCCGGTTTCTAGTAGGCCACTGTCTAGGATGATGGGATCGTTGACTTCGGCAGAGCAGCGGGAGGTGGTGGATCTACTAATGAGGTTCCGCCAGTTTGATCCACCCCGCTTTTCAGGTTTGAGTGTTGAGCCGTGGGCGGCCGAGTCTTGGATTACGGCCATGGAGCGCCATTTCGAGAGCCTATTTATTGAGGAGAGGTTTCGAGTTCTGTTGGCCACTCACTTTTTGGAGAGCAACGCCGAGGCATGGTGGCGGCGTGTGCGACCAGCTGGTCCGCCAGGGACGCAACTTCTCTTATGGGCAGAGTTTCGTAGTATGCTTCTTGGAGCCTTCTTTCCTGAGAGTGTGCGACAGAGTCTTGAGGAGCAGTTGAAGAATCTCCGCCAAGGAGATAGGCCAGTGCACCTGTATATAGCGGAATTCAATCAGCTGTTAGCGTGTTTGCCCCTTGTGGCCAGAGATGAGAGCCACCGGATCTATATGTTTGAGAGAGGGTTGCGTAGAGACATCTATCAGTTTGTCCGCTCCCGTAGACTACAGACCTTGGAGGCCTCGATGGAGCAGGCTTTATATATGGAGAGTGGAGAGACAGTGATGGCAGAGGTGGTTCCAGCCCCCGTAGAGATTCCTGGGGCGAAGCGCCCGGCACCGATGGAGGCGGGACAGTCTAGTAGGCAGGGACCCCCGAGACCTCCACGGTTCCCCTCGCAGGGTCGGGGGTATCAGGGGCGGCAGAGATCGGGGGCTTCTCGGCAGTCTCAGCAGCAGCAGCGTAGACCACCTCGACAGCAGCAGTCCTCGCAGCAGCAGTAGACTTCACGACAGCCGCTCCCTGACCGATGTATCATTTGTGGAGGACCGCACCCACCGACTCTGTGCCCGCAGAGGCAGGGCCGCTGTTTCCGCTGCGGGCAGTCTGGTCACTTCGCGAGTACGTACCCCAGAGCCGGTCATCCAGCTGCCTCCTCAGCTTCGGCACCTTCTGTTCCTCGTTACCCAGCTGGGTCTTCTGCAGCCTACGGCAGGCCAGATTATGCTTCTTCGTCCTCGCGACAGCCAGAGCGACGTCCCCCGGCGCCGAGCGGTCGAGTCTATGCCGCTGAGGTTGAGGACGCTATAGCAGCAGAGCAGGTCATCGCAGGTATTGTTTTGATTTCTGCAGTTCGTTCTCGTGCTCTTTTTGATACCGGTGCATCGCATTCTTTTATCAGTAGAGCTTTTGCATCCCTGCATGGTATAGAGGTAGTTTCTTTATCGCATGCATTAGAGGTTCAGATTCCAGATCATGTATTGCATGTCGAGGAGTATTGTAGGGATTGCCCGGTGCAGTTGGGATCCTGGATTTTGCCGGCAGACTTGCTTGTCCTGCGGCAGCTCCAGGATTTCGATGTCGTACTTGGTATGGACTGGTTGTCTCGGTATTATGCTACCATTGACTGCAGAGAAAGGACGGTGACCCTCCGCGAGCCGGAACAGGAGGAGTTTGTTTTCAGGGGCTGTCAGAGCTCCTTGTTTGCGGCGACGATTTCTTCGGCGAGGGCTAGGCGGATGATGAGTAGAGGCTGCACCGCTTTTCTTGCGACGATTGTGGAGGTGCCTACGGCGGCACTGGGACTCGAGGATATTCCTGTTGCCCGCGAGTTCCCAGATGTGTTTCCCCCGGAGCTGACGACTATGCCGCCGGAGAGGGAGATAGAGTTTGTGATTGATGTGGTACCAGGAACCACACCAATCTCAAAGGCACCTTATAGGATGGCGTCTGCTGAGTTGAGAGAGTTAAAGGCCCAGCTTCAGGATTTGATGGATAGGGGCTTTGTTAGGCCCAGTGTTTCTCCGTGGGGAGCGCCAGTGTTATTTGTGAAGAAGAATGATGGGTCACTTTGTTTGTGTGTGGATTACCGGGAGTTGAATAAAGTGACCATCCGGAATAAGTATCCCCTACCACGGATAGATGATTTGTTTGATCAGTTGCAGGGAGCGTCAGTGTTCTCGAAGATTGATCTCCAGTCAGGTTACCACCAGCTGAGGGTAAGGGCCGAGGATATCCCCAAGACGGCTTTTAGATCCCGGTATGGGCATTATGAGTTCACAGTTATGCCTTTTGGTTTGACTAATGTCCCTGCTGCATTTATGGATTTGATGAACTGGGTATTCCAGTCGTACTTGGACCGGTTTGTGGTCATATTCATCGATGATATTTTGATCTACTCCCGGAGTGATGTGGAGCACGAGGAGCACTTGAGGCTAGTGCTGCAGCTTCTACGTGAGAAGAAGTTGTATGCCAAGCTTAAGAAGTGCGAGTTCTGGCTTCGGGAGGTTGCATTCTTGGGCCACAAAGTATCAGCCACAAGAGTGGCAGTTGACCCGACGAAGATTGATACAGTTCGGGATTGGCCAAGACCGACGACGGTTACGGAGGTTCGGAGCTTTCTGGGCTTAGCAGGCTACTACCGTCGGTTCGTAGAGGGCTTTGCGAAACTCTCTACTCCCCTGACCGGTCTGACTAGGAAGGGGACCAGGTTTGTTTGGACCGAGTAGTGTCAGCAGAGTTTTGAGGAGCTGAAGAGGAGATTGATCTCAGCACCAGTTCTTGCACTGCCGGTGATGGGAGATGGTTTTGTGATTTATAGTGACGCCTCTCACAGCGGATTGGGTTGTGTCCTGATGTAGCATGGTAGGGTAATTGCTTATATGCTTCACGGCAATTAAAGGATTATGAGAAGAATTACCCTACTCATGATTTGGAGCTTGCAGCTGTGGTGTTTGCATTGAAGCTATGGCGGCATTACCTCTATGGGGAGCATTGTGAGATCTACACAGATCATAAGAGCTTAAAGTATTTGTTTACTCAAAAGGAGCTGAACTTGAGGCAACGTCGGTGGTTGGAATTGTTAAAGGATTACGATGTGAGTATCCTTTATCATCCCGGCAAGGCCAATGTAGTAGCAGATGCTTTGAGCCGGAGGTCAGGGCAGAGTTTGAGTATGTTGATCACACAGCAGGCACCGCTGAGTGAGCAGATGAGGCGACTTCAGATTGAGGTGGTATCCCCTGGGGTCTCTGCTAGACTTATGTCTATGGTCTTGCAGCCCACTCTGTTGGACAGGATCAGGGAGACGCAGAGTGAGGACCCCCACTTAGAGAGGATTAGATCACAGATTTAGGTGGATCAGATAGGGGATTTTACCGTGGATAGCTCGGGAGTACTTCGCTACGTCTATACGGGGCTTCTCGTATGGGCGGCGGATCTGTTGGCGAGCCCGGGTCGCAGTATCGACCCCGGGGCGTGACACTAAGTGCTAACAATGCATGTTAATATAACACCACCATAGTATGCCAATCCCACTTAGATAGGCTAAGAATTAATCAGGATAATTTATTCATGCATGATTTCCAATGGGGTGACGAAACGATAAATACAAGTCGGGGGTCACTCTAATAGTCCTAGTGAGTAAGCCGTAGAAAGATGCGCTCAAAAATCTACCTGGAACGTGTAGATCCGGAATCGGATCGGACTAAAATTTGGCGTGCGCGTTCCCTTTGCTCTTATGGTTCCAACGAATCCAAGAAATCCCAAAAACTCCTCCCGGATCGGCGGCGGCAAGCAAAACACTGAAGTGCTATCCAACAAGTTTGGCAAAAATCAGCGAGCGCGCCGCTCGAGTGTAGAAGCTAATCCGAGCATAATTTTTGCCCGGGATCAAAAGGAAAAATGCTCACCTAGATCGTGAAGATAAGTACCAACTTCCCCTTTCCCCGCAAAACTCCAAAATCCCAGCAAAAACTGTATCACAAGCCGAACGCCGCAAAAATTACCAACACAAAATTTGCATTTTACTGTTCAGAGCAACAGTCCTCAAAAACAAAAATTTTCACCTATGAGGAGTCCTCAAAAAAATCCAAAAAAAATACCATTGTGTTTCTCTCGAAGTGTAGATGTCAATCGAGTCCTTAAACTCCCAGTTCTGACAACCGTAGTCTAAGAAAATGCAAGATTACTCTACCGCTATCTAGAAAATTGCCGCAGAAAATAGGGTTTAAAGAAGCTCTGAAGTACCCCATAAAAACCCAAAATGGAGAGAAACAGCAAATACAAAAATCGAAGACCTACCTCTTGTGAAAACTTCGCCATAAAAATGGGCTAAAAACTCCCTCCGATCAGCTCAGGGGAGCCCGCGCACGAAGCGTCGACAGAAAATGCCACAATCGGAGAAGCATTGAAGTGCGCCGAGTCGGGGAAAACGTCGATGTCGCGGTCTCCAAAAATGCCAAGACTTCTTCAAAGTGTGGTGGACTTGAAAAGGAAGACATCAACGAAAGGGGAGCTCCAGCAAAAATACCAAAAGTCTCGAAATGGGGCTTCAAAGGCCTATTTATGGGCGAAATCCAAAGAGAAACCCAAAACGGGTTTGGGGTACATTTTCGGGCGCCCGAATCTTTCGGGCGCCGAACACGGGATAGCAAGCGCAGCGCCCAGATTCATCCGGGTGCGCCGCATGTCCTGCCCCAAGCAGTAGCGAGGCGCGGCCAACCGGGCCGCGCCACGTGGCCCACCCGCGTGCGCGGGTGGTTGGCGCCAGCCAACCACCGCGCGCCACGTGGCCCCCCGCATGCTTGCCCTGCTACCACGCCACCTGCCCCCGCCTGCCACACCGCATGCCGCACAGTGCGCTGCCCAATCCCCGCGTGTCACGCATCCAGCACCGGGGCTCGCTGCGCTCGGTGCACACGCAGTGGGCCGTGGACCGGCCCACTCGCAGAAGCAGCCCGAAGAGCCAAAAAAGCTGATTTTTGACGTTTTCGCGTGCTGAGTCCATTTTTCGCGTTCGTTTACGGAAAAGTACATCCAAACAGCCAATTTTGAACCTTTTTTCGTGCTAAATCCAACTGCGGTCTCCGTTTTGCACGAAACCACTTCTATCACCCGACGAAAATGCGCAAAAAAAGTGTTCTTAATCTATTTTTTGTGCTGGGTCCGATTTGCGCGCAACCAACTCTATCAAACAACAAAGGCCTCCATAAGCCGCTGATCAAGCCGAAATTCCTCTACGGGGGTCTGGGTCATCACATCAAGAGGGTCAACCTACACCCGGGGCCGATCCCTGATCGCTACTTTTGGCCCCAACGACTTTTGTGGCACGCCTAGTGGGACCCTTAGGTAATTTTTACCTCTTCCTACTGTAAATATGTTAGAGATCCTCGAAACCAACGGGAGGTTGGCACAACCAGAGCCGACCCTATCAGAATTATACAGGCAATTGGCCCAAAGAATGAGATCTCTCGAAAAGCGCGCCCAAGCTTGGGACGCCGACGCCATGGCCTCAAACGAGAGTCTTTCTCGATTCGGACAGTTTCTAGCTCGAAATTAGTCGCGTCATGAAAGGCTGCCAGGACCTTCAGCTGTCCTACCACCGCCACAACAAAGGCCTCCATAAGCCGCTGATCAAGCCGAAATTCCTCTACGGGGGTCTGGGTCATCACATCAAGAGGGTCAACCTACACCCGGGGCCGATCCCTGATCGCTACTTTTGGCCCCAACGACTTTTGTGGCACGCCTAGTGGGACCCTTAGGTAATTTTTACCTCTTCCTACTGTAAATATGTTAGAGATCCTCGAAACCAACGGGAGGTTGGCACAACCAGAGCCGACCCTATCAGAATTATACAGGCAATTGGCCCAAAGAATGAGATCTCTCGAAAAGCGCGCCCAAGCTTGGGACGCCGACGCCATGGCCTCAAACGAGAGTCTTTCTCGATTCGGACAGTTTCTAGCTCGAAATTAGTCGCGTCATGAAAGGCTGCCAGGACCTTCAGCTGTCCTACCACCGCCACAACTGACACAACCGAGCCCGGTGGCATCAGCGACGGCGGTTGTACAACACCAAGGAGGCGTTCCGCCAATAGCACTTCTCCAAATGGTTCAACCGCTGGGGAGAATACTGTCACGCCCCGAGTTTTAAAAATCAGGTCTGAAATTTTTTTTTTTTTTTTTGAGTAAATCAGAGTTTGCAAAACGGGCGTAACAGACCGCCACACATATAGAAAATCCCCTATCCCAATGGATAGAGTCTCTCCTATACATGCACGGCTAGGCGAATCCAATCATCAATCAGAGAACAATAAGTATCTCAACTAAACAATAACTAATCAGTAGGAATGATCCAAAATAACCATACTAACATCAATCTGAAATGCTATAACTGAAAGTCATCTGTAAATCATCGAGGATCTCAATCATCAATATCTATCATCAGGGGGACAGCTCTATCGTGACGGCCTCACTCGAACGTCCCGACATCCCAGCACCCGACTGACCTGAAAATGGTCACTCAGGGGGTGTGAGATACACGGTACATGTATCCCAGTGGGCACGACGAGCCGAGAAATAGCTAATCGTACCTACTGGGTACAATAATCTGCGGATAGTAAAAATCGATGGGTAAAGCTGAAATAACAGATAATGTCTACTGCAAATCAAATAATCCACAGATAAGACTGAATAGGCAGATAATCAAGCATAAGGAACTGCAGGTAATAAATGCTGGAATCATGGTATAACTGTAATAATCAAGCATAAGGAATCTGCAGGCAATAAGTGCTGGAAAATCAGGGTATAGCTATAATAATCAAGCATAAGAAACTGCAGATAAATGATACTGGAAATCAGGATATAACTGAATAAATAAGCAATAACTGAGCAGTGAAGGAACAGGGTAAAGTATCTGCAAATGACAGTGCAAAATAAGAATGATGTGTCAAAAATAGAAATCCAAGTATCCAATCATATGCCATTATTGGTCTCACAGAACCTCAGGCAATACCACCGATCCGCACCCCATCCGCTGACAATAACCCGGCACTCACAGATGCAATCGGGCTCACGGGTCCAATCTCCAGACCACTTTACCGGTAAAGAACACAACGACGGTGGCCAAACCGTCAGTGTACGTGAAGTACAACAGTGTGTGGTATATCATAATGCTCAATCTCACGGTCTAGTGACCGGGTAGTCGGCAAACCTGCCGAGATCCCCTCAGGGAAGCAACTATCTGTCTGTATATCAATCATGGGTCGATCATGCATATCTGAATATATAAGCAAGTATCTCTGGATATAAATGCAGTATAACAAAGGGGCATATATGATAGAAATCAACAGGCGTGATCAGACCCTGAAAATCTTCTGTACTGGGATATAAAACTGACGAGCATGTATACAGGATATATTCAATAAGATCAATGTCTATCAGGAAAGATCATATGGCATATAGGCAAAATCATCAGGACTAAATCAAGAATCGGCAACATCATCAGGACTAAATCAAGAACAGGCAAAATCATCAGGACTAAATCAAGAATCGGCAACATCATCAGGACTAAATCAAGAACAGGCAAAATCATCAGGACTAAATCAAGAATCGGCAACATCATCAGGACTAAATCAAGAACAGGCAAAATCATCAGGACTAAATCAAGAACATAAAGCAAGTATCCTAGGTGACAGGAAATATCAGGCATAATCAGAATCGTAACATCTATGTACCAAGATATAAAAGCTGACAACCAGGTGTACATAACTGTCTAAAGAGATCAATGTCTGTCAAGATAGGTCATATAACATATAGATAAAATCAGCAGGGCTAATCAAGAACAGGTGTCCGACTGGACTAAAGCAACCAGAGGGCCGAAAAGATAAAGCCCGGACCGAAGATAACCCACCTGGATGTAGGCAGATCCTCGAACTCCCGCACAGCTACTGGGAGGCTGGTGCTGAACAACTGGGCCTTGAATAAGAAGCTATAATCAGCAATAGACTCACACAACCTGTAGGGCCACTAAACTCCTTACAGCTTTTTCCCATGAATCCACTGTGCAAACACCTGTTGATGGTGTATCTGGCCCATGGTGCATCAAAGGGATGCCACAGATGGACCCTGTGAGCTTTGGTTGGCTGTTTTGGCCTTCGGCTGCTTTTGCCGAATTTTAGAAAAAGGAATTTGGCCAAACAGAGGGTGGATTTGGATTCAGCGCGGAAAAACGCTTGAGAATGGCTTTTTGTTTGCTTAATTCTGAGTCCGGATGCCCAAAAGCGGGCTCCCGAAAGTTTTGGCAGTTTTTGGTGTTTGCGGGAGCCTCCGGCAAATTTTGGAGGTGGATTTTGGCAAAATAGACGCCGTTTTTGGAATCAGCGCGCGAAAATGGTCAAGATGGGCTTTTTACTTGATGTTTTTGGGCTGCGGTTACTGTTCACGCCGGAACAGTGTCTCCGGCGATCGCCGGCGGCGGCCGGCGGCGCGGGCAGCGTCGGCGGGCGGCGGCGCAGCCTCGGGCAGGCGTTTAGCGGCCGCGGGCAGGCGGCTGAGGGCGCGGGCAGGCGGCTGAGGGCGCGGGCAGGAGCGCGGTCCACCGCGGAGGTCGTGCGCCGGGGGCGGGCCACGTGGCGCTTTCCGGTTGGCCGGCGCTGCAGACGCGGTCCACGGAATTTGGTCCGGGTGCACGGTAGACCGGGTGGACACGTGGCGTGAGGTGATTGGTCCGGTGTTGTGCTCCCGGTCCACGCGATTGGTGGAGTCGGTGACCGGGGCAGGTGGCCGTACGGCAGGGCAGGTGGCCGTACGGCCCGGGTCAGCCGCGACGTGCGCGGTGCACGGGGCGACGTGCGCGGTGCACGGGTTGCCGGGGCCACGTGGCGCGACGCCACTGGCTGGCGCAGGTGCGCCGGGTGCAGCGGGGCCCAGGGTCTCGGTGCGGTGGGCTACGTGGCCGGCCCACGGTATTTCGGGCTTGAACAGTAATGGGCCGGGCCCATTACTGTAGCCGCCCGAAAAATTTCGGCGCCCGAAACCTGGACTCATTTGGTATTTTTGCAATTGTTTCTCCAGCTCTATTTATAAGAACCCGAGCCCCCTTCTTTGCTTTCTTTCTCTCAACCCTTTCACTTTCTGCCCGAGCCCCCTCAAGCAAAGTTGTTCACCTCTTCACCCTTGATCTTCCTGCCAAGTTTCAAGATTTTAGGAGGCTCGAATCCTGAGGTTCCCCATTTTACGGCGCGGCGCGACGTTGCATTCCTGGGTTCTTCTTCGGAGCAGCGACAGTGTTTTAGCTCCCCTGGGCTACCCCGAGATCATTTTGCTGTGATTCTTGCGCCGGCAGACTCCTAAGAGGTAGGACTTCATCTTTCGTTTTGGTCGCGCTTTCCCGTTTCGAGGTGTTGGCACGGATCCCGAGGCAAACAGTGACCCCTTTTTCTGTATGGATTTCCTTGACAGCAGCGGGGTATTTTGGCCGTATCTTCGCGCACGAGCATCAGACGGAAACAAGCTTTTACAACTTTTTCATCTACAGATCGCAAGGAACGCGCTCGTATTTTTCTTGGATTTTCCAGAGGATTATTTCGAGGTGAAAATCACTGTTTTCTCAGTGAACAGTGCACAGTTTTCAGCACAGATTTTTGTATGTGTGTGCCTCTTGCCGAATTTATATCTTGACTTACCGAACTCAGATTTGGGCGTGCAAGGTACCGTTGCGAAGCTATCGACGCGAGGATCGCTGTGATATTTTTCTTGGAATTTCCTGGGCACTTTCTGCAGGTGATAATTTAACAGTTTTGAATCCGAGGTTGTATGTGGTTATAAGAGCAATAATTGGGAGCCTAAGTGTAATTAGTGAGCTTTGTATTGTACCAGGAATATTTCGGGTGTGCTAAAATTATGGGAGCAAGGATTTGGAGTTTTGGTATTTTCTTGCTGTACGGATCCGGACAGTTAGCACTTCAGGTGGGTGGTTGTTGTACTCCTCTCCTTTGGTATGCCCACTAGGAACATCAGAGTGTTCCCTCATTTTTGAGGCCCAAAGTATTATTAGTAACCTTGCATGCTCTAGGGAATTAATTATTGGTTGATTGATCTTTGATAAATTGTTATTTGATCCATGTGGAAATTGTTGGACTGCATGTTTAGGGTTAAAATAATAGTTGAGGATTATAAAATTGCTAAATATTCTTATGAGACTGTCACTTTAGCTTATGTCACTCTGAACTGATTACTCTTGGAAAATGGACAACATATTGAGACAATGCATGATTAAACGGGTCACTTAAATATTGACATCTTTTACTGCTACACTATCTTTTGGGACTTGACTTAGGAGAAACCATGCATTTATTCTTTTCTTCTCCTATTATCGATAGACTTGCGGCATAGTCGCTCAGGTTCGAGCGTGTGTTGGACAGTGTAGCCAGGTATTGGGGATTTGGGACAGGTTGGGCTTTTGACAGGGTGTTGCGGCGACCACGGATCTTGGGTGGTTGACCGGGTTGTTACTGTTGCATCAGATTGGGGGTTTTGGGGATCGGGCTTTCTTTAGTGGATGGAGTTTTCCACTTTGATCATAGTCATGATCCAGTCCTGCTATTATGAGATAGTGGTTACAGAGATGCTTGTTACAGTGATTTCCTTACTCGTGTGGGTCGCTCCCCTCGAGTGCCACTCCGGAGTGTGCGACCGGACGGATCGAGGCCGGTCTGTTATTACTTTAGAGCTTGATCGGACGGGCCGAGGCCGATCTGTTACTTACGTTGGGGACATGACCGTATCAGGCAGTAGTCGGTCAGTATCCCCACAGATGAGATTAGCAGGCAGTGCCAGTGCCCACTGGCGTTAGATTGGGTCGTTTTGACAGGCTTCTTGATACTGATGCATACTTTTCCATACTTATTGGTTTATCATGTAGAGGCATATTAGGGGTAGCACTTCATCAGTTGTCATTCATAGCTTCACCCCCCTTTCTCTTCTTCCCCTTTTGCCTCTGATTACCCGGTGGGCATATTTGAGCTGAGGCTTTACCCACTAGGGGAGGCTACTGTTTATAGTAGTACTTACCCCCATTGTCTTTTCTTGTTTCTTTCTTCCCCTTTGTTTTGCAGAGTCCTCTGCGGGAGTTGCTGGGCCGTCAGCAACTGATCGAGGTAAGCGGATTGCAGACTAGATAGAGAGCCACCCGAGGGTTTTAGCACGTAGCTGGAGCTTGTGGGTACCTGGTCTTCTCAGACAGCTTTTGTTTATTTCTTTTTGGGTCTGGCTTTTGCCAGCTGTTTGTATTTAGTGGTGAGCTGGGAGAGACATCTGTATTTTATTCCACTGTTGTACTCTTTTACTTCCAGCTTCTGTCTGAGATACAGTAGTTTTAGTTTAGCTCTGATTATTATGCTCTTTTATTATTATTTCTTATCTGAGCAGGTTACCGACGCTTCGTGTATGTGGGAAATACCGCATGCACGACGGATTTGTAGACGGGCCCGGGTTCTGGTTTACACCCGGGACGTGACAGATTAAGTTGGTATCAGAGCTTAGGGATAGGTCAGTTGGGACTTAGGAAACCCTAGGCTTTTGGACAGACCCTAGGATGATAGGGCGTGAGTGGCGTAACATTTTGCGAAAGTCGGTGATTTTATAGTTGACTCTTCCTGTGAGTGAAGAGAGATCGACATAGCCTATTTCTGTTGGACCATTATGTTGGCTGCAGACAACATAAGGTGACAGAAATAGGAGGATGTCTTTTGACTTTCGCCAGATTGGGTCGTGTGGGGTTTGGTTGCTGATGATTGGTTTCTTGTGGCAGGATGCCTCCTCGACGTCGGATTCCCACTCGGGGTGTCCCTTCACCCCCTGTTGAGCCAGAGCAGCCTACACCCCCCGAGCTTACTGAGTTGAGGGCCTTGGTGGCCCAGTTGGCGGAGGGTCAGCGCCGCCAGGAGCAGAGGATTGAGCAGCTGCTTGCTCAGAGGGAGGCACCACCCCCAGCTGTTCCTGAGGCCCCTGTGCCTCTTGTTGCACCTTTTGTGCTGTCGGCACCATCTTCGAGTAGCGGGGCTCCTGGAGCTATTCAGCCTTTGACTGCGGAGGAGGAGCGGGATTTTGCTGACAAACTCTCTACGTTTGTTAAGCGGGGACCACCTAGATTCTCGGGGCGGGATGCTCAGCCCCGGGCTATTGGGAGATGGCTTTCTGCGATGGAGAAGCTTTTTCGGGACTTCTTCATCGACCCGAGGTACCGAGTGCACATGGCGGTGCACTGTTTGGACGGAGATGCTGATTTTTTGTGGCAGCGGGTAGAGCCACTGGAGTTCCGGATTACTCGGCAGTTGCCTTGGGAGGAGTTCAAACGGATGGTGTTGGACACCTATTTTTCTACCAGTGTGAAGAAGAAGTTGGAGGACGACTTGAAGAATCTGCAGCAGGGCGATCGATCGGCCCATCTCTATTTTCAGGAGTTCATGGAATTGCTGAACTGTGTGCCCTTCGTCGCTCGTGACGGTCCACACCAGGTTGAGTTGTTCGAGGGAGGCCTCCGTCCAGAGATTTACACACTGGTGCATGCTCAGAGATTTCAGACTCTGGAGGCAGCCGCAGAGCATGCACAGTGGGTGGAGAGAGGTGATCAGGTGGTGGCCAGACAGAGGGCCGCGGTCGCGCAGAGTTCCGACAGGAAGCGACCAGCCCCAGAGGACGGGGGACAGGCCAGCTCATGGAGACCGCCACGGCCGCCGCAGTCCCAGTCTTTTGGCCGTGGGCGATCTGAGAGGAGAGGGCCTGGTGGACCCCAGAGACCGCAGCAGCATCAGCAGCAGCACCAGCAGCAGAGATCGCAGCCCAGGCAGCAGAGATCTCAGCAGCAGTCCTCGAGGCAGCAGCAGCAGCAGTCGAGGCATATCCGGCCATCAGATAGGTGTGTTTTCTGCAGGGGGCAGCACCCGTCAGATACATGTGACCAGAGATGGGGACGATGCTTCCGATGTGGACAGCCAGGGCATGTGCGAGCTACCTGCCCCCTTACTACTCCCTCGGCACCTTCTTCTGCGTCGGCTCCATATCCCCCTCAGCAGCAGCGGCCATCAGCTCAACGGCCTTATGCTCCAGCGAGCAGGCCGTCCACCTCCTATCCTACAGATTCCCGACCTCCAGCACCGAGCGGGCGGGTGTATGCCGCCCAGTTGGCGGATTCTCCAGCGGCAGACCTGGTGGTGGCAGGTACTATTCTACTCTTTGGTATTCGGACTCGTACTTTATTCGACACTGGAGCATCTCATTCTTTCATTAGTCGAGCATTTGCATCCCTGCATGGTTTAGAGTTAGAGTCCTTATCACATGCATTAGAGGTGCGGATTCCCGATCATATTTTGCATGTCGAGGAGCATTGTGTGGCATGCCCGGTACAGTTGGGGCCTTGGATATTGCCTGCAGACTTGCTTGTCTTGCAGCAGCTCCATGATTTTGACTTGGTGTTGGGGATGGATTGGCTATCACGGTACTCCGCCACTATCGACTGCAGAGAGAGGACGGTGACTTTTCGCGAGCCAGGACAGGAGGAGTTCATCTTCAGAGGCTGCCAGAGCACGCTATTCGCAGCGACCATTTCCTCGGCGAGGGCTAGGAGGATGTTGAGCAGAGGATGTACTGCCTTTTTGGCCACGGTTGTGGAGGTGCCTACGGCGGCACTGGGACTCGAGGATATCCCTATTGTCCGAGAGTTCCCAGATGTGTTTCCCCCAGAGCTGACGGCGATGCCGCCGGAGAGGGAGATTGAGTTCGTGATTGATGTGGTCCCTGGGACTGCACCAATCTCAAAGGCACCCTATAGGATGGCGCCAGCCGAGTTAAGGGAGTTGAAAGCCCAGCTTCAGGATCTTTTGGATAGGGGCTTCATCCGACCCAGTGTTTCTCCGTGGGGAGCGCCTGTGTTGTTTGTTAAGAAGAAGGATGGGTCACTCCGATTGTGCGTGGATTATAGGGAATTGAACAAAGTGACCATCCGGAACAAGTATCCCCTCCCCCGGATAGATGATTTATTTGATCAGTTACAGGGAGCATCTGTGTTCTCGAAGATTGATCTGCAGTCCGGTTACCACCAGCTTAGGGTGAGGGCCGAGGACATCTCCAAGACGGCTTTCAGATCGCGGTACGGGCATTATGAGTTTACCGTGATGCCTTTTGGGTTGACTAATGCCCCTGCCGCATTCATGGACTTGATGAACAGGATTTTTCAGCCATTTTTGGATCGGTTTGTGGTGGTGTTCATCGATGATATTCTGATCTGCTCCCGGAGTGATCTGGAGCACGAGGAGCACTTGAGGACCGTGCTACAGCTTCTGCGAGAGAAAAAGCTGTATGCTAAGTTCAAAAAGTGCGAGTTTTGGCTCCGGGAGGTTGCCTTTCTGGGTCATGTGGTTTCAGCTGCTGGAGTGGCGGTGGATCCGGCCAAGGTGGATGCTATTAGAGATTGGCCGAGGCCGACGACCATCACCGAGGTGCGGAGCTTTCTTGGATTGGCGGGCTACTATCGGCGCTTTGTGGAAGGCTTTGCGGAGCTTTCCTCTCCCCTCACTCGTCTGACCAGAAAAGGGGTTAAGTTTGTTTGGAGCGAGACTTGCCAGAGCTGTTTTGAGGAGCTGAAGCAGAGGTTGATGACCGCTCCAATCCTTGCCCTCCCAGTTATGGGGGAAGGATTTGTGATCTACAGTGATGCCTCACATAGTGGTCTGGGGTGTGTGTTGATGCAGCATGGTAGGGTAATTGCCTATGCTTCGCGGCAATTGAAGGACTATGAGAAAAATTACCCTACTCATGATCTGGAGTTGGCAGCGGTGGTGTTTGCTCTGAAGCTGTGGCGGCATTATTTGTATGGAGAGCATTGCGAGATATATACTGATCACAAGAGCTTGAAGTATCTGTTCACCCAAAAGGAGCTGAATTTGAGGCAACGCCGGTGGTTGGAGTTTTTAAAGGATTACGATCTGAGTATCCTTTACCATCCCGGCAAGGCCAATGTCGTGGCAGATGCTTTGAGTAGGAGGACGAGTCTGAGCTTATTGATCTCGCAGCAGGCGCCGTTGGTCGAGCAGATGAGGCGGTTACAGTTGGAGGTAGTATCCCCTGGGGTCCTCTGCTAGACTCATGTCTATGGTCTTGCAGCCCACTCTGTTGGAGAGGATCAGGGACACTCAGAGTGAGGACCCCCACTTGATGAGGATCAGGACGCAGCTTCAGGCGGATCAGACAGGGGATTTTTCTGTGGATAGCTCGGGAGTACTGCGGTACAGGGACCGAGTGTGTGTGCCTATGGATCAGGAGATTAGAGATCAGATTTTGAGGGAGGCCCATTTTACACCTTATACCATCCATCCTGGAGGTACTAAGATGTATAAGGACCTCAAGGCACAGTTTTGGTGGCCCGGGATGAAGCGGGACATTGGGAGATTCGTAGCTCATTGTTTAACTTGCCAGCAAGTGAAAGCAGAGCATCGCGTTCCTGCTGGTAAGTTGCAGAGTCTTCCAATTCCCGAGTGGAAATGGGACCACGTCACTATGGATTTCGTCGCTGGATTGCCGAGGGCGCAGAGCGGGGCTGATGCGATCTGGGTTATTGTTGACAGACTCACCAAGTCGGCGCACTTCTTACCGGTTCAGATGACCTGGGCACTGGAGCGTTTGGCACAGTTATATCTGGATGAGATAGTGAGGCTTCACGGCATACCTGCTTCGATTGTGTCAGATCGAGACCCGAGATTCGTATCACGCTTTTGGGGGAGTTTGCATTCTGCATGGGGACTCAGCTCAGGTTTAGCACTGCTTTCCACCCACAGACCGATGGACAGTCAGAACGCACCATACAGACCCTCGAGGATATGTTGAGAGCGTGCGTTATGGATTTTGGGGGAGGGTGGTACCGGCACTTGTCGTTGGTTGAGTTCGCGTACAACAACAGCTATCAGGCGAGCATCCAGATGGCTCCGTTTGAGGCGTTGTATGGACGCAAGTGTCGGTCTCCCTTATTTTGGAGTGACGTGGGTGAGAGAAGGACTTTAGGACCGGATTTGCTTTGGAGGCTGAGGAAAAGGTCAGAGTCATTCGCCGACACCTTGTGACAGCTCAGAGTCGTCAGAGGAGCTACGCCGACACTCGACGGCGAGACCTGGAGTTTCTGGTTGGTGATCATGTCTTTTTGAAGGTCTCGCCCTCGAAAGGGGTCCGGAGATTTGGAGTACGGGGAAAGCTCAGTCCCACTTTATTGGACCCTTTGAGGTACTTGACAGAGTTGGTCCTGTGGCATACAGAGTTGCTTTACCCCCGCGCCTGGCCGGAGTTCATGATGTCTTCCATGTCTCAGCTCTGAGGAGATATGTTTTTGACCCGTCGCACGTGATTGACTTCACTTCGTTGGAGATCGGCGAGGACTTGGTCTACGAGGAGCGCCCGTTGCGGATTCTTGCTCGTGAGGTGAGGGAATTGCGCAACCGGGCCATTCCATATGTGAAGATCCTGTGGAGCAATCATGAGGAGCGAGAGGCTACTTGGGAGCTGGAGACAGAGATGAGGGATGCCTACCTTTTCTTATTCGAGACTTCTATTTGAGGTACGTCTGTTCTGTTTTTTTGTTCCGGGGACGAAACTTTTTTTAGTGGGGGAGGATGTAGGGCCCCTAAACTCCCTACAGCTTTTTCCCATGAATCCACTATGCAAACACCTGTTGATGGTGTATCTGGCCCATGGTGCATCAAAGGGATGCCACAGATGGACCCTGTGAGCTTTGGTTGGCTGTTTTGGCCTTCGGCTGCTTTTGCCGAATTTTAGAAAAAGGAATTTGGCCAAACAGAGGGTGGATTTGGATTCAGCGCGGAAAAACGCTTGAGAATGGCTTTTTTTTTGCTTAATTCTGAGTCCGGATGCCCAAAAGCGGGCTCCCGGAAGTTTTGGCAGTTTTTGGTGTTTGCGGGAGCCTCCGGCAAATTTTGGAGGTGGATTTTGGCAAAATGGACGCCGTTTTTGGAATCAAGCGCGCGGGAAAAACGGTCAAGATGGGCTTTTTACTTGATGTTTTTGGGCTGCGGTTACTGTTCACGCCGGAACAGTGTCTCGGCGCTCGCCGGCGGCGTGGGCAGCGTCGGCGGGCGGCGGCGCAGCCTCGGGCAGGCGTTTAGCGGCCGCCGGGCAGGCGGCTGAGGGCGCGGCAGGCGGCTGAGGGCGCGGGCAGGCGGCGAGGGCGGGGCAGGAGCGCGGTCCACCGCGGAGGTCGTGCGCCGGGGCGGGCCCACGTGGCGCTTTCCGGTTGGCCGGCGCTTGCAGACGCGGTCCACGGAATTTGGGTCCGGGTTGCACGGTAGACCGGGTGGACACGTGGCGTGAGGTGATTGGTCCGGTGTTGTGCTCCCGGTCCACGCGATTGGTGGAGTCGGTGACCGGGGCAGGTGGCCGTACGGCAGGGCAGGTGGCCGTACGGCCCGGGCAGCCGCGACGTGCGCGGTGCACGGGTTGCCGGGGCCACGTGGCGCGACGCCACTGGCTGGCGCAGGTGCGCCGGGTGCAGCGGGGCCCAGGGTCTCGGTGCGGTGGGCTACGTGGCCGGCCCACGGCGTTTCGGGCTTGAACAGTAATGGGCCGGGCCCATTACTGTAGCCGCCCGAAAAATTTCGGCGCCCGAAACCTGGACTCATTCGGTATTTTTGCAATTGTTTCTCCAGCTCTATTTATACCAACCCGAGCCCCCTTCTTTGCTTTCTTTCTCTCAACCCTTTCACTTTCTGCCCGAGCCCCCTCAAGCAAAGTTGTTCACCTCTTCACCCTTGATCTTCCTACCAAGTTTCAAGATTTTAGGAGGCTCGAATCCCGAGGTTCCCCATTTTACGGCGCGGCGCGACGTTGCATTCCTGGGTTCTTCTTCTGCGCAGCGACAGTGTTTTAGATCCCCTGGGCTACCCCGAGATCATTTTGCTGTGATTCTTGCGCCGGCAGACTCCTAAGAGGTAGGACTTCATCTTTCGTTTTGGTCGCGCTTTCCCGTTTCGAGGTGTCGGCACGGATCCGAGGCAAACAGTGACCCCTTTTTCTGTATGGATTTCCTTGACAGCGGCGGGGTATTTTGGCCGTATCTTCGCGCACGAGCATCAGACGGAAACGAGCTTTTACAACTTTTTCATCTACAGATCGCAAGGAACGCGCTCGTATTTTTCTTGGATTTTCCAGAGGATTATTTCGAGGTGAAAATCACTGTTTTCTCAGTGAACAGTGCACAGTTTTCAGCACAGATTTTTGTATGTGTGTGCCTCTTGCCGAATTTATATCTTGACTTACCGAACTCAGATTTGGGCGTGCAAGGTACCGTTGCGAAGCTATCGACGCGAGGATCGCTGTGATATTTTTCTTGGAATTTCCTGGGCACTTTCTGCAGGTGATAATTTAACAGTTTTGAATCCGAGGTTGTATGTGGTTATAAGAGCAATAATTGGGAGCCTAAGTGTAATTAGTGAGCTTTGTATTGTACCAGGAATATTTCGGGTGTGCTAAAATTGTGGGAGCAAGGATTTGGAGTTTTGGTATTTTCTTGCTGTACGGATCCGGACAGTTAGCACTTCAGGTGGGTGGTTGTTGTACTCCTCCTTTGGTATGCCCACTAGGAACATCAGAGTGTTCCCTCATTTTTGAGGCCCAAAGTATTATTAGTAACCTTGCATGCTCTAGGGAATTAATTATTGGTTGATTGATCTTTGATAAATTGTTATTTGATCCATGTGAAATTGTTGGACTGCATGTTTAGGGTTAAAATAATAGTTGAGGATTATAAAATCGCTAAATATTCTTATGAGACTGTCACTTTAGCTTATGTCACTCTGAACTGATTACTCTTGGAAAATGGACAACATATTGAGACAATGCATGATTAACGGGTCACTTAAATATTGACATCTTTTACTGCTACACTATCTTTTGGGACTTGACTTAGGAGAAACCATGCATTTATTCTTTTCTTCTCCTATTATCGATAGACTTGCGGCATAGTGCTCAGGTTCGAGCGTGTGTTGGACAGTGTAGCCAGGTATTGGGGATTTGGGACAGGTTGGGCTTTTGACAGGGTGTTGCAGCGACCACGGATCTTGGGTGGTTGACCGGGTTGTTACTGTTGCATCAGATTGGGGGTTTTGGGGATCGGGCTTTCTTTAGTGGATGGAGTTTTCACTTTGATCATAGTCATGATCCAGTCCTGCTATTATGAGATAGTGGTTACAGAGATGCTTGTTACAGTGATTTCCTTACTCGTGTGGGTCGCTCCCTCGAGTGCCACTCCGGAGTGTGCGACCGGACGGATCGAGGCCGGTCTGTATTACTTTAGAGCTTGATCGGACGGGCCGAGGCCGATCTGTTACTTACATTGGGGACATGACCGTATCAGGCAGTAGTCGGTCAGTATCCCCACATATGAGATTAGCAGGCAGTGCCAGTGCCCACTGGCGTTAGATTGGGTCGTTTTGACAGGCTTCTTGATACTGATGCATACTTTTCCATACTTATGGTTTATCATGTAGAGGCATATTAGGGGTAGCACTTCATCAGTTGTCATTCATAGCTTCACCCCCCTTTCTCTTCTTCCCCTTTTGCCTCTGATTACCCGGTGGGCATATTTGAGCTGAGGCTTTACCCACTAGGGGAGGCTACTGTTTATAGTAGTACTTACCTCCATTGTCTTTTCTTGTTTCTTTCTTCCCTTTGTTTTGCAGAGTCCTCTGCGGGAGTTGCTGGGCCGTCAGCAACTGATCGAGGTAAGCGGATTGCAGACTAGATAGAGAGCCACCCGAGGGTTTTAGCACGTAGCTGGAGCTTGTGGGTACCTGGTCTTCTCAGACAGCTTTTGTTTATTTCTTTTTGGGTCTGGCTTTTGCCAGCTGTTTGTATTTAGTGGTGAGCTGGGAGAGACATCTGTATTTTATTCCACTGTTGTACTCTTTTACTTCCAGCTTCTGTCTGAGATACAGTAGTTTTAGTTTAGCTCTGATTATTATGCTCTTTTATTATTATTTCTTATCTGAGCAGGTTACCGACGCTTCGTGTATGTGGGAAATACCGCATGCACGGCGGATCTGTAGACGGGCCCGGGTTTGGTTTACCCCGGAGCGTGACAACCCATCCCGACGATAAACAGTAACGCAACAAAACGGGGCAATATTACCGATTTACAAACAAATCCAATTCCCGATCTACGAGAACCTACGGAACTCTAACAAGATGCCTAGTGGGTGTGTAAACACTGTCTAAAGACAGCAGCGGGTTCAATTAACACTTGGTCCATAATATACTTTAATTTGCATAAAAACATTGAGTTAATCCACTGTTTCGACTCGTTCTGGAAATCCGGGGTCCAAAAGCTGCGCCGTAAATTTCAGCGCGTCCGTACGACAAGACCCAGGCGTGCTCACAAGCTTGGGCTGGCACGGGGCCCGAGGCAAAAGTTGGCCCATAAACATTAGGGTTCACCATGTAATATGTTCAAACTTAACATTTACTTGATCAATTTAGGATCTAATTAGAGCATGGTACTGAGGGATGATCCAGAAGAGTGGTGCTCACCTGCGGCTTGCCGGAGATTGGCCGGAGGAGTTGGCCGGAGAAAGGTGGTGCACCACAATGCAAGCTAGGGCTCGGTTTGGGTGCACTTGGAATAACAATGGCTCAGACCTGCACCAGAGGGGAGCACTAGTTAACCATGAGTCCCAGAAGATGTTCGATCCATGGGGGTCGAGCCCCGGCGGCCGGTGGCGGCGGCGGCCGGAGACCAACCCACAATAGGTAACTCGGGTGCAACCATTTAGAGATTAATTACAGGGGTCTCTCGGCCAAAAGTAAAATGACAGAAGTCTTAAAGATGATGCTTAGGTCCTACCTGATTGGTTGGCCGGAGTCGGGGACGTCGGCGGCGGCCGGAGCTCAATCTCGGCCGAAACAATGGTGCAGCTGGATAGTTTTTTAACTCGACGTTAAACCTTGCATGCAACAAGATGGAGAGGCTCCTAAGGACCAAAGAAGCCTACCTGGATAGTTTTCCGGTGCCGGGAAGCGTCGGTAGGGCGCGGCGGCGGAGCTCGGTGAAGCTTCAAGGGCGCTAATGGCGGATTCCGGTGAGGTGGCTCGGGCCGGAGCAACTTGGTCCAGGAGCCTTGTCTCAACACTACGGAGCTCGGTGCAGTGGTGGCCGGGTCGGAAGGCGACGGCGGCGCCGGACGGCGCCGATCGGCCAAAGTGCAAAAACCCGGTTTCTAGGGCTGGCTCGCGCGGCCCCGATCTTGATCCGATCGCCCTCCCACCTCGTGGGGATGTTGCAGTTGTCGAGAGGGAATGATGCAACGGTGTTGATCTCGATCTTGACGGCCGGATGAAGCCCGCGCCCGCGATCGGTCAAGAAAACGATAAGCCGGCGATGATGGCTCCCGCCGGCGATCGGGACGGCGGCCTGGCTCGGCCTTCACCGGAATTTCGAGAAGGAAGAAGGACGTCTCCCGCGGCGGCGCACGGCGGCGGCTGAGGCTGGGTCCACCTCAGCTCGGCTGCGGCTGCACAGGGGACTCTACAGACGGTTCTTGATCGCCCAAGACCCTCCGAGCACCCTCTTTTCGAGTCAACCGTGATCAAGATGTTGTTGATCTTTCTTTTCCGGCAAGGGGAGGCGGCGGCGGCCGGTGCGGGGAGGCTCCGAGGAGCGCGGCAGAGAAGAGGAGGAGGTTGTTGAAGGTTGCGGCTAGGGTGGTAGCTACAGAGTTTTTTTTGGAACCCTAGCTCGGAGTATACACCTATGTATATAGGGTTTTGGTACATTTGCTATTTGATCCCTCAATCAATAGTATTTGCAGTTAGGTCCTCCACAGCAGCTCACTCTCGCACTAAGGTCCTTCTCTAAAAGTGGCACGCTATTCGAGGCAAGAAATCCAGGGACCATTGTGCAAAAAGCCGTATTTTCGCCGTATTTCACGCTTTTCGAGGCGTTCTGGTCGTCGAAATGAAAATGGACTTCGCCTCGACGTCCGGCTCGACGAGACCTATCAGGTACCGATTTCTGATTTTCGAGAAACTGCCCGGATAAAACTCGGTCCATAAAATACATTTTGAATTACAGTTATCGCGCTTTTCGAGACCTTAGGGTCGTCAAACGAATTCCGTCAGCGCCATTGCGTCCAGAACGATGGAGCCGTTCGAATCGACTACTGAAGTGTTATGATCGGTTTCCTGACGGCGATTTGGCGAATGTTAGCACTTAGGGGTATTTGAATTTAGGGTTACTATTCATCTACTGTTCCAAGGCACTATTCACTTAAGTCGCGGGTCCCGCCGCTTCTTTGTTGATTTCTGGAAGATCCGACCGTCGGATCGAACTTGCTTAATATGGTTTTCGATCGGTTCGACGAGACGGTCGCACTGGTGATCTCGGATTTTCGAGATTACGCTCGGATTGAAACCGACGTTTTAGCCTCATAAACTGTGCAATTTACACTTCAGGAAAAAGGGGTCAACTTGATATTTCATTCTTTTCCTCTTTAATTATTATAATAAAATTCAAGTTTTTCCAAATATAGTCAAAAGAGACCCCTCCCACATAGGGGAAAGCCGATGAGCCCGGATATCGGTCACAAAAGGGAACTGATCAGGGTTCACCTATTTCGCTCCCCCTTCGGGTGAGCAGGCCTACGCGGGAGGGCAAGACGGCTAAGGGGCAAGTCCGAATGAAGACCTGCCCAAGGCTAGCGGCCCCGCCTCAACTGCGGCTTGAGGGCCCAGCAATAAACGCTAGGTATACGTTCAAAAAAAGGGACGTGCCCGGCGTTGAAGGCCAGGGCGGGTTGCATAGCCGATTTTCGAAAATAAGCATAGTTTCATACTTGCATATAGTTCTTGCCTCAAGGGTAGCAAGAATGTATCTTAAACTTTTAAACA
>CM055064.1:6457322-6519822 GCA_029204045.2 Tillandsia leiboldiana
AAATCAACAGGCGTGATCAGGACCTGAAAATCTTCTGTACTGGGATATAAAATGACGAGCTGTATACAGGATATATTCAATAAGATTCAATGTCTATCAGGAAAGATCATATGGCATATAGGCAAAATCATCAGGACTAAATCAAGAATCGGCAACATCATCAGGACTAAATCAAGAACAGGCAAAATCATCAGGACTAAATCAAGAATCGGCAACATCATCAGGACTAAATCAAGAACAGGCAAAATCATCAGGACTAAATCAAGAATCGGCAACATCATCAGGACTAAATCAAGAACAGGCAAAATCATCAGGACTAAATCAGAATAAAGCAAGTATCCTAGGTGACAGGAAATATCAGGCATAATCAGAATCGTAACATCTATGTACCAAGATATAAAAGCTGACAACCAGGTGTACATAACTGTAAAGAGATCAATGTCTGTCAAGATAGGTCATAAAACATATAGATAAATCAGCAGGGTATCAAGAACAGGTGTCCGACTGGACTAAAGCAACCAGAGGGCCGAAAAGATAAAGCCCGGACCGAAGATAAACCACCTGGATGTAGGCAGATCCTCGAACTCCCGCACAGCTACTGGAGGCTGGTGTGAACAACTGGGCTTGAATAAGAAGCTATAATCAGAATAGACTCACACAACCTGTGGCCACTAAACTCCTTACAGATTTTTCCATAAACTTTTTTTTTTCCCCCCACTGTGCAAACACCTGTGATGGTGTATCTGGCCCATGGTGCATCAAAGGGATGCCACAGATGGACCCTGTGAGCTTTGGTTGGCTGTTTTGGCCTTCGGCTGCTTTTGCCGAATTTAGAAAAAGGAATTTGGCCAAACAGAGGGTGGATTTGGATTCAGCGCGGAAAAACGCTTGAGAATGGCTTTTTGTTGCTTAATTCTGAGTCCGGATGCCCAAAAGCGGGCTCCCGAAGTTTTGGCAGTTTTTGGTGTTTGCGGGAGCCTCCGGCAAATTTTGGAGGTGGATTTTGGCAAAATAGACGCCGTTTTTTGGAATCAGCGCGCGAAAATGGTCAAGATGGGCTTTTACTTGATGTTTTTGGGCTGCGTTACTGTTCACCGCCGGAACAGTGTCTCCGGCGATCGCCGGCGGCGGCCGGCGGCGGGGACGTCGGCGGGCGGCGGCGCAGCCTCGGCAGGCGTTTAGCGGCCGCGGGCAGGCGGCTGAGGGCGCGGGCAGGCGGCTGAGGGCGCGGGCAGGAGCGCGGTCCACCGCGGAGGTCGTGCGCGGGGCGGGCCACGTGGCGCTTTCCGGTTGGCCGGCGCTGCAGACGCGGTCCACGGAATTTGGTCCGGGTGCACGGTAGACCGGGTGGACACGTGGCGTGAGGTGATGGTCCGGTGTTGTGCTCCGGTCCACGCGATTGGTGGAGTCGGTGACCGGGGCAGGTGGCCGTACGGCAGGGCAGGTGGCCGTACGGCCCGGGTCAGCCGCGACGTGCGCGGTGCACGGGGCGACGTGCGCGGTGCACGGGTTGCCGGGGCCACGTGGCGCGACGCCACTGGCTGGCGCAGGTGCGCCGGGTGCAGCGGGGCCCAGGGTCTCGGTGCGGTGGGCTACGTGGCCGGCCCACGGTATTTCGGGCTTGAACAGTAATGGGCCGGGCCCATTACTGTAGCCGCCCGAAAAATTTCGGCGCCCGAAACCTGGACTCATTTGGTATTTTTGCAATTGTTTCTCCAGCTCTATTTATAAGAACCCGAGCCCCCTTCTTTGCTTTCTTTCCTCAACCCTTTCACTTTCTGCCCGAGCCCCCTCAAGCAAAGTGTTCACCTCTTCACCCTTGATCTTCCTGCCAAGTTCAAGATTTTAGGAAGGCTCGAATCCTGAGGTTCCCCATTTTACGGCGCGGCGCGACGTTGCATTCCTGGTTCTTCTTCGGAGCAGCGACAGTGTTTTAGCTCCCCTGGGCTACCCCGAGATCATTTTGCTGTGATTCTTGCGCCGGCAGACTCCTAAGAGGTAGGACTTCATCTTTCGTTTTGGTCGCGCTTTCCCGTTTCGAGGTGTTGGCACGGATCCCGAGGCAAACAGTGACCCCTTTTTCTGTATGGATTTCCTTGACAGCAGCGGGGTATTTTGGCCGTATCTTCGCGCACGAGCATCAGACGGAAACAAGCTTTTACAACTTTTTCATCTACAGATCGCAAGGAACGCGCTCGTATTTTTCTTGGATTTTCCAGAGGATTATTCGAGGTGAAAATCACTGTTTTCTCAGTGAACAGTGCACAGTTTTCAGCACAGATTTTTGTATGTGTGTGCATCTTGCCGAATTTATATCTTGACTTACCGAACTCAGATTTGGGCGTGCAAGGTACCGTTGCGAAGCTATCGACGCGAGGATCGCTGTGATATTTTTCTTGGAAATTCCTGGGCACTTTCTGCAGGTGATAATTTAACAGTTTTGAATCCGAGGTTGTATGTGGTTAATAGAGCAATAATTGGGAGCCTAAGTGTAATTAGTGAGCTTTGTATTGTACCAGGAATATTTCGGGTGTGCTAAAATTAGGGAGCAAGGATTTGGAGTTTTGGTATTTTCTTGCTGTACGGATCCGGACAGTTAGCACTTCAGGTGGGTGGTTGTTGTACTCCTCTCCTTTGGTATGCCCACTAGGAACATCAGAGTGTCCCTCATTTTTGAGGCCCAAAGTATTATTAGTAACCTTGCATGCTCTAGGGAATTAACTTATTGGTTGATTGATCTTTGATAAATTGTTATTTGATCCATGTGGAAATTGTTGGACTGCATGTTTAGGGTTAAAATATAGTTGAGGATTATAAAATTGCTAATATTCTTATGAGACTGTCACTTTAGCTTATGTCACTCTGAACTGATTACTCTTGGAAAATGGACAACATATTGAGACAATGCATGATTAAACGGGTCACTTAAATATTGACATCTTTTACTGCTACACTATCTTTTGGGACTTGACTTAGGAGAAACCATGCATTATTCTTTTCTCTCCTATTATCGATAGACTTGCGGCATAGTCGCTCAGGTTCGAGCGTGTGTTTGGACAGTGTAGCCAGGTATTGGGGATTTGGGACAGGTTGGGCTTTTGACAGGGTGTTGCGGCGACCACGGATCTTGGGTGGTTGACCGGGTTGTTACTGTTGCATCAGATTGGGGTTTTGGGGATCGGGCTTTCTTTAGTGGATGGGTTTTCCACTTTGATCATAGTCATGATCCAGTCCTGCTATTAGGATAGTGGTTACAGAGATGCTTGTTACAGTGATTCCTTACTCGTGTGGGTCGCTCCCCTCGAGTGCCACTCCGGAGTGTGCGACCGGACGGATCGAGGCCGGTCTGTTATTACTTTAGAGCTTGATCGACGGGCCGAGGGCCGATCTGTTACTTACGTTGGGGACATGACCGTATCAGGCAGTAGTCGGTCAGTATCCCACAGATGAGATTAGCAGGCAGTGCCAGTGCCCACTGGCGTTAGATTGGGTCGTTTTGACAGGCTTCTTGATACTGATGCATACTTTTCCATACTTATTGGTTTATCATGTAGAGGCATATTAGGGGTAGCACTTCATCAGTTGTCATTCATAGCTTCACCCCCCTTTCTCTTCTTCCCCTTTTGCCTCTGATTACCCGGTGGGCATATTTGAGCTGAGGCTTTACCCACTAGGGGAGGCTACTGTTTATAGTAGTACTTACCCCCATTGTCTTTTCTTGTTCTTTCTTCCCCTTTGTTTTGCAGAGTCCTCTGCGGGAGTTGCTGGGCCGTCAGCAACTGATCGAGGTAAGCGGATTGCAGACTAGATAGAGAGCCCCCGAGGGTTTAGCACGTAGCTGGAGCTTGTGGGTACCTGGTCTTCTCAGACAGCTTTTGTTTATTTCTTTTTGGTCTGGCTTTTGCCAGCTGTTTGTATTTAGTGGTGAGCTGGGAGAGACATCTGTATTTTATTCCACTGTTGTACTCTTTTACTTCCAGCTTCTGTCTGAGATACAGTAGTTTTAGTTTAGCTCTGATTATTATGCTCTTTATTATTATTTCTTATCTGAGCAGGTTACCGACGCTTCGTGTATGTGGGAAATACCGCATGCACGACGGATTTGTAGACGGGCCCGGGTTCTGGTTTACACCCGGGACGTGACAGATTAAGTTGGTATCAGAGCTTAGGGATAGGTCAGTTGGGACTTAGGAAACCCTAGGCTTTTGGACAGACCCTAGGATGATAGGGCGTGAGTGGCGTAACATTTTGCGAAAGTCGGTGATTTATAGTTGACTCTTCCTGTGAGTGAAGAGAGATCGACATAGCCTATTTCTGTTGGACCATTATGTTGGCTGCAGACAACATAAGGTGACAGAAATAGGAGGATGTCTTTTGACTTTCGCCAGATTGGGTCGTGTGGGGTTTGGTTGCTGATGATTGGTTTCTTGTGGCAGGATGCCTCCTCGACGTCGGATTCCCACTCGGGGTGTCCCTTCACCCCCTGTTGAGCCAGAGCAGCCTACACCCCCCGAGCTTACTGAGTTGAGGGCCTTGGTGGCCCAGTTGGCGGAGGGTCAGCGCCGCCAGGAGCAGAGGATTGAGCAGCTGCTTGCTCAGAGGGAGGCACCACCCCCAGCTGTTCCTGAGGCCCCTGTGCCTCTTGTTGCACCTTTTGTGCTGTCGGCACCATCTTCGAGTAGCGGGGCTCCTGGAGCTATTCAGCCTTTGACTGCGGAGGAGGAGCGGGATTTTGCTGACAAACTCTCTACGTTTGTTAAGCGGGGACCACCTAGATTCTCGGGGCGGGATGCTCAGCCCCGGGCTATTGGGAGATGGCTTTCTGCGATGGAGAAGCTTTTTCGGGACTTCTTCATCGACCCGAGGTACCGAGTGCACATGGCGGTGCACTGTTTGGACGGAGATGCTGATTTTTTGTGGCAGCGGGTAGAGCCACTGGAGTTCCGGATTACTCGGCAGTTGCCTTGGGAGGAGTTCAAACGGATGGTGTTGGACACCTATTTTTCTACCAGTGTGAAGAAGAAGTTGGAGGACGACTTGAAGAATCTGCAGCAGGGCGATCGATCGGCCCATCTCTATTTTCAGGAGTTCATGGAATTGCTGAACTGTGTGCCCTTCGTCGCTCGTGACGGTCCACACCAGGTTGAGTTGTTCGAGGGAGGCCTCCGTCCAGAGATTTACACACTGGTGCATGCTCAGAGATTTCAGACTCTGGAGGCAGCCGCAGAGCATGCACAGTGGGTGGAGAGAGGTGATCAGGTGGTGGCCAGACAGAGGGCCGCGGTCGCGCAGAGTTCCGACAGGAAGCGACCAGCCCCAGAGGACGGGGGACAGGCCAGCTCATGGAGACCGCCACGGCCGCCGCAGTCCCAGTCTTTTGGCCGTGGGCGATCTGAGAGGAGAGGGCCTGGTGGACCCCTAGAGACCGCAGCAGCATCAGCAGCAGCACCAGCAGCAGAGATCGCAGCCCAGGCAGCAGAGATCTCAGCAGCAGTCCTCGAGGCCAAGCAGCAGCAGCAGTCGAGGCATATCCGGCCATCAGATAGGTGTGTTTTCTGCAGGGGGCAGCACCCGTCAGATACATGTGACCAGAGATGGGGACGATGCTTCCGATGTGGACAGCCAGGGCATGTGCGAGCTACCTGCCCCCTTACTACTCCCTCGGCACCTTCTTCTGCGTCGGCTCCATATCCCCCTCAGCAGCAGCGGCCATCAGCTCAACGGCCTTATGCTCCAGCGAGCAGGCCGTCCACCTCCTATCCTACAGATTCCCGACCTCCAGCACCGAGCGGGCGGGTGTATGCCGCCCAGTTGGCGGATTCTCCAGCGGCAGACCTGGTGGTGGCAGGTACTATTCTACTCTTTGGTATTCGGACTCGTACTTTATTCGACACTGGAGCATCTCATTCTTTCATTAGTCGAGCATTTGCATCCCTGCATGGTTTAGAGTTAGAGTCCTTATCACATGCATTAGAGGTGCGGATTCCCGATCATATTTTGCATGTCGAGGAGCATTGTGTGGCATGCCCGGTACAGTTGGGGCCTTGGATATTGCCTGCAGACTTGCTTGTCTTGCAGCAGCTCCATGATTTTGACTTGGTGTTGGGGATGGATTGGCTATCACGGTACTCCGCCACTATCGACTGCAGAGAGAGGACGGTGACTTTTCGCGAGCCAGGACAGGAGGAGTTCATCTTCAGAGGCTGCCAGAGCACGCTATTCGCAGCGACCATTTCCTCGGCGAGGGCTAGGAGGATGTTGAGCAGAGGATGTACTGCCTTTTTGGCCACGGTTGTGGAGGTGCCTACGGCGGCACTGGGACTCGAGGATATCCCTATTGTCCGAGAGTTCCCAGATGTGTTTCCCCCAGAGCTGACGGCGATGCCGCCGGAGAGGGAGATTGAGTTCGTGATTGATGTGGTCCCTGGGACTGCACCAATCTCAAAGGCACCCTATAGGATGGCGCCAGCCGAGTTAAGGGAGTTGAAAGCCCAGCTTCAGGATCTTTTGGATAGGGGCTTCATCCGACCCAGTGTTTCTCCGTGGGGAGCGCCTGTGTTGTTTGTTAAGAAGAAGGATGGGTCACTCCGATTGTGCGTGGATTATAGGGAATTGAACAAAGTGACCATCCGGAACAAGTATCCCCTCCCCCGGATAGATGATTTATTTGATCAGTTACAGGGAGCATCTGTGTTCTCGAAGATTGATCTGCAGTCCGGTTACCACCAGCTTAGGGTGAGGGCCGAGGACATCTCCAAGACGGCTTTCAGATCGCGGTACGGGCATTATGAGTTTACCGTGATGCCTTTTGGGTTGACTAATGCCCCTGCCGCATTCATGGACTTGATGAACAGGATTTTTCAGCCATTTTTGGATCGGTTTGTGGTGGTGTTCATCGATGATATTCTGATCTGCTCCCGGAGTGATCTGGAGCACGAGGAGCACTTGAGGACCGTGCTACAGCTTCTGCGAGAGAAAAAGCTGTATGCTAAGTTCAAAAAGTGCGAGTTTTGGCTCCGGGAGGTTGCCTTTCTGGGTCATGTGGTTTCAGCTGCTGGAGTGGCGGTGGATCCGGCCAAGGTGGATGCTATTAGAGATTGGCCGAGGCCGACGACCATCACCGAGGTGCGGAGCTTTCTTGGATTGGCGGGCTACTATCGGCGCTTTGTGGAAGGCTTTGCGGAGCTTTCCTCTCCCCTCACTCGTCTGACCAGAAAAGGGGTTAAGTTTGTTTGGAGCGAGACTTGCCAGAGCTGTTTTGAGGAGCTGAAGCAGAGGTTGATGACCGCTCCAATCCTTGCCCTCCCAGTTATGGGGGAAGGATTTGTGATCTACAGTGATGCCTCACATAGTGGTCTGGGGTGTGTGTTGATGCAGCATGGTAGGGTAATTGCCTATGCTTCGCGGCAATTGAAGGACTATGAGAAAAATTACCCTACTCATGATCTGGAGTTGGCAGCGGTGGTGTTTGCTCTGAAGCTGTGGCGGCATTATTTGTATGGAGAGCATTGCGAGATATATACTGATCACAAGAGCTTGAAGTATCTGTTCACCCAAAAGGAGCTGAATTTGAGGCAACGCCGGTGGTTGGAGTTTTTAAAGGATTACGATCTGAGTATCCTTTACCATCCCGGCAAGGCCAATGTCGTGGCAGATGCTTTGAGTAGGAGGACGAGTCTGAGCTTATTGATCTCGCAGCAGGCGCCGTTGGTCGAGCAGATGAGGCGGTTACAGTTGGAGGTAGTATCCCCTGGGGTCTCTGCTAGACTCATGTCTATGGTCTTGCAGCCCACTCTGTTGGAGAGGATCAGGGACACTCAGAGTGAGGACCCCCACTTGATGAGGATCAGGACGCAGCTTCAGGCGGATCAGACAGGGGATTTTTCTGTGGATAGCTCGGGAGTACTGCGGTACAGGGACCGAGTGTGTGTGCCTATGGATCAGGAGATTAGAGATCAGATTTTGAGGGAGGCCCATTTTACACCTTATACCATCCATCCTGGAGGTACTAAGATGTATAAGGACCTCAAGGCACAGTTTTGGTGGCCCGGGATGAAGCGGGACATTGGGAGATTCGTAGCTCATTGTTTAACTTGCCAGCAAGTGAAAGCAGAGCATCGCGTTCCTGCTGGTAAGTTGCAGAGTCTTCCAATTCCCGAGTGGAAATGGGACCACGTCACTATGGATTTCGTCGCTGGATTGCCGAGGGCGCAGAGCGGGGCTGATGCGATCTGGGTTATTGTTGACAGACTCACCAAGTCGGCGCACTTCTTACCGGTTCAGATGACCTGGGCACTGGAGCGTTTGGCACAGTTATATCTGGATGAGATAGTGAGGCTTCACGGCATACCTGCTTCGATTGTGTCAGATCGAGACCCGAGATTCGTATCACGCTTTTGGGGGAGTTTGCATTCTGCATTGGGGACTCAGCTCAGGTTTAGCACTGCTTTCCACCCACAGACCGATGGACAGTCAGAACGCACCATACAGACCCTCGAGGATATGTTGAGAGCGTGCGTTATGGATTTTGGGGGAGGGTGGTACCGGCACTTGTCGTTGGTTGAGTTCGCGTACAACAACAGCTATCAGGCGAGCATCCAGATGGCTCCGTTTGAGGCGTTGTATGGACGCAAGTGTCGGTCTCCCTTATTTTGGAGTGACGTGGGTGAGAGAAGGACTTTAGGACCGGATTTGCTTTTGGAGGCTGAGGAAAAGGTCAGAGTCATTCGCCGACACCTTGTGACAGCTCAGAGTCGTCAGAGGAGCTACGCCGACACTCGACGGCGAGACCTGGAGTTTCTGGTTGGTGATCATGTCTTTTTGAAGGTCTCGCCCTCGAAAGGGGTCCGGAGATTTGGAGTACGGGGAAAGCTCAGTCCCCACTTTATTGGACCCTTTGAGGTACTTGACAGAGTTGGTCCTGTGGCATACAGAGTTGCTTTACCCCCGCGCCTGGCCGGAGTTCATGATGTCTTCCATGTCTCAGCTCTGAGGAGATATGTTTTTGACCCGTCGCACGTGATTGACTTCACTTCGTTGGAGATCGGCGAGGACTTGGTCTACGAGGAGCGCCCGTTGCGGATTCTTGCTCGTGAGGTGAGGGAATTGCGCAACCGGGCCATTCCATATGTGAAGATCCTGTGGAGCAATCATGAGGAGCGAGAGGCTACTTGGGAGCTGGAGACAGAGATGAGGGATGCCTACCTTTTCTTATTCGAGACTTCTATTTGAGGTACGTCTGTTCTGTTTTTTTTGTTCCGGGGACGAAACTTTTTTTAGTGGGGGAGGATGTAGGGCCCCTAAACTCCCTACAGCTTTTTCCCATGAATCCACTATGCAAACACCTGTTGATGGTGTATCTGGCCCATGGTGCATCAAAGGGATGCCACAGATGGACCCTGTGAGCTTTGGTTGGCTGTTTTGGCCTTCGGCTGCTTTTGCCGAATTTTAGAAAAAGGAATTTGGCCAAACAGAGGGTGGATTTGGATTCAGCGCGGAAAAACGCTTGAGAATGGCTTTTTTTTTGCTTAATTCTGAGTCCGGATGCCCAAAAGCGGGCTCCCGGAAGTTTTGGCAGTTTTTGGTGTTTGCGGGAGCCTCCGGCAAATTTTGGAGGTGGATTTTGGCAAAATGGACGCCGTTTTTGGAATCAGCGCGCGAAAACGGTCAAGATGGGCTTTTTACTTGATGTTTTTGGGCTGCGGTTACTGTTCACGCCGGAACAGTGTCTCCGGCGATCGCCGGCGGCGTGGGCAGCGTCGGCGGGCGGCGGCGCAGCCTCGGGCAGGCGTTTAGCGGCCGCGGGCAGGCGGCTGAGGGCGCGGGCAGGCGGCTGAGGGCGCGGGCAGGCGGCTGAGGGCGCGGGCAGGAGCGCGGTCCACCGCGGAGGTCGTGCGCCGGGGGCGGGCCACGTGGCGCTTTCCGGTTGGCCGGCGCTGCAGACGCGGTCCACGGAATTTGGTCCGGGTGCACGGTAGACCGGGTGGACACGTGGCGTGAGGTGATTGGTCCGGTGTTGTGCTCCCGGTCCACGCGATTGGTGGAGTCGGTGACCGGGGCAGGTGGCCGTACGGCAGGGCAGGTGGCCGTACGGCCCGGGTCAGCCGCGACGTGCGCGGTGCACGGGTTGCCGGGGCCACGTGGCGCGACGCCACTGGCTGGCGCAGGTGCGCCGGGTGCAGCGGGGCCCAGGGTCTCGGTGCGGTGGGCTACGTGGCCGGCCCACGGCGTTTCGGGCTTGAACAGTAATGGGCCGGGCCCATTACTGTAGCCGCCCGAAAAATTTCGGCGCCCGAAACCTGGACTCATTCGGTATTTTTGCAATTGTTTCTCCAGCTCTATTTATACCAACCCGAGCCCCCTTCTTTGCTTTCTTTCTCTCAACCCTTTCACTTTCTGCCCGAGCCCCCTCAAGCAAAGTTGTTCACCTCTTCACCCTTGATCTTCCTACCAAGTTTCAAGATTTTAGGAGGCTCGAATCCCGAGGTTCCCCATTTTACGGCTCGGCGCGACGTTGCATTCCTGGGTTCTTCTTCTGCGCAGAGACAGTGTTTTAGATCCCCTGGGCTACCCCGAGATCATTTTGCTGTGATTCTTGCGCCGGCAGACTCCTAAGAGGTAGGACTTCATCTTTCGTTTTGGTCGCGCTTTCCCGTTTCGAGGTGTCGGCACGGATCCCGAGGCAAACAGTGACCCCTTTTTCTGTATGGATTTCCTTGACAGCGGCGGGGTATTTTGGCCGTATCTTCGCGCACGAGCATCAGACGGAAACAAGCTTTTACAACTTTTTCATCTACAGATCGCAAGGAACGCGCTCGTATTTTTCTTGGATTTTCCAGAGGATTATTTCGAGGTGAAAATCACTGTTTTCTCAGTGAACAGTGCACAGTTTTCAGCACAGATTTTTGTATGTGTGTGCCTCTTGCCGAATTTATATCTTGACTTACCGAACTCAGATTTGGGCGTGCAAGGTACCGTTGCGAAGCTATCGACGCGAGGATCGCTGTGATATTTTTCTTGGAATTTCCTGGGCACTTTCTGCAGGTGATAATTTAACAGTTTTGAATCCGAGGTTGTATGTGGTTATAAGAGCAATAATTGGGAGCCTAAGTGTAATTAGTGAGCTTTGTATTGTACCAGGAATATTTCGGGTGTGCTAAAATTGTGGGAGCAAGGATTTGGAGTTTTGGTATTTTCTTGCTGTACGGATCCGGACAGTTAGCACTTCAGGTGGGTGGTTGTTGTACTCCTCTCCTTTGGTATGCCCACTAGGAACATCAGAGTGTTCCCTCATTTTTGAGGCCCAAAGTATTATTAGTAACCTTGCATGCTCTAGGGAATTAATTATTGGTTGATTGATCTTTGATAAATTGTTATTTGATCCATGTGGAAATTGTTGGACTGCATGTTTAGGGTTAAAATAATAGTTGAGGATTATAAAATCGCTAAATATTCTTATGAGACTGTCACTTTAGCTTATGTCACTCTGAACTGATTACTCTTGGAAAATGGACAACATATTGAGACAATGCATGATTAAACGGGTCACTTAAATATTGACATCTTTTACTGCTACACTATCTTTTGGGACTTGACTTAGGAGAAACCATGCATTTATTCTTTTCTTCTCCTATTATCGATAGACTTGCGGCATAGTTGCTCAGGTTCGAGCGTGTGTTGGACAGTGTAGCCAGGTATTGGGGATTTGGGACAGGTTGGGCTTTTGACAGGGTGTTGCAGCGACCACGGATCTTGGGTGGTTGACCGGGTTGTTACTGTTGCATCAGATTGGGGGTTTTGGGGATCGGGCTTTCTTTAGTGGATGGAGTTTTTCACTTTGATCATAGTCATGATCCAGTCCTGCTATTATGAGATAGTGGTTACAGAGATGCTTGTTACAGTGATTTCCTTACTCGTGTGGGTCGCTCCCCTCGAGTGCCACTCCGGAGTGTGCGACCGGACGGATCGAGGCCGGTCTGTTATTACTTTAGAGCTTGATCGGACGGGCCGAGGCCGATCTGTTACTTACATTGGGGACATGACCGTATCAGGCAGTAGTCGGTCAGTATCCCCACATATGAGATTAGCAGGCAGTGCCAGTGCCCACTGGCGTTAGATTGGGTCGTTTTGACAGGCTTCTTGATACTGATGCATACTTTTCCATACTTATTGGTTTATCATGTAGAGGCATATTAGGGGTAGCACTTCATCAGTTGTCATTCATAGCTTCACCCCCCTTTCTCTTCTTCCCCTTTTGCCTCTGATTACCCGGTGGGCATATTTGAGCTGAGGCTTTACCCACTAGGGGAGGCTACTGTTTATAGTAGTACTTACCTCCATTGTCTTTTCTTGTTTCTTTCTTCCCCTTTGTTTTGCAGAGTCCTCTGCGGGAGTTGCTGGGCCGTCAGCAACTGATCGAGGTAAGCGGATTGCAGACTAGATAGAGAGCCACCCGAGGGTTTTAGCACGTAGCTGGAGCTTGTGGGTACCTGGTCTTCTCAGACAGCTTTTGTTTATTTCTTTTTGGGTCTGGCTTTTGCCAGCTGTTTGTATTTAGTGGTGAGCTGGGAGAGACATCTGTATTTTATTCCACTGTTGTACTCTTTTACTTCCAGCTTCTGTCTGAGATACAGTAGTTTTAGTTTAGCTCTGATTATTATGCTCTTTTATTATTATTTCTTATCTGAGCAGGTTACCGACGCTTCGTGTATGTGGGAAATACCGCATGCACGGCGGATCTGTAGACGGGCCCGGGTTCTGGTTTACACCCGGAGCGTGACACAACCCATCCCGACGATACAACAGTAACGCAACGCTAAAACGGGGCAATATTACCGATTTACCGAACAAAATCCAATTCCCGATCTACGAGAACCTACGGAACTCTAACAAGATGCCTAGTGGGTGTGTAAACACTGTCTAAAGACAGCCAGCGGGTTCAATTAACACTTTGGTCCATAATATACTTTAATTTGCATAAAAACATTGAGTTAATCCACTGTTTCGACTCGTTCTGGAAATCCGGGGGTCCAAAAGCTGCGCCGTAAATTTCAGCGCGTCCGTTACGACAAGACCCAGGCCGTGCTCACAAGCTTGGGCTGGCACGGGGCCCGAGGGCAAAGTTGGCCCATAAACATTAGGGTTCACCATGTAACTATGTTCAAACTTAACATTTACTTGATCAATTTAGGATCTAATTAGAGCATGGTACTGAGGGATGATCCAGAAGAGTGGTGCTCACCTGCGGCTTGCCGGAGATTGGCCGGAGGAGTTGGCCGGAGAAAGGTGGTGCACCACAATGCAAGCTAGGGCTCGGTTTGGGTGCACTTGGAATAACAATGGCTCAGACCTGCACCAGAGGGGAGCACTAGTTAACCATGAGTCCCAGAAGATGTTCGATCCATGTGGGGTCGAGCCCCGGCGGCCGGTGGCGGCGGCGGCCGGAGACCAACCCACAATAGGTAACTCGGGTGCAACCATTTAGAGATTAATTACAGGGGTCTCTCGGCCAAAAGTAAAATGACAGAAGTCTTAAAGATGATGCTTAGGTCCTACCTGATTGGTTGGCCGGAGTCCGGGGACGTCGGCGGCGGCCGGAGCTCAATCTCGGCCGAAACAATGGTGCAGCTGGATAGTTTTTTAACTCGACGTTAAACCTTGCATGCAACAAGATGGAGAGGCTCCTAAGGACCAAAGAAGCCTACCTGGATAGTTTTCCGGTGCCGGGAAGCGTCGGTAGGGCGCGGCGGCGGAGCTCGGTGAAGCTTCAAGGGCCGCTAATGGCGGATTCCGGTGAGGTGGCTCCGGGCCGGAGCAACTTGGTCCAGGAGCCTTGTCTCAACACTACGGAGCTCGGTGCAGTGGTGGCCGGCGTCGGAAGGCGACGGCGGCGCCGGACGGCGACGATCGGCCAAAGTGCCAAAAACCCGGTTTCTAGGGCTGGCTCGCGCGGCCCCGATCTTGATCCGATCGCCCTCCCACCTCGTGGGGATGTTGCAGTTGTCGAGAGGGAATGATGCAACGGTGTTGATCTCGATCTTGACGGCCGGATGAAGCCCGCGCCCGCGATCGGTCAAGAAAACGATAAGCCGGCGATGATGGCTCCCGCCGGCGATCGGGACGGCGGCCTCGGCTCGGCCTTCACCGGAATTTCGAGAAGGAAGAAGGACGTCTCCCGCGGCGGCGCACGGCGGCGGCTGAGGCTGGGTCCACCTCAGCTCGGCTGCGGCTCCACGAGGGACTCTACAGACGCGTTCTTGATCGCCCAAGACCCTCCCGAGCACCCTCTTTTCGAGTCAACCGTGATCAAGATGTTGTTGATCTTTCTTTTCCGGCAAGGGGAGGCGGCGGCCGGTGCGGGGAGGCTCCGAGGAGCGCGGCAGAGAAGAGGAGGCTGTTGAAGGTTGCGGCTAGGGTTGGTAGCTACAGAGTTTTTTTTGGAACCCTAGCTCGGAGTATACACCTATGTATATAGGGTTTTGGTACATTTGCTATTTGATCCCTCAATCAATAGTATTTGCAGTTAGGTCCTCCACAGCAGCTCACTCTCGCACTAAGGTCCTTCTCTAAACAGTGGCACGCTATTCGAGGCAAGAAATCCAGGGACCATTGTGCAAAAAGCCGTATTTTCGCCGTATTTCACGCTTTTCGAGGCGTTCTGGTCGTCGAAATGAAAAATGGACTTCGCCTCGACGTCCGGCTCGACGAGACCTATCAGGTACCGATTTCTGATTTTCGAGAAACTGCCCGGATAAAAACTCGGTCCATAAAATACAGTTTTGAATTACAGTTATCGCGCTTTTCGAGACCTTAGGGTCGTCAAACGGAAATTCCGTCAGCGCCATTGCGTCCAGAACGATGGAGCCGTTCGAATCGACTACCTGAAGTGTTATGATCGGTTTCCTGACGGCGATTTGGCGAATGTTAGCACTTAGGGGTATTTGAATTTAGGGTTACTATTCATCTACTGTTCCAAGGCACTATTCACTTAAGTCGCGGGTCCCGCCCGCTTCTTTGTTGATTTCTGGAAGATCCGACCGTCGGATCTGAACTTGCTTAATATGGTTTTCGATCGGTTCGACGAGACGGTCGCACTGGTGATCTCGGATTTTCGAGATTACGCTCGGATTGAAAACGACGTTTTAGCCTCATAAACTGTGCAATTTACACTGCAGGAAAAAGGGGTCAACTTGATATTTCATTCTTTTCCTCTTTAATTATTTATAATAAAATTCAAGTTTTTACAAATATAGTCACAAGCGACTCCCCTCCCAACATAGGGGAAAGCCGATGAGCCCGGATATCGGTCACCAACGGGAAACTGATCAGGGTTCACCTATTTCGCTCCCCCCTTCGGGTGAGCAGGCCTACGCGGAGGGCAAGACGGCTAAGGGGCAAGTCCCGAATGAAAGACCTGCCCAAGGCTAGGCGGCCCCGCCTCAACCTGCGGCCTTGAGGGCCCCAGCAATAAACGCTAGGCTATACGTTCAAAAAAAGGACGTGCCCGGCGTGAAGGCCAGGCCGGTTGCATAGCCGATTTTCGAAAATACGCATCCCGTATTTCATACTTGCCTTATAGTTCCTTGCCTCAAGGGTAGCAAGAATGTATCTTAAACTTTTAAACATTTCTCTTTCATTCATTAACTCAATTTAAAGTTAAAGTGATTGTTCATTTGCCCACACACACCCTAAGACCAAGCTCTAGGTTTAACATTTATTGTATTCTTTAACTTCAACCAACATATCTCATCCTTAGAGTTATGACTCTAAGTTACAACTCTTTGCAACACAATACCCATGATCCTTAGAGTTTTATCTCTATAATAACACCTTGGATTAACTCCTAACATATGCCACACATTCTTTCCTAGGTTTAATGTCACTCATTACAACCTTACACTAGGTTTTCTTTTAGGTCATCATAATCATTGTCCAAATTAGACAACTAACACTAAGCTCTTAGCATTCATTCACATTCATTAAATTTGCAAGGTTAACCTTTCTCTAGGTTATTTACATCAACTTCCTAGGGTTATGCCCTACCATGATTACATCCAATTACATCCAAACATTTACTATTTGCCATTTATACTCATGCAACAATAAACTACAATAGGTTTAACATAATTCTCTTTTAGGGCTAAATCCTATTTAATCCACATTTAATTAACTCTATGTTGAATGCTCGATATCATAGCCTTTGTTTAACTCTTTAAAATATATGCCACAAGTGAAGCCCTAGGTTAATGCCGCTCGTTCCAAATTGTACACTATGTTTTCTCCTAGGTTATCATGTATATTGCTCCACATAAACCCATAACATCAAGCTCTTAACCCTTAATAACATACAACTTGTATCTTATATGTTGGATTCATTTTAATCCATCATGCTCAAGAAACTCTTAACACATAAAATCTTTATCCAATTTACATACAATAGGTCATTTGCAATGTTCTTATCTCAAGATAACTCTTATACTCTCTCTACTTTACATAAATCCTAATTTATCTACTATCATGATTCTAGTCATGAAAAGTAAGGGAAAAAGGGAGAGATCATCCTTTTTCGAATAGAATCCCCCACCTCGGTTTATCACCAATTGCTTGTAGACACTTGCAATTGGGCTCCCGCGGCTTACTTGCTCCTTTCGAGTCCGTACTCACAAAATCGCCGAGATCGTATTGGCTCCAATTTAATGCCGCAAGACGTATCATTTTAACATTCAATTTAGAAAATTAAAGAATAAATTAGTTTACGACCCCGAATCCAAAAACACTAATTTACACCTTTATACTTATCCCCATATGACCGATAAAGAGGAATCGGGCATAGCCGGAAACTCGACCGTTCCGGATCGAATCGGGCATAGCCGGAAACTCGACCGTTCCGGATCGCACCAACTATCTCGTTTCGATATTAAACGATAGAAAATTAAATTAATTTAACTCTCTATGTCGTTTCGGCACATTACGACGCTAACGAATGCGAAAACACCTATTTCGGTCATTTTCGCAATTCGGCCGTTGAAACTTCGCCGGTTTAATAATTAACGTTGCTAGGCGTATTTCTCCAACCTCTAATTAGAGATTTGAATGATTAATCTAGATCAAAACTTCAAAAATCCAAGATTTTAAGTTTTAGCCATAGGTTTAAACTTCTTTAATTTCATCGCGATTTTCCCGCGATTTTCGCTGATTTCTTCGACAAGAATCATTACAAGATCACATAGATTATATATCTAAAAGAATTACGGCAAAACTAAATTTATTTTTTACAAAACTCATCTCAAAGAGCCACGATTACGAGTTTTTCTTGGTTCAAAAGCTCGCCCTCGCTCGCGGTAGGCTCCTGACAAATCGCTCCGCGATTTCATGCGCGTTGAAGTGAGAAATCTAGAGAAAGAAAGTGAGGGCAGAAGGAGAGAGAAAGCTCTCCACGGAGGTCTCCCCTGTGTGCTTGAGTGCGGGTGGAGAAAAGAAGAAAAAAAAAAAAGTTAGCCTTTTATGCATAAAGGCCCCCCACAATAGTGGTAATTTACTATTTAGTCTAATTTTAATATCATACTTACCTGCGGAGCGTTTTTGAATAGTTTGCGCTCAAATTTGACTGACAGATTCAACTTAACTTAATTTATCATGGGTTATCTTAAGTTTTCAGTTTGGACCATTTCTGTATCATCAAAAATCCTTCTGTACTCAAAATTGATAGTAGATCCCTTTCTCACGGCTCAGATAGCCGATTGATGCGAAATTTTTATTGTGCCCTTAAAACATAAGTACGGAGCACCCTATTTTTTTTCAAAATTTTCTGACACTGAATTTTTTGTCAAAATCTGAACCCTCTTTTTCATATAAAATTCTAAATCTTTAATTTTTATTTCAATTTCAGCACAATTCACTTCTAAATTATCCTTTACTTTTCTAAGTTCAATAAAAATAATGTCTCGTACTATTTTTATTATACTTTGCTTATATACAGAAAATCTGGTATGTTACACCAAATGGGCGCAAAAGAAGCATGAGAAAGCGAAGGGGAAGGAGGAAGAGGATGATGAGAAATAGTAGATCTTTCACCCAACTAATACAATTTTTAAGTAAAAAATTTAACTTTTATTTTAAAGAGTGCAATTTTTGTCCCAAATAATGCAACTTTCGTTTAAAACAGTGCAAAATTCTTCAGAAACAGTATAATTTTATTTTAACAATACAATTTCATTCTTTTCTTCCTTATTTCTCTAATTCTTGGCCATTCACCTAAGAAAAGAATTCTTTTTTTTTTATTTTTTATTCTTCGTATTTTTTTCTACTCTTTGTACTTTCTGGAGAAATGCGAGCGCGTATTCGTCCTCACCCTCAAGAGCGATAGCGAGCACTACCACAACCGCGACTCCGCTCTCACTCGCACTTGCAATAACGTCGTTCTCTTCCAGCGTCGGCACCAGCAAAGAAATGAAGCAGAGGAAGAGAAGGCAACGTTGCCCTTGTTAGAGTTGCAGAGGATTGCGTTGGCGGCGCTACCATCGTTGTGTCGTGGAGGGCAGAGGCCGGAGAGAGAAAAAAAGAATAAGCAAAAAAAAAAAAAAAAAAAAGTAAGAATATTTTAATCAATTTTTAAAAAATTTAGACCGATTCAGCAAAATTCTAAATAGTATCTTTTTTGCAAAATTTTAAAATAGATAAATTTTTATGCAGCTTAATCTTAAAAGAATTAATAGTACATAAACATGAAAAAAAACAAAAACAAAAGGGGTGCTATTTTCGAATTATAGGGTGGCAATTCAAAGGGTCAAAAACTGCTAAAGAACCTTCCATGTTTGTTCCGAAAACTTCAACATGTTATCAACCATTAACCATTCATGTTCCTTTCCACCACAAATATATGTACATTGACTACTGAAAAGGACAGCTCTTTTTGGCTGTCCCTGTTAATCTCCCCCTTTTCCTGCTGCTTCCTCCAATGCGTCAGCAAAAAGGTCAGCAAAAATGAAATTTAATCAGATTCAACCAGTCAATTTTAACAACTAAAAAGCTTTTCCGAACAACTTTGGAGAGGGAAAGGACAATGAAATTGGAACAACAGAGAAAATGAGCTGAACATGATCTAACTAACCACCATTGGAACTACGAATTGAAATGAACAAAATTTGAATTTCTAGCGCAGATGTATCATAAAGATTTTACTAGTTACAGTTTTCATTTCATCAGGTCATAAACTAACTGCAGCTTCAAGCTACATGGGATCAAGTCCAAATTGAATGGCATCATCATAACAAGCATTTCACTTCAAGCTTTAATTTCGGCGCAAATTTGAGTCTCCAAAGAAACTTCAGTTGTCTAAGGCAATAAAAGAATACGAACTCGAAAGCATGCTGTAGAGCCAATCTATTTAAACTTAGATTGACATAGACCCAAAGCACATCTCAAAAATAATGAATGAATGAATGAATGAATGAATGAATGATCATGTAGATTTAAAACAAATAAGGATCAGCATGATGATATTTTAATACAATATATGTGTAGATATTTATGTCATAACATCAGAGTTGCTGAAATAAGTTCAAAAGAGAAAAACAAGCTGACATTTTAATCCTAAGGTCATAAGAAATATAAACAACATAAAAGAAGGATCCTAAGCTGTTCCTCCGCTGCCCCAAAGCAAATCACAGAAGCTCTAAAAACCAACATGTAGGAGGCTTGTAGCGTCAACTGCGATTTAAGGCCCGTAGAACTTCTAGTGCCCTCATTTAATAGTCAGTAAAGAGAGACAACAATCAACAAAACAACTTCAGGGTGTAAACGAAGTTACTTACAATCATCTTGAGTTCCATTGGACGATAAACCAGATTAACAAAGTTCGACCTACATACACTTGGAACTGAATATATATAACTTCGATGAGTTATTTCTACTGAACAAGCCCGTCAAGGTACCGATCCATGATCTCAGAGACAGTTTCAAGGAACGACAGCTCGCCGGTGCCGGGGAGAACAGCGTCCTCTGCCTTACGGACGATCTCTTCGATCTTGGATTGCTTCTTGAGAGTTTCCCTACACATTATGCTACCTATATCATGGGGAGTGAGCCCTTTTTCTGCGCCCTTCTTCAAAAGCATGGTACTGATGCGGAACACGCGAGAGCACTCGAGCGAGAGCTCCCATCCGTGGAACTTGAGGAGGGCAATATCTTCTTCAGCATCCAGGGTTTTTATGTAGTCTAGAATTTCAGTGCTAAATGGTTGGCGAGCTTGGGGCCAGTAGACCCACTCAAAGGTGCAATCTTCAAACTGTGATGGTAACAAAAGTTCATCAGCAACAAGAAAGCTTGAGATATTTACGACTCAAAGATAACGATATCCTTGAGAATTATGATACATTTGGGAATCCAAAAGTTCAATGAAATAATGTCAGAAGATTGCAACAAAACAAGATAAATAATCATGAAAACAAATCAAACGAGCACATTGATGCTCGGAGGTAAATATCAAGAGAGGTCTTGAATGCAATGCTTGCAGAGTACAACAATAACGATCCAAAGAATGATCATTCAGTTGAACAGATAATACATTGGTTCAACAAAAATGATAATAAAAGTACATTAGTCATAAATAAAATGAGAAATCAAAATGGATAATGGACCATGTTCAAATTAAGAAAGAATGATGAATTGGCAAATTCATCAATGAGCAACACAACTTTCACATACATAATCATCTAAATATAATTTGTAGAGAGCCATATAACTGCCATTTAATAACATCACATAATCTGATTTTGAACTGATCTTTTCCCCTCTAATCGATAGTGCAAATACGATAATGTAATTTATCTTTTCTATCCACAGAAGAAAGAAAAACCTTGTTGAATAACACAAATAACATCAGATGCACATTAACCTTCACCTAACAAGTCTTTGAAGACAGCAATGGGCTACCTTGTATTAGAGACAATTCAAAAACCATACAAGTTTTAAATTTCATCAAAATAAATTGACAGGAATAAATTTCTTGGATGATTACCTCTGGCATATATAGAGGACGAAATATTAGCATCTCAACAGAAGCAACATATGAACAAGAAGAGGCTAGAGCAAACGATGATAACTGTGGCATGCAACAATGTGTAAATAAATAAGGCAACAGAAGTGTAAATTGTTCTAAATTCTTAAAAAAACAAAACCTCTTACATAATTATACAGGCTTTTTTTATTCACAAATTGACATTACTTTATGAAGTGGCATGTTAGTGGCGCTAAGAACAGAAACAAATGTGTTATCACAGTAAGAAACAAAATCAGAATATTATGATATTTGATTACAGAGAATGCATGAGATATTGTTGAAAACCAAATTTACAAACAGTTCTAGTAGATAAAGGAAGAAAAATAGCTACTATTCAACATAAACGACTTGAACAATTTATCCATACAAAAAAAATAAAAATGAAACCAATTAAAATATGCATTGGAACAGTAAAAATTAGAATTTTTCTAAATAGGAAAAGACAAAACTCACATTTTCAGGCAAGCAATATCCGTGGTCAATCGGCACAAGCACAAACCGCCCTTCTTCCCCCTTGCAGATCAATATGTTTCCAGCATGGCGATCGGCATTTGCCAACCTTATATCCAACACAGATATCTTATGCACCTCCTCCACTGGGAAAGCTCTAGGACCCATATCCTCACAGCTCCCATTGTTCTTCACAAACATCTGTAAAGAACCGATCTTAAAATCTTTTTTATGATCATAACCACCATGCAAGCACCGAACCAATACCGTCGGTGGAACCCCCGCAAGCCCAATTTCATCACACAACCGACGACCACCGATTGGGTGGTCCAGAATGTATGCCGCGACCTCCCTCAGCGCACCTTCTCCGACCCTTGTTCCCCTCTTCAACCCTTCACCATCGGTTGACAATGGAAGCCCACGAGGGTTGTTCTCAGCCATCGGTTCCTCATCAATCGGCTTAAAAACAGCCACATACTTGTGACTGGAAAAATCCTGCATGAAGTAGGCCCCGCCCGAACCCTCTGCAGACATAATGGGCAGATTCCCCTTCTCCAACCCATCAAATGTCTCCCTTATCATATTCATAACCAACGGAGACAGTTCAACTTTCGGGTTGATAACCACCGGTTCAACCCAAGAATTCCTGCGTGGAAGAGGATTTTTGTCGAACACTTGGAGGGCATCTGATTGCAACTTCTCATTCACATCAGGAACAACCACGGACAACTCAAAGTCCTTCTCAACAGGCTCAGCCCTGACCTTCGCTGACTTTCTAATCAGCAGATGGATCACAGCATCATTATTTTTGCATATATCGGTAATAAGCCTATGGTCTTCGAGCTCTTCACCGTCAAATACAAGTTTATGGTCCTCAAGATCGCCAAAATTCTTGCCATTGGCAATCTGCTGCTTAATATACCCAATGTTGCGGCTACGCTCTACTTGGAATTCAAATTTCTTCCCGCAACCGGTTTTAACAGTGATCACACGGAGATTGGAAAGCCGGATCACGAGATGGAGCACGTTCCCATCGGTCACGCCGTAATCGCGGACGAGGGAGTTGTTCCGAGCCAATTCGCGTCCATCAAAAACCAACTTTTGATTCTTCACCACAAACCCTTTGAATTGCTGGATCCGAAGCTTCACCGATTTGATCGAATCGGATTCGAGAACACGTATTGGGATCGGCAATGACCCAGGAACGGCGAGGAAGATCAAGATCGGCTCCTGGAAGCAGTGGGGCGATCTGCTCCCGTCGAATCGGATGGGCGAGAGGATCGAATCTTCCCTGATCGGGCTGATCGCGGCGCCTGCTGAGGACATTTTGTCGCCCTAATTTGTGTCGAGAAAAAACACCCTGGTTGATGAAGAAGGACAGTGAGAGTCGCCGAAATCGGGCAAATTTTACAACAAAATCTGTGTAGCCATCTCAAATTAGGGTTCTTTCCTTCTCACAAATCGAAGGAGAAAACCCCAGTAATGGATCGATCTCGAGCTCTACTCGTACAAATTCATTCGGGTCCCGAACAATCCGCGCGAAAAGATCCCCCCTTTCAACCAAAACCTACCTAAATCAACATCAAAAATTTAGGGCATTCTCTCAGAACCCAAAAATTCAAAAAAAATACAGCGATTTGCATAAAAAAACAAAAATCACCAAAAAAATGCAAAAAAAATATAAAAACAACAACAACAAAAAGATAAATGGGAACAAAAAAAAAAAAAAAAAAAAAGAGGATCATACGAGAATCTCACCGCGATCCGAAATTTGGATCACGTCTCCGGCCCCGATTCGCGCGACACCTCGTCCCAAAATCCAAATTTTCAATGTTCTTTAAAAATTTCTTGCGGAGGAGGAAAAATCTACGAGTGGAGAAGAGGAGGAGGGTTTGGGGACGACGCCAGGGAGACGACGCAAACTCAGCTGATCCCTTTATATCGGGTTGGACCTAGACCCAAACGGCGTTTTAACGGCGTTAGGGAGCGAGAGAGAGAGGGTTGCGACCGTTTTGTACCCACGTAGCTTCGTGGTGTCGCTTTTAGGTTGTGATTTGACGTATTTGCCCCCTCTGTTAAATGTAAGTACTACGTGAAATGGAGTTTGTTTGTTTTTGTTTTTTTTTTTTTTTTTTTTTTTGCTGTTACTAAGAATTAATTAATTAAATTATATTATATTTTAATATTCAATATTTATATTTCGAATAAAAGTATTAAATGACTACGCGGCTTCGTCCGATAAGTTGCAGGTACATGCATTTTCACTTATCTGTTAATATTTACATACGTTGTTGTTGAATAGAGCCAACTCATCACTGGAAAAAAAAAAAAATGGTTTAATTATTTTATAATACATTGATTTTTAATTTTAAATTTTTGTATATTTTATGTTATATTATTTTCTTTATCATCGACATCATTCTATTATTTTTTTCGCCGATCTCTGTATTATAAATAATAAATTTATAATTTAAGTAAAAAATACTGATCGAAAGTAACAAGGTGTATGTTTAATCAATTTTGATAATAAAAAAAGTTAATAAATAGTGAGAGAAAAAAAAATTAATATAATAAAAGAGAACTTTTTGAGGAATAGTATTTCTTAACTGAGTTAATTGTTTCGGTCTAAATTTATTTATAATTTTATCAAATTTAATAATTTTAATTATTTTTTAACAAATAAAATTAAAATATCTATTAGTGCTAATAACTCAAAGAATTATTACATTTAACAAAATTTTTAATTTAACTATCAAAATTTTTAATTTATGCCTAATTTGATTATACAGTGACTAAAAGCAGGTTTTTTAAAATTTTGAAAGACCAAATTAAAATTTGTAAGCACTTTTAATTTTTTTTTTCTCTTTTAATGCTACAAAGCTTTAATCGTAATCACTTTTGTATGCACTTATGTGTATCTCTGGGAGTTATTCCTACTGTAATTTTATATAATTGAAGGGGGATGAATTGAAAGTGTTTTAAAAATTTTAAATTTTTTTTAAAAAAATATTTAGTTTTTTAAAAAATTATCATAAAAAATAATTTTCTGAAAATAATTTTTTAAAATTTAAATTTTTATATTTTAGAAATAAAAAATAATAGTATTCATATAAATTTTGTGTTACAAAGAGGCTTCAATCGTAATGTGCTAAATAAATAAATAAATAAATAAATTGGCGGAGACCCCAACAAAAAAAAAAAAAAAAACAAATAACAAATAAATAAATAAATAATAAATTAATTTTTTTTTTTTGGTAATTTCATCTATGGGCATTTTGGTAAATTCAGAAACACCCATAACACCCATGGGCATTTTGGTAATTTCACCTGCCGCTCCGGAGCAAAGAGCGCTTCGCAGGCGCTGAGGTGGCGACAGGGCGGTGGATGAGGAACGCGAGAGAAACGTAGGCTATGACGCGTCCACCCCGTAAACGCCGTTAAAGTTAACGGCGGAAGTGACGTGTCTCCGTCAAGGAGGTAAACCGTGTGCGCAAGTATCGGACTTTAGCGGGCTTCGGGACCACTCCGGAAAAGTGTGACGTGGCGCCCAATCCTTTCATCTCGGGTCTCTGCGAATTTACACTTTTACCCTCCGCTCCCGCCGCGTACTTTCCCATCTTTATTTTCGCTAGACGCCGTGCAAAATGTACCAAATAATGTGCCCTAAATTCGTGAAACATAAATTTGAGATTCTAATAAAGAAATATTTGACAACACTTCGGGGCACCGTCCGTGGCCGTGACTGCACTGCAACATTAACTTCATTCAAATTCGTAACTGCGACTGCACTGCTGCTGCGATGTTTACTGCATTCAAATTCCTAACTGGAACTGTACTGTCATGTTCACTGTGTTCAAATTCGGGCCCTTATTTGATTTATTTGAATTTAATTATTATAATTTTTTTTAAAAAAAATTATTTCTTTAAAAATTAAATTTAGTTTGATATATGAAACGAAACAATTAGGCGTCGAATTTGAAATTTCGAATCCGTAGTCAATGCCTTATTTGATATATTTGAATTTAATTATTATAGTTTTTTTTTGTTTTTTTTTTAGATAGAAATATATATAGTATACTATCTCACTATAACAAAACTATACTATAGCGGCACTTTCAAGTATTTCTCAAAACTAAAAAAAATCTGCTGCTGAAAAAATACCGACACTTATTATTAGTGTCGCTATATGTGCCGTCGCTAGGGTGTAAAGCTACATATTATTATAATGTGTTTCAAAAATATGTCCCTATAGTCTAATTTTAGATATAGACGGACTATAAATAGGACATTGTAAAAAAAATGTCGCAAATATATGTCCCTATAATCTAATTTTATTGTAATGTCTCATTTGTTTAATTTTTTAAAATTAAAATAACTAGTTTTCGAATTTAGAATCTCGAACGTGAATCATCGAGTTCTCTATTAGTTGCATGGGACACGATCGCCCCCACTACAGTAATTAAAATAATAATAATTTTAAACAAAAGATAAATTTATCTCTCTAATAATATTTTAGAAAACAATTATTTTCCTAAATAAGAGCTAATCTCACCATTTATATATGAAATAATAAAATTTTATAAACACTTACAATCAAGTTGCAAGTAAATTAGTATAGTTACAATATTTTTACTGCATCTAACAAAATAAGATGTATATAATTATGATTATTATATTTTCAATTATATGCATCTATTTCTAATTAAATGGCTTATATATATAATAAATTTAGCTAGAAATGTAAAGCAACTAGGCTTCAAACTCGGGACCTAAGATACCAACCATCAAATCCTTTTTCACTTGCACTAAGAACGGTGAGTCCATTTATGTTATATTGATGCAATTATGCTTTATTTTGTGAGAAATATTCTTACACTTTATTTTTATTTTTTTTACTGTCCATTTATTTCTGTTCAACGGCTCAGATTTAATTATTTTTTAAAATTGTGATCTGCAATAGCAGGTCACTTTGAGAAAGGTACCGGTTAAGGTACCGGTTACCACGTACCAAAAAAAAAGAAGAAAGAATTTTGGTCTCTTGATTCAGGAGTAATTAAATAATTTTATCTCTAGTTAGAGAGTTTTTATTTTTGTAAATATTATAAATTTTAAAGATTTTAATTTAGTAAGAGTTTTTATTTTTTGAAAGATTATAAATTTTAAATATTGAAATTCTATTATGGTTTTAAATGGTAATTTTTAAATTTTTTTTGTTTCATTGTTTATATACTGTAAATGATTTAAATTTTAGGAAAATATATTAAACTTTAGATTATTTTTAGAAATTAAAATTTAGGAACATACTAATTTCCAATTTTTTTCAAAAAAAAATAGATTACTTTTTTTTTATTTAATTTGCTAGTTATTTTTATTTCTAATTTTAAGATTGAAATTTTTAAAATTTTATCAAATAGTAAAAAAATTAATCTGATGGATAAGGTGCGTAGTATTATCTCAATTTTTTAAAATTTTTAAATAATTTGATGATCAACAAATAATTTTTTAAATTTTTTTTATAATTCTAATACTCCTTAAATTAATGACTAAATTGTAATTCAAAAACTCTTTAAATTAATGACTAAATTATAATTCTATTTTTTAAAAAATTAAACTGTTAAAATTAATACATAAATTGTAATTCTAAAACTCTTTAAATTAATACCAAAATTTTAATTCAAAAGCTTTTAAAATTAATGCCTAAATTAGTGCAAAATTAATGTCTAAATTTGTGAAAAGTATATGAATCAAAACTTTTATTATATGTTGAATTTAAATATTTATCCGCTTTCAAATTTTTTAGAATAGTGATTCAAAATTAATTTCTAAATTAGAAAAATTTTAAAATTCTTTATACATATTAAATATGTTAAATTTGATTATTAACCTATGTTCAATTTTTGAAAAAAAAAATATTGGTATAAATTAGTGACTAAATTATAATTATAATACTCTTTAAATTAATATTTAAATTATAATTCTAAAACTCTTTAAATTAATCTATAAATTATAATTCTAACAGTTTTTAAATTAAACTCCTTAAATTAATGTCTAAATTCGAATTCTAAAACTCTTTAAATTACTGCCTAAATTATTATTTTAAAATTTTTTAAATTAACGCTTAAATTAGTGCAAAATTATTGGCTAAATTAGAGGAATTCTATAAATTCTTTAAACATATTAAATATGTTGAATTTGAATATTAACCTACGTTTAAATTTTTTTTAAATATTCATATAAATTAATGACTAAATTATAATTCTAAAACTCCTTAAATTAATGTTTAAATCGTAATTCTAAAACTCTTTAAATAAATACCTAAATTGTAATTCTAAAATTTTTTTAATTAAACTCTTTAAATTAATGCTTAAATTATAATTCTAAAACTTTTTAAATTAATGCCTAAATTTTAATTCTAATTTTTTAAAAAATTAATGCGTAAATTATAATTCAAATTTTTTTAAATTAAACTCTTTAAATTAGTGCAAAATTAATGGTTAAATTTATAAAAGGCATTTTAATTAATTTTTTAAAAAAATATTGTGATGTTTAATTATGGAAATGCCCTCTTTATTAAGTTACCTTTTAACCTGTTAATATATAAAATTATATTTTTATCTTTTATCAATCGATATGTATGGTTAATTTTTTTTATTATTATTTATAAAAGTAAGTACCAGAGTATTGCTCTTATTTTGTAGAATTGTTTGTAAGTATAACATATTCTTGATTTATTAGTAAAAACTTATGCAATATCATGAAAACCAGAAATAAACTATTAATCTCCCGGATAAAAGATCTAGTGCTAAATTTATAATATTATCCATATACATGGTGTTATTTGGTGTTATTTGATGAAATACTATCTTAATACTATGATAAAATAAAAGATACTAACTTGATATTTGGACAATTTTCTTTTTAATGAAACTAGAAACATTATTAGGTTGAAGATTTTGTCTTTGATGCTAACATCTACTCCGTTTTCCTTTTATAGAAAAATATTTATAGAAAAATTTTCAGCATATTAGGGCATCCCTAATACCTTTTCTAAAAGCTAATTCCTTTCTCATCTATTCACTTTTGGCATATTGCGAAGGTCAAGATTAGTTGGAGCATGAGAATTATTCTGGGCACTTCTCCCATCCCTCTCCCTATCAACTATCAACTGCCCCAAAATTGGAAAAGATTCAAAAACTTAAAAAAAAAAAAAAAAAACAACAACTCAATAGTCTCTTTTTTGTGTTCAATAATTAGTTTGGAATATCAATTGTTCCTAGTGCAAGTGGCAAAATATTTAATGATTGATATTCGAGACCCGAGTTCGAAGCCTAGTTGCTTTACATTTCCAGCTAAGTCTACCTTTCTCTCAAAAAAAAATTTAATTTGAAATATTTCAATATTTTAATATCACATCTGACGTAACAATGCTCACCCAAAAGAAATGTATATCTATAAACATCTATTAATTCTCATAAGTTTGGAGGTGTAGGATCCACCTGTCATATATATTTTTTATTTTATGAAGACGTCCATCCCTTCTTATTCCTCTTCTTCATCTTTTCATAACCCTCTTTGTCATCTAATTAGTTTACGTGCCAACTATTTTATAAGAAAACGTCTATCTCTTCGTATTCCTCTCCATCACCCAAAAGAAATGTATATCTATAAACATCTATTAATTCTCATGAGTTTAGAGGTGTAGGATCCACCTGTCATATATATTTTTTATTTTATGAAAACGTCCATCCCTTTTTATTCCTCTTCTTCATTTTTTCATAGCCTCTTTGTCATCTAATTAGTTTACGTGCCAACTATTTTATAAGAAAACGTCTATCTCTTCGTATTCCTCTCCCTCATCCAAAAGAAATGTATATCTATAAATATCTATTAATTCTCATGAGTTTAGAGGTGTAGGATCCACCTGTCATATATATTTTTTATTTTATGAAAACGTCCATCCCTTCTTATTTCTCTTCTTCATCTTTTCATAACCCTCTTTGTCATCTAATTAGTTTACGTGCCAACTATTTTATAAGAAAACATCTATCTCTTCGTATTCCTCTCCCTCATCTCTTCGTAACCCTCTCTCTCATCTCACGCTGTTATTTCTTTGTGACCTACTTCCTCATCGTTTCTGTTTCCGACCTATCGTTTGTCGTACTCCTCCTACTCTGATAAGAGTCTCCACCACTGCACCCTCACCTTTCCCGCCAATGCCTCCGCGACACCACCATCTCCGCACCCTCACCTCCCCCGCCTCTGCGGCACTACAAGAGGCCGTGGAAGAGGGCAAGAGACTACTGAAGGGAAAATCGATGATGTGCAAGGAAACTGTTACGATAATACTGAAGGTTTTTTTTTTTTTTTTTTCCTCATATGATAAATTTACAGATGGATAAAAGTTAAGGATAAAATTTGTTAAAATTGAAAATCCATGGATGTACTTGAAATTGGTGTCAAAGCTTTATGAATGAATTTTACAATAAATTTCTGTCTGATATTTTTTCGATTTATAATACATATGAATTTGCTAGAAATTTTTAATTATTGCAACCTGCGATTTTTTAACAATTTTTTTAACTTTTCAGGATGTAAAAAAGCTTGAATTATGGAATTTTCTTATTCGCGATCTATCTTTGAGGATTGTTATGATTGGTATTTTGACCGGAGCATAACGGGGCATCGATAATTCCTTCAAAGTCTCCTTTACGCACTAGAATGCTATCCTGTAAAATTTGTTAGGAATTATTGTTTCTTTTATATGTTCTAACTTTCTAGGGCATGCTATTGTCCTAGACCAACAACTGGTGTAGTTGCATATGAAACTGCTTCTGTCAGTCTCGACCTAAGTTCTTCTTTGTTTTTTGTCCGGCCCTCTCGCTTTCTAGGGTTTTGTTTATTTAGATTCATATTATGATATATTTGAGCCAATTGAGATTTCAGGACTCGGATTTTTGGTATTAGGTTTTTTATTTTGGTTCGTATTTGATTTGTCGCTGAGATTTTGTTCATGATTGAAATTTCGATCCTCTATTGTCTTATAAAATTGTTTCTTATAACAATTCACTGGAATTGAACAATTATCTTTTTAAACATTTTTTATCAGAGTAAAATATTCTGAAATTTTTTATATTTTTTAATTCTATCGTTAACCACAAAAGAAAATCCAAAATTTTCCTTCAAGGACTAAGTCGGGATAGAAATGGTAATATCCAAATATTTTTCTATTTTTTCTTTCAATAAGTATATTTATTAATTTGTTAGTTCAATCCAATTGAATAATGCTACTAACTTCAAGAGAAGTAAAAGTTGAGGGGGTGTTAATTAAAAGAGAGTAATAATTGAGGGTTCTACTTCAAAGTGACATAGTTGAGGGTTCCTTTATCATTTTTTTCTTACTAAAGATAAATCTCACTACTTTATGTTATAATTTGTAAACTTTATATGAAATAAATATCAATGAAATGAACATCAAATTTTATTTGGTTAAATTTTTAAAAAATTTTAACCCACCGCATCGCGCATGTCCTACACATAGTTAGTTAATTCGCGAATTATTTGCGAATTATTAAGAATTCGAATTAAACGCGCCGTTTCCGACTTTTTCCAAAAATTCGAAATAATTCGTGAATTTTTGAATCAAAAAGTATTATTCGCGAATTATTCACGAATTACGAATTTTTGGGTGAAAAATTCGTTCTTTTTCAAAGTTAGTTAATTCGCGAATTATTCGCGAATTATTGAGAATCCGAATTAAAATTATTTGTCGGGAATAATTTTAAATTATATTTTTTTTTATTCTAAATGAATATTTTATTTATTTCTAAATTTGATTAAATTATTTTAAAAAATTATAATTGTTTATACTAATAGTATAAATTTTTTAATTTTTTTTTTAATTTAATAGTCGAATTTTTGATCCCGAATTTTTAATTAGTGAATGTATTATTTCCGTATAAATCACGTATCCGAATAATTGATGAGCCCGTTTTTTAGTCGAATTTTTCAACGAATTTTAAAATTATGATACGAATTTTATCCGTATTATATCCGTATCGAATTTTTGCCGAATCCGAATTAACTAACTATGGTCCTACACTAGTATTATATTGGGGCAATTTCCTACATACCCCTAAAAATTTTCCTGTTTTCAGATTTACCCCTCTTAGAAGGCTAATATTAAAACTACCCTTCTTACGTTCCAACTTTTTTCCAAAATACCCCTGAAGTTAAACTCTGTTAGTGTACCGTTTGAAACTGCCGTTATCTGTGTGTAATTATTATTTTGCCCTTTCAAATATATCCTAAACCCTAAAACCCTAAACCCCTAAACCCTAAAACCCTAAACCCTAAGCCCTAAAACCCTAAAAAATCCTAAACCCTAAACCCTAAAACCCTAAACCCTAAACCCTAGAACCCTAAAAAACCCTAAACCCTAAACCCTAAACCCTAAAACTCTAAAAAATCCTAAACCCTAAAAAACTCTAAACCCTAAACCTTAAAACCCTAAACCCTAAACCCTAGAACCCTAAAAAATCCTAAACCCTAAACCCTAAAACCCTAAACCCTAAACCCTAAAACCCTAAAAAATCCTAAACCCTAAACCCTAAACCAGGGCAAAATAGGTATATCTGATAGTTTTCAACTCCGATTATTATTTAACTCTAGTTTAACCCTAGTTAACTTAACAAAGGGAAACGGTAGGGGTATTTTTAATAACGGTGGAACGTATGAAGGGTATATTAGAAAGAAAAAAATAAGAGGGGTAAATCAGATATTTCTTCATATTTCAGGGGTACACAGGCAATTTTTTTTCTTGTGGTATAAAGCTAATGGAAAAGAGTTGTGATAAATTTTTTTAAAAATATTAGAATTTTTTAAAAGTGTTTTACATAAATAATTTTTTCATGTCTCAATAATAAGATAGATATACGGATGATCCGGGACGATCAAAATTCTGGATAAGTTTCAACCACTAAGAATAGAAAGAGACGGTTACCACTAATCCGGATAAGTCTCAACCATTGAGGATAAGGCGGATGCAGTTACAAACTACTTCGGTTAGAATAAGGATCGAAATAGTTTTAGATGGATCGGGTTGTTAAACCAAATTGGATAAAACCAATTTGGTTAAAAATAAAATTGTTATTTTTCTTATTTTTGTAAGACTAAGGACTATAAATAAGGGTCTATTGGCTCTTGTAAAGACATTTCCAGTTAGAGAGTAAAAATAAAAAACTCTTCCACCTACAAATATATTCTTCGTCTTCTTTTTTCTCCCATCTGGATTTTAGATATCTATCGGGAAGGCACTGCGACATTGCATATCCTCCGACGGATCAATGAAAGTATCTGGATAGAATACGAGATAAATCAAGGATTTTAGATATCTATCGGGAAGGCACTGCGACATTGCATATCCTCCGACGGATCAATGGAAGTATCTGGATAGAATACGAGATAAATCAAAAATTTTAAAATTAAATAGAATCGCTGATGTATTTCATAAAATTTTTAATTATCTAGCAAAAATTATATAAGTCTAAAAGATAATATAGTTACGAAAGCGTAAAAGAAAAAAAAAATAAAAAATGGGAGGCTTATTTCAGAATGACCTGCAATTGAGGGGACCTCCATGTACTTTTACCCTAAATTATTTCTCACTAAAGCAATTGGATACTCTGATGAATTGAGAAACTGGAGTAGAAGCCAAATCACCAGAATTTGTAATCTTATGTGGCATGGAGAGGAGTTGGATAAGGATAGGGATTTGAGTGTCAGTTGTAGGAACCCAAAAATATTAATAATAATAATAATAATTAAAATTCAGAATCAAGCAACTAGACTGAGTGGCACCAACACATCACCTAGTCAGCAAAGTCCATAGTCAACATTTCATTCCTCAAAAAAAAAAAAAAAAAAAAAAAAAAAAGAAAAAGACATGGTCAACAATGATCCATCTAGATATATAACAATTAAGCTCTAATGACTCACTTGTTCTTTGTTTTTTCCTCTCCTTTTCCTTTTTAGTCATTGTGAATGATTATTAACAATGATAAGCAAAATTCTACACTATTAACTAACTAGTGGCATGTTTAAGAGTACTTTTTTTTTTTTTTTTTATCTTGTAGTAAATTTTATAAGGAATCATCTTGTATATCATACATTCACAAAAAAAAAAAAAAAAAAAAAAAAAAAAAAGAAAAAAAAAAGAAAAAAGAAAAACTAACAGCATGTACTTGCACATCTATTCTCTTATACATTAATGGAAAATTTAATTTGTTATATTTTTTGACTAAAATTTTTAAAATTATTACCATCAAATTTTATAATATAATTTAATTGACTAAATATTAATATATTACTAATATAAAAGTGATGTGATAGTACTGTGATTGATGTGTCAATAATTAAGATGTCATAACTTTTACATGAACAATACGCCAATATTAATTTAATGGACTTCATAAGATTGTGAGACATAATTACAACGTGAAAGTTTGAATCAAAAATTATAATAAATTAAAATTTAAGAATTAAAGTGTCAGGTCTCATAGTTTAGAGGACAATATGTGCAATTTACCCAAATCATTTTGTAAGAATGTATGGAGAACTCCTTGTCAGGATTTTCATATATGTGGTCTAATTAATTATATTTAAATTTGAATTTACTATAGATAAGATCAATTCTAAAAAATATAGAATTACTTGATATGGTATATCTTATTCCTTTCCCATTTATTTAAATTAAATAGAATCCTAATCTAAAGGGGTACTGATACTGGTAAGATTATTCATTAAATTCACACTATACGATCCTAATCTAAAGGGGTACTGGTCCTGCCACATAATACGATCCTAATCTAAATGGGTACTGATCCTGCCACCTACTTATGTACATTCTTACCACCGTACGATCTAACTTATGTGCATTCTTACCACTATATGCCACCTACTTATGTACATTCTTACCACTATACGATATAAAGGGGTACTGGTCCTGCCACGTACTTATGTGCATTCTGATAAGATTACCTACTTTGGTAAGATTATTCATTAAATGCCACGTACTTATGTGCATTCTGATAAGATTACCTACTTATGTGCATTCTGGTAAGATTATTCATTAAATTCATACTATACGTTGGTCCTACTTATGTGCATTCTGGTAAGATTATTCATTATATGTGCATTCTTAGCACTATACGATATAAAGGGGTATACCTACTTATGTGCATTAGCACTATACGATATAAAGGGGTATACCTACTTATGTGCATTCTGGTAAGATTATTCATTAAATTCATACTATACGTTGGTCCTACTTATGTGCATTCTGGTAAGATTATTCATTATATGTGCATTCTTAGCACTATACGATATAAAGGGGTATACCTACTTATGTGCATTAGCACTATACGATATAAAGGGGTATACCTACTTATGTGCATTCTGGTAAGATTATTCATTAAATTCATACTATACGTTGGTCCTACTTATGTGCATTCTGGTAAGATTATTCATTATATGTGCATTCTTAGCACTATACGATATAAAGGGGTATACCTACTTATGTGCATTCTGGTAAGATTATTCATTTAATTCACACTATACGTTCGTCCTGCCACGTACCCACGTACTTATGTGTATTCTGATAAGATTACCTACTTATGTGCATTCTGGTAAAATTATTTATTAAATTCACACTATACGTTTTTTTTTTTTTGAGAAAGGTAGTTTATGCATTCTGGTAAGATTATTTATTAAATTCACACTATACGTTTTTTTTTTAGAGAAAGGTAGCATGCTGCGCGCTTCGTTTATTTTTGAAATAAACTTAGCTGGAAATGTGAAGCAACTAGGCTTCGAACTCGGGTCACGGGTACCAACCACCAAGCCCTTTGCCACTTGCACTAGGGACAGTTACAACCAAATTTCTTGCTTTCGCTGTTTAATTAAGAATTTCTTCTCTATGACGCTCTGTAAGTTATTTTACAATTTTGCTTATGATTCTGAATATTGGTATATATTCGATTTTATTTTATTATCATATCATATAAATTCCATCACTCCTTACCCAATTTGAAAATGATATTTTAAAATTGGCTTTAAGATATTTTAGATGAATTTTCTTAAAGCCAGAAACTTTTTTTTAGATAAATTTACCATAATTATTATATTTAAGTTTAACTAGTAAAGATGAAAATTTATTTTTTTATTTTATGACTGAATTTTGATATAAAAATGTTGTTTCTTGTAGCTATTGTATGTTCTCTATTATTTATTATTCATTTGGTTGATATTAATTACTTTAAAATGATGGAATATAAAATTAGATGATTAAATATAGTAATTTTTTTAAAAAAAAAACAGATGAAAAGCATGAAATTTTTAAATTGAAATCTCTATTTGAAACTGGACAAAAGTTTGAATAATTCTGATGTTATTAATATTTTTAAATTTAATCAAAATTTGAACTGAAAACTTATAATAATTATGATATATTGACCAATTTTTTCATCTGTATATTTCATGACATTTAATAATATTTTATGCCGAAATGTGCACGCATGTACGTTTCCACGACTTGCACAATACCTTAGTTTTTTTTTTTTTTGTTAATTAAGATCATAACAGAGATATTTTAAGAATTAAATCAATCTCTTGAAGCTTGCAAGATTTATTAGCTACATCTAAGGTATTGGTTTATGTAGAGCCTCAGCTTAAATAATGCTTAAGTAATATTAAAAGTGCTTTCAATTTTAATGTGCAGGTGTGCATGTGGCGGTCTGCTGTATACCCGAAGGTTTTCGCTGTGAGTTCGGGGCGTGACACATAACATCGTAGGCGCGGGCGCGGATACGGCGGGAGCGTGCGCAGCTTCAAGGGTCGGTGCTTTAGCGGGGTTCATGGCAGCGACAAGGACGGCGGCAACGAAAAAGAATGTACAGAGCAGAAAATAAATAAATAAATTTTATAAAAATTATTATATATCGTTCCTGCTATAAGAAAGATAAAAAATAAGAAAAAAAAATACATTGTTAAAATAAAGTTATACTGTTTCGGACGAACGTTGCACTGTTTAAGACGAAAGTTGCACATTTTGAAATAAAAATTATACTCTTTAAGAAAAAAGCTGCACTGTTTGAATGAAAATTGTATTGTTTGAGATGAAAATTATATTTTTTGAACGAAAATTATATTTTTTGGGCAAAAGTTGTACTGTTTGAGTGAAAATTATATTGTTGGAAATGAAAATTGCACTCTTTGAAAATTATACTGTTTAATGGCTCAATTTTTTCAAGTTCACCACTTCGCTCCGATGCCCCGCCACCCTCATCTCGCACGACGTCCAAGCTGCAGCCGGCCTTCGCTACCATAAACCCCACCGGAGCATTGCCTCTTAAAATTGGAGCTGAATACGAAGATGGAGGAGGGGAGGGCAGCGGCGACAACGTTGGCGGAGTTTTCTTGCGATGGATTTGAGGATGAGGGGCCTACGGCGGACGAGGAAGATGCGGCACAGCTCCAGCAGGACTAGCCGCGGGCAGTGATGGCGATGGTGGAGTTGACGACCTCCTTGACTTTGTGGGTGCCGAGCAACGCGACGGGGGCGCTGTCGCGAGCGACACGGAGCGCGGCAAGGAGGCGGCGAGCGTAGGCGCGCTGTTGGCCACTGGTGCTCCACTTTGTCTCAACTGGGGGAGGGGGTACGAAGCAGAAGAGTATCGAGCCAGAAGAGGTCGTTTTCTTTTTGGAGTTGGGTGTAGGGACAGAGAATGATGATGCTACGGAGGAAGAGAAAGAGGAGATGGAGAGCATGATGATGGATATGATGGTGATGATGATGATTCAATAAGGTTAGAGAGATAGAGAGAGAGAAAGGGCGACGACCACGTCTACCTCGAGCTCCCAAGGAGTGCAAGTAATTTTCATTCAATTAGTGTAATTTTCGCCTAAAAAATACATCTTTCGTCTTTTTGTCTTAAACAATATAATTTTCGTCCAAAAAGTGTAACTTTTATTTCAAAGAATGCAATTTTTATCTTAAAGAGTGTAACTTTTGTGTTAAACAGTACAACATTTTTCTGAAACAATAATAGTATTTCCAGAAAAAAAAAATTCTTTATTTTTTTCTTGGGATATGCTCTTTGTACACCCCCAAGTGGGGTGTACATCCTACACCCCACCCATCCAAGGGTGGGTGAATTTCACCGGTCACTTCGAAGTGACCGGTAGGTTAGTCCCCACCCTTGGATGGGTGGGGTGTAGGATGTACACCCCACTTGGGGGTGTACAAGTAGCATTGCTCTTTTTTCTTTTTATTTTTTATTATTCTTTTTTGTTTACCTTTTACATATTTTTTCACCGCCGTCGGCGTCGCTATGGACCTCGCCGGAGCGCCGCCTCTCAAAGCCGCGCCCGCTCCTGCCGTGCCTTTGCCCTTGCCCTAGTCCGCGCCTGTGCCCGTGCCCGCGCCCGCGCCCGTGACGTTGTGCCCATCATATACTCAGTGATACGTTTGATAGAAATTATTTAGGTTTCAATTATGTTAATTATCATGCCCATCACATGATCGGTGATATATTTGATGAAAATTTTTGGGTTTTATTAAGTGTACCCATTAGATATTTACCCCTCAGCCGCGGGCGTGAGCACGACCGAAGTGGACTACCTCTACCAAAAATATTGGATAGGGGTTGCTATCTACGGTACAATCCCCCTTATCTCGATCCTGAGCTGACTCAAAAGGCCCTGAAAAGTAGATCATAAGTGGGTGTGAGAACTACAAAACAGTAGTTCCCAGTTGGTACAGTTGGCGACAATCACGACCTACCCACTAGGTCTATCAGAGCCAAGATAGTAAAACTGCTAAATAAGCGAGTAACAAAGTATAATAGAAAATAAAAATAAAATTAAATATAACACTACGCTATCATACCTCTACACCGAAAACCAGGACAACCAAACCCGAACGCAACACTAGCCGACTCAACAGCACACTGGACCCAATCCTGAACTGACCGTTTCAACAGCCTGGTCAAGCCTGCGCCACCTATAAATAGGCCACTGTACATCTCTCTCTACTGTCTTGGTTACACCCCAGATGGTGGCCCATTAACAATAGACACCAGCCTACCTCATATCTCCAATCATCCGGCCCCTATACCAATAAACCCTAGAAAAATTCAAAGTGGCTTGCATGCTATGATCAATGATGATCTCACGGATCACCCACAACACAAAACAAAAACTCCAAGGTCAACTCATAAATCCCCCAATACAAAAGTATCATACATCTCGAACACAGTGCTCTAGGCACACATTCTCTCACACACACTAGCCCACGGTCCACAAAACTTCAAAACAATGCAACCTCTATGATAGCATGACGTAGCATAAATATCAAAACCTAGGTATCACACATCTCTAATAACCAACAACACAAACGAAAAGTCAATTAATTCATGCCGACAAATGGCTCCCCTGACAATCTGACTAACACAATCATACTATAAAAATAACACCTATCTCAATACACATGTAACCCACAATCCTCGTACATCTCCTAACAATAAAATAATAATAAATCCTACTCTTGACCCGAACAACCCAACCACAGATAAAACATCATTTAAACATTAGCATGAATTTTCTACAACTAATAAACAATGACAAAAGTTGTAAAAACCCTTACATCAAGAAAGCAGGCATAATCAGTAATCCGTTATTCTCGGCGATACCGAATCCACCTGAATTGCAAATCCCAGCAGAACACGGTCGGTGTACAGACGACACGCTCAACGGTGATTACCACACACGCAGGCTCCACCCCAAAAAATCTGGCAGCACCTCGCTTCAACTGCGCGACACAAAAAATTTCGGCTCTAACAGTCCAACAAAAATGGCACAAAGTTTAAATCTGGAAATACCGAGGAGAGACACATATAACAACCAAAAACTAACTCAAAATGCCCAAATAAACAATATAAGACAAAAGAAATTAACCTACCCCAAAATCGACGGCCATCAAAACTCACGCGCGCGGGCTCGTGCTTGAGTCCTCATATTGAACCGCACACTCCACAGCACTCCCCACGTGCTCATGACCTCCCTTTCCCTCTTCCTCGCTCTCTGTTTCTCTCTCTAAAGCTCTCGGACGCGAGCAGGAGAAGAAAAGAGAAGAAGAAAGGAGTCTTCGCCTGTTAAATACCATCAAAAGAAGGATTTGGGCGCTCGAAACCACCCAAATCGGGCGGCCCAAGCTCAAAAGGGCGGTCTGGACATTTCGGGCTACTACAAAGCGCGAGTTTCGGGCACCCGAAACCGCCGCCCTGCCCGCTGCGTGCGTCACATGCGCGTCACATTGTGCATGACGCACATCGCGTCGCCCTACACCACTTCCCCACGCGCCACCGTCCAATAGGAAGCCGCCACGCGTCCGCGCCTCTCACCTCACACTGCCACGGGCGCACACCGGCTCTTGCCACGCGTCCAATCTTCAAATGCCGAGCAGCCACGAGTCACATGTAAGCGTGCTGCCGCTCCCCCATTCGGTCAGCTACAGTGTAGATCCGAGAACCTGAATTCGCGCCTGAAAACCCAAAAAACCTCCAAAAAAAGCACCCTGAGCTCCATTTTTCACACCGATTCGCGCTAAAATGGTCCCGGATCGGCCCAACACTCTTCCAACGTGCTGATCGACCAATCATAGTGTAACTTTGCAATTTGCAAAAGTCTAGTAGCTCACATTATGTTTATTAGATATTCGGTGATATGTTTAATAGAAAAAATTCAAAACTATGTTAGTTAATCATGCCGATCATATGATTGGTGATATGTTTGATAGAAAACTTTAAGTTTTATTAAATGTACCCATTAGATATTTACTTCTCAATCGTGGGCCTGAGCGCGGTGAGAGCGGGTGCAGCGTTGAGGGGTGGCGGTGATTTGAACGTCACGCAAGACGAGGGTGGCAGAGCGCGGGAGCGAGGCAATGAGCTTAGAAAGTAGGAGAGAAAGAAACGGCGGCAAGAAGGAAGACGAATCTCAAACGGAGAAAAAGAAAAGAGCGAAAAAAAAAAATAATAATAAAAAGTAATAAAAATATTTTAATCAATTTTTTAAAAATACGAACCGAATCTATAAAAACGAAAAAGGTGATCCACTTTTACCAAAGCGCAAAATTGATGAATTTTTTATACAAATTAACTATTTTATAATATAAAATTTAAAAAATAAATAAATTTTTTAAAATATTCTTTAAGCTTTCTGTAGTGCAAAAATAATAATGTTAGCCATCTTAGTATCAAACTAAGCTTCAGCCCTACGTTGAATAGAAATGATCACACTTAGCGCTTTTATTTACGAATGCAAAATACGATGGTTTTGGAAGGGGAGGGGTGATAAGAAATGCTATCAATTTGAGATTTTGTAACGATCCGGCACAATATTAATAATAATTCGATGAGTTTAAACCATATTTCAAAATACTTAAATCTAATTATTATTATTTTTATATTCAAACTCAGCAGCGACTCGTCATACACTTCCGACTGATGATAACTAGGTCTGATACCAAATGTAACTATTCGGCCCACTAGCAATAATAATTCGGTGGGTCCAAAATAATTAAGTCCAGTTATTATTATTAGCATCTAGATACTTATATATCTAATCACAACTCAATTCTATCTGATGTGAAATGATTGAAGTGTCACATTTTTTCCTGCTGCAATTGCTAGAGCCATCGAACACTACAAGAATGACCGACTTCCCAGACATTCTAAAAGTAACTTTGTTGCATCCGTTTAATTGAAAAAATTCGTTCTGAAACAGAACATGTTCCCCTCAAATAAATAAATAAATAAATAAATAAATAAAAATTGCAGCATCTACGCATTTAAAAGTTATATTTTTACAAAACGTTTTGATAATTAGAATTGATAAAAAATATTCAATCCTTCCTTGTTATTTATTTAGCTGTGTAAATACTACTTTTGCTCCTGAAGAGGATCCAAACTGTGGCATGTACAAGGACATGCATGCAGTGTGAACACTGGACTAAATTAGTTCCAGAGTTTTGTTTAAAATTTGCATCTAACAAAACCAAACAATTTGATCTCCAACATTTCCAATCTCATGTTGATTGTGATCATGTAGCTTTATAACTTTAATCCATTTTAAACTTGTTTGTAGGCTCCCTACCCTATCAACTTTATTTTTTTTTTTTTATAATTATAATTGAGAGAATGATTATTCTATTTTTTAAAAATAAATGTAATTATAAATGTGACGTAATTAATTTTTAATTTTATAATTTTAAATAACAGTCATCAAGTTTTTTATAACGTAGGCTGAAAAGTCAGTAACTCGAGCTGTTTGGTATAACGCTATTTGTAAAGTATTGTAAAAAATTACTAATATTTTTGAGTAATTTATTTATTTATGTAAAAAATACTGCTAGTCTAAAATAATATATTTATATACAGAATAATTATAAATTTTTCTATTTATAAATACGCATTGTTGTTGGCCTACTGAGACTACTATGCAATATATTGACATATTTAATATAAAAATATATATATATTTTTTTGTATAGACAGTTAATGTGTTCGTACATATGATGTAAAGCTTTTATAATCGATTTATACATACTCAATACTAATGCTACTTAAGAATTATTGAATATAAAATATATAAATATCATTTTTTAACAATTTAAATTTGTAGAGAATAATAATTATTTAATATTAATTTTATATAATATCAAAATAGAAAATTTTGAGTTCGAATATTTATTAAAAAAGTTTAAGTCCAGACATAAAAAGAAGGTTGAATATAAAATATATAATTAACATTGTTCTCTTACTTTGCACAACTCTAACTTTAATCGAAAGTATGGCTAAATACAAAAATAAACTTCAAACACTTTATAACTATCTTAAATAGGCTCAAAATTACTAGACGAGCTTGTATATTTAAGCTAAATTGTGAGATTTAATTATAATAATTTAAAAAAACTGAATAAATATTAAAATTTGAGAATTTAAGTATCACACAAAATAAAATTTGAAGACCAAAATTGAAATTTAGCCTATTAAGAGATAGAGAAATGCTAATTGTACAACCAAAAGGGTTGTAATCTTTACATTCCTTAATCCATTGATTTAAAAGTTTAAACAACCGATTTTAGTTTTTAATTTTAAATTTTAAATTTTTAAATTTTAGTACAAATTTTTTTTTGATAATACAATCAATTGGGGTAGGAAGGATTCACGTGTCACACCGACCAATTGAATAGGTGGGTGTAGTATATAATATTTTTTTTTTTTTTTTTTTGAAATGTACCAATAATTATTATTTTTTTATATTTATAAATTTACTAAAAGAGTACAAAATTTATTTAAAATATTAATAATTTAAAAAATATAAACTAAAAATTATTATAAATTAAAGTTTAAGAACTAAAATATCTCGAGTTCGATGCCTCGTTGCTTCATATTCCTAGCTAAGTTTATTTCAAAAAAAAACGAAGTGGATAGCATATTACATTTCTCTTAAAAAAAAAAAAAAACAAAACAAAAAACAAAACAAAAAACAAAAAAATCTCGAACTCATTGTTTGAGTAATTTATACTGTTGATTTTATTAACAATACACCATCTTCTATGTATAATTGTAGAGTTCATTAGTGTGTATCTCATGTAAGATTATTTTGTTCATTTATTTGATTTGCTAATAATAGACATAGAATTTAACTGAATTATAAATTATTTTAATTTAATTAATTAATATTTTAAAATTATGATTTTATTATTTAATTTTTCAGTTTGTACGATTTGATATAGTCAAAAAAAATACTTTAACTTTAAAATTTAAATATATAATTTATTTTTGCAAATTTAATTAATATATTATATACAATTCTCGTAACTATAAATTTATTAAAATAATTAATTAATTAATTAATTAATATTTTAAAATTAAAGTACTGCCGACTAACTTAACTTAGATAAATTAAATAATTAAAATTAAAATTTTAAAAAATCAAATAATTTTAATTCAAAACGATGATAAATTATTTTTATCTTTATTATTATTATTATTATTATCTTTATAATATTTCACTATTAATTAATTCCTTTCCAGGGACCCACGTGTCCGTGGGGGACGGCGGAATCTGCGACCCGTTGGAGGGACAAAGTTGACTTTACTTTTGACCGCAGCGCCGCCCAGTGGGCCCACCTATCTACCTGCTACCAACAGGTTGCCCACGTGGCTCGTTCCTATTGGACATTGCACGTGCTGAGATTTTAGTGGTACACTTGTCCTTCCAATTTTAAACGGAATCTTTTGTTTTCTAAAAGAGGAGTGCTAGGTGTACACCCGGATGTACATCCTACACCCATCTATTCTAGGGTGGATATTCATCCACTCGTCATTCGATGTGACGAATGGAATTCACCTATCTCTAGAATAGAGTGGGTGTAAGATGTACACCCCATTTGGGGTGTACATCTAGCATTTTCCTTTCTAAAATCACTCGTAGTTTTCACGATTAATAACACAAAATTATTAATATTATTAAATTTTTAATTATTTAAAAAAATATATATATTATTATAATAATAATATATTTTTAAAATTTAGTGGGTGAGTGACGAAATGATATATCTAAAATATAAAAATAATTAAAAAAAAATTAATAATAATAAATATTTGATATTATCAATACTATAATAATCGAATTTAAATTTTCTCTTATAAACAAATTTGGAGACCACACCACTCTCTCTCTCTCTCATAAAAAAAAACAAAAACAAAAAAAAAACATGCACCTGATCTACAAGAAGAGAACATGCACCAAATTAATTATTTATTTAAAATTAAAATATAATTTAATGCTATATAAAACAAAAGATTTATATACAAAATATTATAGTGTTTAAATTCCAGCAACATGAATTTATCACTATGGAAACATCTCATCTATAAAAAAAATAAATTTACCTACACCCGGTTTATGAATATTAGGTACATCAACCCTCATTTTTAATAATTAATATTATAAAATTAAAATATAATTTTATAAATATGATCTATACTATATAGAAAATCTCTATATAAAAAATTATCAAAGTTTAAATTTTTATATCAAATTTTTAAAAATAAAATACGCAAAATTTACTTATATACCTGGTTCACCAAATAATACCCTTTACTAAAAATATATATATAGATATTCCTCAACTATAATTCTTTTGAATTTAGGCTCACTCAAAGTTTTAATTTTTTTTTTTTTTTTTCTATAAGAACTTTTGGTAAAAAAATATATATATATATATATATATATGTGAAGACCCTTTCAACTTTTAAGACGCTTTAAAATAGACCTCTAAATTTATTTTTTAACTAATTTTTATAATTTCTAATTATTTTACAATTAATTTTAGGTTATTAAAGTTTATGCAAATTTTGATCAAATATTATTTACATATATTTTTTATATGATATAAATTATATTTATTAAATTATATTTTAGTTTCAATGCTGAAGTTTATAGAACCGCGAACCATATAATCTTTTTTTTCCGAAAATTAATAAACTTTTTTCTTTAAGATTTCTACATTTAGCAGGTATGGTTATTAAAAATAGTTTTGGTATGTGATATTTTTATTAACAAATATTTAATATATCTATTAAATTTACAATATTTTTAATTTATATAAAATTTATTAATAATTTTTTTTCATAAATACATTTATAAAATAAGTTATATGGCACAAACTATTTTGAAAATTTATTTAATTAATAATTAAAAAAAATAAAATAATATAAATATTTTAATTATAATTTATTATTAAAATATTTTATATCCATAACATCGCGTAAGCCATTCACTAGAATATAATAATCACTCAGCTATTTTGGACTTATTTATGGGAGTAATTTTAACCCTATTTTTTAAGATTTTAAAAATATCACAAATATCCTATTAAAGTTATCAATATCAGTATTATTCTTCAAAATTTATAAATTGTATCATAACCACTCGCTCCACCAAACGTTGGTTACACATGTGTTGGGGTCGAAATGTGATACTGACCGTTGACCGAGTGCGGTCCGCGATTAGCCCCGGAGCCCTGGAGGTTGACCTCCGAGTGTGATGTGTCGCGTGCCAAAAAAGGATTAAACGATCGGGCCGAGTAAGGATCTGCTCGGCTAGATTTTTCTCAATCTAACTCTCACATGGTTCGCCCTAGAGGAGCCGAACTGGGATTTTGAGACAGGAATTTGATACGGCCGAATAGCCGATTTTAGAATTGTATTGCTTGGAAGGGGTTACAGAAAACGATTACATTTAATGCTATTCCTAGAAAAGTTGTAAGGAAAGTAGCAAATGCGGGTATGAAAGACTAGCTAGGAAAGTAGTAAATGCATATATAAAAGGTATTGAAAAATAGGGGTGGTCACTGGCTTATGAGGTTGTAGGACCTCTTTTTCTTCGATGGTTCGTTATTTATACCCACTCGAACCACGTGTATATTAGCCGATTTGAAAAAGGAAAATGCTATGTGTACACCCCTTTCGGGGTGTACATCATACACCCCACCCATCTAAGGGTGGGGGTGTGATGATGGGTCACTTGATGTGACCCGTAAAAAGTATCGTCACCATTAAAATGGTGGAGGTGTATGATGTACACCCCTTCGGGGTGTACAGGTAGCATTGCTCTTTGAAAAATCGACGTGATCTAAGAGGAATCATCACATATCCCTCAACTACTTTCTTTTGAGTCGATTCTCCTCAATTGGATAGTAGCTGTTTTCCGTTCATGTTCATCCTCTGATCGGCGAGCCGAACTGTGATCTTCGGCGCTTTCTAATACTGGACGTCGCTTGTCATTCCGGGATTAGTTACGAAATTCGCGCCCAAATCTCGTACTCTTTCCTATCTGAGTCTTTTCTTTTGCGGCTCGAGCAGTCGAGAGTTGAACCTGATCTCGCCTCTTCCGTCATTCGACTGAAGCGGTCTGATATTTGCCTTCGGCTGAGGTCGGTTTTGGTCAAGACGCGGGTCCCTCTTCGTTGACTAACTCTTCTATCGACTGATACTCTTAGCCGATGATATACATCACGTGTCACTTTCTTATGTGGCGAAATTTTTGATCTCAACACCATATTAACAAAAAATTTTACTTGTAATTTAAAATATAAAATGACTAATTTATTTTTTTAGCTAATTATAGTTAATATTTTTACTATCGTAAAAGAGTAATAAATTTTTTTTGTACCCACTCGTTAAATAGATATTCATGCCAACGGTCTTCGACCGTAAAACTCTAAAACTTTGAAATTCAAAAAAAATGATAAATCCTAAAACTCTAAAAGCCCTAAACCTTAACCTTAAAAGGTTATAAAAACTTAAAACCCTAAACCTAAGTCCTATAATCCAAAGCTCTAAATCCTTAAGGCTGTGTTTGGTTCGGGGATAAGAAAAATTTAGTTGTATCGGGGATAGGTATAAGTTATGGTATTAGCAAAAACTAATGTAAATTTGCGTTTGGTTGGGTCGTTGAGTTATACCGGGGATAAAGAAAATTGTGTTTGGTAAATTATATAGGAATAAAAAGAATAAGAGGAATAAGAAAAAATTGTGTTTGGTTGGGTATAGAGGAATAAGATGAATTGAGAGGGGATAAATATGTGTTTTGACTATTTTGCCCTTTAAATTAAAGTTTAAGTGGAAGTAAAAATTTTAAGTGGGAGTAAATAAAAATTAATTTTTAAATTTTAAGTGGGAGTAAAAATTTTAATTTTTAAATTTATATAAATTTTAAAAGATTTATGAAATAATTATATAAATTTTAATAATTTAAAATTAATAATTATTTTTTACAAAAATGAAATAAAATAAAATTTTTAGATTTATTAAAAAATAAATTTAAAAAAATTAAAATTTATAAAATAAAATATTTTAAATTTTAAATTTTATAAATTTAAATATTTTTTAAAATTTAAAATTCTAATTTAAAAAAATAAAAAAATTAATTTTTATTAGGTGTATGCAAAAGAAAGAAAAAAAAAAATGCCGTGAGTGAGAGAAAGAGAGAGGAGAGAGAAAGGGTTCTTTGGAGAGCAAGCCTACCCTCTCCCTCGATTCTCGTGGAGAGAGGGCGGAGAGATAGATAGAGAGAGAGGTGCCCACATGCCCATGCCCTCCTCGATTTTCGTGTAAAATTTTAAAACCCATCTTATTCTATCTCCATTCGGGAACGTAACCGGTTTAGATGGAAACAGCAGTTCCCTCCTTCTTCCTCTTCTTCTTCTTCTTCTTCTTCTTCTTCTTCTTCTTCTTCTTCGTTGTTGTTTTTTTTTTTTTTTTTTTTTTTTTTTTTTTTGTTTTTTTTTGTTTTTTTTTATGTTTGGGTATTAAAACGGAGATAATCCCCTTATTCCTGTTACCAAACGCAGGCTAAAGTGCTCCATGGGCAAAACAAGCAAAGGCCAAATTTTAAACTGAATTAATTAATAAGTGCAAATTGGATAGTTTCATAAAATTAAAAGGTTATTTTTTACATTGACAATTTTTTATGGGCATCTATGTAATTAGGAGTAAAGAGAAGAACACTCAAGAAATTAATCATTATTTATTTATTCATAATTAATTTTTAGATAAAAAAAACTTTCAGTTGATCTAAAATTTAGGTAAAAATTAGTTTTCTCCTGCTATTTATTTGATAGAAAGTTAATGACTTTAAAACTATTATTACTTTTTTATTTATTTTATCAATTTTTATAAAACTATTATTACTTTTTTATTTATTTTATCAATTTAAAAGAATTACAAAAAAAGTTATTATTATTATTATTTTTTTCCTTTCTATCTCTTTCTTTTCCACCACCATCTAAAAATAAAGTCGATTACTGTATTTTGAAAAAATAGATTACTTGCGAATCTAATTTTTGACTAACCAAATAATAAAAGTGAGTATTTATGATTGAAAATAATTTCATTCCTCTATTTTTGATGTTGTGAGATAAGCATAGATATTAGAATAATTTTTTTGTTTATTGTCATTTAGATTACAACATATACTAGGAGATTTTTTAGAATAGTTGTGGAGATTTATTTTTTATTTTTTTAAAAAAAAAAGTAGTAAAAATATTGAGGATCCTGAAACCCTCCAAAAACTTTAATTCTGTTATTGACATCTTTCAATTTTTATTATTTTAGTAAAAGTATGACCAATTAAATCATGCCCTATTTAGGCCCAGATGTGGCTCCAATTCAATCTGAAATTACCAATTAGAAAATTGTACACAATTTTTTTTTTTTTTTTTTTTTTTTTTTTGAATTTTGCAATTAAGGGCAATTTGCTTTTTGTTTGTACCAGGAAATCTTTTCTCTCTTGCAGCAAATTGTATTACATTTTTTGATGTCCCAAGAGAAGATATCCAAACCATAGTTAGTTAATTCGCGAATTATTCACGAATTATTGGGAATTCGAATTAAACGTGTCGTTTCCGACTTTTTCCAAAAATTCGGAATAATTCGCGAATTTTTAAATCAAAAAGTATTATTCGCGAATTATTCACGAATTACGAAATTTTGGATGAAAAATTCGTTCTTTTTCAAAGCATAGTTAGTTAATTCGCGAATTATTCGCGAATTATTGAGAATCCGAATTAAAATTATTTGTCGGGAATAATTTAAAATTATATATTTTTTTGTTCTAAATGAATATTTTATTTATTTCTAAATAAATTTATTAAATTATTTTAAAAAATTATAATTGTTTATACTAATAGTATAAATTTTTTAATTTTTTTTTAATTTAATAGCTAAATTTTTTATTCCGAATTTTTAATAACGTATTATTTCTGTATAAATCACGTATCCGAATAATTATGATACGAATTTTATCCGTATTATATCCGTGCTGAATTTTTGCCGAATCCGAATTAACTAACTATGATCCAAACATGATTTTATTAATATGAAGACTTTTTTTCCCCAGAAAATAATAGAAATATACTAACACTGCAAAATGACAGAGTGTCCAAACTTGAGTGCATTCTCAGTGTAGACAGCCAAAAAAAAAAAAAAAAAAAAAAAAAAAAAAAAAAAAAAAAGGAAAAAAAAGGAGGAAACAAAATGGAAAATGCTTCTGTAAAATCAGATTGTTAGAGATCTATGATGTATACAGCAATTTCCTAATCAGCACAGCTAACAAAATGTAAAATTTGTCTCACTAATAAAACAGAGATTGATACAGATGTAGTAAGTAAACTGCTGAGTTAGATCTTAAAGAAAAAGGGCAGCAAAATAAAGAAAACAACATTCAGCAATCTATATGATCCACAAGCATCATTAAGTGCAAATTCCTGTAGAGTCATAATAAACAACAAGAAGAAGATAACAGTTCCAGAAGGAAACAAATGAAGCTAGTTATCACTCTGCCTGAAAATTTCCCTCTCATTAAATTAAACTACAAATTTCTTCGGCACCGTGATTATACAACAGAGGAAACACTGGATTATATTATGCTTGAAAGAATAACAATAGAGAGCCTCTAAAAATGGATAAGGGGAAAAGGAGGTAAATACATAGGCTTACATGTAGCTTCCATCACAAGTTCCTCTCTACAAACTCCCAAATCCTCTCTTCCATATAGACACGATCCCTAAGCCGCCGGGGCATGTGGCGCTCGTCCGGGAAGACTAAAAGCTCGTAGGGCTTCCCCGCGGCAATCAACGCGTTGACAAGCCTCGCAGTGTGCCGGAAATGCACGTTCTCATCGATCATACCGTGAACGAGCAGCAGCTTCCCTTTCATCTTGGGGGCATGGTGCATGATCGATGCGAAATTGTAGGCATCAAGGTTTTCTGCGGGTAATCCCATGTATTTCTCGGTGTAGAAGGTATCGTAACCGTCCCATGCAGTGACTGGAGCGCCAGAAACGGCGCATCGGTAGGTGTCGGGGAACCGAGCGAGGCTCATGGCTGAGAGGAAGCCACCGTAGCTCCAGCCGTAGAGTCCGATATGGTCAGGTATCGCTAGACCTTTCTTTACGAGCCATTCCGCGCCGGTGAGTTGATCCTCGGCGTCTACGCAGCCAATGTTGTGCTTTAGATGGCCCTCGAATTTCAATCCTCGTCGAGCAGTTCCTCTGTTGTCGAGCTGCATAGGTAAAACCAATTGGACGACCGATGAATTAGCCAAAAAGTCATCAGAGATATAACATCTTAGTTGATAGTTAGACATATCATGGTAAGAATGGATTCATCAACAGAGGAACTCGAAAAATGATTTATCACATGCGGCTGGGGAAATAAGTTTTGCCTCCTACATATCAGAACACTGCTACTAGACTATTGGAACGACGAGGAGCTAAATCGAGAAAATCTTTATAAAAACATGGAACCAAATCATCCAGAAAAACAGGTCAACTATACAAATTAATTCAAATAAAGAGCGAGTGAAATTTCCTTCAGGGAACTTATCCGGGTGGTGCAAGTGGCTGCAAAAAGAAACAGTGGGGAGTTCATCATAATTATCCAAATCTTTCCCAATAGTACAGACCGCAACCATGACCTAAGAATGCTCCTGGAAATGTTGACGATTCATACAAATGTCTTTCGAGCAGATCCCAAAATCCTAATCAGAGATTAAGCCAGAAAGGGCTCATCAAAAGCTTCTAGATTCATAAATAAGTTGGGTTTATAGTATCAAAGACTAGCACAAGTAGAGGTGAAAGAGGGATAGAGATGTGATAAACAGTTTGGTTTATCATATCAAAGGCTAATACAGACGGAGCTGAAAACAGTTCAGCATTAGGGTTTCTACATTTGGATTTTAAACAATATAAAATGTTCTGGTTGGGCTGTCCTTCAGCATCTAATAACTTCGGTTCTGCTCGCCACTAGCACACCTCTCCTAACTAATGCCTATTTTTTCTGGAATAATCTTTTTTAGGAGGGGCAAAATTTTATGTATTTCTGCCACAAAACAAATTTCACTAGCAGATTCAGGCTACGAATCCTAGATCAAATAAAGATTAGAAGAAAACACGTCGTGAGATCAAGAACCACAAATACATTTATATCATTAATATTGACCCACAACATCTCAAGCTATCTCACAACGTCGTAATGAAGATCAAAAAGACATAACATCAATTCACTGTTAGACCTAATAGGGAAGGAGAGTTAAAACCTAGCGGGAGACTGGGAATCCCAAAGAGCTCAAAAGGAAACAGCAATGATAGAGTAACACAGCCCAATTTGATGCATGATTTTAATGCTTGGATTTAGCTGCACGGCTAACTACTTGTCTTAACAAAGAGAAGACATGAAAACTACATTCCACAAAAGTGAAAGTCTAGTCAATATTAAATTATTCTTCAACAAAAAGAATGGGCTTTCTAAAACTAATGCAATAGTGCTCCATTTCCATCATCAGGCCACACCGAGAACTCAGATTATTTAAAAGAACAATTGGAGAGGATAAAAGTTGATTGCAATTACATCATAGAAACTCTCGTGAGTACTTCAAACCAATTTCCACATAGCTTGACAAAAGTACCAGTTGTTGTAGTTGAACTAAGCTAATTGAACACACAATCTCAAACATATATACTTGTTGATAGCCAGTATGGCAGTGTGTCATTTGGGATTCATTTTGGAGCTGTTTCGAATGCAACACTATTTTCTTAAGGGCACTCTCATTGGCGTCTCACATGTATGAAATTTTGTCCAAGAAAGGATCCAAGGGGAGGATTGCCAGGTGATGGTGACGGGCGCCCCAAGATAGGTATTATAACTGGGTGATTCTAAGATAAAGCAAGAAAGAAATCTTTATCAAGACGAATGTGACATAGCCTAGTACCAAAATAAGAGCCCTAAACATTTGACGTGAGATTTTGACCTTTTCTAATTTTGAGTCATAAAAACAAAAGGTTAACACTATTCCATCAATTATGCAGAGCAGCCTACCAACTAATTGAAGTTCTTTAGATGGTATTTGCAATGACGATAGAAATATCTAAGAAACCAAAGCAAATACTACAAATCTTACAAAATCACAATGTTTGGGATTTGAGTTTCAAATCTCCTTTACTAAAATAACTATGACCAAAAGATTAAAATGCTGTCCCATCTTAAATCATGCCTTTCCTCTATTTTCCAAGTGTAGGCAAAGCATCTTGCGCTCCTATTAGATGAAATAAAAGTACATCAACAAGAAAGCCGGTGTACCTACATATTTGCTTACTACACCTCTCATCCAAAAATTATCTGAGACAAAAACCTTACTAATTTAGCAAGATACAGAGCCGTTAAAATCACAGACCTAATAGATTATGTCTACCAAAAAATGTTAGTAATGAAATTGCAGGGAAGAAGGGATGATAGAAGATATATCTTGATCAGGACCATCATCCTTTGTGAACACTATGAATGGGCTTTATCATCCCATATAATAGATTTCTCTATTCAGATCAAGAAGCTACAATATGTTGAATCATTATAAGAGATTCATAAAGATTTCATCTCAATTAATAAACTGGATCACGCAAAGCTGAGAAAGAAGACATGATAATTTGATCTTGCAAATGAGCAAACAGCAAAGGAAGAAGAGAAGGCAGGTTTACCTTCCATACTAAGATTCCCTTGTTTCGCAGGTACTGTGCTCTCATGTCAACTGTATTTATCCACGAGTCACATACAGATTGGACACTCGGACCACCATAAACACTAATCAATGTTTTGTAGGGAGGCGGTCCATATTTCTTTTCATCAGGCAGGTATAATGCTCCATATAAGGGGGTACCATCTTTTGCCTCTATCTGCACGATCTCTGGAAACAGAACTTGGAGCTTGCGAAATCGCGGAACAGTAATCTGCTGCTCATATAGAGGCATGATTACACTACCATCATGCAAAGAACAAAGTAAAACTTTAGGAGGAGATTTCAGTGAGTCGTGAACATCAATAAACCTCTGCAATTGATGGTCAAGAATAACAGCATGTCTTCCGTTTCCATTAGTCAATCTTCGTGGAGGTCGTAGAGGTTGGTTCCAATCAGGGAAAAGATTTGTACAATACAAATTTGCTTCAAGCGGCCCATCCATTGTACCTGTGAAATATACAATTCCTGCATTCTCATTCACACCAGCAATTTGCTCAACCATCCAATCGCCTTGCGTAATTGGCCCTAAGCAAGTCCCATTCTTGTCGTGCAGATATAAATGTCTAAAGCCAGTCTTTTCACTGGCCCAGATAAAACCCCCTGAGAACTTATTTGCTCCTTTATCCAAGGGAGTGAAACAATCATGTAACGTGATCCATATGCCTAACTCTTCTACGAGTAAAATTTCCTTCTGGCCTGTTTTGGTGTCAAACTTGAGGATCTTTAACCTGGAGTGAGACCTATTAAGAACCTGAGCAACAAGAGAATTATCAGGCATCCAGTTGATTCTGGCTAGATATTCCTCCTCGCTATCTGTTCGATCCTGGGACCCACATAAAAGATCCATCCAAGTTGGCTGTCCCCCACATGCAGGAACGACTCCTATTCGGACTTTGACATTAGCTGCACCAGCAAAAGGGTATGCGTGGTCTTCCTGTGCATCAGAACCAACAGAGCTTTTCCCTTGATGCATAATTCTAAATAGAGGTATTTCAGAAGAGTCAACTTCGGCGAATGCTATGAATTTACTGTCAGGTGACCACCAGAACCCGGTCTTTCGTTCCATCTCCTCCTACAGTCATCAAATACACAATAATGAGATGCAAGGTAGTAAAAATTGTACAAAGCAACATGGAAGTACTATTTAGGTGGCCCATGGAAAAGGTCAAGGGAAGGCAAGTTGTATGCAGCCTCCATTGCTAAGATAGCAGGAGGCTGCATTTAAATTGAACGCATGCCATTATAGCATGGGACATGTCTTGACCTTCACACCAAGTGACTTTCTAAATATAGAAGAAAATCAAAACAGTGAAAATGATGAAATGAGAATTGCAAGTGTAAGAGAGAACCTGAGCAATATACTCAGCAAGACCATGAGTCTGCAAACAAAGAAAATAGATCAAACCTGTCAGATTCACAAAGTACTGGAAGAGGAGTTATTGAAAAGCATAATTAGGGATTAAAAAAACATACATAAACATAAAAATATATGCCACTCGGTGGATATATGTTCCATTATCTTAATGTACATGTGCAGAAATGGGCAAACACTTATACATGCTTATATAACTGTAGATGAGCCTATATGTCAACATTCAGTATAATAGATTGTCTCAGTTGCCCATATTGATTAGTATGGAGCAGCGTGTACCATGCTAATGGGTATCAGCATGGTACAGGATGTATCTGCGATACCCCCTGCAACACCCAACATAGATCCATACCATCTTTAATTTTGTTTCCTAAACTTAAACGAGCATGCAATTCTTTTAAAAGATAATTTTCTTAATGTTTTAATGAAATCAAGTCAAAGGCTTGAACAAGGAAGCCAAAGATTTCACTAGAAAGTTGATGTCCTCATGCCACCAAACATTTATAGTACTATTGGCGCACTACATTGAAATGAAACTGCTTCAATCTTCAATTAAAACTTTTGGGCAAGGCAATCTAGCTCCTAGATCTCTAGCAGACAATGGTCATGTATTGTATTTAGTCAATCTATAGTTGGATCAAGCTAAAACAGAAGTTGTCCAATTTTAACCTGCTTCTAGCAAATGAGTTGCTACAGAACAAAATAGAGGGACCAATTTCCACCCATCCTATTTAAATCCTTAGAATTCCATGTCCGCCAACGACTCTCACATCCAGCACCCCTATCAATCCCCTTATGAGTTACTCTTGTCCTCATTTTTAGCCTTTTAGGCATAACCCTGTCTTTCACAACATTCAACCACCATCCTTGATGAAATGGGTGAGCAACAAGAAATTTCAATGATCAATGAGCAGTGAGAACAAGTGAACAACTAAAAGAAAGGTCACATAACAGAAAAAGTTTCTTCAATACCAAGAGATGGAAAATCACTTCTCTGTATTCTAATCCTCGTACTCCCAACCCTCATACATACACTTGCCAGGAGAAATTTCAGTCAATCCGTTCATTTACCGCATTCTTTACCAATTTTATTCATACGGACCATACCTGGATAATAGTAGAGAAGGCTCGTCATTCCATGTTTGAGTGAATTTTACAGCAAAGGCTGTTTGGCATGCAAAGGCATTTAATCGGACCGAATTGAACCGCAAAGACCATTTGACATGACAAGGAATTTAATAGGCAATTCAAACCGAACTGCAAAAGCCATTTGGCATGAGAATGCAAGTAATCAAACTGCGCACCCATTGTGCATGTTAGAACCCAATCATGAGCATCTTGTTCCTTTAACAGCTACACTCGGCAAGATTTACAAAGCAACACTAAGAGCACTCTACAAGTGCCGAAAAATGAAAGTTCTTCAATTTATATTGCTTAGACGATGTATAATCCTGACACCACTTAAGTAGAATATCATGTATACCTGCAGCAAAGGACATCAAAATGTGGTTCGAAATGCTTTAATAGATCAAAAGCACATCAGTTTAGAATTCATTATGTAGCTTACAACCAATCAGGAATAGTGTGGCGTTGTAAATTGAGCTAACAATAGGTAAACGATATAAGCACATTTCGCTAACGTGCAAGGAAAGAGACACGCACCTTTCCATTCCCTCTCGCGCCAAAGGTCAACTGTCTAGGCTCACCGCCAGACAAATTCAGCACATGTAGCTCATCATCTCTGACATACGCCAGCATGCTTCCATCTGGGGACAAATGCGGGTCGATGATTGGCGACCCAGGTGAACTCGGTAACTTGAGTTCCGGTTCTGAACCGCATATATCCTGGAAGTAGACCTACACAAACAAAGAAATCAAACTTAAATTACCATCAAACAGCAGCAGTGCATCACCACATTTAGCTACCATTTTGACAACCATAGTAATCAAAAATTGATCTGATTGAACAACACTAATCTTATTCAACTACCTACATAAAGTAACCAATTTTGGGCAACATAACAAAAACCATAAATGGCAATCCAACAAAAAAAAAGAAAAAAGGAGTGCCTTTTATTGAATCCAACAACCTAACAACAACCTAAAAGAGAGATCATACCCCGGTGGGCAAGGGGACGATGATGCCGTGCTTCACGGCGGCGGCGGCGACGGAGGAGGCGGGGCGGGCCCGCCACTCGTAACGCGTGACGCCGAGGCCGCGCTCGCGGGCGCGCTCGCGGCGGAGCTTCTCCTCGGGGGAGAGGTTTGTCTCGTCGAGGCCGCCGCCGTCGGGGGGGCCGAAGACGAGGTCGTGGCGGCGCGCGGCGACGTCGAAGGCGTAGACCTTGCGGTAGAGGGTGGCGTCGGGGCTGAAGAGGTAGGCGACGGCGCGGTCGTCGGGGGAGAAGCTGATCGACGACGGGGCCACGTACCCCGGGAGCGGGTACTGCACGATCTCCTCCACGGGGAGGAGGAACGACTCGTCGTTCGCGTCGGCGGCGGGCATGGCTGCGGCGACTGCGACGGCGACGGCGACGGCGGAGGAGGAGGTGAGCCGCCTCTTCTTGCCCCTTTCGGCGGCGGCGGCGGCGGCGGCGGCGGTGTTAGCGTCCTCCGCGGCCGCGTCGCACGCGTGCATAGAAGGGGAAGGAGCTCCGCCGGTGTGGCGGCGCCGGAACCCTAACCCTAACCCTAACCCTGGGAGATGGGTGCGGGAAGGGGAGGGTATCGGATCGGATCGGATCTGATCGGATCGGATCGGCGGGGGCGCAGTTGAAGCCGACCCCCTAAACCGGCTATTTAAGCTGCTGCTTCTTCTTCTTCTTCTTCCTCACTTGTCAAAACTTTATTTTGTTTGTACGAGCAAGCTTTTGCGAAAGTGACGTGACATTATAATTATTATTATTTTTATTAATTATAATATTTTTATTAGGAAAATGCTATGTGTACACCCCTTTCGGGGTATACATCATACACCCCACCTATCTAAGGGTGGGGGTGTGATGATGGGTCACTTGATGTGACCCGTAAAAAGTATCGTCACCATTAAAATGGTGGAGGTGTATGATGTACACCCCTTCGGGGTGTACAGGTAGCATTGCTCTTTTTATTAACTACATTACCTTATAAATTTTAATTATAATAATTTTAAATTAAAAATTATAATAAATTAAAGCATCATGCCCCTAACAATTTTGAGAGTCAAAAACATAATTTATATATTTAATTTTATAAAATAAATTAAATATAATAATTTTATATACGTATATTATAATTAAATATTATATTGCTGTATTAAATCAAACACTATAACGTAGGATTAATAGTAATTTAATTTTAAAATTTTAAATATTTAATTATATTGAAATAATCTGTAATACTGTATAAAGTGAACTACACAACACAACTACTAATAAATAATTATGTTATAATATTTATTAAACCTAACAATTAATTCTATTAAATTTAATAAATGTTTATGATGTAATTCACTGTTAATAACTAATTACTAAGACCCGCATTATTGCTGTTATTTTTTTAGGCAGCGTTTGGTTTGGAAATAAAAAAAATTTAGTTATACCGGGGATAGATATAAGTTATGTATTAGCACGAACTAGTGTAAATTTTTGTTTGGTTGGGTTTAAGAGTTATACGGGTATAAAGAAAATTGTGTTTGGTAAGTTAAAGAGGAATAAGAAGAATAAAGATGACTAAAATTTTAATTTATGATTAAAATTTTACTGATATGATTTAAAATATTTAATTTAAAATATTTATTAAAAAATTATTAAAATTTATATTTTACTTATATATATAAAAAATTATTAAAAAAATTTATCATATAATTTATTAAAATTATATGATAAATTTATTAAAAATTAAAGTTAAAAATTTTAAAAACTATAAAATTTATAAATTTATAAATGTTAAAAATTTTAATTTTAATTATTTTAAATAATTAGTTAATTATCTAAATACTTAAATAAAGGTGTCTCAACTAGAAGGTCAACGGGACGAATTCGGAATAGATTTTTAAAATTCCGAACATGAATCCCACTACATATTCGATATCCGAATCCGAATTCAAAATCCGACAAATTTTAAAAATTCAATTTGAATCCGAATTTAAAAATTCAAAATTCTTTTCCTCTTTACAATATTTCAAAATATATTATATTAAATCTGAATTTTTAAAATATAAATTTAAATATAATATTAAATATTTATATACATATATATTATATAACGTAAAATCAATTCGAGTTCGAGTTCGTGTCGGGTACGGTCAAAATTTATATTCGAATCCAGATCCGTCAGATTTTCGTTTTTTATATCCGTAGTCATATCCGAATCCATATCCATTTAATATCGGATAAATACATTCCGTTCGGATTCGAATTCGGATAAAATTTCGGATATCCGTATCCACTGACACCCCTAGTCTCAACTTTAAATTTTCTATTAATACTTCTTTATTTTAAACTTTTTATTTAAAACTCTTTAGTTAGTTAAATTAATTTTAGTTGCCAATTATTTTACTTAAAAATAAATTAAAATCATTAATTTTAATAAAATTACTCATCAATTTGATATATAACTTTTGCTTGCACCCAATCATCCAAACAATCCATTAAATATATACTTTGATTACGAACTGCCGAATTAGATCCAACGAATTAGATTAGTACATTATATTAAATATGATTAGCATATTTAGAACGGTAAAAGTTGAAAATGTGGGCATTGTTGGGACAAAAAAAAAAAGAGTTTATATATAATCTAATATAAAGATGTTTTAATCACGTCCGTCCATCAAGAATATGTCCAGATATATTCTAACCGATTGAATTGATTGTATTTTTAAATATCGCATTGAATAAATCACGTGTGTCACATTCAACATTAAAAATTCTCTCTTTTATAAATAGTATAAGTAGTGAAGATAATAAAAAATGACAAAAGTGTCAAATAATGACTAAGAAAGCCATTAATTTGAATAAGTTTTTAATTTCAAAAAAGAACTAAACAAATACAATTAAAAGGTTAGAAGAGGTGTCAATGTGTGAAAATAAAATGGAAGGATTTATTTTAAAACTACTTATTATACATTTCTACGAGAGTGTTATTATTAAGGAAAATATTACTGATACTTTTTCTTTTTTTTTTGTATAGAAGCGTAAATCTTACAATCTAATATTATTTAAGAATTGATATAATTTTTTTGAATTTTAGTTAAAAGAAAAAAAAGGACAAAATAATTGAGAAACAATATGAGATAAATAGATAAATGGGGATTCATTGTAAGGTAGGTAGTAAAAGTGGCCCTCTGTTGGTAATATATGAATGGAGTCAGAGTGACTGCTTCCAAGAAATGGCATCTAAACGAGGAGATTTTGGAGAAAAAAAAAAAAAAAAAAAAAGCTCTGCAAATGGGCGATGTTGATGTCATCGGATGTGCGACGTGTACAAGTTTTTTTAGAATTTATTTTTTTGGGTACTTTTAACTATATATTGACATGTATGTTGTTTTACTTTTTTTTATAGTAAATTAATATTAATAACTAGTAATTAATAAGTAATAAATAATAAATTATTTATAAAGATAGAAATATTTTATATATTATAAGATTTTCAAATATAAAATAAAAAAGAAGGAACACAAAAGTATAATTAATGAATATATCAATTGTTCATTAACTAATAGAATCATTTCAACTTCAAATCTAAAAAGATGTACGATTAATATGTAGAGTAGTCTAATTATTTATTGTTAGTAGAAAAAATTTAATTATTTGTTGCTGCTGGATGACTCCTCATCTTCTGCGAGTCTGCAATGTCAACAGATGAAAAGTGAATAAAAAATAAGAGATTTTATGGTGAAAAGCTCATTCAAAGCGAGGTAGGTACAATAAAATTACCTAAGACGTTTTCTGCCTGGTTCTTCTATATCTGAAGCTAATTTAGCAGTATTTTTAGACAATCTGATAAAAGCCAACATAGTACATTAGTAACTAAAACATAGTATTTCATACATGCAAAATCATGTAGAGGAAAAAAGAAATTAATTATACTCAGAATGTGTTACTGCCGACGGAGATATTTTTCCAAATATGTCATTCTAAGTATGTGCGGAATGAGTTAAAACTATCTGTTCTTCGATTTCAGGTCGATCCTTTTGGTATAACTGGTTTTGGACTTTTGTCGGAACTTCAGAGGAGAAACACTTAGTTATCTTAAACGATCTGATGCCCATGCTTAACTTATAAGTATCGATCGTAACTTAAAAAATATGTTTTCCGTCAATTATATTTTTAATAACTAAAGGGAGAGTGAATCGGTCAGAGTCATTAGCAGTAGCATGCTTGTGGGCAGGTACATGGATTAGATCATGTGCAACTTTCCCAAAGATAGTGAAGTTGGCATCATCACCAGTCTCATCATCGACGGTTGTATCCAATTTGTACCTGTTATTTTTTAATTTCACAGCAATACGTGAAACACAACAGTTGAAAAATATAAGATTAAAATACGTAATTTCATCCGATCAACCCACCATGGCATAGGGGTTTCATCATTTTGTCCACACTGTCCACAACAAAATTCTTCACATAATTGCTGATTTGCATCCACGACAGGTTTTTTACCACCAACCGTATGAGCAGTTTATTGATTTCAATGTCACCTCGTATGTAAACTTTACATTCTGGAAGAAGATAAAAATTATATTTTCAAATTGTCAGAAAATTCTAAGTAATAATCTAGTAGTTAAGAAGTATTTGTAACCTGAATTTCGGATTGCTCTAGACTCATTAGCTCGCTTATTTTTTTTTCTATTAAGCTGCATTTCTTCTAAAGGACTAATAGTCGCTTGTTGTTGTGTGTTTGCAGTCCGATTAATACGATCAATCCCAACATGAATATATGTTGGAAAAAGTACTTCCCTGAAATGTCACCCCTGTCTTGTGTTTCCAGATACCTATCAATAAGTCCAAACTCTAGGGCCTGGAGAAGATAATCGAGTGCGAGAAAATGTTAAATTGTATTACAAAAAATATAGTTAAGGTAAGTTCTTGAGACTTGAAGAACATTAGTTCAGTCCCACTCTAACCCACCAAATCACAAAAATATATAACTAGCAAAACCAACATTAAAGAGGTAAAAGGAATAAAAGAATAGATCATTTTGTCTACATAATATGTTTTATACCAAGAGTTAATAAATGTATGAAAGCATAAAGTTTACTGTATTATGCCAAGTAGTGTAAAAAATAGCTAACTCCCCAAGCACTGCATTTCGCAGAACTGTAAAAAAAAAAACCAAGCAAAGGAAAAGGAAAGTTCTATAGGAAGAACAACATTTAAATTAGGAATACAGAAGGGAGGGGGGGGGGGGGGGGGGGGGGGCGGGGAGGGGATGTAGGAAGAATCAGGGCAGTTAATAACAGCAAAAATAGTCAAAGGAAATTATAAAAAATATATAAGGCTCAGATTAGCTAGGCATGTAATTAGTCTGTTTAGATTAGTTACAATATTGCAGGCGACATAAGTATTGTATCAAATAATAAGGATGTATTAGCAATATACAAATGGTTGCCTATATTGTAGACCATCCAAATAGTGTACAACCAATACTCCGAGCAAAATAAAAAGAAAGAGAAGGCTGACCATGTAGAGGCTCTAAAAGGTTCAGAATTCATGTATTGATAATTATTATTATAATAATAATAATATATATATATAATAGGGATAATTGCCTGTGTACCCCTGAAATATGAAGAAATATCTGATTTACCTCTCTTATTTTTTTCTTTCCAATATACCCTTCATACGTTCCACCGTTATTAAAAATACCCCTACCGTTTCCCTTTGTTAAGTTAACTAGGGTTAAACTAGAGTTAAATAATAATCGGAGTTGAAAACTATC
>CM055064.1:6522322-6896050 GCA_029204045.2 Tillandsia leiboldiana
GTTTACCCACCTATTTTTTTGATGTACTCTGTTCAGATTTGGGCCTACACACAATCATTTGGGCTGGTTAATGGGCCTTATTAGGCCCAATATATATCCTTAACTGGGTCTTCTTCTTTTTTTTTTTCTTGGAATTGGTCCACCATATTAGCTATGAACCACCCAAATTCTGATGGACCTTAATCACCCATCTTTTTTTTTTTCATTCTCTTTGTATAATGATCTGCAGTTTTTTCATGATTCAAAAAAAAAAAAAAAATTGAGAAAAAGAAATCCAGGTATATGGGCTGATTGAAATTATGAAATAAAATAGAAAACATATGGCTAATAATCAGTAACTTCGTATACGCAAGATCAGATCTGCACGGTTAATTTCTTTTCCCAACGTATGAAAGATATATCCAGGGCTTCATCGATCTTAATAATACAACTTATGAGACAACTTTTTTCTTATTCATATAAACCTGCTTGATATTATAGCTAACGTAAAATTTATATGCCAAATTTTATATTAGTAAGCTAGCATGCCTTTTGATTATCTGGTTTTGTTTCTACCAAATGTTTACATCAAGAAGAAATGCTGGAAGGAAACAAAAAACTTATAATCCGAGTATAGCCTTGCATATATATTCTACAAATGCAGAAAAGAATATCTTCATTCTACAATATAGGCAGTTTTTATATACATAGTCCCATCATGATTGAGTTTCAATGTATTATTATATAGGCTAATTCTGAGCAACAGTAAATGAGCTACAAATTCAGATACTTAATTTTCTTTTGCTATTTACAGATAGTGGACATTCTGTGACACCCCCGGAATTTGGATTAGTCCTATATATAAATGATATAATAGGACTAAATCTCTTAACCCGGCTATAGCATTTTGGATGGTAGCAAGATCCAAAAGGTTATGAGAGTTAAGCGTGCTAGAGCTAGAGTAGTTCTAGGATGGGTGACCCCCTGGGAAGTGGGGCGTCACAGTTGGTATCAGAGCCATTCACCAGCCGGAAATGTGAGATGAGTCTCGGTTGAGCCAGGGTTATATAGCGGGTTGAGAGAGGCTTCCCGGCTAATGACCGTTGTGGGTGGAGTGCAGCTCCCCACAAGGTCGGCTAAGGCTAGCGAGACGAGTCTCACATCGCCTGGTGCTTGTGAGTGTGCTTGAGCCTGACGTGGACGTCAGGGCTTAAAGGGGGGAAGAATGTGACACCCCCGGAATTTGGATTAGTCCTATATATAAATGATATAATAGGACTAAATCTCTTAACCCGGCTATAGCATTTTGGATGGTAGCAAGATCCAAGAGGTTATGAGAGTTAAGCGTGCTAGAGCTAGAGTAGTTCTAGGATGGGTGACCCCCTGGGAAGTGGGGCGTCACACATTCCAGGGCCAGCATTGAGCTATATGCTTTCAAATCCATTAACGAAGTGTAGATAAGCATGAATATCTCGATCACAATCCGTAGGATTACAGGAATATCTCATTAGTTGCTCCAAAAAGATCTCCAAACAGTAAGGAAATATGATTCAGAAAAATGCAGCTATCATCTATTTTTCTGGCATAAAAAAGATTCTAAAATGGTCGGACACTTGGCTAGGGAGTTCTCCACTCCTTACTCAATTCCCTCTTATCCACAATGCGGTACGCAACAGTAACTACCGGGTGGTTGACTGCCATGGGCACCGCGGGTGGAAATGGAGGAAAATGCTAGCTGGGTTTTCCCCTAACTCCCCTGATGAAGAAGTTTTGCTTCGACACTTCAAAGGAACTTTTGTCGGGATACATCTGACGACCAGAAGAGATAGTTTCCTTTGGCGGTGGACTCCTTCAGAACAGTTCTCGGTCAAATCGATATACCGTTTTCTGCAAGACTCCGGCGTTTTCGATAAGCGTTTTGTTAAGTTATGGAAGCTGAAAATACCCCTGAAGGTCAAAGCTTTGGTCTGGTTAGTACTGAGACGAAGGGTATTGACGGCTGATAACTTACTGAAAAGGGGTTGGAATGGATCCGGCAATTGCGTCTTCTGTCTTGGGACCTTGGAAACGGTGGACCACCTATTCGTCGGGTGCGAGGTCACCAGCTTGCTGTTGAAGTGTCTTCTCTCGAATAAGGCCGGGGTTCGAGCGGATGCAGTCGTCGATCGACTCTGGGAAAGGTCTTACGGAAACAAGGTACTTGCCTCTATTGCGGCCAGGGACGAAGCCAGAATTTAATTAGGAGGGGGGCCAAAATATATTCAAATAAAAATTTTAGTACATCATCAATTTTTTTTAAAAAAATTATTAATTAAATAATTAATATAAAAATATTAAATTTTTTTAATTTAAAAATATTTAATTTTTAATTATTTTATTTATATTATTTTATTCAAATAACTAAAAATTTTACTAAATATAACCATAATTCAATTAGATCAATGAATTTAGCTAAAATATCTATTAAATTTAGTATAATATTTTATTTAGTTAAATAAAATAGCTTACCAAAAATAGTTAGAAATTAAAAAAATATGAAATAAAAAATTTGGAGTAAAGATATGTATTTCAAATAACTTATAAGTATGAGACTCCTATTCTAATATATTTTCATCTATTTAAAATATATATAAATAAAAAATAAAGAAAATTATGTTGACACGAAAATAAATATTAAAAAGTTGAGGGGGTCATTATTATCTAAAAAAAAAAGAGATAAATTAGTATCAAGTACTATTGAGTAATATTAAAATGTTGAGGGGGTCATGGCCACCTTGGGCCCTACTATGGCTTCGTCCCAGATTGCGGCGTCCTAGTGGTCTATTTGGCGAGAACGCAATCGGAGATGCTTTACTGATAAGAAGCGAGGTCTAGATGCCTTGCTGGCGGATATTCTTGAATGGCGGGTCCTTTGGGCCACTTATTGTGCTTAACCTTTTTTCTTTCTTTCTTTCTTTCTTTCTTTCTTTTTTTTTTTTCCTCGAGGTCTAACTGCCTCACCCTTGTAGCCGAATTTATATATCTATAAATGAAGCCGCAGCATGCTGCCTTTCCCTCAAAAAAAAAAAGATTCTAAAATAATTAATCATCTCAATGAAGGGCCAACATAAAGATTTTCTGACAATTGGAACTGCAAGTGGATGCTTTCAGATCTTTGTGTGGAGAGAGAGAAATTTGTACCAATATGAGAATTGCATAGATGGAGGGTTAGGTGGACTCTTTTCTGTATAACTGCTGACCCAAAAAATTCACGGCTCAACAAACGGCTACACAGATGTCTAAATCTGAGGCTCTCTAGAAACTTAGATGTATGAACTTAGTAAAACTATACCTGTATACATGTGTTCCATAAGTCCCTTTTTTCTTTTTTCCTTGAGATCTAATGCATCGGAATATCTATTAGCGTCACCATTTCCTATGAATCCTCACCAATTCATCCCCAGGAACATGACCCCATTTGAGATAACAGTAAAGAATGGCATTGTCATAACAACAACAACAACAACAACAAAACCATATATAGAAGATGCTGTAAACTTTTGATCTTTCCTGTTTTGATCATTGAATATGTATGTTTAAGAGAACTTCGAGATTAATGCAGGCACTCACCAGCCTTAGCAGGAACTGCACTCCAGCAACCATGGCCGTAGCAGAAAATATAGTCTCTCAGCTTCCGATCCTCCTCCGGAGACTACAATCCTTTTATGCAGTTCACTTTTGGCTTCTCACAAGACTTGCAACCCATGACTAACTTGTTGGGGTAAATTCAAAATCCCCGTTATTTATTTATTTCATTTTATTGTTATTATTATTATTATTATTATTATTATTATTATTATTATTATTATTATTATTATTATTATTATTATTATTATTATTATTATTATTATTATTTATTTACTTTACTTAACTTGGCGCGAAAGACAACCAACGGGCGGAACGTAGTTTTCCGTTCCGTTTCTTGCGCCTTGCCTTACTCGATACGTGGGTCGAACGTTACGTCGGTCGAACGTTGGGCAACGTTCGATTCCCAACGTTCGACTTCTTTTGTATATATACCTTTGTTTCTCCTCTGTTCTAAGTGCATAGGAAAACGAGGAAGAAACAGAGAAACCTCTTAACCATTTCATTTTCATATTTTTCATCTCTTTCTTACTTAATTGTGTTGAAAGAATTTCCGATCAACCTCCGCCACGATCGTGCTCGCAGGAAGAGGAATTCCGGTCGTACCTTGGGGTGGTGTTCTCGGTTAATCCCGCGCGTAAGGATGGGAATACGCCTTAGGGCAGTGCTACGCACGCTTCCGGTTCATTTATGAATTTTGGATTATTTGCGTTATCGGTAAGTATTTTTTATTTTATTTTATCACGAAATCTGTTAGATATCAACCACAATCGAATTTAGCAAATCTTTTCTAACAATCTAAGGTGTATCCCGATTCGATTGTGATTAAGATTCTAACAAGTGCTAATCCTCCATAAAATTTATATGGCATATAATCTTGATTGATAATTTGGTTGTCTGTTTGGCATTATAACTTAAATATTAAGGGATTAGAATCTTAAATTTTAAATGCATATCTTTATAGTTTAAATTGTAGATATTTAATCTTTAACATATATAGATATAGTTATCTTGTATTTCTACCGGTTAAGAAAAAAAAAAGGAATTTGTTATTATTTAAAAAAAAAAAAGAAAAAAAAAGGGATTTTGCCGTACACGAAAGAAAGAAAAAAAAAAAAAAAAAAAAAACTTCAACCGATTGTTAGAATTAAATGATCAAACTTATAATTGAAGTCTAGGATCAAACTTATATTTCTTTAAATCCTACTCAAGTTGTATTTATTATAATTGATTTTATATTTCAATATACTCTATTGTTTGCATACATATTTTTTTCTTTCTTGAAATCAAATATCATAATTTGTTTGGGCCATCTGTTTGCTGCTGAACGAACTTTCATAATAAACTAATTGTGAATACTTAAACCCTAAAATATTCTGGTTGACTAGGGTAGAAACCTTAAACAACATGTTTGTTTGTCTAAGAAGGTTTTTTGAACCCTTTTTGCAGCTCTTCGCAATCATCCTTAATTTTTTTATTCCCTCAACTAGATTGTTTAGAATTGGTTTTGATGACATTTCTAGTCTGAAACCAAAAAAATTTAAAGGAGTAGGTTTTTTGAGGTGGCAAGAACAGTTAGAGGCTTGGCTTATCACCTTAGGCCTCATAACTGTAATTGGAAAAACACCTCCTTATCCTTCTTCTAAAAATTCTTCTGTAACTCCTCCATCTGATTCTGCTACCACCTCTGTTACAGAACCTAAATCTGATAAATCTCCCGAGGAAATAGAATTTCATTGTAGATTCAGAATACTTAGTTGTCTATCTGACGAACTTTATGAAACCTACAGAAAGTACCAAAGAGCCAAAGACTTATGGTATGCCTTAGAAGATGCCTACATTAGAGATAATGAAGGTATTGCCAGGTTTACCATTACCGATTTTAATAATTTTAGAATGGTAGATAACATTCCTATAAACGATCAAATCCATCAGTTTCAGAATTTTGTCCTAGAAATTCATAGAAATGGATCTACTTTTGATGAAACCTATCAGGCTACCTGTTTACTGGACAAATTACCCCCTTCCTGGACCAAATTTGCTCAAGAGCTTAGACGTACCCAGGGAACCCTTAATCTTAGATCGGTAATCCAAGCTATTAGAATAGAAGACCAATACCGACTTAGGGAGATTAAACCGTCCATCAACCGATCGAACTTAAACCTGACCGAGATTCCAAACCAAAGCCTTGAGCCTAAACCCAAAGGTAAAAACTTTAAACCTAAGGGTAAAGGCTTTAAGGGTAGGAACCCAAATAGAAATCAAAACTATAACCATAAACCCAACTCCAACCAATCTAGTGGAAATAAGAAAAGGGATGGTTTCTGTTATGTATGTGGTCGAGAGAACCATTTTGCTTCAAAATGTTTTTATCGAAAGAAAGAGAAAGTTGTCTATAAAAAAGGCCCAAACAATCAGAGCAACCATCCTAAACCTCAGGTCAACATGATTGAGGGTGAACCATCCAGCTCTTCTTTAAGGTCAGTCTCCTTCGTACCTAATGTTAACCTTACCTATCATGATTTAGATTGGTGGTTAGATTCAGGAGCCAATGTCCATGTTTGCACTAATAGGTCCCTATTCTCCTCTTATCAGAACACAAGTGGAGGATGTGTGACTGTCGGAGATGGAAAAGCTGTCAATGTGCTGGGGATCGGAACTGTCAAACTGAAGTTAACTTCTGAAAAAACTCTGATCCTTCACAATGTGCAGCATTCTCCCGACATCCAACGGAACCTGATTAGTGGATCTTTATTAGTGCAATTAGGATATAGGATTGTGTTAGAATCCAATAAAGTTATAATTTCTAAGGGAGAAATGTTCATTGGAAAAGGTTTTGTATCTGAGGGTTTATTCAAATTGAATGTAATTTCTTTTGTTGATAATAAAAATTCTTCTCCTTCAGTTTCTACTTTTTCTTCTATTGTGTTAAATACTGAATCTTGTGATGTATGGCATGGCAGATTAGGGCATGTGAACCTTAAATCTATTCTGAAATTGACCAATCTTAATCTCTTACCAAAATTCAAGGTTGATTCCAAATCTAAATGTGAGATTTGTACCCAAGCTAAGCAGCCTAGGAAACCTTTTAAATCTGTTCCTTATAGGGATACCCAAATTCTTGAACTGATCCATAGTGATGTCTGTGATTCTAATAGAGTACCTACCCGTGGAGGCAGTCGCTACTTTGTGACTTTTATAGACGACTACTCCAAGTATTGTTACACCTATCTCTTGAAGACCAAAGATGAAGTCCTCTATAAATTTAAAGCCTTTAAAGCTGAGGCTGAAAACCAATTGGATAAGAGGATTAAAATTCTAAGGTCTGATAGAGGAGGCGAGTATACTTCAAATGAATTAAACCTATTCTGCGAGGAACATGGAATAATTTATGAAGTAACTGCTCCTTACTCACCTCAATCTAATGGTGTAGCTGAAAGAAAGAACCGAACCCTATTGGACATAGTTAATGCCATGATTTTAAGTTCTGGTGTACCTCAGAACTTGTGGGGGGGGGGCTCTTTTATCAGCTTGTTTCATCCTCAATAGGATTCCCTCTAAGGATAGAACCCAGACACCTTATGAATTTTGGAAAGGAAGAGCACCTAGGTTGAGTTACTTCCGAGTATGGGGGTGCTTAGCTAAGGTATCTATTCCTGAACCCAAAAGAAAAAAGATTGGACCTAAAACTATAGATGCTATCTTTATTGGATATTCCTTAGATAGTAATACCTATAGATTTCTTGTGATCAATTCTGAGATTTCTGAAATTTTCAATGACACTTTGATTGAATCTAGAGATGCAACTTTCTTTGAAAATATTTTTCCTTTCAAAACTCGCATCTCTAGATCTACCCCTGATTATCAGTCTACTTTTGATCATGCATCTATTTCTGATCATATACATGCATCTGATTTGCATTATTGTTTAGATCCTGTAGAACCTCATCCTATTCCTGAATTAAGGAGAAGTAAGAGAACTCGCTTTGAGAAGAACTTTGGTGAAGACTTCTTTACTTTCTTAATTGAAAGTACACCTTCGTCTTATAAGGAAGCAATGAGTTCTCCTGAAGCTTCTTTTTGGAAGGAGGCTATAAAAAGTGAGATAGAATCAATTATCTGTAATAACACTTGGATTCTCACTGATTTACCTCCTGGTAGTAAACCCCTAGGATGTAAGTGGATCTTTAGAAAGAAACTTAGGACTGACGGATCGGTAGAGAAGTATAAGGCGCGACTTGTTGCTCAAGGTTTTCGACAAAAAACTGATGTCGACTACTTTGACACTTATGCGCCTGTTGCTCGCATTGCTACTATCCGAATTCTTCTTGCATTAGCATCCATTCATAAACTTCTGATTCATCAAATGGATGTCAAGACCGCTTTTCTTCATGGTGATCTTGAAGAAGAAATCTATATGACTCAACCTGAAGGTTTTTCTGTGCCTGGTCAAGAGGATAAGGTGTGTAAATTAGTTCGCTCTCTATACGGACTAAAACAAGCACCTAAACAGTGGCATGAGAAATTTGACAGTGTTATAGCTTCATATGTATTTCTGACCAACGATTATGACAACTGTCTCTATTTCAAGAGATTTGATGATCGTTGTGTCTTTCTTTGCCTCTATGTTGATGACATCCTGATTCTTGCTCCTGATCTTGATCTGATTAACCAAGTTAAATCCTTTTTATCAGACCATTTTGATATGAAGGATCTTGGTGAAGCAGATGTGATTTTAGGAATGAAAATCCTTAAATCATCTGATTCAATCATCCTGACCCAATCTCATTACACCCAAATGGTACTTGATAAATTTGGATATTCTGATTGCTCTTCTGTTTCTACTTCATTTGATCCTAATGTTCAACTCGTAAAGAATACTGGTAATCCAGTAAATCAAGAGAAATTTGTCCAGATCATTGGTTCTCTGATGTACCTAACCAATAGAACTAGACCTGATATTGCCTATGCCATATCAAGATTGAGTAGATATACTAGTAGTCCTAGTATGGTTCATTGGATTGCTTTGGAGAGGGTATTTCGTTATCTTAAAGGTTCTATCTCTTTTGCTCTCAAATTTTGTGGCTATCCTGCTGTAATTGAAGGATACAGCGATGCCAATTGGATTTCTGATTCTTTGGACATCAAATCTACTTCTGGGTATGTTTTTATTCTTGGTGGAAGTGCAGTTTCCTGGCAATCCACCAAACAGACTATAATAGCTAGAAGCACTATGGAGGCTGAGTTGGTTGCCCTTGACACTACTTGTCTTGAAGCTGAATGGCTTAAGAACCTACTATCATCTATTCCTTTGATTTCTACTCCTATTCCACCTATTTCTATTCGGTATGATTCTCGAGCTGCAATTGATTTTTGTAAAAAGAAATTAATAAATTCTAAGGCTAGTCGACATATTAAATTGAGACAAAAGTCTGTTAGATGGCTAACTTCTCATAATGTTGTTTCTTTAAGTTTTATCAGATCTTAACAGAATCTTGCAGACTGCTTGACGAAAGGCCTAAATAGGACTAAGGTCCTGGAGTCATCGAGGGGGATGGGGCTTTGCCCATAAAGGGCCTCCTGCAGTGGAAACCCAACCTTTGTGATAGGAGATCTCTTGAAGAAGGTTCAATGTGGTAAAAACAAGCTGTCAGGTTGGCCAAAGAGCACTTTCTACAGTTTATTCAGAGAAACTTTAGTTCCAATTCCATCCCTATGGTGAGTTGTGCTCTGTGTAGTGGTTGAGGCTGAGTTTATAACTCTTAATGGGATCGAAGGCGGTAATTTCCGCGAGATGTGACTCTACACACATCCCTGGAGGAAACCACCTATAAGAGAGTATCCGTATATGGCCGCGGCTATGAGATGTTGGGCTATCCATAGAAACTCTCTTGAAAAATCAAGGTACTGTGCATGGCCATAGATGCACAGACTCGCGACGGAAGATTCTGTACTGTGTGTGTGGTAGCTGAAGTCAGGGTCAAAGGAACGTAGTTCAAGACCTGGTTCACTCCGATTCCTTCTGATGGAAGCTGCTTACACTAAGTGGGGTTAAGTATGTTAAAGACACCGCACCTATTGCATAGTATAAACACCCATTTCTTTTTTTTTTTTATTTTTAATTTTGATCTTGATTTTTATTTTTTAAAATTGTGAATTTTGAATTTTGTGGGGGATTGTTGGGGTAAATTCAAAATCCCCGTTATTTATTTATTTATTATTTATTTATTTCATTTTATTGTTATTATTATTATTATTATTATTATTTATTTACTTTACTTAACTTGGCGCGAAAGGCAACCAACGGGCGGAACGTGGTTTTCCGTTCCGTTTCTTGCGCCTTGCCTTACTCGATACGTGGGTCGAACGTTACGTGGGTCGAACGTTGGGCAACGTTCGATTCCCAACGTTCGACTTCTTTTGTATATATATCTTTGTTTCTCCTCTGTTCTAAGTGCATAGGAAACAGAGGAAGAAACAAAGAAACCTCTTAACCATTTCATTTTCATATTTTTCATCTCTTTCTTACTTAATTGGGTGTTGAAAGAATTTCCGATCAACCTCTGCCACGATCGTGCTCGCAGGAAGAGGAATTCCGGTCGTACCTTGGGGTGGTGTTCTCTGTTAATCCCGCACGTAAGGACGGGAATACACCTTAGGGCAGTGCTACGCACGCTTCCGGTTCATTTATGAATTTTGGATTATTTGCGTTATCGGTAAATATTTTTTATTTTATTTTATCACGAAATCTGTTAGATATCAACCACAATCGAATTTAGCAAATCTTTTCTAACATAACTACCCTTCGACCCCTCGTCAACAAATTTGGCGAGTCGCGAATTGACAAAAGCCTACTTTCCTGATGATGCTCTGGGAGACAGGGGAGTGACTAAACAAATGTGCAATGGCATAGTAAGAACTGAAATTTAATTAACACAACTTAGATTAGTTACAATATTGTAGGCGAGCTAAGTATTGTATCAAATAATAAAGATGTAGGCCATCCAAATAGTGTACAACCAATACTCCAAGCAAAAACAAGAGAGAGAGAGAGAACACTGACCATGCGCGGGCCCACGAAGCCGCCGTCAAGAAAAGCAACATTTCTTGCCTCCTTCCAAATCTTGATAAAGATCACAATTTGCATCAGTCCTATTCAGTGGGGCCCTCCTAGATTCATTGTTTATGATAGAACCACCTGAAAGAAATGAACATTAATTTGGCATAAAGGAGAAAGAGTAACCCTCCAAAAAGAAAATTAATCTCAGTAGTTTAATGAAAAAAAATTGCATGTCTAGCCTGTTTATGCAGTGGCTCAAATAACAACAATGACCTATAATGGGCAGCTGCCTCAGTTCTTCTACCATTTTAAGAGATGATTCAACCAAGAATGACAAAAAATTACTCTGGAGCATAAGGTTCTTGCAATCTTGCTAATAAATCCGGAGATTATTGCTCTAACTAAGGAAGCCATATGTGATATAATTTAGAGATCAACTTATGCTGGAATTTTCCAACCCAGGCAGTCCTCGTCTGGTCCCATATGGATTATTTTCTAGATGGAAATCCCACGAATGTACTAAACATATGCAGTGGTAGTTAAGCCTGTAAAAAGGGAGTGGAATATTGCTAATTAATTAGGGATTAGCCTAATTAGAAATTTCAGCTTGTGTGTATAGACCACCAGCACCAAAACAGAAAAGCATAGGCTTTGACCTGCTGAGAACTCAAGGAAAAAAAAAAAGTTGCCACCCCTCAACAAATTAGTACTATTAAAGTAAGCTATGAAAAATCTCACACCTCAACATCCCTACTTATAAAATCACAGTTTATTCAAACAGAAAAAGAAAATCCTATTACACATAAACAAACTAAGTTTCCGAGCAGGATCAAACCAGAGAGTTGTTGTGATATGTTAAAAAGAATTCATAAAAGCCTTGATTAGGAATGCTTTCGACATATGTTTTCTACTATGAATATAGAACAGTCACATCAATAAATCATGAAACATATAGCATTAACAAAGATAATAGTGATAAATCATGAAACATATAGCATTATGGAATGCTAGCATTCAAATGGGCAGGCTAGCTAAGCAATCAACATCTTAAAAAGAACTAAAGAAGTATATTTCCAAAGGCACATATGTGAGTTCCTTTACAACCTCAAGTGATGGAATCCTTAGATCTAACAATTTCATAGCAAGTGCTGAACTCAAAAGATGTTTTTCTCGAGCTAAAGAGATATCAGGTGATTCAAGTCCAAATATTGTACATTTACTGCAATAGCTAGAATACCATCATGTATTGGAATTGCGTAGATTCAACGTGTGAAGTAACCCAAATTATAGTACTCATTGGAAATTTTCTTTTAATATATAAGCATAGGCATACCAAATTTGAATTTTTAAAATTAAAATTTTTAACCGATCTAAAATTAAAAAAACAAAGAGAATGAGAAGAGCAATTGAAAAGGAGAATAGAGGAAGCAGAAGCTGAGGCAACAAATGATTGTTCTTCTTTGTTTTGCATTTGCTGTTTAAGTATATTATTATATCAACACAAGGGTCCAAATAATTATACAGGAGCAAATTTCTTAATGATATGACCGTACCCTGTACTAATGATATGATAGGAACGTAAATTAGCTAATTCAAAAATCATGAGAACAGCTTAAATCATGAGAAGAACCAAAAATTATATTAAAATATCTTCTTTTTTTTTTGCTAATCTTTGGAAAGAGAAAACCTTTACTTACAGTCTAAGGATGAAATAGGTTTAGAAATGGTTTTCAACTGCAAATCAACTTCTAGTATTGTTTCAGAGTATATCACAAGACAGCTAGGCAGTTTTTGCATGAAGTTGTCAAGAGAAATTACAAATAAAAAGTTTAGCGCAGGAATCACAACACCCTTTGAGAACCAAACATGCGGTATAAAAATTTATTTCAAGTAGCAACATCTTAAAAGGTGCACTTTTGCAGATTTTTAAGAGGTATGAGGACATAAGTAATAAAACCACAACCTGGTTCTAGCCTCATAGTTCTTCTCCACCAAGGCATTTTATTATAGCTCAATTATATGATCATATAAGTGTTGGCTATTTATTTATGGGTTAAAATAGGTCTAACTTTCTGTCCCGTGACAATAGGCCCAGAAGACTAATAAGTTGAGTTGGGTGAGCCCAATAAGTTGAGTGGGGCTGCGGTCCACAATAGACCTAACGGCAAGAGGCCCAACAATAGACCTAACGTCCAGGTGGGTTGAGTCCGGTCGAGATCCGTGGGCGCTGTGTCTGTACGCTTTAAGTGAATTGGTTGCGTATTTCTAACAGCTCGAGCTTTTGGGATTAATGGTTAGCGCCAACGATCCGACAAGTGGTATCAGAGCCAGTGGCACGGGTTCCGATTCCCACACGGTGCAGGTGTTGGGAGGGGGATTGTTGGTTATTTATTTATGGGTTAAAATAGGTCCAACTTCCTGCCCCGTGACAATAGGCCCATGAAACTAATAAGTTGAGTTGGGTGAGCCCAATAAGTTGAGTGGGGCTGCGGTCCACAATAGACCTAACGCAAGAGGCCCAACAATAGACCTAACGTCCAGGTGGGTTGAGTCCGGTCGAGACCCGTGGGCACTGTGTCTGTACGCTTTAAGTGAATTGGTTGCGTATTTCTAACAGCTCGAGCTTTTGGGATTAATGGTTAGCGCCAACGATCCGACAATAAGGAACGGTCTCCCAGCTAAATTAGCGGCAGAGGACTCGCATTAGCGCAAACAAAACATCCAAGGAAGTAGAAAGCGAAAACCACTTTATTATGAGTGTTAGATTCAATATTCACCTGTGAACATTTCTTTATCAAAATGCTTGAAGGACAACCCCTCAGTGACAGCACTGAAGATTCTATCCATCAAAAACTCTTCACCATTTCCATACCTATCCATTTTAAATATGATCTGCAATAATCAACATCAACTTTATTTATAATAAAAAAAATTTTAAAAAAATTGAGTGAGATTAATGGTGCATATATTCTCACTGATTCCTGGCTTGAAATTTATGGGTTGCATAATGTCAGATTTTATAGCTTGAAAATTGTACCTTATTAGCCATGACTAATACCTAGTTTCTTATATATTTCTTCACACTACTGCTCCAAAGTCATCTGCTTGATTCCAAGAGCTATTGCAAGCATGCCACCCATTGATGTACCACAGATCAAATCAAACATTCCATGAATACGCTTTCCGGTTCCTTCATGGATTTGTTTAAGCATTTGGACTGTTGCAAGACCCTTCATACCACCACCATCCATTGCAAGTATGCGCAGTCCTTGCTTCCCAACTGGTTTTCCTCTTATAGCTCGACGCAGATTCTCATTTTCTCCTGGAGAAATTAAAAACTTAACAAAGTAAGCCACCCAAAAATTGCATATATAGATACATTACAAACATGCAAAGGCGGATACATGCACAAATATTCATGCATGTGTGCAAACATACACACATGCTTGCCATAGTTGTGGCCAATTCTCAGAAGCAAAGACAGTTGAGCCTCGATCAAGGATTTAAGTGCCGTGGCACGAGGTCGTGCCGAAAACTTGCCGGCACGGTACGGGGTGCCGATGAGTGCCGGTCATAAAAAATACATGCGTGCCGACACATAATAGCATGAAATATTTAATTTCTTTAGCAACGAAATTTTTTAATTGCTTATTATGTATCGTTATCAAATATTTTGAACTTTATTAAGAAAATTATTTAGTAATTTTAAGAAAAAAGAGTTTTGAACTGTGTCATCGACACGAGAGCTGTTGGATTTTATCGATAATATTTTTGATGATAACAAATAAATTTTAGATTTGCTTTTAGTATTTTCAGGTTTTAATTGGATTTGAAATGACGTAAGCCGAACCGGATTTGATCAAAGGTAAATTATCAATTCAATTGTCAATGGTCTAGACAAGATCAAATTGTACCAAATTGGATACAAGTGCCACAATATTGATTTGAAGGACTTCTTTGCAATTTCATCGGATTTGAGCCGGTCAACCGAATCGTCTTGACAAATCCATCACATGGGTTTGATTTGAGCTTAAGCTAAAATTAGCTATTATTTTTAATATGGTATGAAAGAAGTTTGATATATGGTATAAATTCAAATGTGATTTTATTATGGTATGTTTTCAAAAACTTTGAAATATGGTATAAATTTTTTTTATAAGTTTGGTATGAATTCAAAATGATTTTACAGTTGTGGTATATTTTCAAATAAACTTTTCAAATTTAGTAAATTTGAAATGTACTTTATAAATATAGTATGAATTCAAAATAGTTTTATATTTGTGGTATAATTTCAAATGATCTTTTCAAATTTAGTAACATTTCAAATGAGCTTTGCAAATGTGGAACATATTCAAAATAATGTTGGAATTAATTTAATTACATTTGCAAATATGGTTGAAATTCAAATTAATATCAATTATCTTTAATCATACTTCTATTCTATTTTTGAAGCGATGGCTAGTGTATTTAAAGGGGGTTTGGTTGTTGTTTGAGAGACAACTTGATATCGAGAAAAACTCTAAAGTTGAATTATTATTTTATAATTGTGAGGTTTATTGAGAGGTTATTGTAAAGTGTGATTGTAAGAGGCTTTGGTCTTGCCCTGTTTAAAAGGCCAAGTGATAGTGATTAAAGCGGTGCCTCTAGGAGAGTAGGACCGGACTGGAGTAGGCGAAAAGGCCGAACCAAGATAAATCATCTGTGTCATTTGAGTTTGCTTCTCTTTCTTTTATTTCTTTTATTTGGTTGTGCAATTCTTATCTTAGATTTAATTTACTTGAGTTTTTATTTTTCAACTAATTCACCCCCCCTCTTAGTTGCCATTTGATCCTTCATTTGGTATCAGAGCGCATGTCTCACTGTTGCAGACTAACTGTCTCGTGAGATGGCAACTTTTCATGGTAACATTGAAGGTCAATCCATCTCCCGTCCTCCTTTCTTTACCGGGAGTAACTACAACTATTGGAAGGTGCGGATGGAAATTTTTCTACAATCCCTAGATTTTGATCTTTGGGATATTGTAGAAAATGGCTACACCAAGCCTACCATAGCAACTAGCATGTGGAAGGTAGAGGACAAGGCTAAATTTAATTTGAACTCTAGAGCGATGAACGCTCTTCATTGTGCTCTCGATCCAAACGAGTTCAACCGAATTTCTACGTGCAAAATTGCAAAAGAAGTTTGGGACAAATTAGCTGTTGTTCACGAGGGAACAAGTCAAGTAAAAGAGTCTAAGATAAATATGCTTACGCGTGATTATGAAATGTTTTGTGTACAACCAAATGAAAGTATTACTGATATGTACACTAGATTTACAAATATTACTAATAAATTAAAAGCTTTGGGAAAGGATTTTTCTGATGCAGATTTAGTTAGAAAAATACTCAGGAGTTTTCCTCAAAATGGACCTTGGGAACCAAAGTTGGCTGCCATTCAAGAAGCGCGCGATCTCAACAAATTTTCATTGGAGGAACTCATAGGGTCCCTTATGACTTATGAGTTGCGATTGAAGACGGAGCCCTCTACTTCCATCATTCACCCTGAAACAAAAAATATAGCACTCAACTCTAACGAGGGAGATGGAGGCGACTCCGACAATGCCACTGACGACGAGATCTCATTTCTTACAAGAAAATTAAAGAATATCATACAAAGAAAACACGGAGCTAGGTGGCCCGGCAAAGGTAATGGTAGATCAAACTTTTTTTAAAGGGACGTCAAATGTTACAATTGCAACAAAACCGGGCACATGAGCTATGATTGTCAAAATCAAAGTAAGTCTCCCCGAAAGGAGAAAAAGAAGAATAAAGCCTTCTCCGCCGCTTGGAGTGACGACAGCGACTCCGACAATGAGGAATCAAATAAGGAGGTCTCCAACTTAAGCCTTACATATGATGATGCACCTTCGAATCTTTGTTTTATGGCAAACATTGAAGATGAGGTAAAAGATCTAACTTACGATGAACTTTTAGATGCTTTTTATGATCTTTATGATGATCTCCAAAAATTTGGCCCCAAATATGCTTCTTTAAAGAAACAAAATACATCTTTAATTTCAAATTCAAACTTATTACAATATGAAAATAAAAGTTTAAAAAATGAGTTAAGTTTATTAAAGAAGCAAGTTGAGACCAAAAGTAGTGGTGAAAATCATAAAGAATCTATTTTATTTAAGACTGAAAATGAATCTTTAAAGAGAGACTTGATCGAATCAAGAAACACTCTAGAAAGATTTGTTGGTAGCACTAAAGTTCTAAATATGATATTGGGCAATCAAAGATCCTATTTGGATAAGACCGGACTTGGATATCAACACAAGTCTAGTCAAAAGAAAAATATTTTTAATCCATTTGCAAAATATTCAAATGGTGATAAAAAAGTGTTATGCACCTATTGTAATAAAATAGGGCATCATATAACCCAATGTCAATTTAAGAATAAATTTAAACTTAGACAAGTTTGGGTGATGAAAGGTTCTAACACCAGTGGACCCAAATCCACTTGGGTACCCTCCTTAACTTGATTTTTTTTGTAGGTATGCCTGCACTCGACAAAATCAAGCGACAAATGGTACTTAGACAGCGGCTGCTCAAGGCACATGACGGGCAACCCAACAAACCTATCGTCGCTTGAATATGAAGAGGGCGGGGACATAACTTTTGGAAATAATTCCAAAGGTCGTATCATTGGAAAAGGCTCAATCGGTAACGATCGTTTTAAAATTAATGATGTTTATTTAGTAGAAGGACTTAAACATAATTTGTTGAGTATTAGTCAACTATGTGACAAAGGATTGATTGTTAAATTTGAGTCAACCCATTGTAGCATAATTGACTCTAACTCAAACTGTATTATGTTTAAAGGTTGTAGAACTGGAAATGTATACACAATCATTTTGAGCAACATTTTTCCTAGTAAAGAGATTTGTTTTTCGGTTTTAGATAACGATTTTTGGTTATGGCATCGGAGGCTAGGACATGCAAGCATGGATGTCATATCTAAACTTTCGAGAAAAGAATTAGTTAAGGGTCTCCCTAAACTTGACTACTCGAATGATAGATTTTGTGACACATGCGCTAGAGGAAAGCATGTCAAGTCCTCTTTTAAGCCTAAAAATTTTGTTTCTACTAATAGACCATTAGAACTTCTTCATATGGATTTATTTGGTCCTATTAGTGTTACTAGTTTAGGTGGCAAAAATTATGTTTTCGTGATTGTTGATGATTTCACTCGTTTTACTTGGACTTTATTTTTGTCACACAAAAACGAAGCTTTTGAATCGTTTAAAGTTTTTATTAAAAGAGTCCAAAACGAAAAAGATTTGAAAGTTTCAAAAATTAGAAGCGATCATGGTGGTGAATTTTCTAATCAAAATTTTGATGAATTTTGTTCTTTGAATGGTGTTAAGCATGAATTTTCGGCTCCTAGAACCCCTCAACAAAATGGAGTTGTTGAGAGAAAAAATAGGACCCTACAAGAAATGGCCCGTACAATGCTTTTAGAAAATAATTTACCTACTTATTTTTGGGCCGAAGCAGTAAATACAGCTTGTTATATTTTAAATCGTGTTTCTGTTCGATCTATTTTGGACAAAACTCCTTATGAGCTTTGGAATGAAAAATCTCCTAAAATTTTATATTTTCGCGTTTTTGGTTGTAAGTGTTTTATTTTAAATACTAAGAACTATCGGAGAAAATTTGATGCAAAATCTGATGAAGGTATATATATTTCTAGGGTACTCAACTACTAGTAAAGCATACCGTATTTATAATCGGCGTACTTTAGTAGTAGAAGAGAGCATGCATATTATGTTTAATGAATCTAACGTTGGAGTGGACTCCAATGATGAAGAAATCGATGAATTGAAAAAGATGATGAGTAGGACTTTTATTCAATCTGTCACAAAAAATAATGAATCATCGCAAAATGGTGCTGAAATCGTATCTAAAGAAGGTGAAAAACCATCTATAGATGGTGAAGTCATTCCAAAATATTGGAAGCATAAGTCCTCTCATCCGCTTGATCAAATTATCGGTGATTTATCAGATGGTATACACACTAGAGCCTCCGTTAGAGAAATTTGCAACAACTTGGCTTTTCTTTCACAAATTGAGCCTCAAAATCTCGATGAAGCATGCAATGATGAAAATTGGGTCATTGCTATGCAAGAGGAATTGAATCAATTTGAAAGAAACCAAGTTTGGACCCTTGTAGAAAGACCCGTTGACCATCCCGTAATTGGTACGAAATGGGTTTTTCGAAACAAGAAAAATGAAGATGGTGTCGTGGTTCGAAACAAAGCCAGATTAGTGGCTCAAGGTTTCAACCAACAAGAGGGAATAGATTTTGACGAAACTTTTGCACCGGTGGCACGACTTGAAGCTATTCGAATTTTACTCGCCTTTGCTTCTTTTAAAAATATAAAATTATTTCAAATGGATGTAAAGAGTGCTTTTTTAAATGGCTATATTAATGAAGAGGTTTATGTTGAACAACCACCCGGACAAGTTAAACACTGGGCCACAAATCTCCCAATATCCCTTTTCATGACTTTCCACCAGAAGTGTGCCATGAGGTCCTTATACATCTTAGTCCCACCAGGATGTAGGGTATAAGGTGTATAATGGGCCTCTCGCAATAACTGTTCTCTAATCTCCACATCTATTGGCACACATGCTCGGTTCCTGTACCTCAGTACTCCCGAGGCATCTACCGTAAAGTCCCCAGACTGATTACTCGGAATCTGATCTCTAATCCTGGTCAAGTGGGGGTCCTCACTCTGTTTCTCCCTGATCCTGTCCAGCAGAGTGGGCTGCAAGACTAAAGATGTCAGTCTAGCAGTGACCCCAGGGGACACAACCTCTATCTCGAGTCATCTCATCTCCTCTAATAGCGGTGCTTGGTCTGTGATCAACATAGACAACCCTTGCACCGCCCTTCTACTCAAGGCGTCAGCGACCACATTAGCCTTACCTGGGTGGTAGAGAATATCTACATCATAATCCTTTAATAGCTCTAACCACCTACGTTGCCTCAAATTCAGCTCCTTTTGCGTGAACAGATACTTTAGGCTTTTGTGGTCGGTGTAGATTTCACAATGCTCCCCATACAGATAATGGCGCCAGAGCTTCAGCACAAACACTACAGCAGCAAGCTCCAAGTCATGGGTAGGGTAGTTTTTCTCATATTCTTTGAGTTGTCTTGATGCATATGCAATTACCCTCCCTTCCTGCATCAACACACATCCGAGTCCACTGTGTGATGCATCGCTGTAGATCACATATCCTTTTCCCATAACAGGAAGGGAAAGGATAGGAGCGGTCATCAGTCTATTCTTCAGCTCCTCAAAGCTCTTTTGACAGTCCTCACTCCAGATAAACTTCACTCCCTTACGCGTCAAGCGAGTGAGGGGTGTGGAGAGCTTCGCAAAGCCTTCCACAAACCGACGGTAATACCCAGCTAAACCCATAAAGCTACGTACCTCAGAAACCGTCGTCGGTCGGGGCCAATCACGGACTGCCTCAATCTTCGCTGGGTCCACTGCCACACCCGCGGCAGAAATCACATGGCCCAAGAAGACTACCTTCCGAAGCCAAAACTCGCACTCTCGCAGAAGTTGCAGCACAATCCTTAAGTGCTCCTCATGCTCGGCATCACTCGGGAGTAGACCAAGATATCATCAATGAACACTACCACGAACCGATCTAAGTATAGCCGGAAGATCCGGTTCATTAAATCCATGAATGCGGCAGGGGCATTAGTTAGCCCAAAAGGCATAATTGTAAATTCATAATGCCCATACCGTGATCTAAATGCCGTTTTCGGAATATCTTCGGCCTTCACCTTCAACTGGTGGTAACCGGACTGCAAATCTATCTTAGAGAAGACACAAGACCCTTGCAGCTGATCAAAAAGATCATCGATGCGCGGCAAAGGGTACTTGTTCTTGATGGTCACTTTATTTAATTCCCTATAGTCCACACACAATCGAAGTAACCCATCCTTCTTTTTCACGAATAGCACCGGCGCTCCCCAAGGCGATACACTCGGCCTAATAAAACCCTTATCCATTAAATCCTGAAGTTGCGCCTTAAGCTCTCGCAACTCAGCCGGTGCCATCCGGTAAGGAGCCTTAGAGATTGGCGCAGTTCCTGGGACTACGTCAATCACAAACTCAATTTCCCTATCTTGCGGCATGCTCGTAAGCTCAGGGGGAAAAACATCCGGGAACTCGCGGGCAATAGGGATATCCCCGAGTCCCGGCGCCGCCGTAGGCCCCTCAACAACACTAGCCAAAAAGGCTACACATCCTCGACGGATCATCTGCTTTGCTCGGGAAGTCGAAACCATAGAGGCAAAAAAAGCACTCTGACATCCCCGATATACCAACATCTCCTGGCCTGGCTCTCTAAAAGTGATGGTCCTTGCGGCACAATCAATAGTCGCAAAATACCGAGCCAGCCAGTCCATCCCGAGGACCACATCGAAGTCCTTCAATTGTCTCAGGACCAACAGGTCTGCTGGCATAATCCAGGACTCGATTTGTATCGGGCAGGACCAACAACACTCCTCTACGTGCAAGGTGTGATCGGGAATCTGAACCTCTCGTGCACGTGGTAGAAGTGTTGGGAAAAATAATTGCACTAACTTTGATTGTGATTAAACTATCTAACTAGTTTATGTTTAAATTTGAATAACAGAACTTACCTTTAATCGCTATGAAATTCCAGAAATTGTAGATAAAAATAAACCAAAATAAAGTTGATCCGGAAGCGTGCGAGGCACTGCCCTAAGGCGTATTTCCGTCCTTCGTGCGGATTAATCGGAGATACCACCCCAAGGTACGACCGGAACTCCTCTTCCTACGAGCACGACCGCGGAAGAGGTTGACGAAGTTTCTTTCAACACCCGATTATAAAACAACATAAAATAAATTAAAACCAATCTTTTCACTTAACAATTAACCAAGCTATATATATGACTATATTTCAATATATACCTCTGTAGCACACACCCTCTACATGTATATATATATAGGGTGTAGTCCTGTGAACGTTGGGTTTCAATCCAACGTTCAATTAGAGGTTAAAGAACATTAAAGATAATTAAATGAAAAAACTTAACGTTGGTTTCAACCTCAACGTTAAAAAAGTAATTAACACACCTAATAAAGACAATTAAAGGAGAGTAAATTAAAATTAATAAATAAGAATACATTGTAATAAATAAATTGAAAATTAATAATTATTGAGAATTTTAGAATTTAAAATTTTATTCCAACAATCCCCCACAAAATTCAAAATTTCGAAATAATTATTAAACTCAACAAATTAAAATTAAAATAAGATTATCGGGTGTTTATACTATGTAATAGGTAAGGTGTCTTTAAGAGACTTAACCTCACTTAGTGTAAGCAATTTTCATCAGAAGGAATCGGAGTGAACCAGGTCTTGAACTACGTTCCTTTGACCCTGACTTCAACTGCCACACACACAGTACAGAATTCTCCGTCGCGAGTCTGTGCATTAAAGGCCATGCACAGTACCTTGATTTTTCATAAGAATTTCTATGGACAGCCCACATCTCATAGTCGCGGCCTTATTCGAATATTCTTATATAGGTGGTCTCCTCCAGGGATGTGTGTAGAGTCACATCTCGCAAAAATTATTGCCTCGGATTCCATTAAGAGCTGTAAGCTCAACCTCAACCACTACACAGAGCACTACTCATCATAGGGATGGACTTGGAACTAAAGTTCCTCTGAATAAACTGTAGAAAGTGCTCTTTGGCCAACCTGACAGCTTGTTTTTACCACATTGAACCTTCTTCAAGGGATCTCCTATCACAAAGGTTGGGTTCCTACTGCAGGAAGGCCCTTTATGGGCAAAGTCCCATCCCCCTCGATAATTCTAGGACCTTAGTCCTATTCAGGCCTTTCGTCAAGCAGTCTGCAAGATTCTGCTCAGATATGATAAAATTCAAAGAAATAACATTATAAAAATTAGACATCTAACAAATTCTTGTCTTAATTTAATATGTCTATTAGCTTTGAAATTTATCAATTTCATTTTACAAAAACTTAATTACAGCTTTAGAATCACACCGAATAGAAATAGATTTGATGTTCAAATAATCAGAAATTCAATTGGTATCGTTGTACAGAACAACCAACAAATTTGAGTCCATAAGATAGATTACTTTTAAATTAACGAAATACTTTCTCTCGAACAATCTAATGAATCATACTAGGATCAACAGAAATATGAACAGGTGAACAATCAGGATACCCAAATATATCAAGCTGATAAAAAACTTTCCCCCACAAGTTCTGAGATACATCAGAACTTAAAAATATAACATCAACTATGTCTAATAGGGTTTGGTTCAATCTCACTAAATCGGTATTAGTTTTCTATTCTGATTGAAGGAATTGCAAACCTAATTTTAATAGTTCTCTAAGTTCATAAACAAATCTGGATAAAATTGAAATAAATTGTCCAGTAGACAAATAGCTTGATAGGTATCTAAGTTTAAAACATTTTAGATAATCTAATTGAGAGAATAAATTTTTTTTTTTTAGCAACTATGAGCTAAAAAAAAGATTCAATAAATCTTTTAATATTATTATTATTTGTTTTAATATATATATATATATAACAAATACACATTGTTTAAGATTTTAATATTAATCTTTTATCTCAGTTTGTTCAATAGCAAACAGATGACCCAAACAATTAAGATTTGAATTTGATTTAAATATTTTCGGATGTAAATGCAATCAAACAAGATATGTAAACTGCAGTAAATAAAATAAAAGTAAACTAAAATATATAAAGTAATTTTTGTGTTTACTGGTTATGTGTCTTTACCACAAGACTAAGGTTGCAGGTTCAAGTAACACCTAAATAATTTTTTTTAAAAAAAATTATTGTAATTATATATAAATATGTTTTTTTTTTCTTTCAAGCTAATAACAATAATTTTTTTTTTCAGTAAATAATTTTTTTTTTTTATATATATTTACTGTAGCTATTTTTCTTTAATTTTACAGTAGCTAAAGAATGAAAACAGTAAAATGTATGTATATAACAATTTTAAAGAGAACAAATTAATCACAATAATCTATATGCAATTAAAATTTTAAAATTCTAATCCCAATATGTTTAATTTTGAATGTCAATCATCCAAGCAAGTTGACAACACAATATAATATGCAATATCAAATTTCTTTTCGGATTAGCACTCGTTAGATCGTTAATCACAATCAAATTGGGAATACGCCTTAGACTGTTGGAAAAAATAATTGCACTAACTTTGATTGTGATTAAACTATCTAACTAGTTTATGTTTAAATTTGAATAACAGAACTTATCTTTAATCGCTATGAAATTCCAGAAATTGTAGATAAAAATAAACCAAAATAAAGTTGATCCGGAAGCGTGCGAGGCACTGCCCTAAGGCGTATTTCCGTCCTTCGTGCGGATTAATCGGAGATACCACCCCAAGGTACGACCGGAACTCCTCTTCCTACGAGCACGACCGCGGAAGAGGTTGACGAAGTTTCTTTCAACACCCGATTATAAAACAACATAAAATAAATTAAAACCAATCTTTTCACTTAACAATTAACCAAGCTATATATATGACTATATTTCAATATATACCTCTGTAGCACACACCCTCTACATGTATATATATATAGGGTGTAGTCCTGTGAACGTTGGGTTTCAATCCAACGTTCAATTAGAGGTTAAAGAACATTAAAGATAATTAAATGAAAAAACTTAACGTTGGTTTCAACCTCAACGTTAAAAAAGTAATTAACACACCTAATAAAGACAATTAAAGGAGAGTAAATTAAAATTAATAAATAAGAATACATTGTAATAAATAAATTGAAAATTAATAATTATTGAGAATTTTAGAATTTAAAATTTTATTCCAACAAGAAGTCCTACCTCTAACCCATGTAATGATGCAAATGTTTTACTAATGAAGGAATGTGATGCTCCCGTATCAAATAAAGTACGAGTCCTAATGTCAGAAAGTAAGGTGATACCTGCCACCACATAATCTGCGGCTGAAGAGTCCTCTACCTGCGCCGCATACACCCGCCCACTTTGAGCTGGAGGGCGATACTCCGTGGGATGGGAAGAAGATGGCCTGCTTGCTGGAGCATATGGCCGCTGAGCCGTCGACCGCTGTTGAGATGAAGATGGAGCAGATGCTGAAGAAGGGGTGGCGGGGGCCGAAAAGGGGCACGAAGCTTGAATGTGCCTGGGCTGTCCACATCTATAGCAGCGACCCCACCGCTGGTCGCAGGTGTTGGAAAAATGCTGACCTCCACAGAAAATACAACTGCCGGGAGCCCGTGGCTGTCGTGATTGTTGTTGCTGTTGAGACTGCCGTTGTCGCTGAGGCTGTCGTTGCGACCCACGCTGCGACGGCTGGGATCTCTGCTGTTGCTGCTGCCGCTGCTGGGGCCTCTGGGGTCCACCAGGCCCTCGCCGCTCAGACCGTCCTTGGCCGGAAGACTGTGGCAGAGACGGTCGTGGCGGCCTCCACGAACTAGCTTGTCCCCCAACCTCCGATGCCGGTCGCTTCGCCCCCGGGATCACCACGGGAGCTGGAGCTACCTCCTCCATCACTACCTCCCCGCACTCAACGTAGAGTGCCTGCTCCATTGAGGCCTCCAAGGTCTGCAACCTTCGCGAGCGAACAAGTTGAAAAAGGTCCCGGCGCAACCCTCGCTCGAACATGTAAATCCGGTGCGCCTCATCCCTGGCCACGTTCGGTACACATGCCAACAACTGATTGAAATTGGCAATGTATTCGTGTACGGGCCGATTCCCCTGGCGAAGGTTTCTCATCTGCTCCTCCAATCTCTGTCGGACGCTTTCCGGGAAGAAAGCCCCGAGAATGAGACTGCGGAACTCCGCCCAGGTCAGGAGCTGAGCCCCAGGCGGACCAGCCGGTCGAACACGCCGCCACCAAGCCTCGGCGTTGTGCTCCAAAAAGTTCGTCGCTAATAGCACCTGGTATCGCTCCTCGATGAACAATATCTCAAAACGTCGCTCCATCGCCGTGATCCACGACTCAGCCTCCCACGGCTCTGTATTTTGCCCCGAAAAATGGGGTGGGTCAAACTGGCGGAACCTCATCAACAAGTCAACCATCTCCCGCTGCCCTGCCGGGGTCAGAGGTCCCATCAACCCAGACGACTGTCTACCAGTACCCCGAGCAACAGGGGATGCCGGGGTTACCGGTACAACTGGGGGATTCACAGCAGGGGAAGAAGGTACGGGAGAACTCTCTGGGGGTGCTACAACAGGCTGCGCCCTCTGTTCTAACATTTGCGTCAGCCGACCCATAGCCTCCTCCTGACGCCGAACAGCCTCGGACATCTGGGCCATCTGAGCTTGTACCTCTGGCACATCACTCTGCTGGCCCTGCCCGGACTCCTCCTGGTCGGGCTCAGGGGAATCAGGCTGAGAACGCGTCAACATCCTACGTCGCGGAGGCATCCTACCACAAGAAACCACACTCAGTATCATATCCCCACACGACCCAATCTAGCGAAAGTCAAAGACATCCCCATATTTCTGTGACTTTATGTTGTCTGCAGCCAACATAACGGTTCACCAGAAATTGGGCATGTCGATCCCTCTTCTTTCACTGGAAGAGCCAAACAATAAATCAACGACTTCCGCAAATATCACGTCTCTCATGCCCTATCATCCTAGGGTCTGCCAAAAGCCTAGGGTTTTCTAAGTCCCAACTGACCTATCCCTAAGCTCTGATACCAACTTAATCTGTCACGCCCCGGAACCCGGGCTCGCCAACAGATCCGCCGTGCACACGGGATTTCCCGAGTACACGAAGCGCTGGTAACCTGCTCCGATATAATATGAACAATAAAAGAGCATAATACAGAGCTGAAGTAGAATAACCACAAAGTATCTCAGACTGGAACTACAAATAAAGCAGTAATAAGTACAATAATCTCTCAGCTCACCAATTAGTACAACCTGCTGGCAGAAGCCAGACCCAAATAAAAGGAGAATACCACAGTCTGAGTGAAGGGTACAACGTCTATTTACAGCTCTCAATCTCATAGGAGATCTATCTATTCGGCGATCCCCTTACCTCGATCCGCTGCCGAAGGCCTAGCAGCTTCTGCAGATGACTCTGCAAAATAAAGGAGAAGAAAGAAACAGAAAATAACAATGGGGGGTGAGAACTACCAGATAAACCAGCAGCCTCCCCTAGTGGGTAAAACCTCAATTCTGACGCACCCACTAGGACTACTAGAGGCAAAAGGGAGAAGTGGTAAAATACATAAGATGCTGAAACAGGAAAACTACCACTATTATGCTGTCAAAACTGTATGCATGCATCAGAAATGGTATCTGTCCAAATAAATCAAATCTAGACACCAGTAACAACTGGTACTGCCTGCTCAGCGGAATCTGCACACACGGCTCGAAACCGCGGGATCGGCTCGCACGGCTCGCATCCCAACATAAGTATCAGACCGGCACACACGGCTGGGTCTGAAAAAGCCCACCTCCGGAGTGGCACTCGAGGGGAGCGACCCACACGAGTAAAGCATCTCTGTCATCAGTATCTCAAGTATCTCTGTAGCACATATCTCAATATAGCAGGACTGGATCATAACTATGATCAAAGTGGGAAACTCCATCCACTACAGAAACCCAATCCCCAGCTGATGCAATAAACCAGACTCAACCCCAATCTGATGCAAGGATAAACATCTGGTCGACCGCCTACTGTCCGCGGTTATCGCAATACCCCACAAATCCACAATCTAATGCAATCTCGACTACACTATCCCAAACCCCTGCTCACACTTGAGCAACAAGCCTCTGGATGCACAGGACGACAATGAAACATGTACAAATCCCAAGATGATAGTGTAGCAATAAATAGTGGCTAACTAGATGAGCAAGAAAGCATGCCATTATTTAAAAGCTGTAGAAAAGTGTCAAATATTTATTTTAAAAAGATTGATTGTTATAAAAGTTATTGCATGCGAGATTATAGCCTTTGTCCCAATCACAGTGTCCCAATATAAGTTATCATATAATCTGTGGGGTTAAATTTTAGGAGAGTTCGTCCCAGCGGTTCTCGTCAATTGTCATATTAATTCGTCCCAATAGTTCTCATCAATTGTCCTGTTAGTTTGTCCTGTTAGTTTGTCCTGTTAGTTCTTATCAATTATCATATTAGTTTGTCCTAGTGGTTCTCATCAATTGTCATATTAAATTTTAGGGGAGTTCCAGTAATCCCAGTGAGCTTGTCAAAAATGAGGTAAGCAACAACCGCCCACCTCGAACAGCTCAAATCACACCCAGATAGTCTCCTGGCTGTCCACAGTCCCCTAGAACTGCTGTCTGTCGAAAATTGTGCCCTCTGTATAGTGCTCAGAAAAATCCAGAAAAATTACGGTTGCGTTCCTCGCGAAGAGTGGATCAAAATCGACTATTTAAACGTCTCGATCTGATGCTCCTACGCCAAGATAAAAATCGGAGAAGTCGATGCTCTTAGGAACGCGCTGTCGCAAAAATCGTCCAAAAATTCCTCCTGGTTAGCCCACAGGGAATTTTTGACTGAACTGCGACGGGAAATGGGCCGAAAAAGAAAAACCGTCGCAGTGCGCCGCGTCGCAGATAACTCACTAACTGTAACTCCAGAAATTCTGGAATTTGGAGGAGAGAGAGAGAAGAGAGAGAGGAAGAACTTTTGTAGAGGGCTCAAACTGAGATTCTCTCTCTAGAGCTCGAATTTCGAGGTGGGGAATGAGAGGGGTGAGAACCTATTTATAATGGGCCAAGGGAATATTCGGGCTCCACACAGGATCCCGGACAGAACAGCAAACACCGAAATGGACCAACCATATTGCGCCACGCGTCCACAAAACAGGAAACAGCCTGTGCAAGGGCCACTCAGAAGCCGCCACGTGTCCACGTGGTGCACAGGCCCGGTCCCCGCGCCGGGTCTTCCGGAAGATGTCGGCCAACCGGGTGCTGCCACGTGTCACCTTCCCACATGCTTCTAGAAGCCGGCCAACCAATGGCGAAGCGCCACGTGTCAAGGGGATTCTTCGGTGCACCCGGTGCATGCCATGCCGTGGACCGCGCACCAGCGCCCCCTGCCCGCGCCTGCCCGCGCTGCGCGCCTCCGCACTCCGCCGCTGTGCCGCCGCTGCCCGCCGCCGTGCGCCGCCGCCCGCCGCCGCTCGCCGGTTGCCGGAACAGTAATTCCGGCGGCCGGAGTTACTGTTCCGGCATGAACAGTACCCAAGTGCCAAAAAATAAAGTAAATATACCATTTTGACCGTTTTCGCGCGCTGAGTCCAAATCCGCTGTCCATTTCGCCAAATTCTCATCCGAAATTTTGCCGAAAGTCCTCGGAAAATCCCATTTGCTCTGATTTTCGTGCCGAGTCTATTTTAAATGTCCAATTTCGTTTTTACAAGCTCTGTTTCACCGAATAAGCTTCCTACAGTCAGTTTAATGTTGCACAGTTCTTGCGGGAGTCCGGATCATCACAGGAGTTGGACCTATTTTTAACCCATAAATAAATAGCCAACAATCCCCCCCCCCCAACACCTGCACTGTGTGGGAATCGAACCCATGCCACTGGCTCTGATACCACTTGTCGGATCGTTGGTGCTAACCATTAATCCCAAAAACTCGAGCCGTTAGAAATACGCAATCAATTCACTTAAAGTGTACAGACACAGCGCTCACGGGTCTCGACCGGACTCAACCTACCTGGACGTTGGGTCTATTGTTGGGCCTCTTGCCGTTAGGTCTATTGTGGACCGCAGCCCCACTCAACTTATTGGGCTCACCCAACTCAACTTATTAATCTCCTGGGCCTATTATCACGGGCAGGAGTTGGACCTATTTTTAACCCATAAATAAATAGCCAACAAGAGCTGTATCGTGCCGGTATCTTGTTGGTACGGTACGACACGGTAGATACCGCCCGTGCCGATAGATACTTAAATCCTTGGCCTCGATATTGCATAAGCACGGAAGAGAATCCAAAGAGCCTGAAGCATCCTGAAAAGTATCAATAAATTAAACGTTACCAGAACTATAGCAAAATGAGTATGCACACAAAGAATTGACCATGTTTAAGATGGAAAGATATTTAATTCAATCAAGCAGGAAATGACAACATTAAGGCACATAATCAACAGAGGTTTATCAATCTTATAGCATCTCCATCAATTTAAAAGTCATTTTAACCTCTGGTTACGTCTAAAGTCCTTTTGTCATCTAATCTAACTTAGAAACATCAGTTGATTGGATTACCATATGTGATTAATACACCACGCAATCATCGTCAAACAACTTGAATGAGTTCCTAAATCAACATTTAGTCCACCTTCAAGATGCCATCACTATTTAAGTTGTTTTTACTCGAACTTTACTAATGAAGTCATTAATCCATCTCAATATCCCAATCTAAGCTACACTACTTTTACACAGATATTATTCCAAGATGCTCAACATTCAAACCTTTAAAGCATTAATGGACAATGGTCCTAGCGGAGGACCAATTAATTCCAAGTACAATACAAGCAATACAGATAAACCAAAACAGCACCAGAAGCTTTTCTTGATCTACTATCATGGACTAAATTCTATGTTCACAGTTTTTAAAATTAAAAATCTTTAAGAATGCCACTGCTTCAGAGAAAGGAAACACAGCCTGTGCAAAAGGAAACAACCGAAGGAAAATCGAGAGGGCGCAAGAGAGGCAGAGAAACACTACTAACCGACATAGGAGCCCCAGAGAACGCTCAAACAATAAGGACATATCAGCAATGTACACATGGCTGCTTACATTGTAGGCCATCTAAATTGTGCACAGCCAATATTCCAACAGTCTGTACTCATCCTGCTCAGCAATTGTTGTAACATTATTCTTAAAAAAATGTGATCATCCTGTCGAAGCAGTACAATTCTTAAAATTATTGCAGTAGCACACTGGGCAGTAGCTTTCTTATCAATAAATTAAATGTTACCAGAACTTTAGCAAAATGAGTATGCACACAAAGAATTGACCATGTTTAAAGTCATTTTAGCCACCGGTTACGTCTAAAGTCCTTTTGTCATCTAATCTAACTTAGAAACATCAGTTGATTGGATTACCATATGTGATTAATACACCACGCAATTAACCCATCTCAATATCCCAATCTAAGCTACACTGCTTTTACACAGATATTATTCCAAGATGCTCAACACTCAAACCTTTAAAGCATTAATGGACAATGGTCCTAGCGGAGGACCAATTAATTCCAAGTACAATACAAGCAATACAGATAAACCAAAATAGCACCAGAAGCTTTTCTTGATCTACTATCATGGACTAAATTCTATGTTCACAGTTTTGGACAATCTTCTCTTCACATTAATAATAGACTGAATAAAGTGAGAGTTGTCCACAGGAGCTCAGCCTAATGCTTTCGAGTTTTCAAGCTCGAGAAACTGAATATATATATATATATATATATATATATATATATATATATATATATATATATTCAACCAGAAGGATTGAAAACCAAAGGAAAACCAAATAAAACCACAGCAAAAATCAAGAATAAATATATAGAAGCAAAGGAGAAAAAAAAAATAGTATAAGGCTCAGATTAGTGTGGAGGATATCGGCGATGCACAAATGGTTGCATACATTGTAGGCCATCCAGATAATGCACGCGTATCGGCTACGCACAAATTGTTGCATACATTATAGGCCATCCAGATAATGCACGTGCGATATTTCGGTACAAACGGTTGTCCAAATTTTCAAGGTCAATGAGCAGACCATTCCTCAGCTCGGGATTTTTTTTTTCTTGCATCATCATCGCCTTATAAAAAAAAGAAAGAGAAAAAAAGAAGAGAAGTATTTAGAATTACTGCGGTTGCATGATCAAAGAAACCAACCCTGCCTAATTCAAACCTGCCGTCATCCTATTAAAGCAGTGCGATTCTTAAAATTATTGCAGAGGTGATTTTTTAAGCATTGTAATCCAAGGAGCTCAGCCTAATGCATTGTAATCCCACGCTTCGAAAATCTTACCAATAATCAATACAATTACATTAAACCAACAAATTATAGGAACTCTATTTATTGTGTACCCTCGGGTTGAGGCACTTGGGTGTGGTGGCAAGGTGGGTTGGATGCGCTAAGGCATCTGGTACAGAATACACTGCTTGACAGAGTATGATACTGCAGAATACAGTGCTTGGAGAGTATTTGAAAATATATAAAAAGTAACAACAGCAAAAATGTGAGAGGAAAAGAAGGAAAAAAGAGAAAACTCGGATAGAAAAGAAGGAGAAGGAAGGTAATAAATAAAGGAAGTAACCAAACGGAGCCAACTTCAAAGTGCAGCAAACCGCAAAAATGTAGGAACCACCCGAGAAGTAATTGCCTTTCAATGTAATTGGAGAAACGCTGCCTGAGAACATGACCAAAACAATCAATACAATTTACATCTACAACAAATAACACAGGGGAAATAAACTCGAAGCAACAGATTTACTAATTACAAAAGATACTTGTAGATTGTCCATGCAGGGAGGTAGCAAGCACAAAAAGTATGAGTTTTCTTTAAAAGGGAGAAAGCTGCATACCAAATCTGCAAGCCCAATCCCAGCCAATCAAAAGGGGATGGACTGCATAGAGAGAGAGAGAGAGAGAGAGAGAGAGAAAGAGAGAGAGAGATTGGGTCGTACCTTATTGATCGGCAAAAAAATAGAAGAAACAGAGAGCAGCGACTACAAGAAAAGGCACATGTAGAGGCGGTTGCGTAGAGGCGGTTGTTGCAACCGTCTCTATGTTCTACCATAGAGGCGTCTTAGAGGCGGTTTGGCGCAACCGCCTCTACATGTTAAATTTTTTTTTCCTGATATTTTTTTTTCTCCCTCTTTTCTTTTCTCCTAAAAAAAACCCTAACTTTTTCCCCCCCAAAACCATCTCCACCCACTCTCCCCTCTCCTCTTTCCCCTGTCAGCGGCATCACCGGCGTGGCATGGTCCCTCAAACCGGCCAAGATCTCACCGGCTAAGGTATGGTCCCTCCCCCCCTAACCTCGCCCCCCCGCCGGCAGCCCACCCCGCTGCAGCCGCCCGACCCGCCGCGCGCAGCCAACTCCACCCCACCCCCTCCCCCCCCCCCCCCCCCCCCCCCCCCCCCCCCCGCGCGACCCAGCTGCATCCAGCACCCCCTCCGCCCCGCGCGGCGGCCCGATCTCCTCCCCAAGAAACCCCCCCCCCCCGTGGCGTGCCCCTGCTGCAACCGCCCGCCCCGCCCCCTCCGCCGCCGCAGCTAGCTTCCCCCCGCGGCGCGCCCCTGCTGCAGCCAGCGCCCACCCCCATCCACCTCAAGTTTTCACCGCAGCTAGCTTCCCCCCGCGGCGCGCCCTTGCTGCAGCCAGCGCCCACCCCCATCCATCCCAAGTTTTCAATACTGAAGTCCACGTTAACAAATTCTATATGGATTATTATGATAGTAGAGAGGTACTCGCTTATAAACTTAATGCTCCTGCTAGAAAATTGAGGTGGTGTCTCAACAATTTAATTAGATTTCTATGATTCATGATCAGGTTTCACAATTCTATACCGATATTTCGCTATTCGACCTCGATGGGAAGGAAGTGATGAGGAAGACCATCAGGGCGAACGATCCTTTAAGATGGAGGGATTACGATTTACCAAACAGATTGGGGTTTCTCAGCACTTCAAATATCAAAAAATGGTGAAGGGCCTTTCAACTTGGCCGTGGCTCCCTTAAAGTTGAATGGTGACAAAAAGCTTTTCGGAACATTCCTACCAACTGGAGATACTGATTCTCCTAATGTGAAGGGAATGTGAGTTAGCTGTTTTGCGTTACACTTGTGCCTAGTTGATGAATTTGCTGGTTTAAGATTTATTATTTTTTCATTAACTTTTAGATCGATGCTGGCTCGTGATCTACAATCCATTGTGTTATATGATCAAGAAGGCAAATTTGCGGGAGTACGCAGACCTAACTCCAAACTTCCTATTGAGATTGATGGTATGAAAATTGTTATTGAAGATGCTATTGGCAGCAGCGGCCTCGATTTGAAGGTATTTTATTGCTACTCTAGTGTGTCTAAGTTACTCTTTAAGTTTCTCTCTACTTAACAAGCACACACCTCTTCTAAATGTGTCTTTGTTTATTTAATTAGACGGATCCAGGGGTGCCGATTGTATATGCTGGATTTGGTGCTCTAATGCTCACAACTTGCGTTAGCTATCTATCACACTCGTAGGTACTGCATATACTTCTTTTTTTCTCCATCTTTTTGAAAGCTAAATTCATATGTAATATATAAAATCTTTGCTTACCTTAGATATGGGCCCTCCAAGATGGGACTACAGTTGTTGTGGGGGCAAAGACGAATCGAGCAAAGCTTGAATTTAACCAGGAGATGAACCGCTTACTGGATAAAGTACCTGAGCTTATTAGCAGTGATGATACCTCTAATAGCTGATTGGTTGGCTCTTATATTCTCATTTCTGATGCATACTAAGTGGTCCTATCCTCGACCTTTTGAAGCAGCTAATTACACCGATTATATTCGAGATTGTGTTGCTTTGTTGGAAAAGGTTCCAGCTTTAGTCGTTGAGCCATGCAATCTGATACCAAAGCTAAATGTTATCAGAAGATATTCAACTTAAATCCTGCTCCTGCAAACAAATTTATCTCTACAGAAAGAATACACGAGATGGTACAACTAATACTTCAATTTTTTGAAAACATTAAGAGGATCGTTTGCTGTGAATTCAACGGCTCGCTGAATTCGAATGTGTATTGTAATTCCACTGTATTAGGTTGGGAACGGGATTTTCAACAACATTTTCTTGATTTCATTTGGCAACCACCGAGTTCCAAGTATGGTCTCAATCTTCTAATGCCTTACTTTTCAACGAATTTCTCAACTATCAAGTATACTAATTTAGTAGCAGGTTATTACTAATATATTTGAAAACATTTAAATTTTAGTGTAATTAATAATCTTTTTATTGTTTGGTATGTTTGTAGGTTGTTCGAATAATGCATTCTCTCCAAGTCGTTCTACTCCAATGCAAGGCACGAGCTGACAATTAAAGGATATCACAGAATTGCTTTATTTTTTACAATGTATTGAAAACTCGAATGTCGATTATATTTGAAACTATTTAAATTTTATTTTATTTAGTGCGTTGCTACAATAAATGTTAGTTATTGAATGAGATTATGTGTTTCGAATGATCTGTTATGTTTAATTATAAATTTTTTTATGATGTCAAAAAATTGTTAAGTCATTACTATAGATTTGTAATTTTTTGCATATAAATACAGATTAAAATAATTATTTTAATAAAATTTTTATATTAATTTTAACATGCAGATTGTCGTAGAGGCGATTTAAACCGCCTCTATAAATTTAATATTATGCAGAGGCGGTTTAAACCGTCTCTACACTACTATCATATGAATAAAAAATTATAAAAAAAAAATATTAAAAATAAATTAGTTGAGACGGTTTAAGCCGCCTCTATAAGACCGCCTCTAAGCATCCCCGGCGGTCGATTAAACCGCCTCTATGTTATAGAGGCGGCGTCTACGCCGGCGGTCCAGAGGCGGTCGCTAAAACCGCCTCTATGATTTATAGAGGCGGTTTAAACCGCTTCTACGATAATGAAAAACCGCCTCTACATACATCTTTTCTTGTAGCGTCACCTCGTGAGTAGATAACTCACCAGACGGCGCTGGAGAGAGAGAGAGAGAGAGAGAGAGAGAGAGAGATTGGGTTGTACCTAGTGAGAAAGAGCGAGGGCACCAACTCCAGCGATGGGGAGCACGTCCGTGGCGGCAATAAATGCGCCGATGGGAAGCACGTCCGCAACAGGCCAGAGCCATATAGCAACGCGTCACCATTAGGTCAGACCACGTCGCCATTAGGTCAGAGAGAGATGAGAGAGTAGAGAAAGAAATGAGAAATGCCGTAGGAAATCGCCATGAGGTAATGCGCCGATGAGGAGCATCCGCAGGAAATCGCCATGCCGCATCGGCAATAAATGCGCATCCGCAGGAAATCGCTGAGATCTGAGAGAGGGACCCGCGCCGATTAGGTCAGAGAGATGGGAGTCTGAGTGAGGGACCCGCGTAGCCGAAAACGCGGAAAAGAAGTCTGAGATCTGAGAGAGGGACCCGCGTAGCCGAAAACGCGGAGAAGGCGAGAATCCATTGAAGGTTCGCCCTTTAATGTAATAGTATTGATAACTCATAAATGGATAACACTGTTTGATAGATTGTAGACGGATTTTACCAAAATTTGGCGTGGAGGAAATTCTAAGCTAAATACATATACCGTGATGGTCTTAAGTTGAAATAAGATGGATTAGCGGACCTTTTTTTTGCAAAAGTTCTAGAACCTTTATATTGGGTGCATTAGGGTTTTCATCAAAACCTAACCCTAATCGTCCTTTCAGTCCCTAGCTGCAGCCCTCTCATCTCTCCAGGATCCCCGCCATCACCCCATGCCTCCAACCACCTTTTCCCTTGCCGCTAGAGCCCCGACAAGGCTGCTCCGCCATTACTCTCTTTTTCTTTCTTTTTTTTCTCTCTTTCATGGGTTCTTGAACCCGAGGACTGGGCTTACCTCAGTGCCACCAGCAGTCGACACCACCTGTCACGCTCCATCTCAAGAATTCGACACTGAGTCTGAAACCAAGCCAACCGACCCTCTACCAAACTTCTCTACTGTGCACCTCGGTTAATCCCTCTCGGATGATTACCTGAGTTCCAGAACGCTACACTGCCGGCCTTCAGCAAGCCTTGGCGACCTTGCTAGCAAGCCCCTGGCGTCATCGTGCCTCTCCATCTTCACCCCAGCCAGGACTGCATTAGGAATCCAAAAACTTGGTCGTGGGTTCCTAGTCGGCCACTCCAAGGCATCTCGTCATGGCAGCTCATCTCCAGCGACCTCTAGGCACCTCGTTAGCCCCATCCCGAAGCCCCCGGCCGCTGGCGTTGCGAGAACCAGAGTTGCACCCAAGCTAAGCCCTAGTGTCACACCCCAGAACTGCTGATTAGGTCGGCTCAGGTGCATGCTCAGACCCCCGCCGAACGGGCAAGTCGCACTCACTCGAACGGAACGATCAGCCACTTTCGCATACTCTAATTAGAAGCGAAGGAATGTACAATATCATAGTACACAAGGGATAAAACATAAAGAAAACTCTTATTCATTACGTTTGGTTCGGTTACAACAAAATTACAACAGAGCCCTCGGCTCGCCAAAACGATCAACCGACCCCAATACTACAAGGCTACGGACGGCACGCTAAACCACTAGCACAACTATTCAACCACGTTCTTACCGCAGTCACGTGCCTGACCAACCGAACCGACACCTGAAAATGACTAAACCATAGAGAGTGATAACTACTGAAAGTTTCCAGTGGATTCAATCACCGAGGAAGAATGTTCTACACTTTTTTGATCTACTGGAGGCATCAACAAGAGAAAGTCAGAAAGCAAACACATAACACATAAAAACAGTAAAAAGATCAAGAATACCCCTGATGCCTCAGCACACTCTACCAAACCCATCTCACCTATCAGCAATCTCGACTTATATCCGCCGAGCACAACTCACCAACGTAAGAGCTGAAAAGAATCTCACCTCTCCTAATCGGTTGACCTGTACGAACCCCAAGTGGAGGTCAACACATCGAACTGCACTCCCATCGACAACCCATAAATTCATCTGGGTAAAGTCGGTTGTCCGTACGCTCCCCAGACTGGTCCTTGGGTGCCAAGTGGGGGGCCGAAAAAGCTCGCACTCACCACCACCTGGTTAAATAATCCTGCTGCCAAGAGAGCCGGGTTCCAATCCACGTCGCTCTCAGTGGGTTATTCTCACAAACTACGTGGTGCCTGGAGAACTGGGACCTGCCCACGTCGCTCTCCGGTAAGCTGCACCCACAACACGGCATGGGGGACCAAGTCATGCTCACATCACCGCACCCATCGTTAGCTTTATACAACCCATTTCCAGATGAATTGAAAGTATCGACCTTCTCCTCAGTCAAAAGTGCTCACTCGCCTCAATCAACCCAAAGGCTAGTTATCCATCTCATACATACGCCGCCGCCATGAACCCCGTTTGAGTGCCATCCCTTGAAGCCGCACTTGCTCCCACCGTGCCTGCGCCCGTACTCGCGATGTTGTGCCAATAAGATGTGTGTGGGCGTGGGCGCCTGCAAGGCGGGAGCAAGCGTGATGTTAAAGGGTGGCGCTTCGATGAGGTCCGTGGCGGCGGTGACTTGGCCGTTGGGTAAGGCATGGGAGCGAGGCGGCAAGATTGGGAAGGAGAAGAAGAGGAAGACAAACCTCAAGTGGAAATAAAAAAAATATGAGAAAAAAAAAGGAGAGAAAAAAGAATAAGAATGTTTTGGTCAGTTTTTTAAAAATCCGGACCGAATATGCAAAAACGAAAAAAATGATCCACTTTTACCAATACGTAAAACCAATGAATTTTTTATGCAAATTGGTCTAAAGAAAAATACGTTAACATGGTGTAAGATGAAATGATGCATTAGGTCTAAGCAACAATTTCTCTCATCTCCACCCCCTCTTATTCCACGACTGTTGTAATTATTACCTGAACTTAGTCCACCATGTCGTTTGTGGACAATCCAAATAATTTGCTTACAATAGAGAAAATATATTATGATCAATAATTTAAAATAAAACATAATATATATATATATATATATATATATATATATATATATATATATATATATATATATATATATATATATATATATATATATAGAGAGAGAGAGAGAGAGAGAGAGAGAGAGAGAGAGAGAGAGTTCGGCTATTATAGTACTATTAATAGTACTAAGTTGGTGCTATCAAGTTTTCTACCCTTAGATCAACCCCTTTGATCATTTTCACCCGTTAGATTTTACTATTTTTCCAACCACCTATTAAACCCAAGGGGCCCACTATCATCTCAACCACATATCTTTTAATTCAAGGGTTAAAAACTTAATAGCACCAATGACTTGGTACTATTATATATATATATATATATATATATATATATAATCAGACTCGAATAATATCGATAGCACCAAGTCATTGGTGCTACCAAATTTTTAGCCCTTTGATTAAAAGATGTGCGATTAGGACGATAGTGGTACCCTAGGGTTTAGTGGGTGGTTGGTTGAATAGTAAAAATTTTAGGGGACAACTATAATCCCAACCGCACATAATTTCATCTAAGGGCTAAAAATTTGATAGTACTAATTATTTGGTGCTATCGATAGTATTCCAGCCGGACTATATATATATATATATATATATATATATATATATAATATTTAAATATTTTATTATACTATAATTTTTTTTTTTATTGTATTGTCGATCTATTGTGCACCAGGTGCATCCAAAATTTTTCTTGCACATAGTAAGGTCTTATTTATTCTTGCTTTACGCTGAGGGGAGGAAAGAAATAGGGAATGCTAGAATTAATTTAATTTATGTGATTTAAAATTTTACTTAGCCGATAAGGCTCTTAGATGATCCAATATCAAATGGATTCTATCTGGGAGGTCATGCTTTGCTTATTACACGTGAAGTTTTATCTCATATGAAAAATTCATCACATCTAGTAATATCTTATTTACTCTCTCATCCTCAATTTTTTTTTCTTAGGTGACAGTGATAGTGGTGTCATCTACAAAACACACATACGCGCGCACGAGTCGGGTCCGGTTCACATTTTTATTTTATTTTTATTTAAAGAGTCTCCTCGGTAAGGTTCAACGGCTAATCTGAGACAGATTGAGTCGTTAGACTTTGCCTGCATTTGGCTGCACGAGGAAGCAAGCATTTATCTTTCCTATCAATATATAGGAACTTTTTTATTTTATTTTTATTTCAATAGTCTCCTCGATGAAGTCTAACGGCTAATTCTAGACAGGGCCATTGGACCCTATATGCATTTGGCTGCACGAGGAAGCTTCTTTCCTATCTATATATAGCAAGGTTCGAAGTGCTGTGGCACGGGGGCGTGCCGCTCGCCGGATGGCACGGTACGGTACCAGCACGCTTGCATGCGTCGAACGTGACACGCTTGCGTGCCGATGGATACGCATGACCTCCCAGTGGCACGCTTTGGCACGTTTTTTTTTTTTTTTTTTGTTCTTTTTGTTCCCAATAAGCTCTTATAAAATTATTTTGAAATGTTTAGTCAAAAAATTATGAATATTGGCTATATATAGCTTACTATACTCACCAATTAACATATTGATATTTTTTTATATATATAAAGTACAATGGAGTTTTTTGTCAAAATAACTTTCTAAAATTTTATAATTTGCGAAATAATCTTATCAAAATTTTATTTGTAAAACTAATCCTATTTTTGCCATATCAGCTTGTCATATCAGCGCCACATACAGAAGGCTCACTTCTAAAGACGGTGGACCGTCTTTACCTATAATTTTTAAGAGATTTAGGTTGTTATTGTAGAAAGATAAGATAAAATGAGAATGTCGTTACCGATTAGATTTTTAAAATATTTAGATTGTTATTATTTATTAACTAATATAAGAAGGAAAATAGATAAAAAATATTTTTAATCATAAAATCTAAATCTTTAAAAGATTTAGATTGCTATTAGTTAGTAAATAATAACAACTTAAATCTTTTAAAAATCTGAATTATAACACATTCTCATTTTATCTTATATCTTTACTTTTTATATTAGTTAGTAAATAATAATAATTTAAATCTCTTAAAGATACTCATTTACTAACAACCTAAATTAGTTAGTGAACAAAATAATCTAAATCTCTTAAAGATTAAAATAAAAAAATAGAAAATATATACCGTACAATATGTGATTTTTTTAAAAAAAATAATAAAAAAAAATACTCTACGCAAAAAAAAAAAAAAAAAAAAAGAAAAAAAAAGGTCGTGTCGCTCGGCACGGCACGGCGATACCCCATGGGTATCGCCATATCGCTCGAGACGGGGGGTTACGATACCCCTGTAACGTGCCCCCATTTGAGGGGCACGGTACGTGCCGCCCGTGCCGCCGGGGCACGGGCGGCACTTTAAACCTTGATATATAAGAACTTTTTTATTTTATTGTTATTTCAATAATCTCCACGGTGAGATCCAACGGCTAACTTGAGATAGAGCCATTGGACCCTATGTGATGATCCGGACTTTTGTAGAAGCCTTTACAGCTTTAATAGTGATTACAGGAAGCTTACACAATGTATTGGAGCTCGTAGTGTCGAAAACGGATTTTTAAAATGGATCCGGCACGAAAAACGGAGCAAATTGGCTTTTCCGGGGGCTTACGGCAAAATTTCGGATGAGAATTTGGCGGAATGGACGGCGGATTTGGACTCAGCGCGCGAAAACGATCAAAATGGTATATTCACTTATTTTTCGGCGCCAAAGTTACTGTTCACCGGAACAGTAACTCCGGCCGGCCGGAATTACTGTTCCGGCGACCGGCGGCAGGCGGCAGGCGGCGGCGCACGGCGGAGCAGGGCGGCGCAGGGGCGGAGAAGGGCCGCGGGCAGGTGCAGGCGGGCGCGGGCAGGCGCGGGCAGGCGCAGGCGCGGGGTCCACAGGCAAGGCGTGCACCGGGAGCACCGAGAAGTTGGTTTGCCACGTGGCAGCGGCGTCAAAGAAGGCGGCGGCGGCTGTGACACGTGGCGGCTCCTGATTGGCTGACATATTCCGGAAGACCCGACACGTAGACCGGGGGCGTGGACCGCGTGAACCTCGTGGGGGACACGTGGCATCACGTGATTGGCGGGCTCACGCCGCCCACGTGCGCGCGGTGTGTCGGAACAGTGACGCCAGGGACAGGTGTCGCGCTCCCGTAATTCTGGGCGCGCACAGTAACGGGCCGGCCCGTTACTGTAGCCGCCCGAAATGTACGGGCGCTCGGATTTGAGCCCAATTGACCATTTTGACTTCTTTTCCTTTGTGGGCCTATAAATAGGCCCTCTTGCTTGGGCTTTTTCACCCTTTTCCCGAACCCTCTTACCCTTGGACCCTTTAGCAAAGTTGGAGATCCTCGTGTTGGGCATCTTCTGGCAGAGGCTCGGAATTTTTGGAGGCCGCAGCGTCGACGATTTCGACATCGTAGCGCAGAGCGACGTTTTTTCATCGGAGGCCTGTTATCGTCGGAGTTCAGTCGGAAAATTCCTGTGCTCTAACCAGGAGGAATTTTTGAGCGATTTCTATGGCAGCGCGATCCTAAGAGGTAAGGCTTCATTTTCCGTGTTGATCGCTTCACCTCGTTTCGCACTTTTGGCACGGTTTACGAGGCATCTCTAAGCCCCTGTTTTGCTGGTAGTTTTTCTGGACAGCAGAGCCTTCTCGGATTTTTATCTCTGCACTCGGGTATCGGAATTCAACTTTTGAGGACTCGATTGACATCTACGCTTCGCGAGGATCGCCGTCGTATTTTTATTGGAATTTTTGGAATTTACCTCAAAGGTGATAATAATGCTTCTTTTGGACAGAAATTTCAGCAAAACTGTACACATGGAATTTTGTATTGTTTGTGATGTTTGGGCTATATCTCTGTACCCAGGAGGAGTTTTTGGGTGTTTTTAGGCCCGTTGGAATCGTGGGAATCTGAGGATTTATCCCCGTGCAGTTTCAGCTTATTTGGATCTTGGTTTAACGCGCATTACAGGTGGGTGACCTTTTCTTCAAAATCGATGGACTGGACATTAATTCTATTTTAGTAGGATTATGCATGATTGTGAGTTTATTGGATTTTCCTCCAAGTCTGCGGACTTTCCCCCTAATTCTAGTAGTGTAGCTTTGATCATACTAGAATAGATGTTATCTTTGATATGAGTCATGTGATTTGACTAGCACCCCGACATATGATTGCATTTATTTAGCCAGACTGTCGGAATATGTTCACATGGGCAATGCTCTTGTATGTTCTAGTCCCCATCCCTTTGGATTCCTTTCCTTGGATATAGAGCTTTTCTCGCCTTGATAGTGGGCTGAGTAGTTGGGTTAGTGTGGGATGCATGTTACACTCGTGCCGGGGGCCGAGTGGAGTCTGGTAGTTGTACTTGGGCGTTTATCTGTGGTGGGAGCCGTTTGGGTAAACGGCAGTCCCGAGATGTCTTGTTCCCTTGTTTTATTTGTCTCCACTGTGTTCATGGCAGTTGCATATCGGTGTTAGTACGACCTAGGACCCAGACTGATTTCAGGCACACATGATTTCTGTAAACTAATGTTTTCTTCCAAAATTTCGAGGGGTCGCCGGAGCCTGTTCTTGTTTGATTTGGGTGAAGGCAATAGACCTTCGGAGTTTGGAAAATAAGACTTATTTAAACGGATTTTCTTAAAAGAACTAAAATATATTAATTTGGGTTTCTCAGATTAAAATAGTTTTCAGTAACAACTGTCATCTTTTTATTACAACTTCCTCACCCGAGAGAGTTTGGGTGATCTGGGTTCTAGGGGCCGTTCCTCTTCGGGACGAAAGCTACGGGGGCCGTGCCTGGAACCTGTTCTTGTTTGATAGGGTTGTAGGTGTTGGTCTCCCGGAACTTTCGGACCCTGGTTGGTGTCTTCCGCATGTTGTACCAAGGTTTTGCATTCCCGAACTGTAAGGAGGTCGGGAACCTTGATAGGCGGGGCCTGGAGTCTGTTCTTGTTTGATTGGGGTTCTAGGCGCCGACTTATCGGGGTTTTCGAACCCTTATGGTGTCGGTCCTTTCTGTGAGTATGGGTTCTATGTGGGAGCCGTTGGGTTGACGGTGATCCCGGCTGTGAGTATTCAGTTACTGTGGTTCTTGTTGATCATGGATTTGGACTATAGCCTGCATGAGCCATTTGAGCTCGACAGAGATGCGCGGATACTTTGCTCAGTGGGGTCGCGCCCCTCGAGTGCCACTCCGGAGTTGGGCCTGTTACTTGCTATCGCGACTTGTCGACGCAGTCCCTCTGGTTGGGCCAGCTTTGGCAGTCACGGACACCCTACGGTAGACCCGTCCTGTTGAGGATGTGCGGCAGTAGGTGGGCGCAGGTTTGACTGGACCCTTTGTGGCAGTCAGGTTGGTTGGGCGACTATACTTCAGTGTTAGTAGATGCATCATGTTTCCATCTGTTCCACTTTTTGAGCATCTAGATAGAGGCATAGTAGCTGTAGAGTTTATTTTTCCAGCTCTTTCCTTTCAGTACTGCATTTGTTACTTTATGCCTCTAGTAGACTTAGTGGGCAGACCGTCGGGCTTGTTGGCGGCACCCACTGAGAACTACTGTGGGACGTAGTTCTCACACCCGTCGTGGTGTATATTTCCCCAGGGCCTTCTACTCTTGTTCCTGTTACTCCTGTTGCTGATCCGGCTGATCGAGGTAAGGGAGTCGCGAGATAGATCCCTACCAGTTGTCGTCCAGAGAGTAGATGTACCCCCTTACTATTTTGAGAGTTACATTTTGAGAGACCTTTGTAGTGAGGTTCACTTGTACGTTTTCTTTTATAGTTGAGAGACTTTGTACGTTTGTGAGGGCTTGGGTTGTATTATTTTTATTTCAGTAGTGTACTTTTCAGCTCTGATATCAGTATAGCTATAGTATCATTCTTTTTGCAGGTTAGACGCTTCGTCTAAACGGGGTTTTCCGTATGGGCGGCGGATCTGTTGGCGGGCCCGGGTCGCAGATTCGACCCCGGGGCGTGACACCCTATTTGCATTTGGCTGCACGGCGAAGCAAGCATGCTTCTTTCCAATCTATATATAGGAATGGTTGAGCATTGAGTTAAGTAGATAACTTCATATTTCTACTCTTTTTTTTTTTTTACTTTGAGATTTCAACTTAAGCTTTTAGTATTTTTGCTGCATTTATGAAAGTATACGTAATTCGTATTGTGCTCCTCTAATATTGCGTCGACGGGATGGACGATGATCATTGTATTATTAGGAATGATTGTCGGAACCTCACACATGGAGGGACAATTTTATTTTTAGAAACGTACTTCGCACGCCTCAACCTGCTGGCCACATTTAATCTCTGTTGTTTTTAAAGTATTTATGATATGAATTATTTAATACACTATAATAAAATTATGACATAGCGACACAATTAAGTATTTCTAAAATTTGAAAAAAAGTATCACTGGTAAAAATACCGACACTTATTATTAGTATCACCATATGTGCAGTCGCTAGGGTGTATAGCGACAAATTATTATAATGTGTCCCAAAAATGTGTCCTTATAACCTAATTTTGAGTATAGATGGAATATAGATAGAACACTTGCACAAAAATATTATAAAAATATGTTTCTATAATTTAATTTTGTTGCAGTGATAGCAACATAGATTTTCCAACCGGAAGAGCAGAAGGGTTGTCAACACATGGCTTCACAGATTTCACAGGATTGAGGATTATTGTTATGTTATGTTATGTTATAGAAAATTATAGATAGATTGTAATGGGTTAGTAGAAATGAAACAAAGGGGAATTAATAGAGCAACCAGGAGAAAGTTCTCTCTCTCTCTCTCTCTCTCTCTCTCTCTCTCTCTCTCTCTCTCTCTCTTATGATGAGAATTAATGGTAGAGTTCAATAATAATATTTTTATATGGGCCAAAATCTTGTTCATAATAATATTGGCCCCCATATTCAGGGCTTAAAGATTCATTTTTATTTTTATATATGTGTGGATCTAGAGTTTAGCCCAATAAATGACTCCCAATAAACTAATGGATCAAAAAAAAAAAAAAAAAATTAAGCTGAAGTATAAACTTTCAAGCAGTAGATAGAATTACTTGTAAAAGTAGTTGTCACAACAATATTAAACAGTCATCAGTACCATTAGTACTTAAAATATAAATATTAATTTTGAATATAGATGGAATACAGATAGAACATTTGCATAAAAATGTTACAAAAATATATTTCTACAATCTAATTTTGTTATAGTGATGAGTTAAAGATTAAGTTTGATCTGAATTTTAAGATATATGTCACAAGATATTTATATCTAAGATTTAATTAGCAATCTAAGAGGATGAGTGAGTTAGATTCCAAGAGTGGTGAATGGAGGCCAGCTTCATCTGTATAATCCTGCAACCAAACTTCCTTTCAAATTCATTGCCAACTCAGTCATTCTTCACCTCTAATAAGAACTTTCCTTTATTACATGTTTGGGCATGTTTCAGGGCAAATATTTATGCTTACCCTGCATCCTGACAGCATTTGAACTGAGAGTCCAGATGTCTGAATATGGTTGAAAAAAACTAAAAATATGAACTTTAACATTCAATTTCATAGCAGTTCTCAGAAGGAGGGTTCGGACCAGCAATATTCTTCTAAAAAGAAATTAGAATGGACCCAGCTGTTGTGTCTACTGCTCAAATTCTGAAGAAACCGCAGACCACCTCTTTGTATCATGTACCTCCGCAAAATCGCTGCTGGAAGCCTTGCTGCCTAACAACCTGGAGGTCCGTAACGGTTGTACCGTAGACAGGCTATGGGCTAAGACCGGTCTCCAGAAATGTGCATTGGGAAAAAAGGCGCTAATCACCATTGCGGCCACCTGGTGGAATATCTAGTTGGAAAGAAACAGAAGATCCTTCGACAACAAGAACCGTTGCCTCGGGGCTCTCCTTGCGGAAATTAGGATTTGCCGATCAAACTGGTTCAAATTCTGTGCTTAGACATTTCCTTTTTTTTTTTTTTTTTTTTTTTTTTTTTTTAGGGCCCGGCTGCTCCACTGCAGGAACCAGCTGCCCATTTGCTAAGTTCACCTCCGTCATGAATGAAGCGGCAGCATACTGCCTTTCTCTCAAAAAAAAAAAAAAAAAAAAAAACATTCAATTTCATAGCAGTGATTAAAACATAGTAACATTGCTATTCTAAAGTAGGAGCTGAAACTTCTCTAAACAGGTTGTTTCAAAATACTCCGTTTTAAGCAAAAACATGTTCATGTTCCTACTTTTTTCCATTTGTATTTGGGTGCAAGTTAAGGGACATCCACTTAAACCTGGGTCACCTTGGGTGCAAAGTAGCATATTTTTAAGAATTTGAAAAGGTTTGTTAAATTGGTTTTCAAAAGCGTCGGCGATTAAAACCAATGTTGATCATGATCAACAAATCCCAAGATTGCTAGTCATCGTCAATCCAAGCACTCAAAATTTCGATAATTAAGTAGGATGAATTGAAATTATAGTAATTCATTGAATCATGAAAAAGAAATACCAATGTTAACTATGCACCAAATCTAGATGCTTCTATTACAGGGCTTCTAGTGTATAGTTTGATGAAAGATTACAACCAAATCAGAGAACAACAACATGCATGGTAGAAAATTGAGTGATAACTAGAAAGAAAAAGTAGAGATGCTAGACAGTCATTTGGTTAGAGTACATTGTGGAAGTCCCAAATAAATCATAGATAAAATTCACCAAACAAATCATATCATAATTCCTTAATCATACACATTAATTGATTGGATGGTTGACTATATGAACACTGGAACATAAATGTCATTGCCAACTCATGCACTTTGTATCACTGAATGTAATTCAAAAATAACCTCAAATATGTACCTGAAAAAGCGAAGGCAACGTACCAAGGGAAACACAATTACAATCAGTGAAAATAACTAGACATGCACAAATGATGTTGTTCAGAAAAACCCATATTTCAAGCTTCAGCAACTGCTTTAGTTGCATGTGTTCCATGTGCAGATTTTGACTTTAGATTTGTAACATTCTGTACTTTTAAATATTTTGTCTTTTTCCTTAAATTTGAATTTTTTCGTAAATATCAAAAGTTAGAGGACCTGACAGCATATTAACCTAATTAAAATCTTTAATTAACTCTTTATGCAGCAGCCCTATCTCTCTCTCTCTTGTCCTCCGTCGTACGTCACCATCATTGCCGGCGTCGTTGTCATCTGTGGTGGTCGCCGCTGCCACAGCCACCTTCCTCGCGCTTGGTTGACATCCTTGGTTCACCGTCGACGTCGTTATTTTTCGCACTTGAAGAGGTCCATTTTACGTTCTTTATTCATTTTTTTAATCTCGTTATTTTTCGTTCTTGAAAAGCTCCATTTTACATTCTTTATTCGTTTTTTTAATCTCTTTTATCAAATCTTGAGATTATTCTTAGTTATGTGATTAGATATTTAATATTTATTTTTTATTAATTTAAATCAAAATCTTTAAAATTTGATTCGTTCCAATCTAAGGTTACTATTGATTGTGCTATTATTGTACTCTAAAATTTTTCTATGAGATTAAGTTGTGCAAATTTTCTGAATTCTTCATGCCTTTCAAATTACACACCAACTGTTCGACAAAATGTCTAAGAGAACCCATATATCGTTTTTTGCTCCTAATTTCGATCCCATGTAATTTCTGATTATGAGCTTATGATTCAACATTTGAAAATCACTTTTTTTTCGAAATTAGAAATCTTTGTTTAATAATTAATTTTTATTCTAGTTATCTTGCCCTTTTGATTACCTTAAACTTTTATCTTGCCCTTTTGATTATCTTAAACTTTAGACTTTCACATTTTTCTTGATTAATAATATAATTTTTATTTAGTTTTCATTCGAATCTTCTTCATGCTCAATCTCGACCTATTTGTTAGTATGTGTAATTTATATTGTTGATCTTTATGTGCTTATTCGATTTGATCGTTTATTATTTTAAGCTTCGTTCATCAGATCGTTAATTTATATTTTGTATTTATTTTCTTAGTAGCTCATAGAGAATCGTAAATTTTTATTTTAGGTTCCGGTGATTCACTCTCTGTGCATTTTCGACCGGATAGCTTCTTAGCTTAGAATCTACTTTTAAGGTAAGCGACCGGACACCCGTTAGTTCTTTTCTATATAGTATAGAAAAATATTTTGATTATAAGAGAATTTATATTTTATAGATTTTAAAACAAGGGTTAAACATATTATTACACATTCTGAAAATTAAGTTTTAAATTTCATTGACAATTTCTTTTAGTAAAATATTTCTAAAATTGATAATTTATTCTGTAAATTAGTGACTGGATAAGTATTTTAATTCAAAAAACCTATCTTCTTACAAGCTTACAATCAACGGATTTAAATAGAAGAAGAAAACTTAAAGTTTCAGAAAATCTAACTCAACACATGTTCTGCACTACACCCACTACACATGTGCTCCTAAAACTTAGTTAGCATGAACTCCACTACATAACCTACTAACACAAATTAATCAACCATTCCATGACTTAGTCAACTTCTAACTAAATTAGCCCACCACTAACACTACATTCATCCACTACTTGCATAATAATAGAGACCACTAACATCATGAACAATTTGTATCATTTTCCAACATTCATGCTTATGGAGGGTAAGAGCAAAGAAAAGATAAAACACACTATTTATGAGAGGATTTCATACATTTTACCCTGATACATTATAGGTCTAGTTGGTACCTAAAATTAGATTGAATCAGACAAGACGAGAGAGTAATTCTGGAGAAGGGCTTCGCAACTCGGTGGCTGGCATGGAGGGTCGCAAAAGATTTGATTATCGAATCCGATTGGATCAAATAATCTCAAAGCAGTGGGATTCTTGAATGGGTTTGAATTCAAAAAACCTGTTTTATCTCGCCGTGCCCAATCCCAACCTATGATGATCCTCAACACGTCTGAATCGCTAAACCATCCCTCTCCCCAACATCATCGATCATTGGTTACCAAATGATTCGGAATCCAAGCCAGTTCACTCTGAATGGGAATCAGTCAGTATTTCGTTCTTGTCACAAATATTTTCAAAATTGACACCATAAAAAAAAAATCACTGTTTATGTGACCATTCCCCACTCTTTCCCCCACTTTTCTGCTTGAGCCGGACCTCCGTAATGCAAATATCCTTTGAAGCAGCCTTGCACATGTCGTATATAGTGAGTCCTGCAACAGCCACAGCCGTCAGCGCTTCCATCTCCACACCTGTTTTACCGGTAGTCGTGGCCTCCCCTTCTATCTCCACACTAAAGTCGTCCTTATTAAGAGTAAGATCAACACGGATGTGCGCCAGCGAAATATTATGGCACAAAGGGATGAGACTGCTCGTCTGCTTAGCACCATTGATTCCGGCAATTTTGGCCACATTTAGAACGTCTCCTTTTGCTATCTGGTTGGAGGAAACCAGATTGAACACCTTTGGGCCGAGGAGCACTCTGCAATTAGCTATAGCGACTCTTTTTGTGTCTTCTTTTGAGGAGATATCTACCATTTTGGCCTGGCCACTACTATCAACATGGGTTAGTTTAGGTTGGCTTTTGACAGAAGGAGAACCTAGCTGCGGTTCCCTCGAAGCACTTGGGGTAAAAGCACTGCTTGAAGGGACTTCGCCGAATATCAACTCCATTTCCTGAGATTGTAGGTTACATGAAAATGATCTGGAGAGAAAATAGATCATTGTAATGATATAGAAATCATTTGTGAGCAGTGTATACAATTGCTATCCAATCATTAAGATTATTGAGATTAGTATATATGTTATACAACTCTACACGAAACAGAGTACCAATGAATAACATGATAATTGTTTTCAGCCTAAGAAAACTCAAACGGAGAAGATCATTTTTGCTAATAATTGTCAGTGATTTAAGCACAAATTTACTTATATAAATGTTCTATAAATACTTTAAATTACGTCATACACAGTATTAGCTATAAGCAATTCGATAAACAATAGTATCTCGTACTCACAGGCCAAATTGGACTGTGACAGATCATTTAGCATGCAACTATAAAGCAAGGTCATAGCAGCAGAGTTATAAGTTCACCTGTTCAGTTATCGAGCAAGGGAGTGATGAATCAGAACTCAGAAGATAGAGGGAAGAGCCGCGGAACTTTTCAAAAATATTATATAATGTATAATAATCAATGGAAATAACCAGTTACCATGAAGCGCAGTAATATATTTGTTTGGACAAATTGTAGAAGGGTTCACAAAAAACCTTTCTTCAATTCTTTTGTGTGCTATGGAAAAAGTATTTTGCAATGATAAAGCCACAACATTTCATTGATTATTGTTATGGGTAATCTATTTAGAAATCAGAGGCCATTTTGTGGGTCTTAGCCAATTGTCACCCTAATCTGGAAGTTCATGCCAGAGAAAGTTTCACCTATACTCTGTGGAACAAGATTTGCCACTAATTTAGGTCAGGATGGGCAGTATGTATTGAGTTGACAAGGTATAGATACGGAACACTCCCTGTCGACTGCATAACGCAAACAACCCTCTTTCTACCTTTTTTCCAATAAAAAACAGAGAAATTGGAATTTCTTTGTAATCGCTTCTTTTTTATCATTCATGCATTTAAAAGATTTGATTTGGTAAAATCAAGTGTTAATCCAGGACAGGATTAATTCCCCAACTTGCAACCATCAATTTCAGTGAAATCAAAGAAAATTTAATGAAATTAGTAAAAGAACAATGGGCATATATTGCGGATTGCAATTGTAAGAATTAATCACTTAGTTGCAATAAAGTTTCAATTAAATTGAAGATTAATTTTAGAAGATTATGTTTTTCAAAATTTTAATTCTTAATGGAAATCTAGCTTATTATTTTCAAGAAATTGTGTTGCCATTAGAGCAATTCCATCAATGAATTAAAGATACTGCGTGACAAGTGACAACTTAGTTAAGAACAATTAGGGTAGGATTAAAGAAACAAAACGGAGAAAAAAGAAAAATCTATGGCAAGAGTATAGGTATTTATTAAATTAAATAAAACAATCATTATTCTCCAAAAGCTTAAGCGGTTAAAGAACGATATTTATATATTTTATATTAATGTAACGACCCGGCCCACTAGCAATAATAACTCGTTGGGCTCAAACCACAACCCAAAATGCTTAAGCCCAGTTATTATTACTAGTATCCATGTCTCGTATAAATCCAATCACAATTCCATCCACATCCGATGTGGGACTATTGGGGGCGTCACAATTCAATACTCCCCATCACGTGTGGACACAAGACTTTTTAATAAACCAAAGACGTGGGCTTAAGTAAATGGGAGGAAATTAAATAACGCTACGAGCCTGGCAAGACTCGAACTCAAGACCTCTTGCTCTATTACCATATGAAATTATATGAAATAACCGTTACACTCTACAAGCTTAAGCCGTTAGAGAACGGTGAACTCAAGACCTCTTGCTCTATTACCATATGAAATTATATGAAATAACCATTACACTCTAAAAGCTTAAGCCGCTAGAGAACGGTGTTTATATATTTTATATTCAACATTCTCCCTCACGCCTGGGCTCGATACTTTTTGATAGGCCCAAGACGTGAACTTGAATTAAATGGGAGAAAATTAATTATGCTAGAAGCCTAGTGGGATTCGAATTCAGGACCTCCCGCTCTGATACCATTTGAAATTATATGAAACAACCGTTATTCTAAAAGTTTAAGCTGTTAAAGAATGGTGTTTATATATTTTATATTCAACAGTATTCAAGTAAAAGCATATTAGTGGCCCGGAGTACAATGTTCACCCTCTGCAAGATCGTCCTATGGCTAATAAAATGGCAAGCTCTGTGACATACCACGATACTTACTGCAGTGATTGTGTCTTTAAACAATTAATTACTTGTTGTTCTTGATCATTTTCCAGTGGAAAGCTCACTTTTTATTTGACTACCTAATTAGCAATGCTTGCAAGTTAATTATTGTCTTGAATAAATATTACTCTTCTATCATGAAATGATTTCATGTATCACTTTCTGAAGAATTGTAATACCAGTTTCTTTACTCATGACATCCTGTAAATGCTGCATAGTTTTTTCAAAACCCCAAAGCAGCAACTTCATGAAGAAATCAGGGTTACTTCAGTAAACAAAATATCACTAGCATTACAAATATGTAACCTTCTTATTCATATATTAGGTGTTTTTAGCTCCGAAATATGAGATGATATGGTACTTGTCACCTAAAGAGGAGAACTAAGTATTCGAAATAATAACTAGATAGGCTGCTTTTCCTTAAGTATAACAAGCTACTTAAATCTAATGATTCTAACTGGTCATATGCAGTGATGATTTCTTGAATGGCAAAAAGATTCATTGTAGGTCAATTCATCTTGGAAGAAAGATTGGCTAGATTGACAAGCGTAAAGAGATTACCTTATTAAGCTCCGTGATTGCATGATCATAGCCATTGTTACTGACGAAGCGTCTTCCTAGAGAATAGTGAGCTCTCATTGATCTTAGAAGCATGGCACGAACAATAGCCATCGTAACGCTGATAAGTTTATTCTAGATAACTGAATTAAGAAAGAAACATACCTAATCAGCAGATCCATAACAGTAAATACATTTCTCTACATAGCAATCAACAAAAATCTCCTAAGAATTAGGATGCTTCAATATCTCACAGCAATCCAAGGAAAGGATCTCTATGTCCATGCTGGAAGATTTTGTACAGTTACAGACTTGTATCAAGATCAACCAAATGAGAGAAACAGTAGAGACAAGCCGTTCCATACAATCGATTTCTCTTTCCGCATAATTATGCAAATTTTGAAATGCAAATGAACACGAATATAAGCTTCAGAAACCAACCTTATAATCGGAAGTTAAAATTATGGATGCCAGCACATTGATTTGGATAAGTGGAAGGTGAAAAGAGGGAAAATAAAAAGGTGGAGCAGTATGACAAGAATAGTCAACCCCTAAAGATGCGGCAGAGAGAGAGGAAAGGAGGTGACAGGGGAGAGAAAGGGAAGGGACAATGAAGGGTGGAGGAAGGAGACCACAGCTCGGATATCTGAAGTAAGAGTCAGAGCAGGGGTTGGATGCAGATTTGGGTGCATATTTTGGGTCTAGCTTGCACCTGGTGCATCCATACACATCATTCATCAAGGTTTTTGTGCGACTAATCCTACAAAATTTTTAATTATAAAAATAGACATTCAAAATTTTTATTTATAAAATTAGACTTACACGATGAATGATTTACTGTTTTAAGATTCACCGCTTTCAAAAAGCAATAAATCATTCGTCGCTTTTACCAAATTTATATATTTTCTACATCCGAACTCCAAAGGATGAATAACATTAAACAGTAAAAATAATTTAACGTTTTGAGAAAACAGCAAGCGATTTACCATATTTAAAAAGCGGTGCATCATTCACCACATAAAACTAGTTTTATAAAGATATTTTTTGAAAGACTATTTTCTCAACTATAATACTTTTTAAGCCTATTAATAAAAAAAATTTCTCATTCATCGCCCTCTAATATTTGATGGTAAATATCTTAAAATTAAAATCTAATTAAATAAATATAATTTACAATATGTAAGGAGCCTAAGGCACATATAATGAGTTAGATTATGATATTGAAGCCTCCATAATATGATTTTAGGGTCTAATAGTAAAAAAAATTACAAATGTATAGAAATCTTCTAAACTATATGCTTTTTTTGAAATAGACTCCTAGCTAATTTTCAGTTGAGCCCCCTCAACTCGAATACAAAATTTTTTTTCGTATTTGAGTTCTTATACTAAGTTAAAATTTTTATTAAAGTGAAATAATCAATTTATTTTTATTTGATGAAAAACTGTTAAAGTTATTAAATTTGATGAATTTGATAAAATCTCTAATTTAATCAACTAAAATCACTATTAAGTGGCTGTTTGGTTTCTTAAAAGAATTTTCTGAGAAAAAAAGTTTTCTATGGAAAAGTTTTTTTCAGGGTTCCTAAATTTTTTTTAAAGCTCTTTCAAAATTTTATGGAAAAATAGCATTTTTATTTTTCTAAAAAAAAAATAGAAAACAAAAATATTAATTTGTCATGAAATTTAAAAATTAAATTTTCAAAAAAAAAGTTATTTTTCTTGAAACCAAACGAATGAACCAACACCCCTAAATTCTAGAAAAACGGGTTGTCGCACTTGATATTTGGCAATTAATGTGTCAAAATCAAAACCTAATTAGATAAATAAGAACTACAATGTCAAAAGATGATTTTATGCACTAAAAATAAAAAAAATCATGCATTTTGAATACCTATTACCTGGTTCATTAAGTAATAGAGGATGAACCATTCAAAAGTGGCAAAGGGGGCGAAAGGTTACCGTGAGGGGAGGCGAAGGGCGTTGGAAAGCTGCCGTCGCCGTCGCCACCACTGGGATCTTCGATCGCCGACTGCAACACTCTCTCTCTCTCTCTCCCCCAACTCGTTGTGGTAGAGTCCTAACAAAATCAGTAAATTACGATAAAAACGTACTAATATATGCACGAATATGGAACTTAAAAAAGTATTGACCAATTTTAAGGCAAGAGGTTTTTTATTTATTCCTTACTACTATTAAAACTTTGTAAATTTGTAAGACTCGTGAAATTTAAATACAAAATATAACCTAAGTGGTTGTATATTGGTGTGCAAATTACATAATTTTCGGAGGAGTTATTTACAAAAGTAACCATCCTAACATTCTTAATTATAAAAATAGTCTCGTAAAAAAATTATTTGTAAAAATAGGCCTCCGAGTGTTAGGGAATTCAAATGCGGTGAACCATTTGCCGCTTTCTTGAAAAGCGGTAAATGGTTCACCGCATTCACAAAATTTATCGTAGTTCCGTAAAAGCGGTGGGTAAAAATATAAATTAAGAGTCGAAATTTTAAAAGAAATAAAAAAATATATCACTAATAATAATTACGCAGCGAAATTAATTTTTTTTTTTTTCTAACAGATAATTTTATCTTTTGCTTATTAAATATTAATATATTATTTCATAATTTTTTTTATATTTTCAGATTATCTCAAATTGAATCGAAATAAATCAAAATTTAAAAATAAATTAATGTAATTAATAACTATTTAAATTAAGAATCAAATTTGAATTAATAATAAATTGAAACAAATTAAATTTAGAAAATAAATTAAACAATCAAATTTGAATTTAATTTTAAAATATTTTTTTCTTTTAAATGAATATTTTCAGAATTTTATTTTGTTTACCCGAAAAACAAATCAAATTTTAAAAATAAATTAATTTAAAAATAAAATCATACCACTAATAATTATTTAAATCAAAAATAAAATTTTTATTAAGAATAAATTAAATTTAAAAAATAAATAAATTTTAAAAAAAATCATGCTGCTAATGAATAGTTTAACCCTAACTACGCCTACTTTTATAATTTTACTTATACAGTATTATTTTTAAAATTATAATATAAAATAAGATTATTTAAAAAAAAAAAAAAAAAATTCTTCTGAAAGCCTTAAACCCTAGGTAAATGCCCTTCCTAATTCTCTCTTATCCACGAACCAAACAAAGCCTAGGGTTTAAGGGTTTCAGGAGAATTTTTTTTTTTTTTTTTTTTTTAAATAATCTTATTTTATATTATAATTTAAAAAATAATACTATATAAGTAAAATTATAAAAGTAGGAGTAGTTAGGGTTAAACTATTCATTAGCAGCATGATTTTTTTTTAAATTTATTTATTTTTAAAATTTAATTTATTTTTAATAAAATTTTTATTTTTTGATTTAAATAATTATTAGTGGTATGATTTTATTTTTAAATTAATTTATTTTAAAATTTTGATTTGTTTTTTGGGTAAACAAAATAAAATTCTGAAAATATTCATTTAAAAGAAAAAAATATTTTAAAATTAAATTCAAATTTGATTGTTTAATTTATTTTCTAAATTTAATTTGTTTCAATTTATTATTAATTCAAATTTGATTCTTAATTTAAATAGTTATTAATTACATGAATTTATTTTTAAATTTTGATTTATTTCGATTCAATTTGAGATAATCTGAAAATATAAAAAATATTATGAAATAATATATTAATATTTAATAAACAAAAGATAAAATTATCTGTTAGAAAAAAAAAATTAATTAATTTCGCTGCGTAATTATTATTAGTGATATATTCTTTTATTTCTTTTAAAATTTCGACTCTTAATTTATATCTGATTTTAAAAGCGGTGAATGGTTCACCGCTTTTAAAAGCGGTAATTGGTTCACCGCTTTTAAAAGCGGTAAACCATTTGCCGCTTTTATAGGACTTCAAATTTTCTGGAAGCTTATGAATGCGGTGAATGGTTTACCGCATTTAAAAGCGGTAAACCATTCGCCGCTTAAGACTATTTTTGTAAAAAAAAAATTTCACGAGCCTATTTTTACAATTATAAAAAATTTTAAGATTATTTTTAAAAAAAATTCGTTTCCGGAGTACTATTTTTACCTTTTAGATCAGAGTTTGATCTCGAAGATATGAGATCACTAGTGCGACCGTCTCGTCGAATCGAGTAAAAATGGTATAAACGGATTTTCAATCCGACGGTTGGATCGTCCAGAAATCAGCGAAGAAGCTGGTGGGACCCGCGACTTAAGTGAATAGTACCAATGAATAGTAACCCCTGAGTTAATTCTCCCGTCGTCCAACGTCGGCCGATCGACCGTTTGGAGTCCGAACATATTGGTCCAGGTAGTCGATATTAACCGCTTCATCATTCTGAATGCAATGGCACTGACAAAATTTGTGTTTGACGGCTCTGGAGCATCGAGATGCGTGCCATATAGTAGAAAATACTGTATTAAATGGGCCAAATATTTTTAGGGGCACTAAACTGAGGAACCAAATACGTTACTTGATAGGTTTCGTCGAGCCGGACGTCGTGGTGGTGTCCATTTTTCTGTTTGACGACCCGGCTGTCTCGAAAAGTGTGAAATACTTAGAAAGTTACAGTATTTTGCGAAAAGTCCTTATATTTTATGTGTCAAATGGCGAGAGAATTGTTGGAGAGGGTCCTAATCGCGAAATTAAGCTACAGTGAAGGACCTAGGTCTAAATATCCAGAGTTGAGGGGGCAAAATGCATTTGTAGCAATATGCATATATACATGCATTAGGGTTCTCTTGCAACCCTAACCCGTAGCCCTAGCTCTCTAGCCGCCTCACCTAAACCCTTTGTGTCCCTCTGCCTCTTCCTCGTCGGTTACGCCGCCGGCCGCCGCCTTTCCTCGCCGGAAAAGAAGAAGAAGCAAAGAGAAGCTTCGTTCCCGGGTTAGGTTGGAGAAGAAAGAAACAAGGAGGTTTGGATCACTCCAGACCGTATCTGGAGTTACCTCTGTGCCTTAGAGACCCAACCCGAGGAGTCCCGGCACCTTGCTCCGCCGCGCGCCGCCGGAGAAGGATCTCTTCTTCTTTCTTTTTTTCGACGAGGTGAGTTCATGCCACTTCTCCATCTTTGTTGCTTCAAAAGCCCTGCAGTCTCCTTCTGACATCGAGAGCACTCTCTCTGTGAAGTGGTAGGCGCTGCCGTGCTCCGGTTGCCGGCGGGTGAGAGAAGATCGCCGGAAACCTAATATTGGGCCAGATCTGTTCCCGAGCTTTATCCAGCCGTTGAAGACCCGATCAGGCACGTTGGAAACTTTAGTTTGATCGACTGCAAGATCCTCTCCAAGTTTGAGGACCATCGGTTGAGGATCAAGGGCGTGCGGGCGTGCCCTAGCTTTGGGTTGTCTTCCTTACGGCCGAGCTCCACCGCCCGGTGCCGCCGCTACCCCACACCGCCGGCTACCCCCTTGGCAAGCTCCACAACACTGAGAGGAGTGATCTTGTGCAAGTTGCTGGACCTCTCGAGCCGCGGTTGTAGACTTGCCATTAGAGCACCCCGAGCTTGCCGAGCTTGGTCTCCGGCCGCCGCCGCCGCTTCCAGTCGCCGGACGACCACCCAGGTAGGCTCTAACAGACCTTGGTAACCTTCCCATGTACTTGCATGTAGCATAGGAGCCCGCTTAACCGTGTCTGCCATGTTGCACCCAAGGTGGCCGCAAAAGCCTTGTTCCGGCCAACCACCGCCCGGAGTCGCCGGCGTTGGGTCTGGAGGTGACCGAGCCACCTCTTTGAGCATCCTCCTGCTACTGCTTGCCTCAGTGTGCATCTTGAACCCGAGCTAACCTAGCCTCGGCCAAACCGAGCTCTAGCTTTGTTGGAGGTTGAACCATCTTGCTCCGGCGACCTTTCTGGCTGGTCTGCATCATACCTGAGGTGAGCCCTCGACTCTGTAGATCCTAATAAACATGGTGCTCATGCTTTATGATGAGTTGATCAAGTAGTTAGGTTAGTGTGGTAAACCAAGCTATTGTGAACTATGTAATCATGAACCCGATTGTGTTTTCGGGCTTCGTGTCCACTCAAACCAGTGAGCACGGGTTAGCTTGCGTCGAGATCTATCTACTGGAATTTACGGCGTAGGTTAAAACCTCCCGGATTGTGAGAACGAACCGAAACAGTGTTTAAATTAGTATATTTATGCAATTTTAAAGAACACTAAGGACCAAGTTGCAAATGTGACTTTGTGGACTGTCTTGGGTAGTGTGTACATGGCCTCTAAGCTTCTTGTTAGAGGTTTGTTGGTCTTCGTTAAGCGGGAATCGGTTAACGAACCGTAAATCAGCAAAATCGTCGGTTTAATGGCTTTCGGCGCGAGTTTCGCGTATTTCGAGATAATGAGTTAGTTAGTAGATGTGTTACCTGTCCCTGGTTATTCCCGACGCTGTCCTGGCTGGCCCAGTGGCTTTCGTTTCAAGTCGGTGGCTTCCGGTGCCAAATCGGCCTTTCCGGAAGTGTTGAAGTAATTATGGCTCCGATCGAGCATCGATTTTAGCAAAGTGGCTTAATTAGTGAGTTTTAATATATATATATATATATATCATGCAATTTTGAAAAGGTTAGGGGAGTTCCCTGTTTAAACTATCGGTATAGTGTGAGTCTGTGGTTTGGGGAATGTGTGAGTCCGTCCCTGATCAGTATTCATGATTCAGGTCCTTGCAGTCTGACTCCGACCCACGAGCCTTCTGTTGGAGTCGTTGGTCCGCCTACACACAGGTGGGTTTATCTTCGGTCCGAGTTTTATCTTTTCGGCCCTCTGGGTGCTTTAGTTAGTCGGACACCTATTTTTGATATTAACCCTGATCTTGCATTTATGTTATACCATCATAGACTGCTTATATCCTGCTTTATTTGGACATATCTTGTTTATTTGTCACCAGATTTATATATCTCCGTACAGTAGTCTTGTTTGGTCTTATCATGCCTGTTGATTGGTACACTACTTTTGTGTCGAGTTATTCTTGTACTTATATTTCAGATATGCATGATTGACCATGATTGATATACAGACATCTGCATCTCTGTGGGGATTTCCGGCATGTTGCCGATTACCCGGTCTGTGGACCGTGAGCTTGAGCATTTGCATTATGATGGTTGTGCACCTGCTGTTCACTCGCGTACGCTGTGGGATTGATCACCCACATTGCGTTCTTTACCGGTAAAGGGTCTGGTTGACCCGTGAGCAATCCCCTCTTGCTGTATCACTGGGTACGGGGAGCCCCTCGGCTGTACCGATATGAGGAAACTCTCGGCTGTACCTTTAGGTACGAGGATCCTCTCGGCTATATCAATGGTACGGGGTTGTTGTTCAGCTCGGCTAGGTGGAATCCAATATGGTTGTGGTTGGTTCTGCTTTGATATCTTCGCCTGAGGTCCCCGTGACCAATAGTGGCACCGATTGGGTACTTGCTTTTCATTATTGATGCATAGTTATATTTCCGTGTTCTAGCATGCTTTACTGATTCATTCTATACCCATATCTGCTCAGTTATATATTTGACTTATCTTTAGTCTTTGATTGATTATTCGGCTTTACCTATGGATCTATTTACTATCCGCATATTATTGTATCCAGTAGGTACGATTAGCTATTTCTCGGCTCGTCGTGCCCACTGGGATACACTGTCGATGTATCTCACACCCCCTGGGTGACTATTTTTCAGGTCGTTCGGGTGTTGGGATGTCGGGACACGTTGGCGAGGCTGTTGCGATAGTTCCGACCCTTATGTCACCAGTATACTCTATCTTCCGCATTATGTTTTAAAATATTGTAAAATGATTAATAATGTATGCGCAGTTTAGACTACTCTGGTATTAGCTGTAAGTGCTTAGCCGTGCATGTATAGGAAAGGCTCTGTCCAAATGGACAAGGAATTTACTATATATGTGGCGATCTGTTCACGCATGAAATGATTTAAACTCTGATTTTAAAAAAAAAAAAAAAAAAATTAGCCTGCTTTTCAGAACTTGGGGCGTGACAAAATTTATCTTAAAATTATCAAAATATTTTTCTAAAACCTAATCAATAAGTAAACCCTAGAAAAAAAAATAGAGATATTTGGAGAAATTTTTTAAAATCAATAAGAATATTTTGGTTATCTAGAAATAAATATTTTTGAAATTTTGAAGGGTGTATTAGATATTATTCTAATCTTTTTAGAAGAAAAATTCTATTTATTTTATGATTTTGCAAAAAAAAGAAAATTATTTTAGATTTTACAAAATTCAATCTTATATTTTTAAGAATCGACCAAAATACTCCTTTATCTCTCTCTCCTCCTTCTCACTCTTCCTCTTTATTGTTAAAAATGTCAGCATCACCGCCGCACTCCTCCTTGTCGTTGTTGACTGCCTCTGCAATTCCCCACAACAAATGGCAACCATTACTATTTCCGTTTTTTCTCAAAACCCTAATCCTAACTCTAATCCTCTTGTCTCCTCTCCTCCTCTTCCTCCGATGATGATGGCAGCCTGTAGGGCGAAGGAGAAGTTGGAATTGCAGGTGACACTGTGCTGAGCAGGTCGTTAGAGACACGGAGGTAGAGGGCGTCGTAGAGAGCGGCGACTGTGACAGCGCAAGGGATGGAGGTGAGGCAGAGAAGAAGGTGGGCACAGTAGAGGTCTAAAAGCTTAAGCTAGTAGAAGACGATATTTAAATAATATGAAATAATTATTATTCTCTAAAAGCTTAAGCTGTTAGAGAACGGTGTTTATATATTTTATATTCAACACTCCCCCCCCCCTCACGTCTAGATTCGAGATTTTTTAATAGGCCAAAGACATGGACTTAATTAAAATAGGAGAAAATTAAATAACATTAGTAACTTGGCAGGACTCGAACTCAGAAAATCCTGCTCCGATATCATGTTAAAATATATGAAACAATTGCTATACTCTAAAAGTTTAAGCTAGTAGAGAATAGTATTTTTATATTTTTATATTTAACAGAGAAGTGGGAGAAGGCCTGGTAGGGGAGCAAGGCGAGGAGGTGGAGGTGGCCGAGCCCGGGTAGGGCGAGGGGGTCGCGGAAGGGGTTACAAAGGTAGAAGAGGAGGAAGAAGAAGACGAAAGGAATGAGGATAAGAAAGATGAGGAAGACGTAGGTAAGATAGTCAGGGAGGTGCACGACAGCGACACAGGCGATGTTGGCTTTCGGACAATGGAGGAGGAGAAAGAGAACGGAGGAGAAAGAGGAAGAGAGAAAGAGAGACAAAAATATATTTTGGTCCATTCTTAAAAATATTGGACTGATTTTGCAAAATCTAAACTAATAGCATTTTCTTTGAAAAATCATAAAATTAGTGGATTTTTTTATGCAAAAAAGCCTTAAATCAATTATCCAATTTTTTATAATTTAAATTTTACTATTTAAATTTTAAATTTGATTGATTTAAATCGTTCAACAATATTATGATTTTAAAAATTTAGATTCGAAAGCCAGTGAAATGACACTCAAATTTGAAATTGACCATTTCTCGATTTGTGCATGTCATCCTTGCGCAGGGGCCATGCTAATCTTCATCTCAATTTGCACAACTTCTGCTCAGCTCAGCAAAAAGCTCATGGAAGTGCGCCCTGAAGGTCAAGGGGGTTCAATCTCAAAAATCTGAGGCTGTAATTATTTGGATTCTTTCTTGCTTTCTTTGGTGATGCACGATTCTATTTCTCTTTTGCTTGCTGAGAGGGGGTTTCAACTACGATGGGTTCATGTCTCTGGAGTCATTCGAAAGTATCTTGCATGGCTATACCTTCAACTTTATTTTAACACCAACTAGGGGACAATAAGACAAAGGGAATCCACTTTGATGTAGATCTTGATAAGATTTTGGATTGATTCTCACTTCAGCTTTGGCAGCTTGGGAGATAGTTCCTATTCCAAACTGGAGGAGGCCTTGTTATTGCGTCATCCGTTCTACTCTACTCGATTTTTTCACGTTTGTGTCCGAGTCTGGTGTAGTGTTGTTATTCGAAGCTAGCTCATTCTCGGTAATGACTGTAGGTGTCGAGATGTTTGTGGTGTTCTCTTTACCGTCTAGCTTTCGTTTTGCTGTTTTGTTGTCGCCATCTTACTGGTGGCGTCTTTTTGTTGCGTTTGCTTCAGCATTTTGGGTTGTTCCGTTGACTACTTTTGTACTCAAATAGGGTTTCACCCTGTTTAATCAAAAAAAAAAAATTTGAAATTGAGATTTAGATTCGATGGCAAAATTTAAATCCGTATTCAAATGAAAATTTTAAATTTTAAATTCAAACTTAAGTATTTTATTAAAAGAGAAATTAAATTTGAATTATTTGAAATTTAAATTTGAGGTAATTATTTGAAATTTAAATTTGAGGTAAATAGCGGGTGGGGAGGGGTAATTTTACAAATTTCTAAAGTTATAAAATTATTCGCAATTAGTAATGTAAGATGCCTACCCCTCTCCTGATTAATAGTAATGTTGCATTACCAACCAGATTACATATGGAATGAACCAAATATAATACTCTGAAAAGATTTCTATATTGTAATCCTGGCAAAATAGAGCGAACCAAAAGGTCCTAGAGTAATCTTGCGCTATTACTAATCATGCATTACTGAAATGATTACATGCGATCGAGATGAACAAAACGCGGTGATCTAAAAAGTTTAATGAATAATTCTCAGTATTCTTCACAAGATAACACTAACAAATGAGCCTAAAGATAAAATATGTAAGAAAAATACTACAATTACACACTCCGTATAGAGTGTGCATCTTACACTTTTTGCATACATCCTGAGATTTAAATACCCTATTAGGTTTTCGTTAAAAGAAAAAAAAAAGTTATGGTAAGTGAATAAATTTACACTATAAAGAGCCGAGGGTGTGAGATTTACACTTATGATATAGATGTACATGTGGCATTGCTCGATATGTTATTTTACTAAATTATGGCAGTCAAGATTTTTAAGGGGCGAAAGTCGAAAGCCTAGTTTCAAATCATACCAGAAATTTTTTTGTACCAAATAAATTATCATTAAATATCTTATTTTGCCATCCAAATAAGATCTAATGCTTGACAAATTGTACAACATGTTTAAATTTTAAAGTGAAACTTTTATAATTATGGTGTTTGCATAAAAAGCATGAATAGATCATTTACAATCAATCAAAATAATAATAATTTCTTTATTTTTTTAGACCTAACAAATAATAAAAGAAGGTTAAAAAAATAGATCAACAATTTTAAAAAAAATATTGTTGCAATAAAATTGAACGATTCAATTCTCTAATTCAATGGACATATTGTTGTCGTCGTCATCACTGCCACCGTCATCATTATTGTCGTCGTTGTCATGAATGAATTGATCACCTTCATCCCTTTCAAAATTAAAATTACTTATATAATTCTTATTCACTCTCTTGTACTTCAAATACTCATTTAATTTAATAATATAGCCTTGGTGGCCATTTCTTTTCCACACCATATTATTCATTTCATCAATTAACTTATACATTGTGTTGGTATTATCATAATAACTCGGAGATTGTTTGTTGGGACGGTTCATTAGCAATATCAAGATCTTTATTTTCTTTATCATTCATTTCCTCTCTTGGCACGTCATAGAAGTCTCCAGGTTCAACTCTTATAATTGTATGCCAATTAGACCTTCTAATATCTCAAACATAATATACTTGTCCGAATGACATGCAAGCACGAAAAGATCAATTTTTTCGCATCTTAGAGTTTGACCAAAGTTCAACATTGTAAAACCATATTCATCAATTTTAATTCCTCTACTTGGAGTATTAACATCCGACCAATCACACTTAAAAAGTACAACTTGATGATCCCCCATGTAACGCAATTCCACTATATCTTTTAAAACACCATAAGAGTCACAAGCTCCATTAGCACTCTCTCCCTTCACCACAATTTCGCTATTTTGTGATTATTTTTTGCAATTCATGTGCTAATGATAGAAGTTGATTGCCAATTTGTCCAATTCCTCTTCCGTGCATCTCTCCAATCTATTTGCATAGAATAATGGTAAAACAATGTCAACTAGACAAACAAAAAGTATAAATAATTAATATAGTTAGAAATATAATAAGTAATATATCAAACCATTCAGCAAAGTTTTTTATCAAGCTTTTCCTTTACATTCTTCTTATAATGCCATCTTCGAACTCCCTATATTAAAAACATTTTAAAATCTTAATATAAAACTAAAAAGGATAATAAAAATTAATTCATAACAAACTTACTTGAGGAAAGGATTAACTTCATTACAATTTCCACTTTTCCAATGTAAGTTTTCTCAATCTTTTACCCTTCTTTAGCGGCCTTCCAATTCGTGAGAAAATGACTAATTCTCTATCATCGTATTAACCACACCCTCAAAATCTTGATAATCAATTAAATCTTGTTTCCATATTATGCAAGTATCTAGAGCAAAATGTGAGACACTCATAAGCTAAATATTCTTCTACTATAAAATCCTTCGGATAAGTCATATTATACACGTAAGTTTTCAATCTTCTCATACACCATACGATAAAGTTCTTACATCAATTATTGAAAATTAATTTGCACAACAAATAAAATAAAGGATGATTATAGTACCTCTCAATTTAGAATATCTACCTATATTATACTAGTCCAGTTATTTTGGCCTCACTTGCCAAGTGAATAGGTAAATGCACCATAATATCAAAGAATGCTGGAGGAAAAAATATTTTAAGCTTGCAAAGCATGATGACAATTTGGCATTCTAATCGGTCCAAATCATCCAATCTTAATCTTTTAAAATAAAGATTCTTGAAAAAAGAGCATAACTCAATGAAGGCATCACAAACGTTTTTGTTCAACAAACCCCTAATTGCAAGTGGTAGGAAAAGTTTTCTAAGAGTATATGGCTATCATGACTCTAAAGTCCCACTTTCTTATGTTCCTTGAGGTGTACGCATTATGATTTATTTGATGAATAACTATCAGGAACCTTCAATTCTGCAAAAAACTCACGAAAAACTCTTTTTTTTATTAGTCGTCATTGTATAACATGCAGCTTGAATAATTACCTTGCTTCCTTCTTGTCTTGGATGAAGTTCTTCCTATATACGCATTTCTTTGAGATCAAGACGTGACTTTCTAGTATCTTTTGTTTTTCTTTTAGTATTCATCAAAGTTCAAAGTATGTTATCACACAAGTTCTTTTTTATATGGATGGCATCCAAATTATGACGCAATAACAAAATTCTCCAATATGGTAAGGTGAAAAAAATGCTCACTTTTTTTTCCCAACCATCTATGCAAGTAGAGTCATTAAACTTTTGTTTCTTTATAGTTTTTTCGAATAAAGGAAATTGTGTCACGCCCCGGGGCCGAAACTGCGACCCGGGCTCGCCAACAGATCCGCCACCTATGCAACACCCGCACAGGCGAAGCGTCTAACCTGCAAGAAACGATACTACAGCTAAACAGATATCAGAGCTAAAAGATAAAACTGCTGTAAAATTAAAACCAATGATCTGTACAACTGGAAATAAAGGTACAAAGTCCATCTCCCATAAATGATAATCATACAATAACTTCAAATACAAAACTCTGGACTCAACAGGAAGGTAATCCTAAATAAATAAATGATACATCAGTGTACAGACTCTCAGTACAAGTCAGATCCTCACAATACATCAGTCTCTCAAGAGAAAAATAAAAACAGCAATCTACCGACTGTACTGAAGATCTCCTCTGAAAGGGGTACCACTACTCTCCACAGATAGGTAGGGATCTAGCTCGCGACTCCCTCGCCTCGAATAGCAACCGCAGAATCAGCAACACCCGCTAAGACTCTGCAAAACAAAGGAGAGAAGGGACAAAAAGGGGGGGGGGACCCCCAACGGGTGTGAGAACTACACCAGAAAGGGAGTTCTCAGTGGGTATCGCCACCAGGCCCGACGATCTGCCCACCAAGTCCACTAGAGGCAAAAGATAACCAATGCAGTAAAACTGAAAGAAGAAGCTGGAGACACTCTACAACTACCATGCCTCTATCTAAATGCTCAAGTGGGAAAACTCTGATAAAGATATGCAACACTCGCACACGAGGTGCTTAATCGACCCAATCGAGCTGACTGCCATATCGGGTCCAGTCAAACCTGCGGCCACCTACAACCACCTCCCGCTGACGGGCAGAAATTACATAGGGGATCCAAACGGACTAACTCGCTATCGAGCAGTGGCTCATGCAGGCTATAGTCAAAATCCACGCTCTCTCTCAGAGCGGATAGACTCAATATCACCAAACCTCTCGCACAACGGTCCAAGTACTCACAACGATATGGGACCACCGTCAAACCAAACGGCTCCAAACAACACTAGCACTGGTCTAAACACAGCTACTAGACTCCACTCAGTCCCCCTGACACGAGTGCAACAATAAAGTAACTGTCTGTAATAACCCCAATCTAGTGCCACTAGTAAAACTGGTACTGCCTGCTGTGCCTGCCGCATCGGGTATGCCAGCCTACGCATAATACCGATGCAAAGGAGTCTCAAGGACTCAAGTATGTATATCGCACACTCCGGAGTGGCACTCGAGGGGAGCGACCCACACGAGTAAAGTATCTCAGTAACAAGTATCATAAATCAGCAGGACTGGATCATGACTCTGATCAAAGTGGGAAAGCTCAACCACTACAGAAAACCTCGGTCCTCAATCAGATGCAAAAGTACTCAAATAGTAGAAAACTCTGTCCACTAGAGAAATCTGATACCCAATCTGATGCATAAATAAATATCCGGTCAACCGCCCAATCTCCGCGGTTGCCGCAATACCCTGCCGTCTATAATCAAGTCCTATAACCGACCTCCGGTCAACCGCCCAAAATTCGCGGTCACCGCAAAACCCTGCCAGCCTCAATCCAGCACAACCCATCCCTGACACCAATGTCCCGGCTACACTACCCCAGACCCCTGCTCGCACCTGAGCAACACAGACCGCCTGACTAACAAAGACGGAGAAAAAGATAACATGGTTTCTCCTAAGTCAAATTCCGGTATGTAGTGTAGCAGTAAAAGATGGCCTAGCTATATGTCCATACAAGCATGCATTTGTCCTCAAAGAAGAATAAAGAAAATAAACCCCTTGCCAAAATTATCAATGACTATACCTGTCCATAATCCTCGATCCATAATCGCTCCTCAGAGTAGAACCTGCACATAACTACATAATCCTATCCCATTGCATAAACCAGCCTCATAAAAGGTTGTGTGCTAACATGTCATGATAATTAATCATATAGGGTAACTTTGCCTTAGGTAAGCTTCCACTAATCATCAACATGAATATTCGATCAATACAATTGTCATAATATGAAAAATTAACTTGCAATTCCTATAAAATCAACATTGTTAAGCTTACCGATCAATCCCAGGTATTGTACCCTACACCTGCATGCAATTCTAACATATAGAATTGGAGAACCGTCCACCGGTTCTCGGAACAAAGCACCCACCTGAAACGCATTCCGCAGGCAAAGCCGAAGCCGGTGAAGTACGCAGCCACACGAAATCCAAAATCTGTCGGAATCGCACCCTCGGTAAATAGTCGCACAAACCACTGTTCCAACAAACAACATCGAAGCCGAGAATCAATTACATCACAACCAAAACTCTCAAAAACAGCATATGCTGTTTTTACCAACCAGCAGAGAGAAGAAGCCTTTTCACCAGTATACAGACCTCCAAAAATTCCAAAAAAATCACGGTTGCGATCCTTGCGACGAGTATCCCCAAATCGACTATCTAAACGCCCCGTTCTGATACCTGTAGGCCAAGAAACAATTCGGACAATATTGGAAGCCATTCCCTCAAGAACACAGTTCTGTTGAGAAAATAGCAGCAAAGAAGCTTAATTCTCACCATTGAAATGACCTCATAAAAATATAATAAAAATACGGGTGAGTTCCTCTCGAAGAGTAGATATCAATCGAGTCTTTAAACGCCTCATTCTGATGCACGAGCACAGAGATAAAAATCCGACAAGCCTCCGCTGTCCAAAAATCCACCAGCAAAATAGTGGCTCAGAGATGCCTCGTAAACCGTGCCAAAAACTCAAATTGAGACGAAGTGATCAACATGAGAATCGAAGGCGTACCTCTCTTGAACGTCCTGCCACAAAAATCAGCTCAAAATACCATCGAGGTGATCCAGGATGCCTCGCGGACCGAAAAGTGACGGTGGAAGCCAAAATCCAAGAAATGTCGCAGTGCGCCGCGTCGCAGAAAGCGCACATATCGAGGCCTCTAAAAAATCTTAGAATCCATCACGAAATGCTCCACAAGATGAAGAACATTTCCTCTTCAAGCCTCAGCTGAAGATGGGCTCGGGAAAGGGCTCAAATCCGCGGCCCAAGAGGCGCTATATATAGCCCAAACCAAAGAATTGCCAAAATACCATATGTGTCCCCACATTCGGGCGCCCGAAAGATTCGGGCTGCTACAGGGATTCCAAAATGCACCCCAAACCGTCAAGCCCGAATCAATCCTGAAGCGCCACGTGTCCCAAAACAGCAAACACCAATTCGGGCCAATCCCTGAGCTCCACGTGGCACACCGCACAGCGCACAGCGGCGCCAGCCGCTGCGGTCGCGCCACGTGGCCCGCTCCCGTGCTGACGCGTGGCGCGCCCGTTCGTCAACGCCCGCCACGCCGTACGGGCACCTGCCCGCCGTACGGCCACCTGCCCCGGTCACCTGCTCCGCTGCGCTGTGTGCACCCGGCGTACGAAGACCAGCCAACCACAAGATGCCACGTGTCCTCCTCTTCCCGCTGCGCCGCGCGCGCCTGCCCGCTGCACCGCGCGCCTGCCCGTACCCGCGCGCCTACCCGCGCCTACCCGCACCTGCTCCGCCGCCTGCCTGTGCCTGCTCCGCCGCTGCCTGCCGCCGCAGGCGATGCCCGACCGGCCGGAACAGTACCCAGCTGCCTCAAAAATCATGCCAAGTCATCCGGGCTCCGAAAAATACAAGTAAATAGCCCATTTTCACCGTTTTCGCGCGCTGAATCCAAATCCGCCGTTCGTTTTGCCAAATTCCAATTCCAAAAATTGCCGACGGCATCCAGACAAGTGTTCTTAACCCAAATTTCACGCTGAGTCCAATTCTGATGCCCGATTCGCGCGAAACCACTTCTAAACAATCGGCGGGGTCCTCCGATTACCCACGTGATCCATTTAACACCTGAAGTCCCTCACTTGTGTCCAAATTGGTGCAGAAACACCGCCGACACGCCACATAGGCCTCCAGAAGCTGCTGGTCACACTGTAGAAGCCCTGCAGAGATCCGGGTCACCACATCCTCCCCCACTAAAAGAAAGTTTCGTCCTCGAAACTAAAGCAACTCACAAGGAGTCTCAAAAACCAAGGGTAGGTACTCAACACCGCCGTCTCCAGCTCTCAAGTCACCTGTCACTCCCCGTGATTACTCCTCAGCAACAACAACAACCAGTACGGCATGGCCCAATTGAGTAATTCTCTCATCTCACGAGTCAGAATTCGCAACGGGCGTCCCTCGTACTACCAATACTCGCAGATCTCAAAGGAAACGAGTCCATCACGGGCGAGGAATCCACAAGCCTAACACTCCTGAGCTGAGACGTGGAAAAACCATCAAAAACTCCAACAAAAGGCTGGGGGAAAAGGAAATATCCACTAGTGCAACACGCACCAAACCATATCCTGTGTCAACTCAACCAAGGCAACCCGAAGCACCCCCACGCGATCATCCAAGAAGGGAAGAAGCCTTAACAAGCCGGGGTCCTCACTCGGTCATTCTCAAATCCTGACCATCCGCGTAGACTGCTCCACTGTAGTCTACCCTCAAAAGGAACCCCCAGGGACACAACCTCGAGCCCTGAACACCATAATGGTCCTTCACAGCGCCAGCTGTGGAATCATCAAACTCAACCCCAAATAGTTCTTCGGCTCCAGGTATCCGCCACCACAGTGGCCCTGTCGGGGTGATACTGGATGCTTATCAATAATCCAACTATAACTCCATAGCCACCATGGGAGGCATCACTGTATCTCGCAAATCTATCTCCCATCACTGGCGATGCTAAAATCGGCGCTGGTATCAGTCTAATCATCCATTCGTCCAGGTCTGCTGGCACTGCCCAGTCTAAGAAACTTCTCGTCTCAACAATAGATGTCAGTCTCGGCCAAACTCAAATAGCATCCATCTTGGCCGAATTTTCACCGTCGCTCCAACGGCTAGAATATGTAATCCAAGAAGATATGCTCTCGAAGCTAAAACTTGTACCACAACAACTTGGCATAAAGCTTTTTCCTCACAGACCTTGTCATACCATCGACAAGTGCTCCACAAGCTCTAAATCACACAGGAAGGGGGTACAATCAAAATATCCCTGGAGAATACCGTCATCAATCCGTTCAAGTCCAGCTGGAACCAGAATTCCTCAATCTTAAAGGCGACGGGGCATTAGTTATTCCATCTAGCCTCACTACACTCATAATGCCCCTACCGTGTCCTGAACACCATCTTGGTGAAATACTCAGCTGTATGATTTCAAACAGGTACACGCATCACAAACAAACAACTGTCGGAGTATAACTCCATCAAAAAGTCCTAAATAATATCCGGGCCTGCCTGCGCTCAAACCACAGTAAAACCTCACTGTCGTATATCAACGACGTGGCAACACCACCGTATATCAACGGCGTGGCACTAGGTCGAATAGACTCTCGATCCCTCAAATCCCTGCACCTGTGCCATCAACTCTCTCAGCTCCACAAATGATATCCAATGAGGTGCTATTGAGGTTGGCGCGGTTTCCAGAACCACGTCAATCGCAATCTCATTCTCCCTATCCGGCGGCATAATCATCGGCTCGAGTGGACTTACACCCGGGATCTCGCGGGCGATAGAAATATCCTTTAGTCCCGGTGCCGCCGTAGGCACCTCTCATACTGTCGCTGTAACCGGTGTACTCTAACAGTCTTAAAAACCAAACCTTCCTTTATCTGCCTCGCAAAAGTCATAGTCATCTCTCTCCGCACTCGACCATCCGGTGGTACTGTGCTAACCAATCCCAAGCACTGGGTCAAAACACTAAACTACTACCAATACCAATACGTCTGCCAGCATAACTCGCGGCCCCAATCGCACTAGACATGATCCACAAGCCTCCTCCACATGCACAACACCAACAGTAACCTGTACCTCTAGTGCACGTGGTAACAACTCTGCCTCTAGTCCATGCCGGAATGCGAAGTGCACTAACTCCGACTACTGTGATGAAATCACACCTGTAACAACCCGATCTACTGCCGTGGCGCCCTCCAACCAGGCGGCACAACTCATCCACACAATGCAAACGGTTGTCACTCAGTCTACCAGAAAATTTCTAGACCAATCACAAAGGGAGCATGACCTCTGTCTCAACTCACACTGAGGCGACGGATATGGTCCTCCGCAGACAACAATCCACGCTACCGCTGCGCTACTCTGATATAGATGCTGATGCTGCTATCGGGGTCTACCCGACCTCTGATGTCTCAGAAATTCGCTACCCTGGAGGAAAAAATCAGGAATGCCACTGCCGGCAAGTCTGCTCTCCATCATCTAGTGTCAAGCGCCTCTATCCAGAACTCGCCTCTGGCGGCAGATCCCCATCCGAAGGGACTGCAGCGCCCAGTTCCAAACATAATGCCTGCTCCATCAAGGCATCCAAGATCCAACACGAGGGGAAAACCAAATAAACCGAAAGGTATCCTGGCGCAATCCACTCTCAATCACACATATCCCATGCGCCTCATCCCTCGAAACCTAGAGCGCGCAGTTCAACAACTGCATAAAACCTCAGGCTCAGGGAGGCTCTCGAATAGTCTCTCCATCACCACCAACCGCGATTCAGCCTCCCAAGGCTCCAAGCTCAAACCTACGAATCGGGGTGGTTCGACCGCCAAAACTGGCTCAATAGACCGATCAACACCCACAGCTCAATCTGCTGTCAGCTATCCACCCTGCCTCGGTGCCTCGACACTAAACATTGGCACGAAGGGGGCTACTCACTCCATTGGCGCCACAGAAATCCCTGCCGCTGAGGATACTGCAACTTGGTGGTCTCAGGAGGGAAGCACTGTCGGGCTACCCACTGCTCCGACAACTGTGTCACTTAGACCAGCTATTCACTCTGCCGCTGATAAGCCTCTGACAATCCTGTCATCTGGGTCCGGAGCTCTCTGACCTCAATTCGGGTATCCGACCCAAAACCAACCGCTCAAGCTCAACTGCTATGACAGGAAGCACAAGGGTCCCAAACCCAGCGTTGGGGAGTCACCGCTCGCCACGACGAAACCACAAATCAGCACACAACAACGCTCGACCCAATCCAGCGAAAGTCTAGAGCATGTCACCCATTCCACAGCGTTGTGTTGTCTGCAGCCAACATAACTACTTAGGAGAATAAACATGCCAATCACTCATCCCGTCCCTTGGGAGAGGTGTAAAACTCAATCAGGACTTTCGCTACAAATCACGACTCTCATGAAGTCATCCTAGGGTCCAACCACAAGCCTAGGGTTTCTAAGTCCACCATGACCTACAACCTAGGCTCTGATACCACTCTAATCTGTCACGCCCCGGGGCCGAAACTGCGACCCGGGCTCGCCAACAAATCCGCCACCAGTGCAACACCCGCACAGGCGAAGCGTCTAACCTGCAAGAAAAGATCTACAGCTAAACAGATATCAGAGTTAAAAGATAAAACTGCTGTAAAATTAAAACCAATGATCTGTATAACTGGAAATAAATGTACAAAGTCCATCTCCCATAAATGATAATCATACAATAACCTCAAATACAAAACTCTGGACTCAACAGGGAGGTAATCCAAAATAAATAAATGATACATCAGTGTACAGACTCTCAGTACAAGTCAGATCCTCACAATACATCAGTCTCTCAAGAGAAAAATAAAAACAGTAATCTACCGACTGTACTGAAGATCTCCTCTGAAAGGGGTACCGCTACTCTCCACAGATAGGTAGGGATCTAGCTCGCAACTCCCTCGCCTCGAACAGCAACCGCAGAATCAGCAACACCCGCTAAGACTCTGCAAAACAAAGGAGAGAAGGGACAAAAAGGGGGGGGAACCCCCAACGGGTGTGAGAACTACACCAAAAAAGGAGTTCTCAGTGGGTATCGCCACCAGGCCCGACGATCTGCCCACCAAGTCCACTAGAGGCAAAAGATAACCAATACAGTAAAACTGAAAGAAGAAGCTGGAGACACTCTACAGCTACCATGCCTCTATCTAAATGCTCAAGTGGGGAAATTCTGATAAAGATATGCAACACTTGCACACGAGGTGCTCAATCGACCCAATCGAGCTGACTGCCACATCGGGTCCAGTCAAACCTGCGCCCACCTACAACCACCTCCCGCTGACGGGCAGGAATTACGTAGGGCGTCCAAACGGACTAACTCGCTATCGAGTAATGCAGGCTATAGTCAAAATCCTCGCTCTCTCTCAGAGCGGATAGACTCAAGATCACCAAACCTCTCGCACAACTGTCCAAGTACTCACAACGATATGGGACCATCGTCAAACCAAACGGCTCCAAACAACACTAGCACTGGTCTAAACACAGCTACTAGACTCCACTCAGTCCCCCTGACACGAGTGCAACAATAAAGTAACTGTCTGTAATAACCCCAATCTAGTGCCACCAGTAAAACTGGTACTGCCTGCTGTGCCTGCCGCATCGGGTATGCCAGCCTACGCATAACACCGATGCAAAGGAGTCTCAAGGACTCAAGTATGTATATCGCACACTCCGGAGTGGCACTCGAGGGGAGCGACCCACACGAGTAAAGTATCTCAGTAACAAGTATCATAAATCAGTAGGACTGGATCATAACTCTGATCAAAGTGGGAAAGCTCAACCACTAGAGAAAACCTCGGTCCTCAATCAGATGCAAAAGTACTCAAATAGTGGAAAACTCTGTCCACTAGAGAAATCTGATACCCAATCTGATGCATAAATAAATATCCGGTCAACCGTCCAATATCTGCGGTTGCCGCAATACCCTGCCGTCTATAATCAAGTCCTATAACCGACCTCCGGTCAACCGCCCAAAATTCGCGGTCACCGCAAAACCCTGCCAGCCTCAATCCAGCACAACCCATCCCTGACACCAATGTCCCGGCTACACTACCCCAGACCCCTGCTCGCACCTGAGCAACACAGACCGCCTGACTAACAAAGACGGAGAAAAGGATAACATGGTTTCTCCTAAGTCAAATTCCGGTATGTAGTGTAGCAGTAAAAGATGGCCTAGCTATATGTCCATACAAGCATGCATTTGTCCTCAAAGAAGAATAAAGAAAATAAACCCCATGCCAAAATTATCAATGACTATACCTGAGCATAATCCTCGATCCATAATCACTCCTCAGAGTAGAACCTGCACATAACTACATAATCCTATCCCATTGCATAAACCAGCCTCATAAAAGGTTATGTGCTAACATGGCATGATAATTAATCATATAGGGTAACCTTGCCTTAGGTAAGCTTCCACTAATCATCAACATGAATATTCGATCAATAGAATTGTCATAATATGAATAATTAACTTGCAATTCCCATAAAATCAACATTGTTAAGCTTACCGATCAATCCCAGGTATTGTACCCTACACCTGCATGCAATTCTAACATATAGAATTAGAGAACCGTCCACCGGTTCTCGGAACAAAGCACCTACCTGAAATGCATTCCGCAGGCAAAGCCGAAGCCGGTGAAGTACGCAACCACACGAAATCCAAAATCTGCCGGAACCGCACCCTCGGTAAACAGTCGCACAAACCACTGTTCCAACAAACAACATCGAAGCCGAGAATCAATTACATCACAACCAAAACTCTCAAAAACAGCATATGCTGTTTTTACCAACCAGCAGAGAGAAGAAGCCTTTTCACCTGTATGCAGACCTCCAAAAATTCCAAAAAAAATCACGGTTGCGATCCTCGCGATGAGTAGCCCCAAATAGATTATTTAAACACCCCGTTCTGATCCCTGTAGGCCAAGAAACAATTCGGACAACGTTGGAAGCCATTCCCTCAAGAACACAGTTCTGCTGAGAAAATAGCAACAAAGAAGCTTAATTCTCACCATTGAAATGACCTCATAAAAATATAATAAAAATACGGGTGAGTTCCTCTCGAAGAGTAGATATCAATCGAGTCTTTAAACGCCTCATTCTGATGCACGAGCACAGAGATAAAAATCCGACAAGCCTCTGCTGTCCAAAAATCCACCAGCAAAATAGTGGCTCAGAGATGCCTCGTAAACCGTGCCAAAAACTCAAATTGAGACGAAGTGATCAACATGAGAATCGAAGGCGTACCTCTCTTGAACGTCCTGCCACAAAAATCAGCTCAAAATACCATCGAGGTGATCCAGGATGCCTCGCGGACCGAAAAGTGACGGTGGAAGCCAAAATCCAAGAAATGTCGCAGTGTGCCACGTCGCAGAAAGTGCGCATATCGAGGCCTCTAAAAAATCTGAGAATCCATCACGAAATGTTCCACAAGATGAAGAACATTTCCTCTTCAAGCCTCAGCTGAAGATGGGCTCGGGAAAGGGCTCAAATCCGCGGCCCAAGAGGAGCTATATATAGCTCAAACCAAACAATTGCCAAAATACCATCTGTGTCCCCACATTCGGGCGCCTGAAAGATTCGGGCTGCTACAGGGACCCCAAAATGCACCCCAAATCGTCAAGCCCGAATCAATCCTGGAGCGCCACGTGTCCCAAAACAGCAAACACCAATTCGGGCCAATCCCTGAGCTCCACGTGGCACACCGCACAGCGCACAGCGGCGCCAGCCGCTGCGGTCGCGCCACGTGTCCCGCTCCCGTGCTGACGCGTGGCGCGCCCGTTCGTCAACGCCCGCCACGCCGTACGGGCACCTGCCCGCCGTACGGCCACCTGCCCCGGTCACCTGCTCCGCTGCGCTGTGTGCACCCGGCGTACGAAGACCAGCCAACCACAAGATGCCACGTGTCCTCTTCTTCCTGCTGAGCCGCGCGCGCCTGCCCGCTGCACCACGCGCCTTCCCGCGCCCGCGCGCCTGCCCGCGCCTGCTCTGCCGCCTGCCCGTGCCTGCTCTGCCGCGCTCCGCCGCGCTCCGCCGCTGCCCGCCGCCGCCGGCGATGCCCGGCCGGCCGGAACAGTACCCAACTGCCTCAAAAATCGTGCCAAGTCATCCGGGCTCCGAAAAATACAAGTAAATAGCTCATTTTCACCGTTTTCGCGCGCTGAATCCAAATCCGTCGTCCGTTTTGCTAAATTCCAATTCCAAAAATTGCCGAAGGCATCCAGACAAGTATTCTTAACCCAAATTTCGCACTGAGTCCAATTCTGATGCCCGATTCGCGTGAAACCACTTCTAAACAATCGACGGGGTCCTCCGATTACCCACGTGATCCATTTAACACCCGAAATCCCTCACTTGTGTCCAAATTGGTGCAGAAACACCGCCGACACACCACATAGGCCTCCAGAAGCTGCTGGTCACACTGTAGAAGCCCTGCAGAGATCCGGGTCACCACAAATTGAATATCATGCAATTGAGCTAACACATCATCACCGGAGAACTGTTTTGGTGTATGACAGTTTTCTCTTGTGCAATCAAATAACTTGTTTTCAAATCGCCATCAATGCTTAATAGGTAAAAAATCGCCGATGTCCTAAGTAACAAAGTTTTCCACCATATTTTAACAATGTAAAATGAGTATCCTTGTTACACAAAGGACAAGCCAATTTGCCTTTATTTACCCAATCTGACAAATTTTCATAAGCGGAAAAATCATTTATGGTCCACAAAATAGTTGCACGCATTAAAAAATTATTCTTTTTACAATCATCATATGTCTCCACACTAACTTCCCACAACTATTTTAACTCATCAATTAAGGGTTGCAAGTATATATCAATATTATTATTTCTAAGTCCACTAGGTCCGAGAATTAATGAAGATAATATAAAATACTCTTGTTTCATGCACAACTACGGTGACAAATTATATGAAATAAGAACTATAAGCCCGATACTATAAATATTATTAAATTTACCAAAGGGGTAAAAGCCATCACTGGCTAATCCAAATCTGACATTGCGATGCTCTATAGCAAATGACTGATGTGATGCATCAAAATATTTTCAAGCTTTTGCATCGAAAGGATGCCTCAAGAATCCATCAACAACCTTATTATGATGACATATCATTTCGAAAGTTGTTTTTGTAGACATAAAAAGCGGTTGAAGTCTTGGTGTAATTGGAAAATGGCAAAGTATTTTGTGAGGAACATTTTAACTCCTTTATTACCATCAACTTTCTATCTTGAAAGTCTACAAATGTTGCATTGTTTAGCACTGCTATTCTCCTTCCAATTTAGCATGGAATCATTCTTACATGCATCTATCTTTCTATAATCAAGATCCAAATCTTGAATAATTTTTTTACCCTCATAATAAGATTTTGGTAAGACGTTCCCTTCGGAAAAGGTTCCACTTAACAAGTCAAGTATCATAGAAAATTCCTCATTAGTCATGTGGCTAAGACACTTAATGTGGAAAAGCTTTATAATAAATGAGAGTTTGGAGCATCGGGATACAATTGCTCATTACCATCCTTTAGTAATTTGAAAAACTTAGTTGCTTCTTCATTAGGTTCTTCCAAATTAGATACACCTAACTCTCTAGCTTCCCACCTCTCCACATTATGAGCTCCAAAATGAGCTTCTAAGATATCATGTACCAACTCGCCATCTGAATCACAATCACTATTCCCAATTGTTTTAATTTCTTCCCCATGCAATAACCATATTGTATAACTAGTAATAACACCATTCACCATTAGATCGATCTCAACCTCATTATGTTGCTTAAATAGAACATTATTACACTTCTTACAAGGACATGGAATTGCATTTTCTGATGTCTTTTCAAATGCAAAATTTAGAAATTTTGAAACCCCTTCTTTGTATTCAGGACTTAATCAATTCTAAATATGCATCCAACTTTTGTCCAACATATTTTCTATAGCAATAAGAAAGTAAAATTTATGCATGGAACATGAAAAGCAACAAAACTATTTAAAAAAAAAAATAGAAAATAGCATGGTAATTTTCAACATACCCAGTTGTTAAGCTTCTTTAGATGGATGGGGAGGTGTTGAAGAAACTGATGCCGAGGTCGAAGGCCGAAGATGTGGTCCAGAGGGGATGCGCTGAAGTGGACACAGTTGAGCCCCAGGCTCGTGTTGCCGACCTCGTCAACCTCGATCGTCGTAGATTTCGACGGTGGCAATCATCGAAGATCTCCCCGGTAGCGATTGCCGGAGATCTCAGCAACAACGATCCCTATATATCAAATGGAGAAGGGTTTGGGAAAAAAGGTCGGGCACTGTATGTATTAGGTGGGGTTTGGGAAAAGTCAGGTTGTGGTCAAATATAGCGTGTAGTACTGAATAAATAAAAGAATTGTTGATATTTTCAATAATTATTTGTTGTAGTGTAGTGGTTAAAAAGTTTTGAAGAATCCTAGAGGTTGTGGGTTCTCAAATCCTATTGCCTTGTAAATATAGTATTTTTTTGTGACAAATTATTTTTTTGCTTAGTAAATAAAGACTTTTTTGGTGACATGTGAAATTTAAGGAAAATGCTAGATGTACACTCCAAATGGGGTGTACATCTTACACCCACTCCATCCTAGGGGTGGGTGAATTTCACTCGTCACATCGAGTGACGAGTGAATGAATACCCACCCTAGGATGGGTGGGTGTAGGATGTACACCTCATTTGGGGGCGTACACCTAGCACTTCTTGAAATTTAAATATGTAGCAAATGCACAATTTTTTTGAAGTCTCTCTCTCTCCTTGTTTGCCAATGTGGAATTTCTCCTCCATCTGTCCCCACCATCTTCCTCTCTTTCATTTATTATATTCTTCTTTTACAATCTTTCTTTTTTCTTTCCTCTTCTCTTCCTCCCTTCTACTACTTTACTTCTATTTTCATTTTCCTCCTCTTTCTTCTCCCATCTCACTCTATGCTATCCTGGTGCATAAGTGAAGACAAATCGCCCTCCTCTCGCTCTTTGTCGAGTAGTGGGAGCGGTAATGAAGCCCAAAATTCGAGTAAGATGCCTTACATGTTAGCTTTTCCTTGTGTTTTGATTTTGTGGTGAGTTCTAATACTTTTCTGTTTCTTATTTAGTATGATTTTAACTAGTTTTTGGTCTCTAGATTTCGCATGATCAACCGACTATACGCCTACGGTCGACCAATATAGATACTAGCTAGGGTTGGAAATGAGTCAAGCTTGAGCAAGCTTACCTCAACTCAAACTTGGCTTGAAATTAATTTCGACTCTAAATTTAGGCTCAAGCTCGGCTTCAAAAGATATACCCAATCGCAATCTCATTCTCATCCGATGTGGGTTTATTGGGGTCCCGTCAGCCCAAATACATGTACAACCCAAGATCACCAGGCGTCCTGTCATCTAGACCCAGGCTCAGCCGAGACTCGTCACACACTTCCGGCTGATGATTAGCTTTGATACCAAATGTAACAACCCGACCCACTAGCAATAATAACTCGTTAGGCCCAAACAACCGGCCTAAAATGCTTAAGCCCAGTTATTATTACTAGTGTCTATGTCTCTGTTGGGACCAGAATTTTCGCCGCTCAAAGGCGTGACACGTGGTGACAATCATCGGTTAAAGACATCAGCCGACGGAATAATGGGTCAACCAAAGAAGGGTCTGCGTCCTGATCCGGACCGATCTTGGTCGCATGAGAACGTAGTACGCAATATATACCATCGGCTGACGATATCAGCTGATAGGAGAAGCAGCCGACGAGAGGTATATCGCCTCATCCAGGATCTACATCAAACCGCCTCAATCAAACGACGAGGAAGGCGGAGTCAGAGTCAACCTTCGGCTGATCAGACCAAGAAAGGAAAGACTCTGGAAAGGAAGGGAACGAGATTCGGGGCATGAATCTCGTAACAGATGCCGAAACGGCAAGTGGCGTCCGGCAATGGGAAGCGCCGAAGATCACGCAACAGCACGTTAGCGAGGGGATGAACCTGGACGGAAAAGCGACTATTATCCTATTTGAGAAGGTTTCGAGTCAAAAGGAAATAGTTAAGGATTTCATAAGGGTTTTCCCCAAATCGCGCCGATAATTCAAATCGACGCATGTAAATATGGTTCAGTGAGTGTATAAATACCTGAACCATCGATGAGAAAAGGGTCATGCAACCTCGTAAATCAGGACTACCCCCTACTTTTTCATATCTTTCAATACCTGCATTTAGCATTTACCGCTTTCCTAGATAACTTTACTGTATTACTTAGGAGTAGATTAACCGTAATTGGCTACCAGTTCTCCTTGTAACCCCACTTCGATTAATACAATTTCTTAATTGGCTCTTTAGCCGTATCAAATCTTTGTCTTTGTTTTCTGATTCGGCTACTCTAGGCCGAACTCAGCCTCTCTCCACCTCCATACCCCGTTTCGGCTAATCTAAGGCGGTCAATCGCGAGAGTTAAAGTGAGAAGAACTCGGCCGAGCGAATCCCACCTCGGCCCGATCGCTTTGATCCATTGGCACGCGGCACATCACATCTCAGAGGGTCAAACGAACACCCGGGCCGATTGGCAACCGATATTTTCGACCCCATCTGTGACGCCCCACTTCCCAGGGGGTCACCCATCCTAGAACTACTCTAGCTCTAGCACGCTTAACTCTCATGTTCCTCTTGGATCTTGCTACCATCCAAAATGCTATAGCCGGGTTAGAGATTTAGTCATATTATATCATTTATATATAGGACTAATCCAAATTCCGGGGGTGTCACACCATCCGTCTCTTATATACCCAATCATAATTTCATTTCTATCTGATGCGAGACTATTGCGGTATCACTCAATCAAAATCAATAGTAAAGATAATATTAAAAAACAAATATTATCTTATTACTAAATTTAATAATATGCAACAAATATTTCTTTCCTAATTTTATTTTGCTACTTACATAGTGACTAATTTGATAAGTAGCAAACTCTCATAAATTTGAATTTAAAATTTAACTTCAATTAGAACTTTATATTTATAATTTTAAATATAAAGTTTTAATTTAGAATTTTTATTTTTAAAAATTAATTTCAAATTTTAAATTCAAATTCAACTTATACTGTTACTTATAAACCCAAAATTAATTATTTATTTAAATATAAAGTTTCAATTTTTAAAATTAAATTCAAAATTTTATTTTTAAAATTTTTAGATTTGAATTTAATTTGCACTATTATTTATAACACCAACTTTTTATTTTAAATTGAAATTGAAATTTTAAATTTGAATCGAGCCGACTACCAATAGTGCTCTAAAAATCTTTGTTTTCTCACTTAATTTCGATACTTGCCAAATTAGATAGTAGCTAATTAGTTACGTAACTAACAGCTCAATACATAGATTAAATTTGAATTTAAAATTTAATTTGAAATATAAACTTTTGATCAAAATTAAATCAAAAGTTTTATTTTCAATTTGTATTTTATATTCAAATTTTTTTTGAATTTGATTAAAATTGTATACGTTCAAGTATTAAATTAATAATTTGAATTCAAAATTTATTATTTATTTAAATATATGGTTTTTTATGTTTGAAAGTTTAATTCATAATTTTAATTTGATTTTAATATATACTGTTATTTATAAACCCCACTTTAATTATTTATTTAAAATTTAATTTGTATTATTAATTATGAAACTAACTTCTTACTTAGAATTGAAATTAAAAATTTAAATTTGGTTTAAAATTTTTATTTGAATTGGTAATATATATATATATATATATATATATATATATATATATATATATATATATATATATATATATATATATATATATATATATATATATATATATATATATATATATAGAGTTGGGCTGGAATGCTATTGATAGCACCAACCCAACTTTGCCACCCATTTTTTAGCCTTTAAATCGCATTGAGATTTGTGCATGCTCTTTAATGAAAAAAGGAAAAAAGAAAAAGTAAAAAGAAAAAGTAAAAAGTAAAAAGCTTTTCTTTTTCATTAAAGAGCATGCACAAATCTCAATGCGATCTAAAGGCTAAAAAATGGGTGGCAAAGTTGGGTTGGTGCTATCAATAGCATTCCAGCCCAACTATATATATATATATATATATATATATATATATATATATATATATATATATATATATATATATATATATATATATATATATATAAGAATATTTTGAATTAGCTTCGATTTTTAAATTTTTAAGTTTTTTTAATAATAAGTTTATAATTTGAATATAATTTGAAGTATTAACAAGAAGATGAATTCTCTTTTTAATCGGAGTATATTTAAGAAACTAATGATCAACATATTAAAAATAAATTAAGAATTGTAAAAAGCCCAAAATAATTTTTTTTTATAAAAATAGATTAAAAAATTTTATTAGACAAAAATATTTTTTTATTCCTACGGGATGATCGGCACCGGACTTTAATACCAGATTCTCGAGAAGTTAAAATATATCTTAGCCGTTAATTTTAAAAAAATTAATGACTAATGATGTATATGAGCATTATTATTATTATTATTATTATTATTATTTTTTGAAAATAACTTTCTAAAAATTTATATTTTTGAAAATTACCCTACAAATTTTGTTTTTACAAAAATAGCCATATGGGTGCCAACTGGGCGCCACGTGTGCCGGCCAGGTCAGCGGGGGAGAAGTCTCAAATCGCGTGTTTAGACACGCAGTCTGATACGCGTGTCCAGAAAAAAAATAAACGGATTTTTAAAAAATATGTCAAAAAAAATAAATTTCACATTCCATTTTTTTTATTTATTAAATATTTATATATTTTTTATATTTTTAAATTATTAGTTTAAATATTTATTACTAACATTAATATATATTTAAATTAATTTATTCTTAATCATATATTTTTTGAATATTTATTCTTAATTATATATTCTTAATCATATATTTTTTTTGAATTTTTAGATTGTTAGTTTAAATATTTATTACTGACATTAATATACATTTAAATTAATTTATTTTTAATTATATTCCTTTTAATTTGTCTTGGGTAAGCAAAAAAAAAGAACAAATTTTTTTTTTCCACCAAAGGGATAAAAATAATTTTTTTTTTGCAGTACGAAAAAAATAAAATAAAATATCCGTTTGTTTCAGAAAATTTAAAAATATTAAAAATATATAAAATAATATATAAATATTTAATAAATAAAAAAATAAAAATAGAATGTGGAACTCAATTTGCCTACGTAGGTATTTTTTTGGCATATTTTTTTTATTTTTTAAAAAATTTATTTTTTTTTTATTTTTTTAAAAATTTGATTCTTTCTAAATTTGATTGCTTAGATTGTAGGTTTGAATATTTATCACTGACATTAATATATATTTAAATTAATTTATTCTTAATCATATATATATATATATATATATATATATATATATATATATATATATATATATATATATATATATATATATATATATATATATATATATATATATATATATATATATATATATATATATATATATATATATTGCCTAAGAAAAAAAAACAAACCAATTTTTTTTTCCGCCGAAAGGATAAAAATATATTTTTTTTTGCGATATGAAAATAATAATTGTTGGAATTATAGGGCAGCGGAAACTTACAAACTGGATAGCCAACGTATCCAGGAACCAAAAACCGGATCGGATAGCTTATTTTACTAGCCTTCTTGGATCGTCCTTGTCTTGGTAATTCTTGGCTCTTCACGAATCTCCTGGTTGCAGATCGGATCGGATGCGAAGAGGGCTACCAGAGTCCTCTTCTATGTCCACACTCCAAAACCCCGAGAACGAATGTGGAAACCCAGAGAGAACGTAGAGAGAAAATGAGGAAGAAGAAATCTCTATTTCTTCTTGTGTATCGTATATCGTATATCATATCTCTCAACGTATGAGGGAAGGGGTTCTATTTATAGATTTTTAGGACTCCTTAGGATATTCTCTTTCTCGCGTAGAGATAAGAGAATATCGGTTAGGATATAGGTTAAGATATGTTTCTTAACTAATAAGAAACATATCCTTATCTTTAACCCATAAGAATAAATCCTATCCTTACCCTTAACATATAAGGATAAATTCTGATCTTATCCTTAACACAGAAGGATAAATCATAATCCACATCTCATATGGATTGAGTCAAATTAGAACGGCCAATGTGGACACACCACATGGCAACAATCTCCCACTTGGCCACATTTACCAATTTTCTCTCATATACATTCTACTCTTCATACGGGTAATGGAGCGTGCGACCAGATGAAAAAATCACAATGCAGGAGTGTCATATTAAGTCACCACCCAACTAACATAGCACATCACAGACTAAAACGTATATGCCCCAGACGTTTCAACACACACCGGATCAAGTATCACAAATCTCCCTCCTGTAATCACATAATTTGACCCTACAACATCTCTTGTACTCATGATTATTTCAAGTAACACAACCGAGATAACCGCCCGGGCAATGAGTCACAAGACTTTCATGGTGTGTTATCGAAACATCTTCCTCAGCCCATCACATTAATCTGCATTGGTCCAAACACTTTACTAGACATGCTCCGCGAGATCGTATTTTCTCATGACCCTGAGATACACGCTAAGTTAGTTACATCGGACCTCTACTTCATAATGTAGTTCTAAGTCGAGGGCATAAAAAAGGGGTTAGTGCTCACACAGTGACATAGAGGGAAGAATATATGTCACTCTACTAACTGGTCGACAATCACATACAGTATGATATGTATGCTATGGCGGAGCACCCACCCAATGGGTCGTGTCATGCTCTAAAACGCCATGCGAACCTTGGTCTAGGCACCACTAAGGCATCTAACCACTACACAACTCAGGTCATCTCTCTAACCCAAATATTTAGGTTCGGCTGCTATACAGGCTCGATATGAAATTTCACAAAAGAATTCTCATATCCAACTCCTAAGAGTCTCATCTTAAACTAATTAAGGCGACTTTCAAATCGTATCAACACTTTATTCATAACGTATATGAACAAAGCAATCATATTACAACTACTAAAGTTTAATATGATTATTTAGTCTCATCCTGCTCACCACTTAGGTGCCAGGGTGATCACCCGTGTGAGTGGGCTGACCTGAGCCTGGTGACTAATGGTAATATGTGCCTACTAGTATCAATTACGCAATCATACATAAAAGAAAAACATATTTTCATTAAGAAAAGCGTAAGATACAAAAGGCTCAATAATGTCCATACATCATAACCTGCGAAGACCCAAACTCCTAACATGGGTCAGGAACATATCCCTAGCTATTGGCTTGGTCAAAGGATCAGCCACCATCCTAGTGGTGGAGATATGTCTAAGAGTTACCTCGCCTAGCCTAATCATCTCTCGAATGTAGTGAAAACGGATGTCAATGTGCTTGGTCCTGCCATGATACTTGGGGTCCTTCACATACTCCAAAGCAGCCATGCTATCAGAGACCATCTCAACAGGCTCATCAGCTCGAGTCACAATGTCGAGGTGCTGGAGAAATCTCCTCAGCCAAACAGCCTCCTGGACGACTGCTGAACAAGCAACATACTCCGCCTCCATGGTAGACAAGGCAATGCAACTCTGCTTTTTACTGCACCAGGAAATTGCCCCACCTCCAAGCATAAACACATAGCCTGAAGTGGACCTGCGCTCATCTCTATCACCGCCCCAATCAGCATCACTATATTCTTTCAATCTCAAGTCCCCAGCTTGAAAGCATAGAACGAGATCACTGGTCCCCTTTAAGTATCGAAGGATCCTCTTGACCGCTTGCCAATGAGCAGGTCCAGGGTTGCTCTGGTAACGACTTACCAAACCAACAGCGAAGCATATGTCAGGTCGAGTACACATCATAGCGTACATCAAGCTGCCAATCGCACTCGCATAAGGGACCCTACTCATTTGCTCTTTTTCTTTATCCGTTTTAGGGCACTGATCAAGACTCAAAGTGTGATTCTTTTCCACTGGAGTATCGACGGGTTTACTATGATGCATCCTAAACCGCTCCAGAACCCTTTTAATGTAGGATTCTTGAGACAGACCAAGAAGTCTCCTAGAGCGATCTCTGATGACCTTCACACTGAGCACATAGCTCGCCTCACCCATATCTTTCATCTCAAAATTGAAAGATAACCACTCCTTAGTGGTATTGATCAACTCGATGTCATTCCCAGCCAATAGTATGTCATCAACGTATAGAGAGAGAAACAAAATTCCCTTCTCTGACTTCTTGACATATACACAGTGGTCTTCCTCTATCATGGACATACCGATAGAGATGATGGCTTCATGAAACCTGAAATACCACTGTCTCGATGATTGTTTGAGACCATAAATGGACCTTTTAAGACGACATACTTTGTCTTCTTGACCTTCGAGTACAAAACCCTCAGGTTGATCCATGTAGATCTCCTCCGCTAATCCTCCATTGAGGAAAGCTGTCTTGACATCCATTTGGAACAATTCCAAATCTAGATGAGCCGCTAAGGCTAAAATCACACGTATGGAGGCAAATCTCACAACGGGAGCAAATGTCTCGTTGTAATCTACCCCCTGCCTTTGATTGTAGCCCTTAGCCACGAGCCGAGCCTTATATTTATCGATTGATCCATCTACCTTGCGCTTAATTTTTAAAACCCATTTATTTCCAATAGTCTTGCGCTCAGGTGGAAGGTCAACTAACTCCAATACTTGGTTCTTACTCATGGAATACATCTCATCTCTCATAGCAGTCATCCACTCATTACAAGCTGGTGATTGTAGCGCTTCTACATAAGAAGCAGGCTCATCATCATCGAGCGGAGTGCACATGAAAATATTCCCTTCGATCTCAAAACGTCGACGGGGAATGTTTCCACGTTCACTTCTACGCAGTTGAGGGCCTAAACTCTCGGCTTCCAAGGGTATGCTCCCACTCATAGAAGCACTCCCACTAGCCGGAGGATCGCTACCACTTCCTTCAGCGACTTCGGGAAGTGATCGATCACCCTCACCAGAAGATGGGATAGCATCGTCTTGTAACTCATACAATCCGACGTCATTTCGCATTTCACCAATGCTTGGAAATTCCTTCTCTAGGAATTCCACATTACGAGACTCAATCTCGATCATCCCACCATCTGGGTGTTCACCATACATCACATAGCCCTTCAAATTTTTAGTGTATCTGATGAACACATGCTTGCTCGCTTTAGGGCCGAGTTTTCTGAATCTATGTGAGGAGTTGTGAACATATCCAGCCGAACCCCAAGGGCGTAAGTAGTGTAAACTTGGCTTTCTACCACTCCACAACTCATATGGGGTAGAAGGCACAGATTTACTAGGGACTCGATTAAGAATATAGGCAGCAGTCAAAAGAGCATCTCCCCAAAAACTTATAGGAAGATGAGCATGCGCCATCATAGACCTAACCATGTCCAGTAGAGTACGATTCCTTCACTCTGCAACACCATTTTGTTGCGGAGTACCTGGAATAGTGAGCTGTCTCATAATGCCCTTTTGCTCACAATAAGTCTTGAACTGATCAGACAAGTACTCACGTCCTCGATCAGTGCGAAGCACTTTTGCACTTCTTTCTATTTGATTCTCAGCCTCCGCTACGAAGCGCTTGAAGGCTTCAGAACGGTGAGAAAGCAAATACACATAGCCATAACGGGAATAATCATCAATGAATGTGAGAAAATAGCACGCACCATGCCGGGCCCTCACATTCATTGGCCCACATCTGTCTGAGTGGATCAGCTCCATAGGATGAGAGGCACGAGTAGCCTTACCAAAAGGCTTTCTACATGCCTTCCCAGCCAGACAAGGCTCGCACACAAATAGGTCAACTTTGGCGAGAGACCCCAAAAGGCCTACTCGAGCCAGTCTGTTCATTCTTTCTTGACCTATATGGCCTAGTTTGGCATGCCATTTAACGGATTCATCACAGAAATTAGAAGAAGAAGAAGCAAAAACAAACGAATCATCCTCCAAATCTAACTTAAAGAAACCATTTATTAATGTACCATATCCAAATAAAGTACCATGAAAGGAAATGTCAAGACGGCCTCTGTCAAAATGAAAAGAATAGCCTAAATGTAGGAAAGCTAAAACTGAACATAGATTACATCTTATACCGGGTGCATATAGCACATACTGAAGAAGTAATGTGCGGCCACCACGCAACTTGAGTCGGTACGAACCAACTCCAATAACTTCCTCCATTAAGCCATTCCCAAGGGTGACAAATTGTGTGCCAGTCGGTACTCGATGGTAATCTACAAATCCCGCTCGATCACGCACTACGTGCTTGTTTGCTCCTGTATCCACGATCCAATCGGGAAGAGAATTAGCTACTAAAGCATAAGAGCAAACAAAACAGTGTGAGAGTGGTAGGGCTACCTTTTTCGGCTCAGAACAATCCCGAGCGAAATGACACTTCTTCTTGCAGTTATAGCATTTTAGCTTCGCAACTTCTCTACTGCCAGCGCGCTTGCCTCTGCCGCGCTTTCCAACTCCACCATGAGGAATTTGATTTTTACTTTTCTGCGCTCCATTGTTGTAACGCTTTTTGCGCTTGGGTGCAATCCCACCGCGCTTCTCAGAGCGTGTAACAAGAGCGACAGAACGGTTCGCATCCAAGCGTTCTGCCTCAAGCTCGAGATGACATGATATGTCATTAAACGTTTTAATGCCCTCACTGTGCGTCATGAGGAGCTTCATCTGGGACCATTCAGGGTCCGGTAGTAAACGAATCACCGCGAGAACCTGTAGCTCATCGTTGAGCTCATTTCCAGCAGCCTTAAGGTCCCGAATCATGGTGCTTATCACACGAAGGTGCTCAACCATTGAGTGCTTCGGGTCCTTAATGTACTGCTGAAACTTTAGATTTAGGGCACGCAGCCTCGTAACTGAAGTTTGCCCAAAAGCAATCTTCAGATTTTCCCACATGTCTTTGGCAGTCTCAAATGTCTCAAACTGTCCAATGAGGTCATCCTGCATGGCACACAACATAGTATACCGTGCAGTACGATCCTCCTTGAACCATTTGTCATAGACATCCTGCTCATGCTTGTGTTCTGCAGTAAAGTTATCTAGAGGCACGGCCTTTTTGACAAAGAGAGTTTCAAGAACTCCTTGTTCATTAAGCAGGTATTGCATTTTTCTGTGTCATATATCATAATTCTTTCCGTTTAACTTGTCACCCATCGTGAGGTCAGCTATAATATTTTTGGACGCCATTTCACTACATTCAAAAAAAGGTTTGGACATTAGGCACATATTTCAAAAAATTAACAAGATTGAAAAAATATCTACTTCACAACGGGATCGAAAATTTTGCTAGGCTCATAATCATCACCCAGTGTCGGTTCAAGAAATTTCAATCTTATTAATTTTTTTTTAAAAAAAAAAATTTGAAACTTATTCAAAAAATCGAAACTCGTCCATTTTAAAAGAACACATCTTTAAAAAAAAAATTAAGAACTTATCTTAGAGAATTCATATCACACAGATAAAATAATAAAAAATAAGTGCTTGTGCCAAAATTTAATTTGAAAAACGTCGATGGTGTGCAAAACACATTCCTCTTACATGACCTTAATTATTACATCACATTTGCAGAAATAAAGCCTATTACATCACTACATCAAAGGGAACCATATTCTAAAGGAATGCTGCACACGCCGAACCCACTTTTCTAAAATTAAATTTTGTGGAAAAACACCGAAAGAATACAAGTACTTATATGCACCAAAAAAATATATAACGATTCATAACAAGCCACAAAAGCATTATAGTTTACATCCACACAAGATATACGGTATACAACACATGCATTTTTTTTAAAAAAAATTAATTCCACACGTAAATAAAAAAATTTTGCACCACATAAGAGAACAAAAAAATTGCATCACATAGGATCATAAAAAAAAATTATTTTCTAAAAATAATAATAAAAAAAATGTAGGACGCCACTTAGGCCGGGCCAGCCCCGCAAACCCAGCGCGATGGGCCGGCGCCCGTCCGCAGAGGAGGCGGGCCGGGCCGGGCCCAGCGCACGGGGCCCGCACCTGCTCGGGGCTACAGGCCGGGCTGGGCCCAGCGCACCCAGCGCAAGGCCCATTCCCACCCGTGGGCTCCGCGGGCTGGGCCCCTGTGCCTGCAGCGCGCGGAGGGCCCTAGCCCGCAGGCCCGCGCTGCGGGCCGGGCCGGGCCAGGCCCTGCGCTCGCAACGCGGGGGGCCCGAGCCCGCTGGCCCGCTACCGGCCGGGCCAGGCGCTGCGCCCGCTGCGCAGGGCCCGAGCCCGCTCGGTGTTGCAGGCCGGGCCGGGCCCTGCGCCCGAAGCGCTGGGGCTCGGCGCCCGCCTGCGGGGCTCCGGGCCGAGCGGGGCCCCGTGCCGAGCGGGGCCCGTGGCCTTTCGGGCACGCCCTACGCGGCTTTTTTTTTTTATGTATAAAAAAAATGTATTTACAACATATGTAAATAAATAAAAAAAATATTTACAACAGATAAAAAAATATTTACAACATATGTAAATAATAAAAAAAAAATGTGTGTTTCGTGATCAATATAAATTTTGTAGAACTAATCTACGAAAAAAAATATCAACGAAACAATTTTTTTAAAACAAACAAACACAGGCATGATCTCAGACGAAAACAAGCAAATTGGCTCCGATACCAATTGTTGGAATTATAGGGCAGCGAAAACTTACAAACTGGATAGCCAACGTATCCAGGAACCAAAAGCCAGATCGGGCTACTAGAGTCCTCTTCTATGTCTACACTCTAAAACCCCGGGAACGAAGGTGGAAACCCAGAGAGAACGTAGAGAGAGAATGAGGAAGAAGAAATCTCTATTTATTCTTGTGTATCGTATATCGTATATCATATCTCTCAACGTATGAGGGAATTAGGACTCCTTAGGATATTATCTCTCAACGTATGATAGAAGGGGTTCTATTTATAGATTATTAGGACTCCTTAGGATATTCTCTTTCTCACGTAGAGATAAGAGAATATCGGTTAGGATATGGGTTAGGATATGTTTCTTAACTAATAAGAAACATATCCTTATCTTTAACCCATAAAAATAAATCCTATCTTTATCCTTAACATATAAGGATAAATTCTGATCTTATCCTTAACACAAAAGGATCATAATCCACATCTCATATGGATTGAGTCAAATTAGAACCGACCAATGTGGACACACCACATGGCAATAATAAAAAAAATAATAAAAAAATTCGTTTGTTTGAGATAATTTAAAAATATAAAAAATATAAAAAATAATATATAAATATTTAATAAATAAAAAAATAAAAAATGGAATGTGAAACTTATTTTTTTGACATAATTTTTAAAAATTTGTTTATTTTTTTCTAGACATACTGCGTGTCTAAACACGCAATCTCAAAACGCATGTGCAGTTTAAACACGCGTGTTCAGACACGCAGTCTAAACACGCGCGTTCAGACACGCAGTCTAAACACGCGTGTTCAACTCAATCCAACTCGGCTTCTACGGTGACGTGGCGCCCAATTGACACCCATAAAATTATTTTTGTAAATGCAAATTTTGTACGAATATTTTTAAAAATACAAATTTTTAAAGTGTGATTTTCAAAAAAAGCCCGAAAATACTAATAGATGCTCTATTAGCATTGCTTTATTATTAGAGCAATGCTACATGTACACCCCGAAGGGATGTACATCCTACATCTCCACCTCTTTAATGATGGTGATATTTTTTACGGGTTACATCAAGTGACCCATCATCACACCCCACCCTTAGATTGGTGGGGATGTGAGATGTACACCCCTTGCGGGTGTGCAAGTAGCATTTTCCTTATTATTATTGCCCTTTTGTCTTCTGTTCTCGATTCTTACCTGCTTCTAGGAACCGCACGTGGTGGTCCTAGCTTAGACCGAGAGAGAGAGAGAGAGAGAAAGGTCGAAGAAAATGGCGAACAACAATGGCGAGCCGAGCTTTACCCCGCACCACGACCGGTGGTACAACATCAGATTGGGCCGTTCCTTGCGAGACCACGCTTCAACCAAGTTTTGCACCCTTCGTTGTGAGCCCCCAAACCCTAGAATCGCTCCATCCTCGTCGTCCCTTTTAGGGTTTCATTGATTGTGTAACCTAATAATTTCGGTTGAATTTGGGTTTCTTCGGTAAATTTGTTGATAATTTGATGCAGAATCATAGATGTTTTACATGTTTGATTCGTCACGAAGTCCCTTGTCATTGTAGTCGTAGCTCTCAGCGATTTGGAATCACTATATGCGGTTCGTCCCTAATATTGCTGTTAAAAAACTTATCAATTTTGTGAGTACGAAATCGAAAATTGTAACTCTTAGTTTTATTGTTGTAACAAGGAGCTCAAATGTGGAAATTGTATTGTATCTATGATGCTAGATACCATTGGGTGGTTTTAAGATGCTTGTTGGTTTGGACATTTGCCTTGTATTCTGAGTTTATAAGAAATTGGTAGTTTGAGAATCGAGCTTTGGCTCAACCACACTTAGCTGCCCGAACTTCAAATTTGTTATTCTGTGACTAATTATAGATCGTGATAGTCATTTGTGTTAGGATTTTGATAAGATTTGTAGTAGAATCCTAGTTAGATTAGGATAAAATTTAATTCTATTGGAGTTAAATTGATTATAGATTTAAATATTAATTAGAGTAGAATTCCTAATTATATTAGGATTGGGTATGTTTTATGGGCTCTATATATAGAGCACATTAAGCCTGGATGGTACGGTTAAGTGCTGAAGCCTTAGGAGGTGAAGTACGGCTTGGTGGTCAAGTGTTCTAAAGCTCCACACTGTTGTACGGTAGAGGTGAGGGTGCCTAGATGCTCGTACATGGTGGAGAGAGATAGCAGTAATTGCATGCACCTTGTGCACGGGTGCACGAGAGAGAAGTCTTCTCATGTTATAGAAGACGAGAAAGAGGTGAGAGAGATTCAAAAAGAGGGCTCGGGTAGAAGCTATTTTATATAGAAGATGAGTCAGGTGTAATTCTTCTCTTGTTTAATGAATCTTATTTCGCTCGTATTTTCTATTTTTTTTTTCTCTTTTGTGGTTTTGCCAACTTTTTGCTGAAGAGATTGGTTTATAGTAAAAATTCGATTTGATGCTTCTGTTGTGGAATTCCAACAATCGGTATCAGAGCGAGTATCGGGTCAACAACAGTCGGTATCAGAGCGAGTTGTGGATTCTCAAAATCTGGTATCAGGGCGAGTACCAGATTCCCACTAATTTGACCCCTAAATCTATGTTGCAACTTTTCCATAGCTCTCAGAGATTTTCAAAATGCTCTATATTCAGGTCTCTAATATTGTTGTTAAAAAAAAAAAATTTGGACATTGGGAGAATACATTGGGTGGTTTTAAGATGCTCGTTGGTTAACCACCCAAACCAACTTCTGTGCAATTCTGCAACTAATTATAAATCGTGATAGTCACTTGATCCTCAAAGGTCATGCTTACCTTTTCATTTTGGAATGCTAAGACAAATTTAGGGCTACTTTACTTATTTGATCCTTACATAACTGTTGTATCAAGTTAAGCTAGTGAAAGTTGGGTTCATGTGGCTGGTTAAAACTAATTTAATGTTTATGTATCTTTTTTAAATTTTCTTAATTTTCGGGTGGTTATGTGTAATCAGGCCAAAGTTCAAAGTTCTGGCATATATTTTCCTTTTCTTTTCTTATGGAACACTATAGCTCATTGTAGATTGTTTTACTTGAGAATATATGTTTAGGTGAAAGTAGATCAGTTTTGGCTACATCTGTTTCAAACCCCATAGTTTTGAAAGGCTGTAGTTATATTAGAAATTCATCATATTCACTTATTATTTCGCACTCAATATATGTAACAAAATTCATTTTATTGTACCAAGAATATGCTTTCATGGTTCTTTCAAACTTTTTGTGGTTCTATCATTATTTCTTTTGTGATTCTGTCCTGTTGACTGATTTCCGTGAGAACTCAGCAGTCTATTTCAGCACTGTGAAATATGACTTTAGTTGCATTTAAAACCTTGCATGCCAATTTATCTTCTGAAATTTTCTTTAAATTGTGAACTGTTTTCTTGATTTGCACTCTGATCCCTGATTAATCATTAATGGAGTTTGAAATTGTGGAATCAATATTTCCTTTACTGGAAATTGGTATTAATGTTCATAGTTAAACTTGAATTTTGAATCATTGGCTTTATTTGAAATTGATAGATGAATTTAAACCGGCATCGATTGACAAGACCCAACCTGGGTCTTTGCACAAGAGCAAGGAGAACCGGGTCACTGTGGAATTTCATAACAACCAGCCTGGAAAGCCGAAAGTGACCTTTGAGGGTAGCAGTGAGGAATACAAAGATAATGATGGAGTCTTATTTTTCGATGGTGAGACTTTTCGGCTGGAGCGGTTACATAGGGCCGTGAAGAGGTTGAGGCACATTCGCTTGCCAGGCGAGTCTGCTGCTGCAGTTAATTTGGCAGCTGCCTCATCAGCTGGAACAGGTGCCGATTCGAGTTCTCCTCCGTTAGCAAAAGTTGCTAAAGCTCAGCCAGTGAGCAAACCAATTGTGCCTTCAGTTCCTGTAAGTTCTTTTAATATATTTGAGTGCCTTCAGTTCCTGCAAGTTCTTTTAATATATTCAAACTCTTGATCTTGGTACAGTTTTTAGTGAAAACACACAGGTATTCTGTCTGAACTATAACACATTTTGTAATGGCTACCCGAACTTTTAAGATTTGAACCTCAGCTTTCATTACTTTTGGTGTCATAAAATTCTGTCATGTTCATTAGATTTTGACACTTTTTTCTAGAAAATAATACAATATTAAGCAAATCCTGGCTTTGACGTTGACAGTGGAGGGTACATCAAACTTCTACCTTTTTTCAGTTCATTTTGGAGGTTGCTGAAAACTATTTGATTAGATCTTTTTTTCAGCAACTTGAGGAAGTTTGCATGTTGCACCATCATCCGCAGTCTAGAATCTTCCATGAATTCAGATGAATCAATTATCTAATCACTAAACTGTGCTGTTAAAATGTATATCTTCCCCCCTCCTTTGCTTCTGTTGTAATTCATTGTTAGTTTTCTTTTCCATGTTCAAATTTGTGCTTCTTATGAGACATGTTGTTAATCTATACATGTTTTTATAGAAGTCGCGTAAAAATTATTGTTTTTGATGATCCTGATGATTTCTTGCTTGCTTCTTAACTCTTAAGCAATTATGTTACAAGCTGAATATAACTATATGTTTGGAATGCTCAGGTTGAGGTGGAGAAAATTGATGTCGGAGAACCAGACAGTGCAGGTAACATCTTTATTTATTTATCTATTTATTTTTGGTGGGTGAACTATATTTTTAGGTTAATAAAATGAGAGGAAAGTACCTGCTTGACAACAATTACTTTCATTCTCAATGTACTCTCGAAGGTTGTATCATGGAAAACAATATCTTAACATGATTAGCAATATGGAGTACAATGAATTTTGTTTTTTCCTCACAAATTTCTCTTGGAACATAAGAAGGATTAATTTGTTATTGCCTTTAGCTTTGGAAGAATTCTACGTTTTGTATCTTGGAACACATTAAGATGCCTCAATTCTTTTTACCCTAAAATCAAGTGAAACATCTCTTTTGCAAGTATCAAGGATAACAACATTTTCAAATGTAGTTTAGTGGTTTAATAATTAATATATTAATCTAAATTTAGCAGATACATACCAAGATTACTAGCATGCTCTTATGTAGCCCAATCAGATACCTCAATTCATTTTTTGCCCTTCAATCAAGATGTGAATTCTCTTTCTTCTGAGTATTAAGAATAAGGGCATTTTTGTGTGGATCAGTTGCTTAATTTTATTTTGTTCTCAAAATGTACCATAATTTCTGGCATGCTTATGTGTGGCTGTTGCTTCATTTCTTTTCTTTCTTTATTCTTGTGAAATTCTACTTAATTCAGTTTGGTGTTTTTTGTTATTTGACAGGTCCAAAGCCATCGAACAAGAACAACGCATTCCATTCCATTATCTCGAGCCTATTCTCAACATCGCCCGATCCCAAATCACCCGAACAGGACGAAAACCTTGATATCCTCGGGGACGACGATCCGGCGTCACCAGTCAAGACAACGACTACTGGTGGCCAGACGCCACAAGGGGCGGCAGAATTAGGGTTTGACATCAACATCCCAACTCAGGACGACACCGACGATGAGATTGCTGATGTGGACGTGAACGATGATGTAGACGAGGGGCTCAATGCAGCTGAGGCCCTTCGGGCCCAGGTCAATGCAGAGGAGGGTGGAAAGGAGCCGCGAGAGGAGGACGATGACACCTCCAGCTCAAGCGGTAGCAGCAGCAGCAGCGGTAGCAGTGGGAGTGGCAGTGGTAGCGGTAGCAGCAGCAGCGAGAGTGATGGTAGTGACGCCGACTCCGCCAGCTCCGGGGGTGACATCGACGTGTGAGGTACTCTACTCTCAGATTTTAAAGCATACAGACCGAGCGAACCAAGATACTCGGTGGCTTGTGGAGAGATCAAAGTGAAGCTGGCGTCAATTGGCCACACAGTTGGATTTCTCGGTAGCTTTTGGCCTGTTGAATTTACATTGTGAGCATGGGTGTTGTTTGATATTTGGCTAAAAAGCGCGGAAATGTGTTTATAGTGCAAAGTTCAGCTACTAGCATGTCAAACTATTCATTCGTTTTGCTCTTCATATATACGATTGGCATCTACTGTTCCGGAAACTATTCATTCACTTTGGCTTGTTTTGCTGCTGTCTGTTACTTCTGCTTTTGATAAAGAGAATAATTCAAGTAGAGGATATTTTGAGCCGTAAATATATCCAATTTGAGGCGAAAAGCAGAATATCCAATTTGGTGTTTTTTAATATGGTGAATAGGATACATTAATATAGTTTTTTTTTTTTTTTTTTTTTTCATTTTGTTTTGAATGAAACTATTCAGATAGCAAACAACACCCATCCCATGCAGTAAATAGGCGCAACTAGGCTTGTTATTTGTCAGAAGACAAAAACGATTATGTTGGAAAACTATTTTTATAATTTCTTTTAGTATAATATTACTTTGAAATAATTTATATTCGAAATATGAATTTATATGTTTCTAACAAATTACTAGTATATTGTAAATAAGTAGTAAGGATTAGATGAAGTCTGTGGGTCGAGACGTGCTATGCATTGTCCTAGAAGAAAGATTGTCTCTTCATGTGCAAGGCTCCGGCAATCACTCCCAGTGATACAACGATCACTATCCGTCCCGTCGACTTTCAGAAATTCAGCAAAAGGCATAGCTCAGTGTAGAAGGTATATAATAAAGCTCAGTGGGTATCACGTGCCGTGCAGGTCGGCACAGCACAGCACGGCGGTTTTCCAATTTTTTTTTTTTTTTTTTTTTAGATTTTTTTAAAACAGTATTTTTTTAAAATTTTCTTTAGACAGTTAGTTTTTTTTTTTTTTTTTTTTTTTTTAGTCACATGTGTACAGTAATGTACAGAAACTTTTTTTTTTTTTTTTTTTTAAAGAATCACATCAGTATACTTTTTTTGTTTTTTTGTTTTTTTCCTTTAGATTTTTTTTTGTTTTTTGTTTTTTTCCATTCTCTTCCCACCCATGAAGAATTTTTTTTTTCTTTTTCCTCCCCCTCCCCCTTTCCCTTCCCCCTCCTCTTCTCCTTTCCCTCACCCTCATAATTCTCGGCAGATTTATCCTCTCTCTTTCTTCCTTTCCTTACTTTTCTTTCTCACGCAATTAGTAATTTTTTTTTTCTTTCTTCATCGCTAAAGAAAAGACACGGGAAGTGAAAATCAAAGATCTACTTATTAGGTAAGTAAAAATTATTATAATTTAAGTTTTTATTTAGAATTTTTAAATATCTCATAATTATAAAGCTCTTTAAAAAAAAAATTAATTAGTTACTTACAAATTATTTAATTTTAAATTATTTAATTTTGAACTATTTTCAGGATCCATTTATTGATCTCTTTCTTTATAATTTATAAATAGTTCAAAATTAAATGGATCAATAAATAGATTTTGAAAAGTTTTGAGAAAAAATATAATATTTTTTAATTTTATATTTTATAATTTTTAAAATTTTTTTAAAAAATGATAAAATCAAAATAATTTTTAAAATTGATATATATAATTTTCTCATCTTTTTCTTATTAGTTTGAATAAATTTTAGAATAGTTATTTGTATGTAAAAAAATTATATAGATCATAATGGCACCTAAGAAAATAGAAGATTATGGTTGGCAGCATGGACGAATGATTGATGGAAACAGATTTCATTGGAAGTGTAATTACTGTAATATGGTCGGAATGGGCGGATGTGTCACCCGCTTAAAGAAACATATCGCGGGAGGTTTTTCTGAAGTATCGAAATGCACTAAAGTTTCTCAGGAAATAAGACATGCAATGAAAATTGAGTTAGAATCTACAAAATTAGCAAAACAGAAAATGAGGGATGATCGAGATGAACTAGATAAACGGGCAGCCGAGTATCCCTCTGCTGACCCATATGAAGGTACAGGTGATGAATTTGATATTGATACTAGAGCTGCCATGGAAGCATCTTTACAGGAAAGATGGCAGCAAGATGAAGTCCAACGACATAGAGCACAATTTGCGACCTCTCAGTTTGATGCCGGTGGCGGGTCTAGATATGGCTCTGCGCCATCAGGTTTATCTCGAAGTGGTTCTGTTTGCCGCATGTTCGACAGATTAAAGAAAATGCCAAAAGGAAAAAGTAGAAAAGGTCCAAATATTATAGATATAGACCCAATGGCATTTCCTGGTCCAGATGCTCAACAACAGCGCATAGATACAATGCTCAAAAAAGATAAAAAAAAGGCAGAATTGGTCGAGCAATAGCAAAGTTTTTTCACTTTAGTCATATTCCATCCTATGTAGCAAACAGTCCATATTATAGATCAATGATCACTGCCGTACAAAAGGAGGGTCCAGGAGTTGAACCCCCAACACCATATGAGATCGCCGGCAAATACCTTGATGCGGAGGTCAATGATATCCATGCATGGATAAAAAACTTCAAACAACAGTGGGAGATGTATGGTGTTACTTTAATGTGTGATAGTTGGACATCACATACACATTTGAGCATCATAATTTTTTTGTTTTATTGCAATGGCAAGGTGATCTTCCACAAGTCAGTTGATGCGACCGGTCGATTTGAAGATGCTGATTATATATATGCATTATTGGAGCAAGTTCTTGGTGAGATTGGTGAGAAAAATGTGGTACAGGTAGTGTCAGACAATGGTTCAAACTACAAGAAAGCTGGCAAACTACTGATGCAAAGGCATCCACACATATTTTGGACTCCTTGTGCGGCAAATTGTATCAACCTAATGATGTCTGACTTTGGTACGATAAATCGGGTAAAAAAGATTATAGATACTGCACAACGTGTATCTAAGTATCTGTATAATCATAATTGGGTCAATGCTTTAATGTCCAAATTCATTGGAGGAGAGATCTTACGTCCTGGTATCACACGATTTGTCACAAATTTTATCGCTCTAAACAGTTTCCTGAAAAATAAAAATGGGTTAAAGTCTATGTTTGCATTAAATGAGTGGCAAACATCTCGTTATGCCTCCAAGCCTGATGGAAAGAGTATTGAGCAAATAATTCAGTCCACCAAATTTTGGGATTATGTGAAATAGATTGTTAATATTGTGGAGCCTTTATACGTGGTCCTTCGATTGGTAGATCAGAAAAAAATAACTCAAATGGGACACGTCTATCATAAACTGAGGATGGCTAAAGAGACTATCAAGAAAATCAATCCATTGCGATGTCAATCTTATTTAAAAATTATTGACAAACGTTGGGAAGTTCAGATGGGTCGGGATCTGCACCTAGCAGGCAAATATAAATTATAGCAAAACTATTTGTTAGTGATTATTCAATTGTATTCTTGCATTGTTGATGGAGTTATTTTTTTTTTTAATGATAGGTTATTATCTTAATCCGTCGTACCACCATCGTTATAATCTTGGATATGATGATGAATTATTAAAGGCATTAAGAAATGTCATCAATAGATTGGAAATGGATCCAATGCATGCCGCTCTTGCCATAAATGAGGTACAATAGTTTTTTTAATATATTATTAATTTATTATATGTTAATATGCTAATTCCTCATTATTATAATGTATTATAATATTATAATATAGGGAAAAATATTTCGTGAATCCACTGGAACTTTTGACGATGCGGGTCCAATTAACGGGAGACACAACACCAATCCCAGTAAGTAACTAAATAATTACATATTTAATATCTAACGATAAACTTATTTTGATATAATTTTAATTTTCAATTGGACAGCTGAGTGGTGCCTACAATACGGTGGATCAGCAAAGCATTTAAAGAAAATTACTGTGCGCGTTTTATCTCAAACAACAACGTCTAGTGGATGTGAGCGCAACTGGAGTACCTTCGCATTGATACATACCAAAGTGCGTAACCGATTAGCGTACGCTCGATTAGAGAAGCTAGTTTATGTCCACTATAATATGAGGCTCCGTTTAAGATGCATGCGAGCGGAGTATGATAGGAAAAAGGAATTAAAAATTTATGATCCCTTAGATGCAAGCTTTATCAATGATGAATCAGACCCCATATTTGATTGGCTACAAGACAAAGAGAATCAAGAGGACCCTTTGCTCGATGAGCCTAGAGATCCACCACGACCATTCAGGATAATTGCTGAGGAAGCAGGAGTTAGTGATGCAGAAAGATGGGCTAATGAGAATATAGAGGGGTCTCATAATCAGTTAAGTAATGTGCAAGAACAAGCATCTTTGGGCGAAGAATCACAAAATCCCGTGGATAACTCTGATGCAGAATTTGAGCGTCTTATGATGGGACCTGGACATGGCCGCCCACGTCGTACTCAAAGTCAATCAGAAAAAGAGAAGACATCGTCTGTCGCAAAGAGACCTTCAACAACAGTCATAAGTGGTAAGGGTAAAGAAATTATGACATCGAAGGATCCATTAGATGCAGCTGATGCAATCTCGCTTGATGAAGATAGCGATACATCGACACCATCAGATTCTGAGTTACCACGGTCCAAAAATGAATGTGGCGATGACGATGACACTACCAATAGCAGTGGGGATGGTGGTGGGGATGGTGGTGAATGCATTCCACCAACACAACAGGAGGGTGGAGATGAGGGCAGAGGTGGTCTTATATTTACTGAAGAGCAAAATTTCACTCATGCCACTCAAGATGCTGATCATGGGTCGAGACCACGTCAAACATCTGGAGTGGTATATGATCTCAGAAAAGGTAATAGGCCCTCACAACACGATTATAGGGAGATGAGAGAGGGTTTGGAAGCGGTGTCAACTGGGTACCCACGAAGGGATGATAATTTGCGCACACAGTTTGATAGTACTTCAGATTCATCGTATCCCTCATATCAACATGGCTTTTATGGAGAGAGATATGATTATGATCCATCCATACCTTCATATAGTGAGAGTTCGTATGCCGAATCGTATAGTGATAATACTACATATCCACATTATCCTTATGATGGTGCAGTCCATATGCTAGTACAAGTAACTGTTGTCGATCATATCAGCGATCCAATTGCATATGGACATTACGTACGCCAATACAATGACATATATCACGAATATATGACTTTTCAACAATATCAGGAATATTTATACCAACATTGTCAAATAAATCTGATATTTGCAGATCACACTATGCCATATGATCAACCGCGACAATCTATGTGGAATTAAGCAGTCTTCTCTCTATAAATATGTAAATTTAAATACTTATTATACTTGTGAATTTATTTATTATATTGTTATTTCTATTCTCTATGAGATATAGTTGTACTTTATATATAAAAAATAATTATCAGTATGCTAATTGGTGAGTGTAGTAAGCTATATATAGTCAATATTCATAATTTTTTGACTAAATAGTTCAAAATAATATTATAAGAGCTTATTGGGAACAAAAAAAAAATAAAAAAAAAATCGTGCCAGAGCGTGCCACTGGGAGGTCATGCGTATCCATCGGCACGCAAGCGTCCCACGTGTCGGCACGCAAGCGTGCCGGTACCGTACTGTGCCAGGCGGCGGTACGGTACGGTACTGTACCGTACCATACCGTGCCACCAAGGTTCGAAGTGTCGTGGCACGGGAGCGGCATAGTGTGATCTGCAGATATCAGATTTATTTGACAATGTTAGTATAAATATTCCTGGTATTGTTGAAAAGTCATATATTCGTGATATATGTCATTGTATTGGCGTACGTAATGTCCATATGCAATTGGATCGCTGATATGATCGACAACAGTTACTTGTACTAGCATATGGACTGCACCATCATAAGGATAATGTGGATATGTAGTATTATCACTATACGATTCGGCATACGAACTCTCACTATATGAAGGTATGGATGGATCATAATCATATCTCTCTCCATAAAAGCCATGTTGATACGAGGGATACGATGAATCTGAAGTACTATCAAACTGTGTGCGCAAATTATCATCCCTTCGTGGGTGCCCAGTTGACACCGCTTCCAAACCCTCTCTCATCTCCCTATAATCGTGTTGTGAGGGCCTATTACCTTTTCTGCGATCATATACCACTCCAGATGTTTGACGTGGTCTCGACCCATGATCAGCATCTTGAGAGGCATGAGTGAAATTTTGCTCTTCAGTAAATATAAGACCACCTCTGCCCCCATCTCCACCCTCCTGTTGTGTTGGTGGAATGCATTCACCACCATCCCCACCACCATCCCCACTGCTATTGGTGGTGTCATCGTCATCGCTACATTCATTTTTGGACCGTGGTAACTCAGAATCTGATGGTGTCGATGTATCGCTATCTTCATCAAGCGAGATTGCATCAGCTGCATCTAATGGATCCTTCGATGTCATAATTTTTTTACCCTTACCACTTATGACTGTTGTTGAAGGTCTCTTTGCGACAGACGATGTCTTCTCTTTTTCTGATTAACTTTGAGTACGACGTGGGCGACCATGTCCAGGTCCCATCATAAGACGCTCAAATTCTGCATCAGAGTCATCCACGGGATTTTGTGATTCTTCGCCCAAAGATGCTTGTTCTTGCACATTACCTAACTGATTATGAGACCCATCTATATTCTCATTAGCCCATCTTTCTGCATCACTAACTCCTGCTTCCTCAGCAATTATCCTGAATGGTCGTGGTGGATCTCCAAGCTCATCGAGCAAAGGGTCCTCTTGATTCTCTTTGTCTTGTAGCCAATCAAATATGGGGTCTGATTCATCATTGATAAAGCTTGCATCTAAGGGATCATAAATTTTTAATTCCTTTTCCCTATCATACTCCGCTCGCATGCATCTTAAACGGAGCCTCATATTATAATGGACATAAACTAGCTTCTCTAATCGAGCGTACGCTAATCGGTTACGCACTTTGGTATGTATCAATGCGAAGGTACTCCAGTTGCGCTCACATCCACTAGACGTTGTTGTTTGAGATAAAACGCGCACAGCAATTTTCTTTAAATGCTTTGCTGATCCACCGTATTGTAACCACCACTCAGCTGTCCAATTAAAAATTAAAATTATATCAAAATAAGTTTATCGTTAGATATAAAATATGTAATTATTTAGTTACTTACTAGGATTGGTGTTGTGTCTCCCGTTAATTGCACCCGCATCGCCAAAAGTTCCAGTGGATTCACGAAATATTTTTCCCTATATTATAATATTATAATACATTATAATAATGAGGAATTAGCATATTAACATATAATAAATTAATAATATATTAAAAAAATTATTGTACCTCATTTATAGCAAGAGCGGCATGCATTGGATCCATTTCCAATCTATTGATGACATTTCGTAATGCCTTTAATAATTCATCATCATATCCAAGATTATAATGATGGTGGTACGACGGATTAAGATAATAACCTATCATTAAAAAAAAAATAACTCCATCAACAATACAAGAATACAATTGAATAATCACTAACAAATAGTTTTGTTATAATTTATACTTGCCTGCTAGGTGCAGATCCCGACCCATCTGAACTTCCCAACGTTTGTCAATAATTTTTAGATAAGATTGACATCGCAATGGATTGATTTTCTTGATAGTCTTTTTGGCCATCCTCAGTTTATGATAGACGTGTCCCATTTGAGGTATTTTTTTCTGATCCATAAATCGAAAGACCACGTATAAAGGCTCCACAATATTAACAATCTATTTCACATAATCCCAAAATTTGGTGGACTGAATTATTTGCTCAATACTCTTTCCATCAGGCTTGGAGGCATAACGAGATGTTTGCCACTCATTTGATGCAAACATAGACTTTAAACTATTTTTATTTTTCAGGAAACTGTTTAGAGCGATAAAATTTGTGGCAAATCGTGTGATACCAGGACGTAAGATCTATCCTCCAATGAATTTGGACATTAAAGCATTGACCCAATTATGATTATACAGATACTTAGATACACGTTGTGCAGTATCTATAATCTTTTTTACCCGATTTATCGTACCAAAGTCAGACATCATTAGGTTGATACAATGTGCCGCACAAGGAGTCCAAAATATGTGTGGATGCCTTTGCATCAGTAGTTTGCCAGGTTTCTTGTAGTTTGAACCATTGTCTGACACTACCTGTACCACATTTTTCTCACCAATCTCACCAAGAACTTGCTCCAATAATGCATATATATAATCAGCATCTTCAAATCGACTGGTCGCATCAACTGACTTGTGGAAGACCACCTTGCCATTGCAATAAAACAAAAAATTTATGATGCTCAAATGTGTATGTGATGTCCAACTATCACACATTAAAGTAACACCATACATCTCCCACTGTTGTTTGAAGTTTTTTATCCATGCATGGATATCATTGACCTCCGCATCAAGGTATTTGCCGGCGATCTCATACGGTGTTGGGGGTTCAACTCCTGGACCCTCATTTTGTACGACAGTGATCATTGATCTATATATGGACTTTTTGCTACATACGATGGAATATGACTAAAGTGAAAAAACTTTGCTATTGCTCGACCAATTCTGCCTTTTTTATCTTTTTTGAGCATTGTATCTATGCGCTGTTGTTGAGCATCTGGACCAGGAAATGCCATTGGGTCTATATCTATAATATTTGGACCTTTTCTACTTTTTCTTTTTGGCATTTTCTTTAATCTGTCGAACATGCGGCCAACAGAACCACTTAGAGATAAACCTGATGGCGCAGAGCCAGATCTAGACCCGCCACCGGCATCAAACTGAGAGGTCGCAAATTGTGCTCTATGTCGTTGGACTTCATCTTGCTGCCATCTTTCCTGTAAAGATGCTTCCATGGCAGCTCTAGTATCAATATCAAATTCATCACCTGTACCTTCATATGGGTCAGCAGAGGGATACTCGGCTGCCCGTTTATCTAGTTCATCTCGATCATCCATCATTTTCTGTTTTGCTAATTTTGTAAATTCTAACTCAATTTTCATTGCATGTCTTATTTTCTGAGAAACTTTAGTGCATTTCGATATTTCAGAAAAACCTCCCGCGATATGTTTCTTTAAGCGGGTGACACCTCCGCCCATTCCGACCATATTACAGTAATTACACTTCCAATGAAATCTGTTTCCATCAATCATTCGTCCGTACTGCCAACCATAATCTTCTATTTTCTTAGGTGCCACTATGATCTACACAATTTTTTTACATACAAATAACTATTCTAAAATTTATTCAAAATAATAAGAAAAAGATGAGAAAATTATATATATCAATTTTAAAAATTATTTTGATTTTATCATTTTTTTTAAATTTTAAAAATTATAAAATATAAAATTAAAAAATATTTTTTTTTTCTCAAAACTTTTCAAGATCTATTTATTGATCCATTTAATTTTGAACTATTTATAAATTATAAAGAAAGAGATCAATAAATGGATCCTGAAAATAGTTCAAAATTAAATAATTTAAAATTAAATAATTTATAAGTAACTAATTACATTTTTTTTAAAGAGCTTTATAATTATAAAATATTTAAAAATTTTAAATAAAAACTTAAATTATAACAATTTTTACTTACCTAATAAGTAGATCTTTGATTTCCACTTTCCGTGTCTTTTCTTTAGCGATGAAAAAAGAAAAAAATAATTACGAATTGCATGAGAAAGAAAAGAAAGGAAAGGAAGAAAGAGATAGAGAGGATAAATCTGTCGAGAATTATGAGGGTGAGGGAAAGGAGAAGAGGAGGGAGAAGGGAAAGGGGGAGGGGGGAAGAAAAAGAAAAAAAAAATTCTTCACGGGTGGGAAGAGAATGGAAAAAAACAAAAAAAACAAAAAATCTAAAGGAAAAAAACGAAAAAACAAAAAAATATACTGTGCACATGTGATTCTTTAAAAAAAAAAAACAAAAAAGTTACTGTACATTACTGTACTCATGTGACTAAAAAAAAAAAAAATAAATAAATAAAAAAACTAACTATGTCTAAAGAAAATTTTAAAAAAATATTGTTTTAAAAAAATCTAAAGAAAAAACAAAAATAAAATAAAATAAAATAAAATAAAAATTGGAAAACCGGCCGTGCCGGTCGGCACGGCACGCGATACCCAACAGGGTATCGCTATGTCTCGAGCGATACCCTTGGGTATCGCTCGAGACCGGGGGGAGGCGGGGGGGTTGCGAGACCCCCCCTGTACCGTGCCCCTCTTTGAAGGGCACGGTAAGTGCCGCCCGTGCCGCTGCGGCACGGGCGGCACTTAATTCCTTGCGTGCCACTTGTCGGCACGCAAGCGTGCCGGTACCGTATTTCGAACCTTGACTGTACTGTAAATTAGAATTGTGTGTTTAACTTAACAAAAAACTCTCATATCTATAGAGCGTAAGGGAGACCCATTTCAGCCCACCTACAGATAGGGTCCAATGGCTAGATCTCGAGTTAGCCGTTAGACTTTACCAAGAAGGTTCTTAGACAGTCCACCAGACACTTTCCAAGGCAAGGCTCTTGGATAGCCAGATAAGCCATTTCTCAAGAGAAGGTTAAGTCCAAAAATAAAATAGTAAATAAAAAGAGAACCGGATCAAAATTGCGCGCACCGCCGCCTGCCCGACCCGTGTGTGTGTCTTTGGGAAAAGCCACAACTCTTACTTTCTCCTAACCAATACACTTAAAAAAGTAAAAGTATAAATATAGCTACCATATGTTATGAATCTTCAATGTGAAACTAAACATCACATGCAGTGAGCTAAGCTTTGGACACCCGGACAAAGCCTATTGATATTGGACTACCAGAAAACCCAAAGGCCAAAATTAAGTTTTAAATCATAAATAAACCAATAAAATCTAACAGATTATACAAGCCATTCGAACAAAGAATTCTCTGAGTGCTCAAAAAACTACCAATATCAATCTCACATTTTTAACCAATTTCTAGAGAGAAGAAAAGAATGACCATACAAGTCATACAGAAAGAAGGATGCTCAAACAACAAGTCTACAGCATCAAATTCACAAAAATTCAAACCTAGCTGTTGGTACCACATGCTCTCTTGTGAGAAGTGCTGAGTAAAAAAACCCTCACACCATTTGTTGTTATATGGAGAAAGGGAAAAAGAAATGACCCCCCTATAAAGATAGGGTTAAAACAAAGAAATTTACACCCCAAGACATACAGGGTCCCTTAAAACAATTAACATGTATAACCAACCATACAAAGGGAGTAGTTAATATACACATTGTAAACTCAATTAGTCATATGATTAAGCGAATAATTATACCAAAGGAGTCGCTATACATAAATTGTAGATATTTATAAGATCATCACCTGCATGCATTTCCACGTCTTTGGTTTCGGATAAAGCTTAGAAGAGCTGCAGCCTGCAAAGTACAAGGAGAAAAATCTGATCAGCTGACTTAAAAAAACAAGCATCGGAGCAGGCGCAAATTTTTGTTACAAAAAAGTTATTCTCTTGTTCTTTTTTTACTTGAACAGATAAATGATTAGTATATTTCCTGCTTAACTGTTACTTTTGTCAACTAAAAAAAAAAGAATTAGAAAGAAAATAGTAGAAAGGCAGGTAAGAACCTACTATGTTATATGATGATCCTCTCTGAAATAGGTATTATTGACATACCGAGTAACAAGTACACTGATAAAACATGGTTGCTTGAAAAAAAAACAAACATTTTTTAGGTCCCTTTAGAACATGAATAATAAATACTATTAATCAAAATAAGAAGCATAAAAATGTTACGGATAAGGATACAGAAAGCATGCATGCGCAGCTAAGCCAAAAGATGTGTCTAATTATAGTAAAGATTCCTGATCTGCAACATGATCCATCATGTTAATATGGGCACCTAGAAATTCTAGGCATGCCGCCCCGTATCGTAGCATGGCACCCCCGTATCGCTCTGTATCGTCCCATGCACGTTAATGTGGAACTAGATTAGGCATGAATTTATTTACTTATTATTTATATTTTAAGGAGTCAAAAGAGGTCTTTTGATGGTGTCACTGCTGTCTCTTTGCCTATGCCGATCGCAGTAGCACACGTACATTATAATACAATTTACTATAATGATTATGGTCGCAATTATTACGAGATATATCAACACCAAATGAGCCTCCACCAGTATCAACAATATTTATATAGTCGAGGGATCAAACTAGTAACTGATGATGATAATTACCAGTAAGATCCACCTATGCACTCAATGTACTACTAGCAATGGAAGATAAAAGTTTGGACTTTAGAGTTATAATTTGGGCATATTGAATTATCTCTAATATAATATGCTCTTAATTATTAGTCTTATTTTAGTATTTATATATTTTCATGAGTTGTATATGACTATTTCGACTAGGACTGGATGAGAGAAGCAATTTGGATCAAGTTTATATGCATTACAAACCCTTAAACATCCTAAAAAGCTAACATTACCTGAAAAAAAAAAAAAAAAAAAAAAAAAACTCGTGCCAAATCCATGGCATTGTGCCGCTAGCATGCCACTGGCACAGAGGCCCGTGTCGACACTAGCACAATCTATGCAGTTGAGCTTTGCCATGCCAATGGCATAGCAGCATGGGCCGTGCCAGTGGCACGGCAATCCTTGACTATGATAGATAACATACTAGCAAAAGGCATCATCCTCTACTAAAGCGTTGATAGTATACTGAATAATTAATTCGGTGTAGTTAAACCATCTATAACCGTTTAAATACCTTGTTTTCTAGTGTCATTTGAAACCTAACATATCATCATCACTTCTGGAACAGTAAAATGTAATGCCAACAACAATAAAACCCTCATTAAATATCTCTGTAAAAGAAAACCATGATTAAGAAAAATCTAGATACGAAACAATAAAATATGAGAGAAAAAATGGAACGAGAAAAATGGCTTGGACCAATAACAATACAAATCTACACTAACCAAAGAAACAATAAAAGAATCAGCAGATTGCAGTGTACAGAAATGATCAAATAAGTAAGACTTTGGAAATTTTAACATTAAAAGACCGACCGTGGCGTCACGATGCAAAAGTAACTTACACATTGCCTATTTGACCATATTGGAGATTCTACAGAAGTGCTGTTTGAAGAGCCACTTATAGTTTTTTAAGTAAAATAGCTCCGGCATCTTTCCTTGCAATATAAGCCGAAGCTTAAAATTGGATCTCCTGTTTTCGAGACCCAAAATCCATTCGAGCTTCCCACCATAGTGCTCAGAAGCTCCAAACATTTTGGTTGTGAAATGCCAGGTTGGTGCATTTCAAAAACAGAAGCAAGTACAAGTACAATACCTTTTCTCTTGCGCGTGGGGTGCCGGATTGTAACAACGCTACTAACGGTGGTACGACATCTTCTTGAAGAACAAGCCGACAAAATCTATTATTACTTGTACAGAGCAGAAGCAAAGCCGCAGCAGCATTCTCTTTCGCTCTCGCAGATCCCAACTCAACAACCTCCACAAATAATGGGACCCCACGCTCACGAACAATTGCATCCCTCCCTTGGGGAATAGTTGCTAGATTCGCCAGAACAGTGATGGCCTTATCGACCATCCCGAAAGCTGGATCAATAAGCTTTACAAGGTGCCTCACAGCCCCAGCCTGCACGATACGGGCCTTGTTCTCGTGCATTATCGATAGATTGAACAGTGCAGTAGCCGCATCATTTTTTCCTTGAGGAGTCCCGTTCATTAACAATTCTACTAAAGGCCCATAAACATCAGAACGGCCAATCTTTATCATATTCTCTTTGTCCTTCGAAAGGCTGTATAGAGTTGCAGCTGAGTTTCGCTTTGCTTCAGAATTTCCCGTTTGAAGAACATAAATTAGAGGATCGATGGCGTTGGAATTTGCAATAGCAATCTTGTTGCTATCGACAATCGATAAGTTTAAGAGGGCCGTTACGGCGTTCTCCTGAGTCTTCGAATCTGATGAATAAAGAAGGCCTACAAACAAGCTTATAGTGCCGGATTTTGCAATGACATCCACGTTTTCCGGGTCTTTCGCGAGAACCCGCAGCTCTGCCGCCGCTGCCCTCTGCACATCTACCGAATCACATTTCAAATCCTCAACCAACTTACGAACTAGAGAGCTGATACTAGAAAGCTCAGTTTCCAAATCCATAGACGGCAATTGTATGACCCTTTCAGACCAGCAGATTATCAGATCGGCGCTTGAATTTGATGCCACAAAAATTGAGGATTACCTTCTTTGCCAGAATGGCAGTCAGCAAACGTCTCAACTCGGGGATTAATCGATTCTGTAATCACAACTTGAGAAAAACTATTAAAAGAGTCAGGCTAATTGATTTTGTTCATCTGCAGTTTAATTAGTATTTTCTTTAATCTTCCGCGGAAGATAAAAATGAGAAAAAAACCAAATTCTGCAGACAGTTCATCTTATTTCGAGTTTGCAATCGAGGTTGGAGGACATGAATATTCTCGGCTATTTTTTTATAGGAATAATTGCCTGTGTATCCCTGAAATCTGAATAAATATCTAATTTACACCTCTTATTTTTTTCTTTCTAATATACCCCTCATACGTTCCACCGTTATTAAAAATATTCCTACCGTTTTCCTTTGTTAAGTTAACTAGGGTTAAACTAGAGTTAAATAATAATCGGAGTTGAAAACTATCAGATATACCTATTTTGCTCGTGTTTAGGGTTTAGGGTTTTAGGGTTTAGCGTTTAGGGTTTTAGGGTTTAGGGTTTTAGGGTTTAGGGTTTAGGGTTTTGTAGGGTTTTAGGGTTTAGGGTTTTAGGGTTTAAGATATATTTGAAAGGGCAAAATAATAATTTCACACAGATAACGGCAACTCCAAACAGAATTTAACTTAAGGGTATTTTGGAAAGAAGTTGGAACGTAAGAAGGATAGTTTTAATATTAGCCTTCTAAAAGGAATAAGAAAAATTTTTAGGGGTATATAAGAAATTGCCCCTTTTTTATATATATTTTCAGAACAAGCATGCTTTCTTAACCTGAAAAATAGTTAGAGCCGCCGCGAACAGCATCTCAAATTAATTTAACGAAACCTCCGAGACAATTGACTGAAAATAACTTAAATCAAAACAAACAAAAATTGAGGGATTTCTATAAAAAGCAAATTAACTTTTAAAAAAAATAAAATAAAATAATTCCCGATGCAGTTCTGTGACATCTTCAATGGTTTGATCCGATCTCGAACCTTTTAATTTAATATTTGACCAAAAACATCAAATAGAAAATGTGAAACTCCTGATAACCAAAACCTTTTGGTTCGAACATTAAAATTTTCCCATTAATTCTATATTTCTTCAACCAAGCAAAAACACAAACATCTCATGTGCGACAATCACAGCCATATGTTTAATCCGATTTAAACAATGTTTTTGAGAAAGGTCTTCTTCTCCGTATGATTCAAATTTAAATAAGAAAGGGAAAAAAAAAAAATGTATGAAAAATAAAATAAAATCTTAGCTAACCTGAGCCAAAGTATCTTTCTTCGAGATCACAAGAGAGAGAGATTGTGTGCAAAAGCATTTTCCTTTCTAGTAAGGAAGGAAAATGATTCTTGTACGCGTCTTCTAAAAGAAAAAAGGTGGTACCTTTTGTTCATCCCATCTGAGACGTATTTATTTTAAGATAAAATAAAATTTATCAATTATTTTAATAATAAATACAAAAATATTTATTTTTAAATTAATGTGATGTAGATACTACACTCCAGATCTATTGTGTGAATTTAATATCGACCACAAACTTTTTCTATTAAGTAAACTACATGGAATGTTTTCTAACCAATTACGTTGCAATCAGATCTTTCAATTTCTCATAAATTTAATAGCATTTTTTTTTTTTTTTGAGAGGAATTAAGGTTTTAACCTTTTCTAATTATTTTAATTATATATTTTTGTTGTGTGAATTTAATATCGACCACAGACTTTTTCTATTAAGTAAACTACATGGAATGTTTTCTAACCAATGACGTTGCAATCAGATCTTTCAATTTCTCATAAATTTAGTAGCAATTTTTTTTTTTTTTTTTTTTTGAGAGGAATTAAGGTTTTAACCTTTTCTAATTATTTTAATTATATATTTTTGTTGTAATCTTGATTAAACGAGATCGAATTTGTCATCTCGGCAACAATATGGCAACAAATTCCAAATACTATTATTATTATTATTATTATTATTTATGAATCAAGCACTGAATCTTTTTTTTAAAAAAAAAAAATTTAGAAACTACTTGATGTGTAATATCGAGTTTTCGAAATACAAATTATTTTATATAATTTTTTTAAAAAATATTGTATATCATATCTATGGAATTTAATTTTTTTTTAGCATATTAATTGTCAAATTTAAGATGACAGGACATGAAGTATATGTATTTAAGAAGGAAAAAATATATATATATGATTAGATTTTATTTTATAGACCTAATCCACTAAATTTGTGCACATTGATTTAGTATGAGAGAGATTTTGACGAAAATGGCCCTGCTAGAATTGAGTCAATTGAAACTTGCAAGTAAAGTTTCAAAAACCTAATTGCAACAATTAGAAGGTTTAAGGGAGTCAATTGAAAAGGTTAAGAACTCAAATGAAACTTGTGCAGAAGATAAGGGACCTCCCTTCAAATATACACATAATAAGGATGGAAAATACTTCAGATACATCCAAAAATGGGTATAAGATATACATCCCATCCATTTTAGAGTGGGATAAATTTTACTAGTCGCTAGTAAATAAATTTTTACCGTAAGATGGATGAAGTGTATATTTTACATCCAAAAGTGGGTGTACCGGTAGCATAGCTCCTAATGGATATTAAGAATAGAAAAATATTTCTTGTACACTCCAAATGAGATGTACATTTTACACTCCGGGCCCGCTTGGCAATAATAGAAAAATAAAACATAGTTTTTTTTTTACAGAGTATTTGATATTTTAAAATTTTTAATACTCTGTAAAAATATTACTCTGTTTTTGCTGTTTGGATTATGAACTTAAAAAAAAAACTCTGTTTTAAATTTAAACTTTAAATAAAAAAAATTAAATTTAAAAATATATTTTTTAAATTTTAAAATTTTAAAATTAGGATTTAAATTTTAAATTTAAAAATTTCAAAATTGAATTTGAATTTTAAAATTTTAAAATTTGAATGTACAATTTTAAATTTTAAATTTTAAATTTTAAAATTAAATTTGAATTTTAAAATTTTAAAATTTGAATGTGAAATTTTAAATTTTAAATTTCAAATTAAAAAATTTCAAATATAAAATATAAAATATAAAATATAAAATTTAAATTTAAATTTTTAATTAAAATTTAAAATTAAAATTTAAAATTTAAAATTAAAATTTAAAATTAAAATTTAAAATTAAAATTTAAAATTAAAATTTAAAATTAAAATTAAAATTTAAAATTTAAAATTTAAAATTAAAGTTAAAATTTAAATTTAAAATTTAAAATTTAAAATTTAAAATTAAAATTAAAATTTAAAATTAAAGTTAAAATTAAAAATTAAAAATTAAAAATTAAAAATTAAAAATTAAAAATTAAAAATTAAAAATTTAAAAATTAAAATTAAAGTTAAAATTAAAATTTTTTAATTTAAATTTTAAATTTTAAATTTTAAATTTTAAATTTTTACAAAAGGGTGAAATGCGAAAAAGGGCGAGAGAAGTTGTTCGCAGAAATAGGAAAATTTTTTTCGCAGGCCTGAGCATTTTTTTTTTTTTTTTTTTTCCCAAATATGCTCCGAAACCTCAATAATACGTCATTATTTTTTTACGCGGTTAGGCCATCCAAACGGACTGACTAATAAAAAAACAAAGTTTTTTATAAAACAGAATAAAGTTGTCCAAAACTGTGTTTCAAAGGTTTCCAAACGGGCCCTCCCAACTATTTTTAAAGTGGGGTGAATTTTACTAGTCAATTGAAAGTGATTAGTAAATAAGTCCCTACCCTGAGATGAATGAGGTGTGCATCGTATATTCATTTTTGAATATATGAATAGCATTGCTCGATATTTGTACACTATAAATGAAGTGTATATCAGACATCCCTGATGGATGTGATGAATTCCACCCATGACATTTATTCCATCCTAAGATGGACGGATGTGATGAATTCCACCTGTCACATTTATTCCATCCTCACATGCGTGAGGTGTATATCATATATCCTAACACTCTGTTTGGATTGGGTATAAAGGGGGGATATCCCCCCTTTATACCCAAACGGTTTGGGGATATCCCCGTTTGGGGATATCCCCCCCAAACGGGGATATCCCTCATTATTGCATGGGGATATCCCCGTTGGTTTAAACCCACCCAGGTATTACCCCCTTCTCCCCTCCCCCTCTCCTCCCCCTCTCTCTCTCTCTCTCTCTCTCTCTCTGTCCTTTCCCAAGGCACTGGCAGTGCCTTGGGAAAGGCTTTTCCTTTTTTTTTTTCTTTTTTTTTTCTTTTTTTTTTCGTTTTTTTTTTCTTTTAGCTTCAGGATTTTTTATTTTTTATTTTTAATAAAAAAATTTAATTATAAAAAATATTTAAATTTTAAATTTAAATTTTAAATATTTAAATTTTAAATATTTAAATTTTAAATTTTATAAATTTTAATTTTTTTTATTTTTATATTTTAATAAATCTAAAAATTTTATTTTATTTTTAAAAATTATTAATTTTAAAATTTATACAATATTTTTATAATTTTTAATTAAAATTATTTAAAATATTTAAATTTTAATTAAAATATTTAAATTTTAATACTCCTACATAAAATATTTAAATTTTAATTAAAATATTTAAATTTTACTTAATTTTTTTAATTAGAATATTTAAATTTTAAAAAATATTTAAATTATAAATTTATAAATTATTTAAAATTAATTTTTATATTTTATAAATTTATATATATTTATATTTTATTAAAATTATGAATATATTTATATTTAATTATATTATATATATTTATAAATTTATAATTTTAAAAAATAATATTAATTTTAAAATTGTAAAATTTATATAATTTTTTTATAATTTTTGTAAAATTTATATAAATTTAAAAATTAAAATTTTTACTCCTACTTAAAATATTCTAATACATTCTTTAATTATCAAATTTATAATATACATAAAAGTAAAGGTCACATCGTCATTAATAAACACAAAAAGTCAACTTTATACCTCTTATTCATCATTACCAATCCAAACACCTATTTTCTTATACCAGGTTTAAACCAGGTTTAAGCCTCATTCACATCCAAACACATTTTAGGTTTAAACCAGGTTTATCCCTTACTTTATACCTATACCTGGTATAACTAAACCAGGTTTAAGCCACATCTAAACTATATAAGTAGTATTGCTCATATTAAAGTCCCTCTACTAGCTTTAATTTTAATTATTTTTATCAATTATATTAAAAAATTTACTAAATTAACGGTCATTAATTTGCTTTATTGCATTGCATGACTAACTAATTTTCAAATAAAGGTGATGATATTGATGGGTACAAAATAACTATATTTATTGAACCTGATTAATTTGACCTATATTTAATAAACTTGATATGTCGCTGTAAACATTAAGTTTTTTTTTTTTTTTTTTTGTTTTCTCACTTCTCTTTGTTGATAACAATTAATTGGTGTGGGATTCATTAATTTTCTAAAAACTCTAATTTTTTTGAACAAAAGTTAAGTATTTGCCAATTAAAAAGAATATAGCTAAAAATGTCTAATCAAAATATATTAATATTTGCAACTATGTTTATAATAAATTTAACTAACTAATAAATCTCTTCAAGAATGGATAAATTTAACTAACTAATAAATTTCTTTAAGAATGGTTCCATGGTCTAGTGGCAAGGTAAATTTGTTATTATACTTTTTAAATTTAAAATTTTATTAAACCTAAATTGAAAATTAGAACTCTCAACTATTTTTAATTTTAATTTATGCCACTTGTAAACTTTTATACTGGACTTATTATACTTAGTTAAATTAAAAATTTTAATTGAGATTTTTTGCCATTTCTACATTTGTTGTTATGCGTTTTAAATTCAATTTTTATTAAACCTAATAATTAGGTCAAAGTATATGACCCTGTTAAATTGTAGCTGGTATCGGATCATTGGCGCTAATTATTAATTCTAAAAATTTAAGCCATTAAAAATACACAATCAATTCATTTAAAGCGTACAGACACAACGTCCACGAATTTCGACCGGACTCAACCCACCTAGACTTTGAGTCTATTGTTGGGCCTCTTGTCGTTAGATCTATTGTGGACCACAGTCCTACTCAATTTATTAGACTCATCAAACTCAATTTATTAGTCTTCTAAACTTATTATCATGTAACAAAAAATTTGACTTATTTTTAACTTATAAATAAATAGCCAACCGTTGAATTGTGAACTTTTTTTTATCATTATTAAAATTTGAGAAATTAATTGAGATCCGACCATTTACAAATTTTTTTTTGTTTGAGTTGTTATGCTTAGTTAAATTGAATATTTTATTAAGCCTAAAAATTAGGGTAAAAATAAATTAGATCTCTCTACTATTTTTTATTTTGATTGAGATCCTTTTCTGTTGTTTTTTGAGAAACTAGTTAAATACCCGCGCTTCGCTGCGGTAACTAAAAAATATTTGGACATTAGACATAATTTATTATATTTGAAAGTTAGAAATAGTTAGACATATTACATTTAATTTAAATTAGTTTTTCGAGAAAACACCTAATATTAAAAATGTAAACTGTATGGAGGACAACCGGTAATTCTTCATTTGCTCTCTTTATTAGATGGGCTTGCTTTATCAAACCTACAATCAATGTAAATAATTTGATATTCAATGTAAATAATTTAATATCATAATTAAATTATAATTATATATATAATAGTAAATGATTAAGAACACCCCCGGAATTTGGATTAGTCCTCTATATAAATGATATAATAGGACTAAATCTCTAACCCGGCTATAGCATTTTGGATGGTAGCAAGATCCAAGAGGAACATGAGAGTTAAGCGTGCTAGAGCTAGAGTAGTTCTAGGATGGGTGACCCCCTGGGAAGTGGGGCGTCACAGTTGGTATCAGAGCCATTCACCAGCCGGAAATGTGAGATGAGTCTCGGCTGAGCCAGGGTTATATAGCGGGTAGAGCGAGGCTCCCCCGCTAATGACCGTTGTGAGTGGAGTGCAGCTCCTCACAAGGTCGGCTAAGGCTAGCGAGACGAGTCTCACATCGCCTGGTGCTTGTGAGTGTGCTTGAGCCTGACGTGAACGTCATGGCTTAAAGGGGGGAAAGAATGTAACACCCCCAGAATTTAGATTAGTCCTCTATATAAATGATATAATAGGACTAAATCTCTAACCCGGCTATAGCATTTTGGATGGTAGCAAGATCCAAGAGGAACATGAGAGTTAAGCGTGCTAGAGCTAGAGTAGTTCTAGGATGGGTGACCCCCTGGGAAGTGGGGCATCACAAGCAAAACTAATTTAGATTAGATATCTTACATAAGTGAAATGAGGATCATGTTCTTTATCTTTAATTACCTTATTTACTTCAAATTCCAGGTAAAATGTAAAAATGAGTATTTATAGAAATTTTAAGGACAGAAAAAGAGAAGCTATGATATCAAATCTGTCATAATCTGACAAAATCTAAAAATCTTAAAGACAGAAAAAGAAAGTAGCTATGATAGCAAATCTGCCATAATCTGACAAAATCTGCTCAAAATTTTTAGGAATTAATTATTTTCGAAAGTATCACATCAATCAAATCAATATTTATAGAGATGATGAGTATATATTTATAGTAATCTTAGACTCTATAATAATTTCAGAGATAAAAAGAGATGAGCGTACTGTCACCTGAAATTCTATCATTATTGATAGAATTTTTAGGAACAGATAGGAACAGAAAAAAATAGTACCTATGATAACAAATCCGTCAGACAAAATTTGTTCAAAATCTTTGAAAATTCATCATTTTTGAAAATATCACATCAATCAAATCAAATCAAATCAAATATTTAATTATTAATCTTACAAAATCTTATATATAATATTTTTATTTCTAAATCTTAACTCATATATAATAATATTTTTATTCTAAATCTTAACCGATAATTTTTTTTTAATATTTTGAAAATTCATCATTTTCGAAAATATCACATTAATCAAATCAAGTATTTTTAACTATTAATCTTACAAAATCTTATATATATATAATATTTTTATTCCTAAATCTTAACTAAAACTTTCATATATATTTATAGTAATCTTGACAGACTTGATATGATAGAAAATCTGCAATCTTAGGGATAGAAAAAGAGAGTAGCTATGATAGCAAATCTGTCATAATCTGATAAAATCTGCTCGAAATCTTTAGGAATTAATTATTTTCGAAAGTATCACATCAATAAATAAAATAAAATCAATGTTTATAGAGATGATGAGTATATATTTATAGTAATCTTAAAGTCTATAATGATTTTAGAGATAGGAAAAGAGAAGGAATTAATTATTTTCGAAAGTATCACATCAATAAATAAAATAAAATCAATGTTTATAGAGATGATGAGTATATATTTATAGTAATCTTAAAGTCTATAATGATTTTAGAGATAGGAAAAGAGAGGAACATACTATACTGAGAGAATTATTGTTGATAGAATTCTTTGGGATATAAAAAAGAGTAGTTATGATAGCAAATATGTCATAATCTAACAAAATATATTCAAAATTTTTAAAAATTTATCATTTTTGAAAATATCACATCAATCAAATTAAATCAAATATTTAACTATTAATCTTACAAAATCTTATATATAATATTTTTCTTCATAAATTTTAATTGATATATAATAATATTTTTATTCCTAAATTTAAACTGACAAATTTTTTTCAACATATTTGAGAATTCATCATTTTCGAAAATATCACATCAATCAAATCAAATCAAATATTTTTAACTATTAATCTTACAAAATCTTATATATAATATTTTTATTTCTAAATCTTAACTGAAATTTTTATATATTAATTTAATCTTACAAAATCTTATATATAAAAATATATATACAATTAGAAAAATTAACGATATCTCAAAATATATGTCATCATCTTATAAAATCTATTATATATATTTATAGTAATCTCAGACTCTATAATAATTTTAGAAATAGAAAAAGAGAAAAACATACTATACTGAGAGAATCATTATTTATAGAATTTTTAGGGACAAAAAAATAATAATTATGATAGTGATTTTAGAAATAGAAAAAAAGAAGATCATACTATACTGAGAGAATCATTATTTATAAAATTTTTAGGGACAGAAAAAAAATAGTAATTATGATAGCAAATCTGTCATAATCTGACAATCTGCTCAAATAACAAAATACAAAATTCGATTTCAAACTTAAACTCAACTTTGAATTGAAATTAAAATACAAATTCAACATCAAATTCAAATAATAACTTATGTAATTCAGAAAATTTAAAATTTAAAATCTTAACTGGAATTTTAATATATTAATTTTAGATAAAAAATTTAACACATTACTATTTTAACTCAACTGAAATTTATATATATTAATTTAAAATTTAAATTTATAAATACAGAATAAAAACAGAAATTTTAGAAAGTAGAAAAAACAAGTATGATAGAGCAGGCACTGGAGCTCTCTTTCTTTCTCTCTGGCACACACCTCATCTCTCTCTCTCTCACTTTTCCTCTCTTCTGTTCTCTCCGCTGGCGCTCTCCCTCCCATCCCGAACGTCCTGCTCGGGTAAGCACGAATTTTTTTTTTTTTTTTTTTTTTTTTTTTTTTTTTTTTTTTTTTCTTCTTGTCAAAAAAAAAAAAAAAAAAAAAAAAAAAAAAAAAAAAAACCTGACGAGATTAACAGATGAGGCTCCTGGTGCCTAGCAAACTACGAAAGAAGAGATTATTAATTCTTGATTAAGTTTTCTTCCTTATAAGTAGGCATTTAGAGCTTATACATTTAATCAAAGCAAATTTCAAAATTACTCTGAACATATTTAATGGCGACTTATGCACAAGCACAAGCACGATTATTTATTTTTTTTAAAATTTTTATTTTATTTTTTTCTTATGTCAAAGTCACAATTAAACACCTACCACAGAATCATAATAAGATCACAGCTTAAAAATCGTCGCAAGATGCAAAGAAGAAATAGATAATAATCAGTAGATAAAAATCATAAGCAGCAACTCTCGGTGCCCGTGCAAGTTTTTTTTATCATCGTTACATTTTTTTTTTTTTTTTTTTTTTTTTTTTTTTTATCAATTACGCTTTTTAGATCGTATCATTTCACCGATCATTTATTAAATTTTAGAGTATCATTTGGTTCAAAAACAAATATGTACAATTTTTACCATAAGCAGAAACATTATTAATTTTATATATAAATAAAAATTAGATTATTTTGAAAATAAAAAAAATAGCATTTGAATAGTATGTATAATTCTTGACATAAGTAGAAATATGATCAATTTTGTATACGAATAAAAATTGAATTATTTTGAAAAATAAAAAAAAATAGTGTTTGGATAGTTAAATTAGAATAATAAAAATAAAAATAATTATAATTTTAAAATAATAATATTTTAATTAATTAATTAATTATAAATACGGTTAGATAATTCTAAATATTAATTAAATAAAATATTTAACAATATAAACTGTTAATTAATAATTTAATTAATCATAAGTAATTTAATAAATTAATAAATTAATTAGTTAATTATTTTATAGTTTTATAATTAGTTAATAATATAATTAGATTAGTCAAAATATTAAATTAATTAAAAAATTAATATAATAATTTAAATTATATTTATTTTAATTAAATTTATTCCATGTGGAAACAAACTTGTTCTCAAAAAAAAAAAAAAAAAAAAAAAAAAAAAGAGGTGGAGTAGCAGTTTAATACATGGAAAATACTATATGTACACCCCTTTCGGGGTGTACATCATACACCCCACCCATCTAAGGGTGGGGGTGTGATGATGGGTCACTTGACGTGACCCGTAAAAAATATCGCCACCATTAAAATGGTGGAGGTGTATGATGTACACCCCTTCGGGGTGTACAGGTAGCATTGCTCTTAATACATACCAACTTATTCTCCAAAAAAAAAAAAAAAAAAAAAAATTATTATTCCCCTCTCTCAAAATTATGTTTGAGTATTAAGAAAAGAATAAGAGCTTATTCCAGTCTTATGTTTGAACCAAATTGTGCCATATCACTATTAACTTAACTTTACAAATCTTCACCCAAAGTCGAAAATCCACGAGCATCAATGACTTATGTTTTTAAAAGCATAGGAGCTCAGATCTCTCTAGAAAAATACTTTTTATACATTCGAAATTGGGTGTATATCTTACATCTCATCCATTCTAGAGTGGAGTGAATTTTATTGATCATTTCGAAGTGGCTAGTGAAGTACCCATTTTAGGATGGGTGGAGTGTACATCGGGTGTACATCTTACATCCCATCCATTCTAGAGTGGAGTGAATTTCACTGATCATTTCGAAGTGACTAGTGAAGAAGTCTCCATCTTAGGATGGGTGGCTAGTGAAGAAGTCCCCATTCTAGAGTGGAGTGAATTTTATTGATCATTTCGAAGTGGCTAGTGAAGTACCCATTTTAGGATGGGTGGAGTGTACGTCGGGTGTACATCTTACATCCCATCTATTCTAGAGTGGAGTGAATTTCACTGATCATTTCGAAGTGACTAGTGAAGAAGTCTCCATCTTAGGATGGGTGGCTAGTGAAGAAGTCCCCATTTTAGGATGGGTGGGGTGTACATCGTATACCCAATTTTCGATGTATGACTAGCATTGCTTATATATATATATGGAAAATGCTAGTTGTACACGCCTTGTGGGGTGTACATCCCACACCCCACCCAATCTAATAGGTGGGGTGGGATGAGGGGTCACTTCACAAATTGTGAAGTGACCCCCCACCATTAGATGGTGAGTGTAGGATGTACACCCCCCCTTTGGGGTGTACATATAGTATTGCCATATATATATATATATATATATATATATATATATATATATATATATATAGAGGCTACAATGCTTTTAAAAGCACTCACACTTGGTACTTCTAAGTTTTTTTTTCACTTTAGATCCATCTCTTTAATCAATTTCACTCTTTCCATCATACTATTTTACATACCAACCATCCATTAAACTCTCGAAGATCATTATTATTATAACCCTACAAAATTTCATCTGAAGGCCAAAAATTTACAAACATTCATGACTTAGTACTTTTTAAAACATTGAAGTTCAAAATATTCACCTAAAAAAAAATATTTAATAATGATATGGAAATATTTAATATTTATCTTAAAATAAAATGGAATGATAAGAAAATATTCACCTAAAAAAAAAAATGAAACGATATAGAAATATTTTATAAAAAAAATAAGTTTACCAATTAGAAAAAAAAGAGAAATTAATTTTTGTTTTCATTATGTTATGTGTTTAGGTAAAAAAAAAAAAAAATTAAAATTTTTTTAATTACGTTATTTGTTTGCATTAAAAAAAATAATAATAATTACTTTCCTGCTAGAAAGTGGTCTGTCAACAGACCTAAATTCAAAATACATATTTTATATAAGAGCAACGCTACATGTACACCCCCAAAGGGGGTGTACATCTTACACCCACCCATCTAAGGGTGGGGGGGTCACTTCACAAATTGTGAAGTGACCCCTCACCACACCCCACCCATTGGATGGGTGGGGTGTGCGATGTACACCCCCAAATGGGGTGTACAAGTAGCATTTTTCTTTATATAAATAATAATAATAATAATAATAATAATAATAATAATAATTTCAGATATTGAGATGTATTAATTGGGTAGGTTTTAAATGCTCAAAGTTGATCATTTAAAATTGATTGTGTACTCCATGTATTTTTTTTGTGTATATTTATATAAATTGTTATATAATTTTATTTTTTTGGCGGATTTGTATGTGTGTTTATTATTTAAAAAATATGAATAAAATATCATCTTTTGATAGAGGGAGGAAGAGAGAGAAGTCCCGTAAGAGGTGAAGGGGTTCGACTCGACTCGACCCGACCCGACGCATCCGGGATTATTGCCCGTTTTATCCCCGCTCGCTCTCCAGTTCCTCAATCCTCCTGCGAGAGACCTCGATGGATTCGGCCATTATCCCACAATCTCTTTCTCCAAGGTAATAATAATCATTCGCTTCATAAAAATCAATCACTAGACGCCATTTTTGGTGTAACAGCAAGGACAAGAATACCAAAGAAGGTGGAATTTGTATTGATTTGAAAAAGGCTCTACTTCTAATTGTTTGCCTTCTTTTTCTAAAAAGATGTTCAAGTAATAATAAGGAATACAAAATAATAATAAGGCGTAGTAGTTCTAAGTCGGTGATTCCCAAATTTGTCGAGCTGCAACAAATTGCGGCGAGTAGAGCTCTGTCTTTGAAGCCATCCTGCGTAACAACAGTCAGGCATGAATCATCCAGAAAAGCCGAACACGCCGCCGTAGGCGACGAAGACGGCGTGATCATTGTGGACCACGGATCCCGCCGGCAGGAATCTAATCTTATGTTGAGTAAGATCGTAGTAGTCCAGTTGTTGAATTTGGGTGAGAAAGAAAAGGGAATAGCTCATGAATTTCTTTCTCCTTTTCGATGTTGCCAGATGAGTTCGTTGCGATGTTTAAAGCCAGAACCGGCTATCGAATTGTCGAGCCTGCTCATATGGTAATCATTTTTACAATTTTTTTTTTTTAAAAAAAAAATCAAATCTTTAGGGATTGTTTGGTTCCAATTAGTTTTCCATAAAAAATGATTGTTTTCCTTGGAATCAAACGGACGGAAAACTGAAAAAAAATAAAAATAAATTTTTCATACTTTTCTGAGGAACCGAAACCAAATGGGCAGGAGACTTTTTTTTCTTATGGGGGTGTTTGGTTCTTCAGAAAAAGCGTGGAAAACTATTTATATTTTCCAGCAAAAGATTGTTTTCCATGGAAAATCCCCCTTTTTCAATTTTCCGTACGTTTGGTTCCGAGGAAAACTAGTTTTCCTCAAAAAGTGTTGTCTAGATTTCATGGAAAATTACTGTTTTTGTTGTCTAGATAAAAAATTTGAAAAATGAAAATACTAGTTTTTCATAAAATCTAGAAACAAATTTTTTTGAAAAACTAGTTTTTCTGGTAACCAAACAGACGGAAAATTAGAAAAGGGAGTTTTCTATGGAGAACTTTTTCTCGGAAAACAGTTTTCCACTCTTTTCCGAGGAACCAAATACCCCCTTAGGTGCTGTTTGGTTTAGGAAAAGCGTGAAAAAAAGTTTTCCAAAAAAAAAAAAAAAGATTCATGAAAAACTCGTTTTCCAATTTTTTGCCCTTTTGGTTTGAAGAAAAATAAGCATTTTTGGAAATATTTTTTTTCATATTTCATGAAAAATTAGTATTTTTATTTTTTAGATTTTTTTTAGGAAAATGAAAATACTAGTTTTCCATAAAATATGAAAAAAAGTTTTTCATAAAAGCTTGATTCTCGTAGAACCAAACTGACGAGAAACTAGAAAATTAGTTTTTCATACAAAACTTTTTTCTTGAATTTTTTTTTTCCACACTTTTCGGGGAACCATACAACCCCTTAACAAAAGGTTGAGCATGCTGCAGTTGAAGGCGATGTTCCTAGATAGATTGTTTTTCTTCCCCTCTGCATAACTTTCTTTGTTTAATGGGCCAAGTATATGGAAGTTTGGCCGGTTGGCTCTCCATCCTTGAGGCTTATTAGACCTCGCAAACATATATACATGCATAATATATATGTCATGTTTTAGATAGCGTTGTCTCTATTTCATTCCTAAATTTTATGGTTATAGAGAGTTTAGGTTGTATACTAATTCTTATGCAAACCTAGTTGGGAGATGAACTCTAAAGGGTTGTTTTGGATGCCAGAGCAAGTTTTCAAGTTTTCTTGTGATTACTTGCGCTACATGGAGATTTTCTTTTGTGATTGCGACATATAAGCATGTGAGCAACTTTATCTTTTCCTAAACAATTATGTTGATGGAGTATACCATCCTCAAAGATCTTTTTTTTTTTCTTTTTTCTTTACAATTTTATCTTTTCCAGTGTGTTTGCACTCTTAAGTATTTTCCTTATAATTCAACTAGTTGTAGTGCTTTGATTTCATTTGATATGTAGCATGTGAGCAATATATGCACCAAAGTTGAAAAGTTGTGATGGAAATGGCGAGAGGTATATAACTGAATATTGTCGATTTACAGGAATTGGCTGAACCATCCATTAGTGACGCATTCAGGTCATGCGTGCAACAAGGAGCAAACAGGGTTATCCTTAGTCCCTTTTTTCTCTTACCCGGACGGCATTGGCAACAGGTGATTTCCAAAATGAATTACATGCTACATATGCCTCGGAATGTTATTGATTAGTCCTTGAACACATGGTAATCAGTGGTTGGCTTAGCTTTCCGAATTTCCACATTACACTTGACATGGAAATCAACTCAAACAAGTTAAACCTCTTACTAACTACTAACCTAAACTACTCATTAACTATCATGTCATTAACTATCATGTGTACGATATTGATTCATCAACAATATTATTTGGTATATTCTAAGGTGCATATAGCATTACTATCTCAAAATACTGCCATGGTATTATTCTAGTTGTTTTTTTTTAAAAAATATCAATGTGTATTAAAGAGTTGGAACTTTTTCATATGATTATGTATCACAATTTTCCCAGGATATTCCCTCTTTAGCAGCACAAGCATCCAAGGAGCACTCAGGAATATCTTATGTTGTCACCGCACCGCTTGGCTTGCATGATCTTTTGGTGGTATGATATTATTACTTCATTGTCATAAACTTTTTTATACCAATAATTATTAGCTTATCTAAGCATTTATACAGCACTAACTAAATGCATGGTTATGCTCAGTAATGAAAGCAATGGCATGGATGCTTAAGCTTTGGAGTTTTTTTTTTAAATAATAATAAGTTTCAATAGTTAAATTTGTAAATTTGAAATGTATCAAAATTAGTAACATTTGTTGAACACTTGTAGCTGGCATCATGGTGGTCAGAGTGGATAATTTTTTTTTTATTGTATAGTGTATTGCTATGATTACAGGGATCATTACTGTTGTCTATTGGTTGGTACGAATCTATCTACGAGAAAGATTTTAGATTTTATTTTTTACAAGCCACTGTTGAGCAAGTGTCAACCTTTGTTGCTCTTTAGCTAGCTTCATGAGTCCTCAACCATTTATATCTATATATGGTTATCTCTGCTGTTATGGAGGACCTTCATGTCCTTATGATTTAAATCCTTGTTTTAATCGAGAAGAAGGTCGTATATGTGGAATCATTTTCTAGATTACCAGTTAAATATGAGCCATAGGTCCATTGTTTTTCAATCTCAAGTTCGCATGGTGGTCTCTTTTTTGAACAAGTTTAAACAAAACTTGAATCGTGAAAAAGAAAGACAGCTAGGACCTTTAAAGTTCATTAATACAGTAGGATGAGGTAGGCGAGGCAGTAAAAGCTACAAAAGAATGAACTTACTAAGCACATAATTTTAGTCATACAGATTTTTACCTTTCCGCGCTAGTCAAGAACTTATGTTTTTGCCTGTCATGGACATAGCCTTTCAATACCCATCAACATGTAAAGGATCACATTAGTAGATAATTTTGTTTTGAAATAAGTATGTAACAATAAGGCATTAAAACCTAGTTTCCTTCACATAGGCTACCTTTTGACAACAATATCTTCCTTCCATAGCAAGCTGTTAGGATATTCAAGTTGGGTTTCCAAGATTTATATGAAATGTCAAATAAGAAAAACACACACCAACCATATCTAGCGCAGTTGGCTAAGGGCTTGATGTTTGGTACACTAAGTCCCAAGTTCAAAGTCTAGTTGCTTCACATTTCTAGCTGAATTCATTTCTAAATAAATTAATGTTTCTCTCTTAAAAAAGAAATAAGAAAAAAGAAAAAAAGAAAAACACAAAAGCATTGTAAGGGATCAAAAAGATCCTTTTTATATAGCAACGCACAATGAAATGTTGCAATTTTACTTGATTTTAAATTTATATTCATTTTTCATATTGTTTGTGTCACGCCCCGAGTCCGCCAATTTGTACGGTTCGGGCACGCCAACAGACCCGCCAATCGGGTAAAACCTTTTCCTACCCGAAAGGAACGGTAACATCCATAATAACACAACAAGTGTATGCGGAAGCTCAATATCAGAGTACTAAAAATCACTACAAATTTAAACTTTCATTCTATAACAAACAGTTAATGCGGGAATGAAAGCATACAAGAGTGAACCATGCATTACTTTATTACACTTTACATCTCTGCACTTGCAATTAAAATTATTACAATTCTTTTACATAAATTTCCTCACCATACAAGGTTCACTCAAGAAATATAAAAATGGGATACCTCTGCTGGACCCTCTAGGTCTCTATGCTGCTGGGCCCTTGCCCCTGTCGTATGCCTCGCCGTCTGCATCTGAACCGTCGCGGCCGCTGCATCCATACCTGAACCTGTGGGGAGGTCACCCAAGGGGTGTGAGAACTACGACAGAGTTCCCAGTGGGTTCAACCACCGAGAAAAAGTGTCCTACACCACTTGGTCCAATGGAAGCAATAATAATAGTGCTAGGAAACTAATATCCTCGATATCAAAATGCCGCTATGCAAAATAATATATCACTAGCTGTATATACTCATCGACCCAGCACTACTCTGTCTAGTCATACTAGGCTACTAAGCACCAACTCGGCCACTATGCCGCTGTATACAGGGTCAAACTAACCCGGCCATCTTGGCCACTCAAATTTCTCTTTATTCTTAAATTCTGGTGCTTTAGTTCAAGTTAACCCTCAGAAATTTCTTATCCAACGGGCCCCAGCCCGGTAGTCCTGCTACCATAAGATAAGATTTCTAAGATTGCCGATAACACTCGCAAGTGTTACCCCGTCCTACGGAAGAAACGTCCCGAATGGGTCTCTACCCGGGAGAGGGGCACTACCTGCAACTCCAACATGGGCCGCGTTTCACCGTAGGTCCGCCCGTTTTATCTTTAATTTTCTTTTTTTTCTTTTCTTTTTCTTTCTCTTTTACTTTAGTTCTTAGCCTCTTTGCCTTTGAACACTTGCTTTTCTTTCTTATTCGAGCTTATAGCTCCCTTTTTGCCACTGGCAAATCACTTTCTCTTTCCTTTGAGCATTTAGCTCTTTGCTGTCACTTTAAGCCTTTCGAAAGTACCTCGTCCGACGGGTCACTGCCCAGGGAGTCTTGCTCCACTTGACGAGTCTCAAATTCGAAGGCGCCATTTATATTCTCTTTATGCTTTTTAGCCACTTTTAGCTTGCTTTTAAACTGTCTTTTTACGATAATTTATCTCTTATCCTAGGTCTCGCCATAAGGATAACTAGGAGTCACTTGGACTCTTATAACTAGGAGTCACTTGGACTCTTATCATTTCTCTTTCTGTTCTCTTTGTCTTAAGCAATTTGCTTATCTTGCTTATTAATCACTTTTAGCTCAATCTTGAGCGATTTGCTTGTCTTGCTTATTAACCACTTTTTGCTCTACCTTGAGCTCAATTTCTTTTATCCTAAGTTCTTTACTCTAGGATAATTCGGGTGTCTCTAGCACCAATTCAGGTTGGAACATCTTGTTCTCAATTCACAGCCTTTATGCTTCAATTACCCTTAAGGTTTGCACTATGTCACAAGGACACTAGTCGCTTTCCATTTTATCAGACTTAGAGTTTATTAACCCTATTTCCATTATCTTTTCCTTTCATGTCTCCACACTTGATCCTTTGCACTTTCCTTTGTTTAACTCTACTTGAAGTTAAACTAGTCTATCCATTTACCCAGACGCCCTATGACTCTCTGGGGTCATGTTCACTAAATTCTTAACCGTGGGATCTAATCCCCTTTTTCCACTGGTATCAAATACGGATTGTTCGTTTGGGGGTTTAAGATGTCGACGAAATTTGAGATCGAGAAGTTTGATCGCTCCAGCAGTTTCGCTCTACATCAAGTTGTTGTTTTGATAAAGCAGAGGTTGCAAAAGGCGTAACTGGAGAATGAGAAGATTGACACTTCAGAGAACCCTACGGATTTGCTCATTAAGTCTCTTTTGGTGACCAAATGCAAGAATTTTGTAAATTTAATTTACATGTGCGCCAGCACTTCAAAAGCTTTTGGAGTTTTGGTGGAGAAAGCATAGAATTCAAACCAAAGTGGAGATTGTTAAATATGTATTGAATTCAAGAACCAGAAGGTTTCCTAACTCTATTCTATTTTGGTTATCCCATTAAGTTAAGTTTAGATTATACCTAATCTTATTGAGATTATTTCTAATCTTAGTGGATTTGTATTTCTAGTTGTTTTAGGATTTAACCACTATTATAAATAATATACCTTTATTCCATTAACTTGGTGCGGCGGATGAGAAGCTGTATGAGTGTATTTTTGGGGATTAGGGTTTTGTGAGAGACATATTTTGTACTCCACTTTGATTATAATTTAAGGTGTTTTGGAGTGAGAGACGCAAAATCGGTGAGTACTTCTCTTGTGGCGCATTTCAGACTTTCTGCCGCGCTGTCACTGCAGTCTGATGATGAGTACATGTCACATGTTCCTTATTCTAGTGTTGTTGGGAGCATTATGTACACCATGGTTTGCACACGGCCGAACATCTCCTATGCAGTGAGTATGGTTAACAGATATATGACCAATCCTAATAAGGCTCATTGGCAAGCTATTAAGTGGATCCTGAGATACCTACGAGGTACCACTAACACTTGTCTCGAGTTTGGGAGGTGTAAGGATGGTGTGGTTGGATATGTTGATTTAGATTTTTGTAGGTGATTTGGATAGAAGGAGATCACTTTCAGGTTATGTATTCTCCATCGGTGGATGTACAGTTAGTTGGAAAGTTTCATTACAACCAATTGTCGTCTTGTCTACGGCCGAGGCGGAGTATATTGCTATGACAAAGGGTGTGAAGGAAGCTATGTGGCTACAAGGCTTATTTGGAGAACTTACGTCTTATTGGGATCTGACGATTGTTTATTCGGATAGTCAAAGTACTATTCATTTGTCTAAGGATCAAATGTTTCATGAGAGGACAAAGCACATTGATGTAAAATTTCACTTTGTTCGGGATGTCATCGGATAGCGCATAGTGACTGACTGCCTGTTAATAAGATTGATACTGAAGACAATCCGGCGGATATGCTTACTAAGCCTCTTATTATTACCGAGTTCAAGCATTATTTGGACTTGGTGTCGGATGGTAGCACTTGAGGCCCTATAGGGTGTTTGGAGAAGACGGAGTACTAAGGATCGTTAAGAAGCATTGAGAAGAATTCAAGTCAAGGCGGAGTTTTGCAGCAATCTCGACACAGTGGGTAAAGACTACTAATTAAACCAAGGTGGAGATTGTTATATTTTGTTTTAGATTTATATTTATCTAAAACATAGCCAAATCCTAATTAAATTAGGATAATATGAGATTTAGATTTATTAGGTATAAGTAGAATTTAATTAGGAGTCTAATTAGACTAAAAATCCTAATTTGACTCAAATTTGAAGGCATATATTATATATATGTATCCGACCACTTTAATGAAGCCGGGGATTTTTATTAGAGGTTGTGCTCAATTAATTAATTAAGCAACCCAAGAAGGAAGACTTATTGTGGTGAGGGCATCTTTACGATTTCTTGCACATTGGACGACGAGCCTAAGGAGTCGAAGGTGATCTGTACGAGAGGGTTGGTGATCCGAGTTGTAGCACCTATTTCTTGTACATTGGACGGCGAGCCTTTAGGAATCGTTTGCAAGAATGTGAATTTTAACATTTCGGATTTAATTGGATTTTCGGTCTTTTGAGATATTTAATCTTTGTATTCTACCTTCAACATTAATAAAAATCTTTGCTCCGTCTTCGCCCGTGGACGTACGCCGGTAGCCAAACCACGTAATTTTTGGTGTGTTCTTTCATTTTCTTTTCTTGCATTATTTTTCTTGAATCTATTTTTCGTCGTTTCGATTTAACAAACTGGTATCGGAGCCGGATTATTCGTTTGGGTGTTTAAAATGTCGACAAAATTTGAGATCAAAAATTACATAAAATCTCCCTGTAATATCCCATTTTTTCACTTTGCCCCCCTGCCTTTTAAAAGCCTACATTTTGCCCCCTCGTAATTACCGAAATATGCATTTACCTCCCCCGCCGTCACCATTCCGTGAGTGAATCGTCAATTTTTTAAAAAATATTATTAGATACATCCAAAATACCCTTCAAAAATGGCGGGAAATAAGCTAAAATCCATTCTCTCTCCAATATAAGGTAAGGGCATTTTCGTCAATTTACCTCCTCCGTTAACGTCGTTGCCCCCTAAAGACAATTCGATAATTACGAGGGGGCAAAATGTAGGCTTTTAAAAGACGGGGGCAAAGTGAAAAAGCGGGATATTACAGGGAGGTTTTCTGTAATTTAGCCCAAAAAGTTTGATCACTCCAGCAGTTTCGCTCTACGACAAGTTGTCGTTCTGATGCAGCAGAGATAGCAAAAGGCGTAACTAGAGAATGAGAAGATTGACATTTCAGATAACCCTACGAATTTGCTCATTAATTCTCTTTCGGTTACGAAAGTTAATAATTTTGTAAATTTGGTTTACATGTGCAACGTCACTTCAAGAGCTTTTGAGGTTTTGGTGAAGAAGACAAAGAATTCAAGCCAAGGTGGAGATTGTTAAATATTATCTCGAATTCTAAAAGTGTAAGGTTTCCTAAACCTATTATGTTTTGGTTATCGTATTAAGTTAAGTTTAGATTATGCCTAATTTTATTGACATTATTCATAATCTTTGTGAATTCGTATTCCTAATTGTATTATGATTTAGCCACTATTATAAATACTCTTATTCCATTAATTTGGTGCAGCAGATAAGGAGTATGGCTGTATTTTTGGGATTAGGTTTTATGAGAGAGACATATTTTGTACACTACTTTGATTATAATGGATGTTTTCGCTTCGTCTTCGCCCTTGGACATAGGCCAGTGGTCGAACCACGTAAATATTTGTGTGCTTTATTGTTCGGATAAAAAAATAGAAAAGCAAAAAACAAATACAAAGATAGAAGAAGAAGAAAGAAAAAAAGAAAGAAACAAAAAGGAAACAAAAAAAAAAAGAAGGAAAGAAAAAAAAGATAAAAAAATGAAAGGAAACAAAAAAAATGAAAGATATGAAATAAGAAGGAAGGGAGAATAAAAATTATTTTCAAAAGAAAAAAAAAGGAAAGGAAAGAAAAATCTGATGGAGGTTTCCTTTTTGCAAAAAGGAATGAAAAGAGAAGGTTAAAAAAAATGGAAAGGGTGGAGGATATGCTAATTGATTTGATTGATATAAAAAAAATATATACTTGAGTTATGAAGTTACCATCTCTTTTAGTTTTTTTGAATAATTTCTAAAAAAAATTGAAACTCTTATAAATTAGAGAGAATGGGAGAAAGTTGAAAGGAGACACAGACACAAAAAATATGGGAATAAAAAGAAGAAGAGAAGAAAAAAAAAAAAAGAGTTCTACCGCAGCAAAAAAAAAGAAAAGGTAAAAATGAAACAAAGGAGAAGAAAAAAAAAAGAAAGACCTTTTTTTATTTCTCTCTTTCCCTCTCTCTCTCCGTCGTGCAACAGAGGGGAGTGTTTTCTTTTCTCCACCCACAAGGCAACACCAAGCAAAGGTGGTGCTTGGTGTCCTCTGATTCGTCCCAGCAAGCCAAAAAAAAGAAGGAGAAAAGGTGGATTCGGGCTTTTGCTCTTCAACAACAAAGACGACGCCGGCAACGGCGACGGCAAAAACAATGAAGACGACTCAGCTTCCACGACAGTAAAAAGATGGCACATACATGCAAACGATAAAAATGCGATCTTGTCCGATTGACTGAGCGGCCATCTTCGTGATAGGCTCGACACGGTCAAATCCGACTGTAGATTATTTTTTTTTTACCGCGCACATGTATCGTTAATTTTCGTACCGAGCAGCCATCTTCATGATAGGCTCGACACGGTCGAAACGTGGTGATTCAAACCAAACCGTTCTTTTCGGTTCAACCGAGCGGCCATCTTCGTGATAGGCTCGACACGGTCGAAACGTGGCGATTCAAGCCAAACCGTTCTCTTCGGTTCGATCGAGCGGCCATTTTCGCGATAGGACCGACACGATCAAATCCGCTTATTAAAATAAAATAAAATAAAAATAAAATAAAATAAATAATAATAATAATAATAATAATAATAATAATAATAATAATAAGATGAGTGTTGTTTCAAACCACCATTTTCGTTATAGACACCGGTCGAGTCAATCGCCATCTTCGTGATAGGCACGGCTCGACTCGATCAAATCACCATCTTCGTGATAGGCACCGGTCGGGCCAATCGCCATCTTCGTGATAGGCACAGCTCGACTCGATCAAACCGCCATTTTCGTGATAGGCATCGGTCGGGCCAATCGCCATCTTTGTGATAGGCACGGCTCAACTCGATCAAACCGCCATCTTTGTGATAGGCACCGATCGGGCCAATCGCCATGTTCGTGACAGGCACAGCTCGACTCAATCAAATCGCCATCTTTGTGATAGGCACCGATCGAGCCAATCGCCATCTTCGTGATAGACACGACTCGACTCACTTCGATTTAAATTGGATTGCCAACTGAACCCAATATGGACATAATTTAAAACGAATACAATCAAGATAAATAGTAAACCAAACCATAAAGGATTCAAAATGAACCACATGAGGTTCTAGCCGAACCGAATTAAACCACAAACCGATTCGACTTAAATTGAACCTAAACCAGTTCGACCTAAACCGAGTTATAAAGGATTTAACTTGAACAAACCGATCCAACCCGAACTGAGCCGCCGGAGGATCATGATTAAGCCGAGCCAAACTATAGGCCGGTCCAACTCGAACTGAACTACATAAGGTTCTATTGAAACTGAACCATATGAGCTTCGAGCTCAAATCAAACACAAAAGGTCCAAACCGATTCAACTTGAACCCAACCTAAGCAAGGTTCAAACCGAACTTCAGGGATGAATCAGATCAAGAAAACTAATTCCACTCGAATTGAAGCCTATCAGCAGTTCAAACCGAGCGGAATCCAACATAACCGGCTAAGTCAACTTCCTTGACCCATAAGCCAGACTCAACTTGACCACCAAGTTGTTAAAACTGAACACTTCAAAATCAAATTCAAACTAAATTTGACCGCTAAGTCTTTAAACTAAGTAAATTAAAATCAAACTCTACTTAATTTCGATTGACCGCCAAGTCCGGGAACTGAGCATTTTAATTTTACTTATGTACAGGGGGGTATGCCCCTGCTTAAGCCATGTACACGCAAATTATATTAATAAATTTTATTCATTCACGCTTTGGTTTCTTTCATATTAGCATTCATTTTTGGTCTCTTAATCGAGGGTCCCTCAACACTGCAAGTGTGGGGATAATTAACAACAGATTCTTGAGTCTGTTGGAAGCCATGAGTCTACAAACTTGATTTCAAATAAAAATTTAAACAAACTCGATCTGTATCAGGAATGACCACTCATCGTGAGTCGGTTCGTTTGTGGTGGCAGACATTAATTTTTCTTCTCTTTCTCGATTTTCTTTTGGTATTTTCACGCCCAACGAACTAGATCTTTTCCGCTTTTGTCATAACAAATAAAATAACCAGCTAACTAATATGAATAACTTGAATACGATAGTCCTTTCAACAAAGCCAAATATACTTGCATTGAGTTACTATAACTAGTGAACTAGTACCGTGTAATCTCATTCGCTTTTCTTACATGCCAGTGCAGAACTAAGTGTGAGATAGATCCCATCCCTGTGCGTGCTTGTATTTGTGTAGTGACATACTTATCAACTGCAATTTCATATTTTTTATAATGTTATCCCAATTAATTCTACTTCTAATCCCAAAGTATACCTATAGCACAGTGTTTTGCACCTTCTATGGGTAAAAGGAGCCACAGATGTGGGTAATTTTGCACACCTTTCATCGAGGGTACCTGAAAGATCAACCTGATACACTCACTAATGCCTTGTTCAGACGAAGTAGCATACAAATCACTAACTTGTCAATACTCTGGCTATCCCTCCTTGCTTAACAGGCTGAGGATGATATCTGGGATGTTTAATCTGATTGCTTGGAGGCTGGTATTCCAAGTAATTCGACTATCCCCAACCAAACACAAGGGGAATAATAACTTTTAAGGATTTCTCACTGTCTCTGGGATAGAAAACCCTAAATCAAATGCTATCTGTTTGTTCTCTCATCTGTTGATGCACGACTATTGGGTTTTGACTTATTTCTTGGAAAATTATACCTAAACCAGACACATGCAACAGGTAGAAAAACTAAAATACCCGTGTCGTAATAGTAAAAGCCGACATCCGGTATTTATTTATCCTTTCCAGCTTGAACTAGTCCTCGTAAGCAGAGACATTATTTTTGTTCATGAGTTGAACAATTACCACAAACATTGAGCTTTCTTGATCAATCAGCACTATCTCACTATTTTGTGTTTTACTAAACGAATGAATCGAAACATGATAAGTAAAACAGTATATACTTAGATTCATAATTGCTTTCTTCGTATCAGACGAATTGAACAATAAGAAAGTCTCAATCCTAAGATGCTATTGTAGAGAACTTAATAGCCTATAAGCTGATACCGTTGGAATAATCCAAGCTTGTTTCTTGCTGTTACATGTATGCCCTACTAAATCTTTATGATAAATTCCATTGCAATAAGTGAATACTGATTAAGCAGTATCCGTGTAAACACTGAAGGAAACAAAAAATCAATAATATCGTTTTAAGCGCAGTATCACACTGCGCTCAGTTGCAGCCTTTGGACCATTTGTCAACATCAGAAAGAGAATAATAGGAATCCTTATTCACCAGCAGAAGCAAAATTCATCTTACTAGCATACATCAAGTATTTTAGACAAGCCCAAAGCATCTTCTAATTCAGCTGTGCACCTAAAGGAGAAATTAAGATTTAGGGAAGCTCAAGCTCGTAAGTCTTTGTTGCATGAACAATTTATGGGTATATTCGAGTTTTACATAGAAATGTAGCATTACGTTTCTCATTTTTCTTTACTATGTTCTCCCGTATCAGGATTGCCTCCTATAAATTCATTCAACATGCAGATTTTAAAGAGCAAATGACAAAGCTAAGAGGCATTTCTATCATGTCGATGCCCATGATGAGAATTAGGGGATAAAGTGAAGGTAGCAAAAAAAACTGAGAGATGCCCGATTTGAATTACTGTGCGCCTTGTCTTAATTTTGAAAATTGTATATTCTTAGGTGACTTGGGTGATTTATGAGATTTGCGGAAAGCGGGATGAAATGAAGGTATCGGAAATAACTGAGAGATGGCTGGTTTAAATTACTGTGCGCCTTTGTCTTCTGTATATTCTTAGATTACTTGTGTGACTTATGAGATTCGTGGAAAGCGGAAATTCTCAAAATCCAAGCTTCTTTACGGCTAAATGCAGGAGACCCACCCATAAATATTGCAATTTTTTTTTACTTTCACACCTGAAATTCTGAAACATATATTTACCCCTTTGTTAGGGTGTAATGCATAGCTTTCAATATCTCAGGGGAGTGAGTGACAATCATGATGTTTTGGGTGTCGCTTGTAATTTAATATTTCCCTCTGGTGAACTCTCGCAAGATGGGAATTCCGAGTTCTAATACTACCTCATGTTTCGTGCAGGACGTGGTGAATGATCGAATAAAGCATTGTCTGAGCCATGTAGCTGGTGACGCAGATGAGTGTAGTGTATGTGCCGGAACAGGAAGATGCCGTTTATACTAATTGTCGACTGCGTTTGTAGTTAGCTACTAAACCATGTTTCAAATTGTGACCAATTTAAATTCTGAGTTTTATCATATATGTAAAGGGAGTTTTGAAGTTCATTTTGCCTTTTTGTTTTGAAAGGGATCTTTGTATTACAATCCTATTTTGTGACATCTTTCAGTGGAGAGTTTTACTCTGAAATGGACTTCTTTCATTGTGATCCTCTTTTGCTAAATTTTTAGATAGGTTTCACGCATATTAATTTTACTTATTTTTGAATCATTTCTTGGGGTTATTTATGTATGTTTGCATATTTGTCACGTTAGAAGTAACAAATTATAGCTGAATGATTATGTTGTGTATGGTTTCAATTGACATAAAAAAAATGTCACATCCTAAACTAATTGAAATGGAAAATGCTCCTTGTACACTCCAAATGGATGTATGATGTACACTCCATCTGGGGTGGGTGAAATGGGTGTACGGTTAGCGTTGCTTGAAATGGAATATCATAATACAATAAAATCCTACATTTATCATAATTTTTTATTAAAGTCTCTAATAAATATACATAGTAGAACTGTAAAAGGATGGTTTCAAATTTGTTACAGTTGCTTCAAATATTATATTAAATTTTCTAAGAAATAACGGTTCATGAAAGCAAAATGATAGTAAATAGGTTCTGTTTTTTTTAGAAAAAGATAGTATGCTACCGCTTCATTCATTCAGAAGATGAACTAAACTACAAAACGAGACAACAGTCTCTCGAAACGAGAAAAAAAAAAAAAAAAAAGGGCATAGAAGAGAATCTGAGTGAACGCGGCTCTGCCATCAGCAGTCCCAAGGGGCGCTTCTTATTCTCAAAGATTCTTTTATTGCATTCTAGCCAGATGGCTCACCAAATTACTGCAATGCACGTTAATTTTTTTCTCCATACTAATCCTCCTTTAAGTTTACTATGATTCCAAAGATCAAGTATTGTTCCTAGCTAAGAATAGTTTATCCAGTAATTGCCCTGATAGCAAGAATCTAGAAGCAACGCAGCCTATAAACAAATAGTCGATCGTTTCACATTCATTCCTACATATGATACAACCCTCCATCCTTTTTTTAAAAGGTTATCAACCGTAAGCACCCTTCTTTTTAGCACCAACTAGATGAAGATTTTGACTTTAAGTGGGGCGTTTATCTTTCATAACCGCGTAAACCTTTTATCTCGTACCCCACCATCCTACAAAAAGGTGTACAATGAGTTAACTGGGAATACTTCCAATTGAGTCCATCTCCACCAGACTCCATCCTTGTTATTGGAAAGCGAAATGCCCACTAAAGCCTCCTTGAACCTCGAGGTCAAATCTCTCTCAGGTTGTGACCTCGTAACGAATCTAGCCAGAATTTTGCGCCATTTCCACCTGTTATCACTGAAACAATCCCTTACTCTGCACAGTTTGCTTTGGACTTCGTTGTGTATACTAGGGAAGCCTGTTTGTAGGGAGAACTTTCCGGTCCAGATATCCGGCCAGAAACTCGCTGTAAGACCGTCACCGATGGAGTAAGTGATCTCACTCTTAAATATAGCTCTAGTCGCTAAGATGTTCCACACCATTGCGAATAGGGCCTAAAAGAGGCCCCTTCTCCAAAGGTCTTCTCCGGGAGTAGTATAATCCTTCAATGAAGGCCCCCCATAAGTGGGTTGTGTTCGATAGAAACTTCCACCACCATTTCGCCAATAGCGCTAGATTCATATTATCTAAATCTAATACACCTAGTTCTCCATCCATTTTACTTCTATAGACCGCCTTCCAACTCACTAAACATTATCCTCCTTTATCCTCACTCCCTCATTTCCAAAAGAATGCCCTCCTGAGAGCATCAAGGCGACGGATGACCCATTTGAGCGCCCTAAAAACTGAGAGGTAGTAGATTGGTAGGTTCGATAGGATGGAGTTAACTAAGATGAGCCTGCCACCGTGAGAGAGCAGTTTAGCTTGCCACCCTTCGATCCTTTTCTCGATTCGGCCTATAATGGGCCACCAATCCTCCTTCCTCAGTTGTTTGTCAGTAAGCGACAAACCAAGGTAAAGGATCGGGAAGGTACCCTGTTTACACCTTAGAATCTCAGGAAGCCTTTATTCCTAGAGGGCACTTCTTCCCAAATAAAGTAATTCAGACTTGTTTCTATTTCAAAGATTTGCCATAGGTAGAGTAGGTTTCTTACTTGCCTTTTCTTCGCTTCTTAGAAAAAGTTTGTGTCATTGGCGTATTGAATGATAGCAACCTTACAATACTCCCTTGGTCCTATCCCACTTATTAAGGAATTGTTAACTACTCGCTCCATCAGTCTCACCAAGTGTCACGCCCCGGGGTCGAAACTGCGACCCGGGCTCGCTAACAGATCCGCCGCCCATACGGTGAACCCCGTATAGACGAAGCGTCAAACCTGCAAAAGAAATATGCTACGCTAAACAGATATCAGAGCTGGAAGTAAACTGCTATAAATAAAATAAATACAACTCCAAGTCCTCACCACAAGTACAAAAGTCGCTCAACTCTGATATAAAAGTACAACTCTATACCTCACTACAAGGTCTTTCAACAAGTAACTCTCAAAATATAAAAATGGGTACATCTACTCTCTGGATGACGACTGGTAGGGATCTAGCTCGCGACTCCCTTACCTCGGTCTGAAGAAGCAACAACTGGAGCAGCAGGAACAGGAGTAGAAGTCCCTGGGGAAAAATACCACGACGGGTGTGAGAACTACATCCCACAGTAGTCCTCAGTGGGTGCCGTCAACAAGCCCAACGGTCTGCCCACTAAGTCTACTAGAGGCATAAGGTAATAAATGAAATACTGAAGGAAAGAGCTGGAAATGAATAACTCTACAGCTACTATGCCCCTATCTAGATGCTCAAAAAGTGGAACAGATGATAACATGGTGCATCTACTAACATGTCAGTATAGTCACCCAATCTGAACTGACTGCCTCCTCGGGTCCAGTCAAACATGCGCCTACCTACTGCCGCACATCCTCAACAGGACGGGTCTACCGTAGGTATGTCCGTAGCTGCCAAAACTGGCTCAGCCAGAGGGACCGTGTCGACAAGTCACGATAGAAGAACTCAAACTCACGCCGGTTACAACAACCCGGTCAAAAGCTCAATCTCAATGCCGGTTACAACAACCCGGTCTCGCCTACTCCGGAGTGGCACTCGAGGGGAGCGACCCGCTCGAGTCAAAAGTAACCCATGTCCAACAGCTCTGTCACGTATCTCAGCCAATGAGGCAAAAGTCGACACTATGCTCAAAGTGGAGACTCACTCAATCCACAATGCAAAACCTAGCCCCAACTGATGTATAACACTAATCGGTCAAACCGCCCACAGTTCGCGGTTACCGAAATAATAACCCGAGTCGATAATCTGGTGCAATCCCACCCGACTCAACAATATAGCTATACTATCCCCCATCCCTGCTCTCTAACCCGAGCAACAAGGAACACTCGACAGTCGGGACCGCTGTCAACCCAACGGCTCCCTAAAACAGGCATCATTGACAGGATAACTCCACAACAGACACAATAAAAGGTCCGGGAACCCCGAAAGACTAGAACCTACAACCCTAATCAAACAAGAACAGGCTCTAGGCATAGCCTCTCGTTGTTCTCGTCCCAAAGGAAAAAGGTAGACCTTGGAACCCAGATCACTCGAACCATCTCGGGTGGTTAAATTTATCAGAAAAAGGTGATATTTCTTATTGAAAACCATTTGATCTGAAAGAAATCCATATTTAATGATTTTTAGTTCTTTTTAGGAAAACAATTGAAAACAAGCTTTATATCCAAGCCTCGTAGAGCTAATGCCTTTGTCCAATCAAACAAGAACAGACTCGGCGACTCCACGATGCTCGGAAGAAAATATTGGTTGACTAAAATCATATGTGTGTCCAAAAACAGTTCTGGGTTCAAGGTCCTGCTATCACTGGTACAAAGCTGCCACTGACACAGTGGCGACAATAAAACAAGAAACCAAAACATCTCGGGACCGCCGTCTACCAAACGGCTCCCGCCACAGATGAACGATCAACTATATCTACCAGACTCCACTCTGCTCCCGAGCACGAGTGCAAGAATGCATCCCACACTAGAAGAAACCCGACCACTCGGCCCACTACCCGGGCGAGTAAAACACAATGTCCAGGAAAGAAAAGAAGTGTGGATGTCTAAAGCAGAATAAACCTAGCCCAAGTTGAAGTTTTCTACAGTCTGGCTGAACATGCTGCATATGACGGGGTGCTAGGTCAAATTCCAAGATAATAATAATAATTTTACAGAGTAGGAATAAGAGATCGCATGATCATCATATAACTCTAGAATCAACAGCTATCACATTCTAGCATGCTACACAGGAATATCACTATCATGCATGGTCCTACTATAGCATATTTAATGCACATTCCATCATTCTTGGAGACAGGGCCACCCACCTGAAGGTGCACAACTGTCCAGGGTCGTACAGCTAAGAAAGCCCAGAAACAGATATACGAGCACAATCACTAAGCCAACAGTACCAAAGTAGTGTTCAAAGCATCCTGGGTACATAATAGATCCAAGAATTACACTTAATTCCACTAAATTCCACATTTTTAAAATCTGCGATGAACAGTCTTCATTCTGCGAAATTTTCACCTGTAAAACAGCCTCCAAAAATTCCAGTAAAAATATGATGGCGATCCTCGCGAAGTGTAGATGTCGATAGAGCCTTAAAACGTCGAATTCCAATGTCCAGATGTGGAGATAAAAATCCACGAAGGCCTTGCTGTCCAGAAACCTCACCAGCACAAAAGGGGCTCAGTAAAGCCTCGAAAACCGTGCCAAAAACCCAAATCTAGATGAAACATTCAACACGAAAGTCGAAGATATACCTCTCGTGAATCCAACGCCGCAAAAATTGTCCAAAAATACAGTCGGGGTAGCTCTGTAGACCTCTCAGACTGAAGTGCGACGGAAACGGACCTCCAACTAAAAATCGTCGCACTGCGCTCCGATGCCGAAGTCGTCGACGCCACGGTTTCCAAAAATTCCGAGCCTCTGTCAGAAGATGCGCAACACGAAGATCTACAACTTTCCTAAAGGGGCCATGGGCAGGGGAGCTCAGGAAAGGGGGCAAAACTCCCTCACAAGACAGCTATTTATAGGCCCAGCCCGAAAATCCACCCATTTGGACTTTTGGCCCAAAGATTCGGGCGCCCGGTACTTCCGGGCTGCTACAGCAACGGGCCCGGCCCGTTACTGTTCACGCCCGGAAAAACCTCAGGCCGCCACGTAGCCCCCCGAACAGGCGACAGCCAATTGGGCCAACCGTGTTGCGCCACGTGGCAAGCGCCGGAGCCGACGCGTGGCGATCTCGAGCGGGAAACGCGGGTCAACGCGCCCACGCCGCCCCCACGCGCGCCCCCGCGCGCCTGTCGGGCACGCCGCCCGAGGCCACCAAACCCCAACCCGTGGACCGCGCGCACAAGACCGCACCAACCACCATCTGCCACGCGTCCACCCCCGGTCCACCGTGCACCCGCGCCATCCCCGTGGACCGCGCCCACTGCGCCCGCCAACCGGGAGCCGCCACATGGCCAGCGCCCGGGTGCACGCCTCTGGGGTGGACCGTGCGCCTCCGCCGCCGCCAGCCGCCGCGCTCCGCCGCCCGCCGCCGGCGCCTCTCCGGCCGCCGGAACAGTGCCCCAAGACCTCGAAATCCGTGTTTTCGCGTCCGGGCTCCGAAAAATACAAGTAAATAGTCCATCTTGACCGTTTTCGCGCGCTGAATCCAAATCCGAAGTCCGATTGGCCAAATTCCACTTCTAGAATTTCTCAAATATTCCCAGAAAAGCAAGCTTGGTCCGTTTTTCATGCCGGGTCCATCCCTTGGTTCCAATAAGCGCGCAAAAACCTCAATCATCCCAAAATGGCCTCCTGTTAAGCAATCTTGCTCCCATTATCACCAGAAATCCATTTCCGGGCCCCAACACGTGCACAAACACTCCCAGAAATCACTAATCCATCAATGAGCCCTTAAGTGGGGATTCGGGTCCTCACATCCTCCCCCACTAAAAGAAAGTTTCGTCCTCGAAACAAACACGGCTCAAAAGGGAGTTCAAAGCCAAGGGTAAACATCCAACAACATAGTCTCCAACTCCCCAGTCGCTACACACACTCCACAAAGCGAGTCCAACAGCTGAATAAACCTCAAAAATTCCAAAAACTAGGGACAAGGAAAACAGCCAACTCTACTCGTCCCAACTACACGAATTATGCCAACGCAACCAACCAGAAAGGTAAGGGCCCCACCAGCAGGAAAGTCATCAACCCGCAACTCTCAAATTAGAAAACAACTGAAATTAGCGAAAAGTTCGAAAATTCTGAAAGATCAGTGCCCTCGCCCCAATCAAACAAGAACAGGTTCGGGCACCGTCTCCATCTCTGGAGTGGCCTTTCAAATCTTTCGTCCTGTTCGCAAATTTCAGCACAAGGGCGAGAAAATGGGAGAGAAGTGATGACGCCGTTCCTACTGTGGTAACAAACGGAAGCTACGATCTATCCGTGCCCCTAAAAAAAAAAACACAACCCTAACCGAGACCCCTAGAGACATAACCTCTAGTCCTAGGCATCACCTACGCTCAACAAGTAGCACCTAACCCGAAACCGCTGAAGCCACTGCTGCAGGAAGGATGCCTCGGTGACCTGTGGAAATGATCTCCTGTTGTCCAACTCGTGGAAAGGTCACTGTTCTCAATCCACAATCAAGCGTTGCACGATACCGCACCAGCTGGTCCATCCCGTGTGCTCAATCTCAGTCGTGGAGCTATAATAGAACCGTCACACCTGCCGATGTATCTCTCAAAGTCTCAGCTGTCCTGGCCATGCCCCACAATCCCCCTTTGCTCGCAGGATACTGCGAAGGATCCAACTACAATTACCTGTAGCAAATTTCCTATCCCCTATCCATGCAGAGATGCAAATGCCCTACTAACATGTGCAGAAGGATGCAGCGGTATCCAAAAAGCTCAATTAAGCTGACAGAAAATAAAGTCATACCTGCGGCGATAGGATCTACTGCCAAGGTGCTCTCCACCAGAGCTGCGTATACACGTCCATTGGGTGCTGAAGACCGTCGTCCCGTCTGTCCCGACGTCGTACCCCACTCTGTCTGACGGTACATCGGGGGGGGCCTCCGCTTCCTGAACAGGCAAGGGGGGTGCTACAGCAAGGGGTAGCGCTGACAAAATGGCTCGGGGACAAGCTGCTCGAAAATGTCCCAACTCTCCACATAGGAAACACCGTCCCTGTCTCTGGTCACACTGCGACGGTGGATGAGGGCCGCCACAGATGACACACCGCTCCTGTCGCTGCGGCCGATACTGCTGCTGCCGGGGGTACTGCTGCTGAAACTGCTGTCGCTGCTGAGACTGCGGCTGCTGCGGGGGCCCACCAGATCTCTGGCGCCTCTGAAACCCATGACTCTCAGGGTGAGGTCGGGGAGGTCTCGAAGGTGCTTGCCGACTCGTCTATCCCTTATCAACCGGTGCTGGGCGCTTCGTCCCTGGAATCACTGCAGGAGCTGGAGCCACCTCATCCATCACCGCCTCTCCGCACTCAACATAAAGTGCCTGCTCCATAGATGCATCCAACGTCTGCAATCTGTGCGAACGGACGAGCTGATAAATCTCCCGGCGCAGACCCCGCTCAAACATGTAAATCCGATGCGCCTCGTCCCTGGCCGCGTGCGGTACACAGGCCAACAACTGATTGAAGTCAGCTATGTACATGTGAATGGGCCTATCTCCCTGGCGGAGATTCTTCAGCTGCTCCTCCAATCTCTGACGAACACTCTCAGGAAAGAAGGCCCCTAGAAGCATACTGCGGAACTCCGCCCAAGAGAGAAGCTGCGCCCCAGGCGGACCAGCGGGTCGCACACGCCGCCACCATGCCTCGGCGTTGCTATCCAAGAAGTGAGTAGCCAAGAGAACTCGAAACCTATCATCTATGAACAGACTCTCAAAATGACGCTCCATGACCGTGATCCAAGACTCAACCTCCCACGGCTCTGCACTCATACCAGAAAAACGGGGTGGATGGAACTGGCGGAACCTCATCAACAAGTCAACCACCTCACACTGCTCTGCAGGGGTCAACTGTCCTGCCGTCCCGGACGGCTGACCACTGGTAACCGGTGCTGTAGGGGCTGCCTGCACTGCTGGTACAACTGGGGGTGCCACAGCTGGCGAAGAAGGTGCGGGGAAACTCTCAGGGGGTGTTACAGCTGACTGCGCCCTCTGCTCCATCATACGGATCATCCGGTCCACGGCCTCCTCCTGGCGCCGTGAAATCTCTGTCAAATGGGCCATCTGAGCCCGAAGCTCCTGCACCTCACTCTGCTGACCCTGTGCTGACTCCTCCTGCTCAGGCTCAAGGGAGGAGGAAGGCTGAGAACGTATCTGCATCCTACGTCGGGGAGGCATCGTGCTCACCTGCAATCCACATGCAAACATCAGGACAGCACCAAACAACACTCGACCCAATCCAGCGAAAGTCTAAGACATGTCATCCATTCCACGGCATTATGTTGTCTGCAGCCAACATAATCGCTTAGGAGAATAAACATGCCAATCACTCATTCCATCCCTTGGGAGAGGTATAAAACTCAATCAGGACTCTCGCTAACAGTCATGACTCTCACGTAGTCATCCTACCGTCCAGCCACAAGCCTAGAGTTTCTAAGTCCTCAATGACCTACAACCTAGGCTCTGATACCACTCTAATATGTCACGCCCCGGGGTCGAAACTGCGACCCGGGCTCGCTAACAGATCCGCCGCCCATACGGTGAACCCCGTATAGACGAAGCGTCAAATCTGCAAAAGAAATATGCTACGCTAAACAGATATCAGAGCTGGAAGTAAACTGCTATAAATAAAATAAATACAACTCCAAGTCCTAACCACAAGTACAAAAGTCGCTCAACTCTGATATAAAAGTACAACTCTATACCTCACTACAAGGTCTCTCAACAAGTAACTCTCAAAATATAAAAATGGGTACATCTACTCTCTGGATGACGACTGGTAGGGATCTAGCTCGCGACTCCCTTACCTCGGTCTGAAGAAGCAACAACTGGAGCAGCAGGAACAGGAGTAGAAGTCCCTGGGGAAAAACACCACGACAGGTGTGAGAACTACATCCCACAGTAGTCCTCAGTGGGTGCCGTCAACAAGCCCAACGGTCTGCCCACTAAGTCTACTAGAGGCATAAGGTAATAAATGAAATACTGAAGGAAAGAGCTGGAAATGAATAACTCTACAGCTACTATGCCCCTATCTAGATGCTCAAAAAGTGGAACAGATGATAACATGGTGCATCTACTAACATGTCAGTATAGTCACCCAATCTGAACTGACTGCCTCCTCGGGTCCAGTCAAACATGCGCCTACCTACTGCCGCACATCCTCAACAGGACGGGTCTACCGTAGGTATGTCCGTAGCTGCCAAAACTAGCTCAGCCAGAGGGACCGTGTCGACAAGTCACGATAGAAGAACTCAAACTCACGCCAGTTACAACAACCCGGTCAAAAGCTCAATCTCAACGCCGGTTACAACAACCCGGTCTCGCCTACTCCGGAGTGGCACTCGAGGGGAGCGACCCGCTCGAGTCAAAAGTAACCCATGTCCAACAGCTCTGTCACGTATCTCAGCCAATGAGGCAAAAGTCGACACTATGCTCAAAGTGGAGACTCACTCAATCCACAATGCAAAACCCAGCCCCAACTGATGTATAACACTAATCGGTCAAACCGCCCACAGTTCGCGGTTACCGAAATAATAACCCGAGTCGATAATCTGGTGCAATCCCACCCGACTCAACAATATAGCTATACTATCCCCCATCCCTGCTCTCTAACCCGAGCAACAAGGAACACTCGACAGTCGGGACCGCTGTCAACCCAACGGCTCCCTAAAACAGGCATCACTGACAGGATAACTCCACAACAGACACAATAAAAGGTCCGGGAACCCCGAAAGACTAGAACCTACAACCCTAATCAAACAAGAACAGGCTCTAGGCATAGCCTCTCGTTGTTCTCGTCCCAAAGGAAAAAGGTAGACCTTGGAACCCAGATCACTCGAACCATCTCGGGTGGTTAAATTTATCAGAAAAAGGTGATATTTCTTATTGAAAACCATTTGATCTGAAAGAAATCCATATTTAATGATTTTTAGTTCTTTTTAGGAAAACAATTGAAAACAAGCTTTATATCCAAGCCTCGTAGAGCTAATGCCTTTGTCCAATCAAACAAGAACAGACTCGGCGACTCCACGATGCTCGGAAGAAAATATTGGTTGATTAAAATCATATGTGTGTCCAAAAACAGTTCTGGGTTCAAGGTCCTGCTATCACTGGTACAAAGCTGCCACTGACACAGTGGCGACAATAAAACAAGAAACCAAAACATCTCGGGACCGCCGTCTACCAAACGGCTCCCGCCACAGATGAACGATCAACTATATCTACCAGACTCCACTCTGCTCCCGAGCACGAGTGCAAGAATGCATCCCACACTAGAAGAAACCCGACCACTCGGCCCACTACCCGGGCGAGTAAAACACAATGTCCAGGAAAGAAAAGAAGTGTGGATGTCTAAAGCAGAATAAACCTAGCCCAAGTTGAAGTTTTCTACAGTCTGGCTGAACATGCTGCATATGACGGGGTGCTAGGTCAAATTCTAAGATAATAATAATAATTTTACAGAGTAGGAATAAGAGATCGCATGATCATCATATAACTCTAGAATCAACAGCTATCACATTCTAGCATGCTACACAGGAATATCACTATCATGCATGGTCCTACTATAGCAGATTTAATGCACATTCCATCATTCTTGGAGACAGGGCCACCCACCTGAAGGTGCACAACTGTCCAGGGTCGTACAGCTAAGAAAGCCCAGAAACAGATATACGAGCACAATCACTAAGCCAACAGTACCAAAGTAGTGTTCAAAGCATCCAGGGTACATAATAGATCCAAGAATTACACTTAATTCCACTAAATTCCACATTTTTAAAATCTGCGATGAACAGTCTTCATTCTGCGAAATTTTCACCTGTAAAACAGCCTCCAAAAATTCCAGTAAAAATATCGCGGCGATCCTCGCGAAGTGTAGATGTCGATAGAGCCTTGAAACATCGAATTCCTTTGTCCGGATGTGGAGATAAAAATCCACGAAGGCCTTGCTGTCCAGAAACCTCACCAGCACAAAAGGGGCTCAGTAAAGCCTCGAAAACCATGCCAAAAACCCAAATCTAGATGAAACATTCAACACGAAAGTCGAAGATATACCTCTCGTGAATCCAACGCCGCAAAAATCGTCCAAAAATACAGTCGGGGTAGCTCTGTAGATCTCTCAGACTGAAGTGCGACGGAAACGGGCCTCCAACTAAAAATCGTCGCACTGCGCTCCGATGCCGAAGTCGTCGACGCCACGGTTTCCAAAAATTCCGAGCCTCTGCCAGAAAATGCACAACACGAAGATCTACAACTTTCCTAAAGGGGCCATGGGCAGGGGAGCTCGGGAAAGGGGGCAAAACTCCCTCACAAGACAGCTATTTATAGGCCCAGCCCGAAAATCCACCCATTTGGACTTTTGGCCCAAAGATTCGGGCGTCCGGTACTTCCGGGCTGCTACAGCAACGGGCCCGGCCCGTTACTGTTCACGCCCGGAAAAACCTCAGGCCGCCACGTAGCCCCCCGAACAGGCGACAGCCAATTGGGCCAACCGTGTTGCGCCACGTGGCAAGCGCCGGAGCCGACGCGTGGCGGTCTCGAGCGGGAAACGCGGGTCAACGCGCCCACGCCGCCCCCACGCGTGCCCACGCGCGCCTGTCGGGCACGCCGCCCGAGGCCACCGAACCCCAACCCGTGGACCGCGCGCACAAGACCGCACCAACCACCATCTGCCACGCGTCCACCCCCGGTCCACCGTGCACCCGCGCCATCCCCGTGGACCGCGCCCACTGCGCCCGCCAACCGGGAGCCGCCACGTGGCCAGCGCCCGGGTGCACGCCTCCGCGGTGGACAGCGCGCCTCCGCCTCCGCCAGCCGCCGCGCTCCGCCGCCCGCCCCCGCGCCGGCGCCTCTCCGGCCGCCGGAACAGTGCCCCAAGATCTCGAAATCTGTGTTTTCGCGTCCGGGCTCCGAAAAATACAAGTAAATAGTCCATCTTGACCGTTTTCGCGCGCTGAATCCAAATCCGATGTCCGATTGGCCAAATTCCACTTCTAAAATTTCTCAAATATTCCCGAAAAAGCAAGCTTGGTCCGTTTTTCATGCCGGGTCCATCCCTTGGTTCCAATAAGCGCGCAAAAACCTCAATCATCCCAAAATGGCCTCCTGTTAAGCAATCTTGCTCCCATTATCACTAGAAATCCATTTCCGGGCCCCGACACGCGCACAAACACTCCCAGAAACCACTAATCCATCAATGAGCCCTTAAGTGGGGATTCGGGTCCTCACACCAAGCCTTCAGCTACTAGGAGAAAAAGGTCAGGGGAGAAAAGGTCTCCCTGTCGAAGGCCCCGTTTTGTTTTGATCCATTTGGAAAGGACCCTGTTAACCAGGACTGCTACTTTTGGCATTGGCAAAGCATTGTTCCATCCACCCGCACCATTTGTTATTCCCTCCTAGCCACGTTAACACCTTTCTCAAGAAGTCCTAGCTCACTTTATTATAAGCTTTATCGAAATCAGTTTTAACTCCAACGCTTTATACTTCTATTCTAGAGGCCCATCTAACTAACTCGGTAGCTATAACGAAAGAATCCAAAATCACCCTCCCTTTGAGAAAAGCAGCTTGGGAATGCTAGATAACCTCCTTGATCACACCTTCAATTATGTTAGCCAGGACCTTGGTAATTATTTTCTGTACACCGTTGATGGGGCTGATAGGTCTGAAATCATTGACCGATTTAGCTCTTTCTTTCTTTGGGACCAGACAAATGTACGAGTAGTCCAGGGGTCCAGAGTGCACAGTTCCGTCAAATAAGTTTTGGAAAATATTAAACAGATCGTCTTTGACAATCTCCCAAAATCGCTAATAGAATTTCAAGTTGAAACCGTCCAGCCCAGAGCTTTGTCCCCACCCAATTGAAAGGTGGTCTTTTTAATTTCTTCCAAAGAGAAAGGCGTCATGAGTTGTTCGTCATATAACAACACTCTCGCCCTAAAAATACTACTCCAGTCACTTATGCCCGAGTGTCTGTTAATATCTGGGTTGAAGGCTTACTTGAATTTTCTATAGAAGTACTCCTTTTTATCTACTTCCCTACTAAAACTTCTCCCTTTGTCTACAACTGTTGCTATGGTATTAGAGCAACGCCTGCCGTTTGCTCTGCGTGGAAAAATTTAGAATTCCCATTCCCTTCCTTCAACCAATGTTGTCTAGCGCGGGTCTTCCACATTAGCTTTTCGTCCTCAATTACATTAGCCAGCTGGTACTTATCTGCTGACGGTATTTCAACTGTTGGGGAGAGATGGCCTGACTTTCTTCTAGTATATCTAGCTTTTGAAATACTGTAAAAGATTTGTGCACACCATTCTTTCGAAATACTTGATCTGCTTAGTTTTCGAAATACTATAAAAGCTTTGTGCACACCATTCTTTAATCCTTTGCCTATAGTGCCTGAGCTTAGCAATGAAGGTGAGAACACATGTCTTCTTTCTTGGAATTTCATTCCACCAAATCGGTATCGCTTTACAAAAGTCTTCACGAGACAGCCAAACATCTTCGAATCTAAACATTCGAGCCAGTAATTTATCAATAGTGGAAAGTAAAAGTGGTGAGTGGTCGGATGTAACTATTGGTAATGCCAGGCATTAGTTAAAGAGTGGATTTGGTCCCATTCCGTGGATACTAGGAATCGGTCCAGTTTGGCCAAAGTAGGCGAGTTGTAAATTAGAATAGGTATAATTCTGATTCCCCAACGGTAAATCAATCATTTCCAGTTCATTTATAAGGTCCGTGAACATGTTCATAAGCCTAGAGCTCCAGGTCCTTCATCTTCTTTCCTACTAATTTCTGATAAGGTTGAAATCTCCACACATCACCCAAGGGCCTCAGCAACAATCTTTAAGGGCTGCCAGTTCCTCACAAAACTCTCCCTTACGACCGAAGTAAGTGTTAGGATTTGGTTAGTTTGTAATTAAATCTTAATTGGATTAGGATTAATATTTAAATCTGTTAGAGATAAATTAATTTAGATTTAAATATTAATTAGAGTATAATCTTAATTTAAGTAGATTTGGGTTGATCTTGAACGGAGTTTATATATATCTCCAATGTAGAGAGCATATATATATATATATATATATATATATATATATATATATATATATATATATATATATATATATATATATATATATATATATATATATATATATATATATATATGTACGTATGATCTTGAGTACGATAGTACGATAAAAAAAAAAGAGAAAAGAGAGAAGTCTTCTAGGTTTATAGAAGATGAGAGAAGGGTGAGAGAGATTCAGGAGGAGGGCTCGGGTTGAAGCTACTCTATTGCAGAAGAGAAGCCTGTGTAATCGGTGTAATTCTTCTCTTAATTAATGAATCTTATTTCACCCGTATATTTTCTTGTATTAGTTTTTTTCTCTTTGTGGTTGTATTGATTTAAGTTTTGTTGAGAGGACGGTTTTATGGTAAAAACCCGATTTGATGTTTTCGCTGCGGAATCCCAACTCTAGGCGGTACCGGAGCGGATTGCGGTACCGGAGTGGGTTGCGGATTCATAGAATCTAGTACCAGAGCGAGTACTGGATTTTTCCAACAATTGGTATCAGAGCCAAAGGTTATTGATCTTCGAAAAGATCGACGGAGATGGTCACGAAGTTTGAAATCGAGAAGTTTGACGGGAAGAACAATTTCGGCTTGTGGCAAATTAAAGATCGAGCCATTTTGGTACAACAGGATTTGGACCAAACGTTGAACGGGAAAGAGGCAAAGCCGGCGGAGATTACGGATGCGGCATGGGAGAAGATGGAGCGAAAAGCGTTGAGTACGCTTCATCTATTATTAGCAGATGATGTTCTTTACAATATAGTCAACGAGTCAACACTGTGACGCCCCACTTCCCAGGGGGTCACCCATCCTAGAACTACTCTAGCTCTAGCACGCTTAACTCTCATGTTCCTCTTGGATCTTGCTACCATCCAAAATGCTATAGCCGGGTTAGAGATTTAGTCCTATTATATCATTTATATAGAGGACTAATCCAAATTCCGGGGGTGTCACATTCTTCCCCCCTTTAAGCCCTGACGTCCACGTCAGGCTCAAGCACACTCACAAGCACCAGGCGATATGAGACTCGTCTCGCTAGCCTTAGCCGACCTTGTGAGGAGCTGCACTCCACTCACAACGGTCATTAGCCGGGGAGCCTCGCTCTACCCGCTATATAACCCTGGCTCAGCCGAGACTCATCTCACATTTCCGGCTGGTGAATGGCTCTGATACCAACTGTGACGCCCCACTTCCCAGGGGGTCACCCATCCTAGAACTACTCTAGCTCTAGCACGCTTAACTCTCATGTTCCTCTTGGATCTTGCTACCATCCAAAATGCTATAGCCGGGTTAGAGATTTAGTCCTATTATATCATTTATATAGAGGACTAATCCAAATTCCGGGGGTGTCACAAACACTGGCAAAGTTGTGGAAGAAATTGGAAGATCTACCTACTCGAAGTTAAGAGCCCTTCACAGTGATCTGCCCAAGAGACCTTGGCTTTTGTCTTCGCCTGTCTCACTACCTACCTTAGATTCCTTAGATTTCTTGAAGGGTTGATGGAAATCTGAGGCCTTTGATTTTGTCTTCAAGCTGGTGTACTCTCCTCTCTCCCCTGTCACCTTAGATTTCTCGGACACCTAGTGGAAAATATGGCGAAGTGGGTGTCTAGCAGCATGAGATCTTCCTTTAAGCTTACGAAATCTTCTTTCCAACTCCTGATCCAGTTGGGCTTTGGAGATTGCCCGAGGTCTCCAATATAACACCATGTTGTCTTTCTTTTATGTTGTCTTCTAGATGCTATAGTTACTATAAAAAACTAAATAAGTTCTTAATAAAAGTTCAAGAGCATAACAAAATAATCAAGTTTATAGGGTGCTTTCTGCATTTTAGCATCAATATAATGAGCTTAGAAAACCTTTATGGCGAGGAGCAACTTCTAAAAAAAAGAAAAAAAAGAAAAAAAAGAATAAAAGTAACAAAATGACACAAAATGGAAGTACTTTTGTATAGCTCTTGTTATTGTTGTCTTTTGTATAGCCCTTGTTATTGTTCTCTTTATATATATAGTTCGGCTACTATACTATCGATAGCACTAAATATTTAGTGCTATCAAATTTTCTATCCTTAGATCAATTTTTTTGATTATTTTTACTCGTTAGATTTTACTATTTCTCCCACCACCCATTAAACCCAAGGGTCCCACTATCATCTCAACCATATATTTTTTTATTCAACAGTTAAAAATTTAATAGCACAAATAACTTGATGTTATTAATAGGGGCAATTTTCTACATACCCCTAAAAATTTTTCTGTTTTCAGATTTACCCCTCTCAGAAGGGTAATATTAAAACTACCCTTCTTACGTTCCAACTTCTTTTCAAAATACCCCTGAAGTTAAACTCGGTTAGTGTACTGCCGTTAGCTGTGTGAAATTACCATTTTGCCCTTTCAAATATATCCTTCTACCATAACCAACTTTTCTTATGTACCCTTAAAATTTTCAATAGTTTTCGTATTTACCCTTAAAATATCGAATTACTTTCTTATTTGCCCTCCAACGGCCATTTTAACGGTAACCTTCCTTTTAACCTTATAAAAGCACACTCATAGCTTAAAAAACATATCAATCTTCCTACTTCTTCTAAGTAAGAGATCTAAGCCTCTTTCTCCTCCTATTTGCATAACTTCTAGCTACATATGAGCCATCTAAGTGAGAGGTCTGCATCATCTCTTAGCGCACAAATTCCTTTGTGCGACTGCGGAAGATCTTGTAGAATATGGACATCGAAACAGCCAACTAGTAAGGGACGTCGATTCTACCGTTGCTCAAACTGGGGGGTAAGATAAGCTAGTAAATTTTATAATTTGACGATTGTCATTTTTGCTCAAACTAGGGTAAAGTAAGCTTTGTTTTTTTTTTGTTTTTGTGCAGGTTGAAGGAGTTGGACATTGCAATTATTTTTTATGGACTGACGATGTACAACACAATACTGTAGATCTAAAATACCAGTTACAAGCAATTGAAGAAGCCATTAAGCAAAAGATTCAGACAATGGAAGTGAAAATATTGTTTTGGCTTAAATTACTTGTTTGTGTTATAATCCTCAATATATTGATGAGGGGAGTATTTTAGACATGCAACATATTGTAACTGATGGTGAAGTTATCTAAGATATCTTAGTATTTTGGGAATCTATTACAATATTGTCAAGCTGATAAAAAACAGCGCCAAACAACGCCATCATCATCCAAAAAATTACATAATATAGTATTAGAGCAATACTATCATCACCCAAAAAATTACATAACATAATATTAAAACAGTACTATCATCACCCAAAAAATTACAGCACCATCAGCATCTTTGCATGCATTGTTTTCTCAACCTAGCAATCTGCATGCGTCAATGTCGAAAATAGTTGAACCCTGTTGTGAATAGGGAATTGCCTCATGTTGCTGCTGTGATGCTCCAGATGCTGCGGCTTGAAACTCTTGCCCTCGCTGCAATCCGCTATTATTCCTTCTTTTCTTACTGAAATTGAAGTTGAAAGTCACAAAATTTAATTATTGTAGCATTACGGTTATAGAGGCCCAAATGAGTTTTTGTAAGGAAAAAAAAAATATCAGAATATCAATATAAAAAAATATCAGAATATCCATACTACAATATCAGAATGACAATATAAAAAAGCTCAACCAGAAATAAATAGATCTGCTCCAAAAATGCCACCATAACCTGTACATTGTAAGACATACAGCTCCAAAACAAGTTAATTTAAGCATCTAGGGAATATACATTTAGGAAGACAACGAAAATCACTCAGAAATCCACAGTTCTATTGGAACTTAAAATGTTTATAGGAAGTGACTTGAAAAGTTTACAGAATTTTGAATCTGCATCAAGTGATTATTGTCAAAAAGCACCATTGATATAGAAAAAAGAAGGAAGTGTAAGTATTAAGCAACAAAGCACAGGACCTATAATGATTCCACACCCTGATCGATCATTTCACATTGCGAATTTCGAAAATAACTCAACCAGAAAATATCAGAAATAACTTGAAATAAGCACAGGACCTATAAGCTCAACCAGAAAATATCAGAAATAACTTGAAAGAAACAAATTACCTTGAAGATTGTGATGCTGCTGGTGCACCTGCTGCATGGTGCTCATCTTGCTCTTGTCGTTGCGATCCACTATCTTTTCTTCTTCTTTTGCTATAAAAAAATTTAAAGTCACTATATCTAGAAATTGAAATTACAAGAAAATAAAAAATAGATATAATAACTTGAAAGAATCAAATTACCTTGAAGATTGTGTGCTAGGGTCTACTGTCGAAACATCATTTTTGCATGTTCTTGCATGATGACCAAAGCCACCACATCTCCTACATTTGTGTATTCTCTTAACTATCTCCCCTGCTCCTCTGATCCTTTTTTTTCGTGGCCGACCAGCAGGTCTTACTAATAAAGGTGGCAACACACTAAAACCTATATCACTCTCATTCCAATCCTCTTCAGCAGGCAATGGCTTAATGTTTAATGCATAGGTATCTCGATACCTTTCAACAGTGAAGTATGATGATGTATAATCTTCAGGTTTGAGTTTCATATTAACCATAAAGGCAATGGCATGTACACATGGCAATCCAGAGACTTGCCATCTCCTACATGTGCATGTCCTCTCATCAAGCCTCACATCACATCTTGAGTTAGGCCCTTCAACCTCTGCTTGCTTATCAGTACATCTTAGTACTCTAAAATTTCCAACATCCTAACAGCAACATAAGACAATAGATAATAAAACATGATAAAACAATAGATAATAAAACAGTACATCTTTATTTGTTTGTTTGTTTATAAGTTATAGTAAAAAGCATCAAGCAGGTTTTTAGATTACCTCGGTCAATTTGTTGACATGCTTAATTGCTTCTGGCACAAGCTTTGTTGACCATTTTCTCGCTTTTCTTGCTTTTTTGTTCATCATAATCATCATTTTCTGTCGTATAGCATCCATCATGTCTATCACCGGTCTATTCCGTTCTTCACTGATCCAAGAATTAAAAGTCTCACATATATTATTTGTTTGTCGTTCGCATTTAGCATCTATTCCAAATAAAGAACGACTCCATATATGCCCATGATTCTCTCTTAAGAAATCAACCACTCTACTGTCCGCATTTTTCGCCCTTTCCATATGGTATTGAAATCTAGAAGTTGTATATGCCCTAGCTGCTTCCCACAGATGTTTCTTCAAAATATCTGATCGAAAACGTTTCTTCACATTGCTGTACAAATGACGCACGCATTCACGATGTTCAGCAGTGGGATAGACAGCTAGAAGGGCCTTATCTAAGCCTTTTTGCCTATCACTAGATAAAACCAAACCATTAGGACAACCTACAGCTTCTTTCAGACCTAGCAGGAACCACTCCCAACTTTCTGCATTTTCTGACTCAACCACACCATATGCAACCGGAAACATTGAGTTGTTTCCATCAAACGCAATTGCTGAAACAATAATTCCTTTGAATTTACCCTTCAAATGAGCTCCATCTAAGCCAATATATGGCCTACACCCTCTTAGAAAGCCTTGAATGCTAGCCCCAAAAGCAATAAACATTCTTTGAAAATGCTGCTTTCCATTTACCTCTATCAGTTTAATTGATGTATGGCTTCCTACATTTCTTCTCCTAATCTCACCACAAAAATCAAAAACTCTTAAGAATGATAATTCCCACTTTCCATATAATTTGGTCATTGCTTCCTCTTTACCTTTCCACACCCTTAAATAGGGCAACTCCAACCTTCCATACTTCTCTTTTAGTCTTCTAGTTAATTCAGGCACAGATATATATCACCTTCAGTTTTTAACCAATTTGATATTCTATTTGCAATCCATCCTTGTGTAGCATTCTTGTTTCCACATCTATTTACAACTTCACATGTATGCTCCGGTTGGAATGTTTTGACCTATTGATACAATAGATTGGAAGAAATAATGAGATTAGAGTAAGTAATGTTTGAAATACTAGCAATTGAAATTTTTTGCCTTTTACCTGAAAGCTTGCTTCCCCTTGAATCTGTGCTGCATGTATTCTCCACCCACAACCTTCTGTGCGACATCTTGCTGTTACTCTACATCGATCACTTTTTATCACCTTGTACTCGAATTGATTTTGGATCGCAAATTGATTCAAAGCACTTCGAAATGAAGTGACATCAGGATATTTCACACCATAATCCATAATCGGATTCTCCTCATCATAAACCAACTCATCAACATTCGAATCATCTTCACTAGTGCTATAAACTAAATTTCTTTCAAAATCAACAGAATCAGACCCATGTAATTCATCTACTTCCTCATTCTCCTCATCATATCCAACATTATCATCTCCAACATCATCCACTATATGAGCTCCACCTGCAGCTATACCTTCACTTGCATCCTCCATATATAACTTTCAACTTTTAATCATGAGTCATGCTTCCCTAAATAACACCAAACAAAATGAGTAGATCCAAAATACCTAACTGTAGCAACAAACTGATGTAAAATTTTTTTATTTCCATTTAATTTTAGAAGTTTTCAGAAGTTTAATAAAGTTTCATGTTCCAAAAGGAGCAGAAAATTCTTTCCTGAAGAAAAGTGGAAAAGACCGAGTAGGAATTCAAGAAACCGATTCTTTTTCAAAAGGAAAAATGAAAAATAGAATACTTGCCAAGTAGATTTTGTCATCGAAACACATAATTCACACTCATACATCAACTCTAGCTCACTTTGGAAGATTAATAAACCATTCACAACAACAGAAACCACAACATATCTTGCAGAAATTATACAGTTGTAGATGCTGTAGTAAAATGATAAAGCAAAACCAACTTACTTTTAATTGAATTAAATCTACAGAGATGAATGCAAAGACTAAATAAAATAGAAAGATTCAGTTTAATAAAGGCAACAAACTAAATGCAAAAATTAAATGAAAACATCTGTAAATTAAATGAAAAAATTTTGAAAACCTAGATGTGGAAAACTTCTGAAATTAAATGGAACTTACCTTTTTTTTTGCAATTATCCCTTTTCTTTAGTAGGAAGTTGTAGCTCCAAAACCCTAAACAATGAAAATGGTGATGATTCTTGAAGGCACTCTGTGATCCCCAACCACCATCGCGTCGGAGCCCGTCGCAGGATCCCGCCGCGGTTCCGCCACGAACGGCCCCGTCAATCGATCGATCGGCTAGGGTAAGGGTTTCGGATTTGAAGGCACTCTGTGATCCCTCGATCGACTAGGGTAAGGGTTTCGGATTTGGGGGGGAGTTGGGGATCAAACCAGGGAGAGGAGAGAGGGGGTGTAAGGGACGGAGGAGAATTGGGCGAGAGCTAGACCGCGCCCTAATTTTGGAATTTTTTTTTTTGTTTTTTTTAGGGACAGCTGAAGGATTTATTAACTAGGGGCAAAATAGGTATTTTTAATAATTTGTAACTCCGATTAATATTTAACTCTTGTTTAACCCTAGTTAACTTAACGAAGGGAAACGGTAGGGGTATATTTAATAACGGTGGAACGTATGAGGGGTATATTGGAAAGAAAAAAATAAGAGGGGTAAATCAGATATTTCTTAATATTTCAGGAGTACACAGGCAATTATCCCTAATTTATATATATATATAGGCTGGAATGTTATTAATAAGGGATAATTGCCTGTGTACCCCTGAAATATTAAGAAATATCTGATTTACCCATCTTATTTTTTTCTTTCCAATATACCCCTCATACGTTCCACCGTTATTAAATATACCCCTGCCGTTTCCCTCCGTTAAGTTAACTAGGGTTAAACAAGAGTTAAATATTAATCGGAGTTACAAATTATTAAAAATACCTATTTTGCCCCAAGTTAATAAATCATTTTCCTTCAGCTGTCCCCAAAAAAAACAAAAAAAAAAATTCCAAAATTAGGGCGCGGTCTAGCTCTCGCCCAATTCTCCTCTGTCCCTTACACCCCCTCTCTCCTCTCCCTGGTTTGATCCCCAACTCCCCCCCAAATCCGAAACCCTTACCCTAACCGTTCGAGGGATCACAGAGCGCCTTCAAATCCGAAACCCTTACCCTAGCCGATCGATCGATTGACGGCGCCGTTCGTGGCGGAACCGCGGCGGGATCCTGCGATGGGCTCCGACGCGATGGTGGTTGGGGATCACAGAGTGCCTTCAAGAATCATCACCATTTTCATTGTTTAGGGTTTTGGAGCTACAACTTCCTACTAAAGAAAAGGGATAATTGCAAAAAAAAAGGTAAGTTCCATTTAATTTCAGAAGTTTTCCACATCTAGGTTTTCAAAAAATTTTCATTTAATTTACAGATGTTTTCATTTAATTTTTGCATTTAGTTTGTTGCCTTTATTAAACTGAATCTTTCTGTTTTATTTAGTCTTTGCATTCATCTCTGTAGATTTAATTCAATTAAAAGTAAGTTGGTTTTGCTTTATCATTTTACTACAGCATCTACAACTGTATAATTTCTGCAAGATATGTTGTGGTTTCTGTTGTTGTGAATGGTTTATTAATCTTCCAAAGTAAGCTAGAGTTGATGTATGAGTTTGAATTATGTGTTTCGATGACAAAATCTACTTGGCAAGTATTCTATTTTTCATTTTTCCTTTTGAAAAAGAATCGGTTTCTTGAATTCCTACTCGGTCTTTTCCACTTTTCTTCAGGAAAGAATTTTCTGCTCCTTTTGGAACATGAAACTTTATTAAACTTCTGAAAACTTCTAAAATTAAACGGAAATAAAAAAATTTTACATCAGTTTGTTGCTACAGTTAGGTATTTTGGACCTACTCATTTTGTTTGGTGTTATTTAGGGAAGCATGACTCATGATTAAAAGTTGAAAGTTATATATGGAGGATGCAAGTGAAGGTATAGCTGCAGGTGGAGCTCATATAGTGGATGATGTTGGAGATGATAATGTTGGATATGATGAGGAGAATGAGGAAGTAGATGAATTACATGGGTCTGATTCTGTTGATTTTGAAAGAAATTTAGTTTATAGCACTAGTGAAGATGATTCGAATGTTGATGAGTTGGTTTATGATGAGGAGAATCCAATTATGGATTATGGTGTGAAATATCCTGATGTCACTTCATTTCGAAGTGCTTTGAATCAATTTGCTATCCAAAATCAATTCGAGTACAAGGTGATAAAAAGTGATCGATGTAGAGTAACAGCAAGATGTCACACAGAAGGTTGTGGGTGGAGAATACATGCAGCACAGATTCAAGGGGAAGCAAGCTTTCAGGTAAAAGGCAAAAAATTTCAATTGCTAGTATTTCAAACATTACTTACTCTAATCTCATTATTTCTTCCAATCTATTGTATCAATAGGTCAAAACATTCCAACCGGAGCATACATGTGAAGTTGTAAATAGATGTGGAAACAAGAATTCTACACAAGGATGGATTGCAAATAGAATATCAAATTGGTTAAAAACTGAAGGTGATATATATCTGTGCCTGAATTAACTAGAAGACTAAAAGAGAAGTATGGAAGGTTGGAGTTGCCCTATTTAAGGGTGTGGAAAGGTAAAGAGGAAGCAATGACCAAATTATATGGAAAGTGGGAATTATCATTCTTAAGAGTTTTTGATTTTTGTGGTGAGATTAGGAGAAGAAATGTAGGAAGCCATACATCAATTAAACTGATAGAGGTAAATGGAAAGCAGCATTTTCAAAGAATGTTTATTGCTTTTGGGGCTAGCATTCAAGGCTTTCTAAGAGGGTGTAGGCCATATATTGGCTTAGATGGAGCTCATTTGAAGGGTAAATTCAAAGGAATTATTGTTTCAGCAATTGCGTTTGATGGAAACAACTCAATGTTTCCGGTTGCATATGGTGTGGTTGAGTCAGAAAATGCAGAAAGTTGGGAGTGGTTCCTGCTAGGTCTGAAAGAAGCTGTAGGTTGTCCTAATGGTTTGGTTTTATCTAGTGATAGGCAAAAAGGCTTAGATAAGGCCCTTCTAGCTGTCTATCCCACTGCTGAACATCGTGAATGAGTGCGTCATTTGTACAGCAATGTGAAGAAACGTTTTCGATCAGATATTTTGAAGAAACATCTGTGGGAAGCAGCTAGGGCATATACAACTTCTAGATTTCAATACCATATGGAAAGGGCGAAAAATGCGGACAGTAGAGTGGTTGATTTCTTAAGAGAGAATCATGGGCATATATGGAGTCGTTCTTTATTTGGAATAGATGCTAAATGCGAACGACAAACAAATAATATATGTGAGACTTTTAATTCTTGGATCAGTGAAGAACGGAATAGACCGGTGATAGACATGATGGATGCTATACGACAGAAAATGATGATTATGATGAACAAAAAAGCAAGAAAAGCGAGAAAATGGTCAACAAAGCTTGTGCCAGAAGCAATTAAGCATGTCAACAAATTGACCGAGGTAATCTAAAAACCTGCTTGATGCTTTTTACTATAACTTATAAACAAACAAACAAATAAAGATGTACTGTTTTATTATCTATTGTTTTATCATGTTTTATTATCTATTGTCTTATGTTACTGTTAGGATGTTGGAAATTTTAGAGTACTAAGATGTACTGATAAGCAAGCAGAGGTTGAAGGGCCTAACTCAAGATGTGATGTGAGGCTTGATGAGAGGACATGCACATGTAGGAGATGGCAAGTCTCTGGATTGCCATGTGTACATGCCATTGCCTTTATGGTTAATATGAAACTCAAACCTGAAGATTATACATCATCATACTTCACTGTTGAAAGGTATCGAGATACCTATGCATTAAACATTAAGCCATTGCCTGCTGAAGAGGATTGGAATGAGAGTGATATAGGTTTTAGTGTGTTGCCACCTTTATTAGTAAGACCTGCTGGTCGGCCACGAAAAAAAAGGATCAGAGGAGCAGGGGAGATAGTTAAGAGAATACACAAATGTAGGAGATGTGGTGGCTTTGGTCATCATGCAAGAACATGCAAAAATGATGTTTCGACAGTAGACCCTAGCACACAATCTTCAAGGTAATTTGATTCTTTCAAGTTATTATATCTATTTTTTATTTTCTTGTAATTTCAATTTCTAGATATAGTGACTTTAATTTTTTTTATAGCAAAAGAAGAAGAAAAGATAGTGGATCGCAACGACAAGAGCAAGATGAGCACCATGCAGCAGGTGCACCAGCAGCATCACAATCTTCAAGGTAATTTGTTTCTTTCAAGTTATTTCTGATATTTTCTGGTTGAGCTTATAGGTCCTGTGCTTATTTCAAGTTATTTCTGATATTTTCTGGTTGAGTTATTTTCGAAATTCGCAATGTGAAATGATCTATCAGGGTGTGGAATCATTATAGGTCCTGTGCTTTGTTGCTTAATACTTACACTTCCTTCTTTTTTCTATATCAATGGTGCTTTTTGACAATAATCACTTGATGCAGATTCAAAATTCTGTAAACTTTTCAAGTCACTTCCTATAAACATTTTAAGTTCCAATAGAACTGTGGATTTCTGAGTGATTTTCGTTGTCTTCCTAAATGTATATTCCCTAGATGCTTAAATTAACTTGTTTTGGAGCTGTATGTCTTACAATGTACAGGTTATGGTGGCATTTTTGGAGCAGATCTATTTATTTCTGGTTGAGCTTTTTTATATTGTCATTCTGATATTGTAGTATGGATATTCTGATATTTTTTTATATTGATATTCTGATATTTTTTTTTTCCTTACAAAAACTCATTTGGGCCTCTATAACCGTAATGCTACAATAATTAAATTTTGTGACTTTCAACTTCAATTTCAGTAAGAAAAGAAGGAATAATAGCGGATTGCAGCGAGGGCAAGAGTTTCAAGCCGCAGCATCTGGAGCATCACAGCAGCAACATGAGGCAATTCCCTATTCACAACAGGGTTCAACTATTTTCGACATTGACGCATGCAGATTGCTAGGTTGAGAAAACAATGCATGCAAAGATGCTGATGGTGCTGTAATTTTTTGGGTGATGATAGTACTGTTTTAATATTATGTTATGTAATTTTTTGGGTGATGATAGTATTGCTCTAATACTATATTATGTAATTTTTTGGATGATGATGGCGTTGTTTGGCGCTGTTTTTTATCAGCTTGACAATATTGTAATAGATTCCCAAAATACTAAGATATCTTAGATAACTTCACCATCAGTTACAATATGTTGCATGTCTAAAATACTCCCCTCATCAATATATTGAGGATTATAACACAAACAAGTAATTTAAGCCAAAACAATATTTTCACTTCCATTGTTTGAATCTTTTGCTTAATGGCTTCTTCAATTGCTTGTAACTGGTATTTTAGATCTACAGTATTGTGTTGTACATCGTCAGTCCATAAAAAATAATTGCAATGTCCAACTCCTTCAACCTGCACAAAAACAAAAAAAAAACAAAGCTTACTTTACCCTAGTTTGAGCAAAAATGACAATCGTCAAATTATAAAATTTACTAGCTTATCTTACCCCCCAGTTTGAGCAACGGTAGAATCGACGTCCCTTACTAGTTGGCTGTTTCGATGTCCATATTCTACAAGATCTTCCGCAGTCGCACAGAGGAATTTGTGCGCTAAGAGATGATGCAGACCTCTCACTTAGATGGCTCATATGTAGCTAGAAGTTATGCAAATAGGAGGAGAAAGAGGCTTAGATCTCTTACTTAGAAGAAGTAGGAAGATTGATATGTTTTTTAAGCTATGAGTGTGCTTTTATAAGGTTAAAAGGAAGGTTACCGTTAAAATGGCCGTTGGAGGGCAAATAAGAAAGTAATTCGATATTTTAAGGGTAAATACGAAAACTATTGAAAATTTTAAGGGTACATAAGAAAAGTTGGTTATGGTAGAAGGATATATTTGAAAGGGCAAAATGGTAATTTCACACAGCTAACGGCAGTACACTAACCGAGTTTAACTTCAGGGGTATTTTGAAAAAGTGTTGGAACGTAAGAAGGGTAGTTTTAATATTACCCTTCTGAGAGGGGTAAATCTGAAAACAGAAAAATTTTTAGGGGTATGTAGGAAATTGCCCCTATAAATTAAATAACCATTTGAAAGAAATTTTTTTGACATATTTATAATTTTTTTATAATTTAATAAAAAATAAATTAATAAAATAAATTAATTAATATAATGCACAAAAAAATCTATCATTATAAAACTTACACCTTAATATAAATTATTATAATATAGCATTGCTCTAAACATTAATAAAAATTGACATGATACACGAAAATAATTAAGAAGCAGTCACATGAGCTAGAATCTAAAGAGAAATTTTCATTTAATGTTTATATTATTATATATATTATTTATTTATTTTAAATTTCTCAAGAACATTGCTCTATGATATTCGTCTTTTCCCCTTCCCCACCATCACCCACTTCGAATGGCTGCCATTCTCTCTCTGCCGCCTGCCCACTGCTCCGTTCTCCCTCCTCCCCGCCAACTTCTGCCTTCCCACTCTCGTCGTCCCTTCTTCCAAATCCAAACCAAGAAGAAATCCTCCACCCTCTCATTTTCTCTCTCTTCTTCTCTTCAAATCTCTAACTCCATTGTTACCGAAGAAAAAGAAGAAGAAGAAGAAGAAGATGATGGGTTTTCCCCTCCTGCAGCTGAATCCTCCGTTCTAAGCGTGGATGATCCCCAACTCAGGTATCTTCTCTCTTAATCTGGTGCTAGTGCGGTAAAAAAGTACGATCAAAAAATATTCTATTTGGTTGTGTGCATAATGTCACTTTATGCATATCGTAATGTACTTTTATCGAATTTCAAAGACTCAAATTCCTATTTGTTTTCGTCCCCCACTCTGTTTTGCTTATTAGTATCAGATGAGTCTCTATACTACTATACGGGCTCTTAATCTTTTACTGCCCATTCTATTCATGGTCTATAATATTCCGGGAATGCTCCGTATTTTCTATTCAAAATAATCAAAACCGAAACTATGTCAGTGTAGAATCACCATAGGTTACCAACTTGTAGGGAAATTACACTAGTATGGATTAGGAGGCTTTTGTCATTTCTTTGGGCTATTTATTTATAGGTTAAAAATAGATTCAATTTTCTGCTCCGTGACAATGGACTCAGGAGACTAATAAGTTGAATTGGGTAAGCTTAATAAGTTGAGTGGGGCTGCAATCCACAATAGACCTAACGGTAAGAGGCCCAACAATAAACCTAACGTCTAAATGGGTCGAATCCGGTCGAAACTCGTGGACGTTGTGTTTGTATGCTTTAAGTGAATTGGTTGCGTATTTCTAACAATTCCCACACTTAAGCCTCCCAAGTATGATTAGTTGGTAACAAAGTTGCCGTTCCAAATATAAAATATACAATATTCTTAGATTCTCCCTAGGATTCTAATTTTATTTAATTTTTCTCCCGTTAAGTTCAAGTCCATATCTTGAGCTCTATCAAAAAGTGTCGAGTCTAGACGTGAGAAGAGTTTTGAATATGAGAAACCCATGGTTCTTGTCCGTTGCAACTTGCAAGTTGAAAAAAGCGTAGGAGGAATGCAGCATCCAGAAAAATCATGATTATGAGGACCTACGAAGAACTAGAATCAATCTTACATGTTGCAATATCTAGTGTGAATTTCCATGCTGCACAAGGCATTATTTGAAGCATATATGAGAATCGAGCTCTTGGTTGTTTGAATGCTTAATTTGAATTTCTTGTTTCTTTTGATCTATGATGTTCTTCGGCATGAAACTGTTGTATTATGAAATGTACCCATCTATATATGCCATGAATCTACTATATTTTCTTGGTTTAGTCGGTGAAATGCCTTCCATTTTCTTCTTTGATTTCGAGAAAATTTTCTATGTTCTTTGTTTACTTATTTCGGCTGGTGGTTTTTGTTAAAAGTAGTTTGACTCTATTAAGGGCTTGTAATAACCAAAATTGATAACTAAAAACAATGAAAGGACTCAATCTAGACATAAACTACGAATTATAGGGCCATGTATTGACTTGATGCATGTTCTGATTTGGATGGAGTAGTGCTTTGGCTTTTCTCCTATATCATCATCCCTTGTCCTCCAAAAAATATCTCTAGTGTAAGCTCGATGAACTTAGCTTATCGTGTATATGTTTCTTCGTAATGGTTCACCTTTGGTGGTTTCCGTATGGATGAGGAACCAATTTTCAATCTCCAAACAATCCGATCACCGTAATTGAAAGGAGTGTACCACCTATGCTGTTCAATTTGATTGGTGCTGACCTCCCCTAGAATGTACCAGCTTGGCGTAGTTAAGACATTCCATAATTTTCTTGATCTGATCATAAACAACTTAAATTATGACATAATTGGTGAATAGCTGGAATAAGAAAGGAAGAAGAAATTGCTAAGGGGGTGTCTAGATCTGTCACGCCCCGGAGTCCTTTTTGTAAATCCATTTTAAGGAAACCAGCAGAAAATCGTATAATTTTTTTTTTTTAAAACACCTTTAAATACATCCCGAGACGCGCACAAACCCGCCACATGAACATGAGTTTTCCTGTACAAACAAACAGAGTCTCCTCTGTGCATGCACGGCGTAGCACCTGAATACAACACAACCATGCATACGCAGCCACAACGAAGGAGCAATAACTAACCGAAGGTAATCAAAGTATAACATAATCCACAAATAAACCAAATTAAATCAGGAGGTCTGAATCAAATACTACACCACCTAAGCTGAAGTAATCTACTAAACTAGGGACAATCTGAACGAAGAGCAGAACATAAAGGATCGTCCATGATCAAAGCTCGGAACAGGGCTCTCTAGTAACGTCCTCACGTATCGTCCCGACCTTCACCAAAACAGCCTAAAAACTATTTTCGATTCCGAAAACAATTTTCCACCTGTTTGTTTCTTCGTAAATTTATTTGATCCGCAAAAGTATTTTATAGATTTTCTGAAAAATTACTCATTCCAAAAATGAAAAGGGCCGCGCGGAAAAGCGTCCACTATAACGGCGCATGAGTCCATGCTGCCTTTTTCCCACGGGGTTCACAATGGGACGTGGACTATATATACACCGTGGAGCCCCTCTATGCCCTGCCTCTCTCTCTAAAAAGTAAACCAATACAGTAGATTTTACATAGAATATTATTGTATATATTATATGTGATATCTAGCATAACATATTATTATATACAATATATGCTATTAAAAGTTTTATATAAAACTATAGTATAGAAGGTAGCAAAAAATAAATTTTCAAGTAAAATCATATGTTATATACAAAAATTTATGTAACATTTTTTAACATGTCAAATAAAATTTGTATGTTATTTAAATTTTTTTACTGTATACATTATTTAAATTTTATGTAACATAAAAACTACATTTTTATATCAATTATACATAAAACAAATGAAAAGAGAAAATTATAATATTTTTCTGTTTTCCTTTCCAACGAACCAAGCAAGTGTGGTCCGAAAACTATTTTTCCTCTCTTGCAAACCAAACTCCAAAAACTATAAAACTACTTTTCCACTGAATTTTTTTTTCATCAAAACTATTCTCCACTCTTTCACATGGAACCAAACCGCCCCTAACACAAGTCTCTCTGTACCATAAGAAAGAAAACTAGACGAAGTTCACAATTAGCTATGCACCACATAAAATGCTTGTTGAATAAGAAAGTCAGCATCTATCATCTATCTATCAATGGTTACCAGCATTTGTTGCCAGCGTACATGTATATAGTTGTTAGACGGCCAATTCTGATTGTCTACCAAGTCTGGTTGATTGTGCAAAAATTAGATATCCATCTTGAGAGATACTCATCGAAAATAGACATGATCGACAAGTCATAGATAACAGAGGATAGTGGTGCTGTGAACTTGAGAAGCTATACTTATGATGACTACCTTGAGTGTACTTAAGGAAGCTTATAGATCAACTTTTTAAACATATCACAGTATCATGCAAAGGACAAAACCCTGATTATGATTCTTGAAGGGAGAATTTATCACAAGTCCTATCCCTCTGCAAGACTCTGAATGATTTGTTTTCGGTTGATTAGTTACATCAGTTGTTCATGTTTTATATAAAGTCACATTCTGTGAGCAAACTGAAGTGGAAACTGTTTAGATTGTAAGTATTGATTATGTAGGCTTTGTTACAAGGGGTTGTAAGGCCTGCGGCAAAGAGGAAATCGAGAAGGGCTGCAATGGCGAGGGGAGGATCCAAGGTGGAATAGCAACTGTCCCCGGCTTTGGCTGGTGGCCTATAAAGGCCTTCAGACCCTGCCCGGAGTTTTTGGCTTCTGGTGGGCGATATAGGCGGCGCGGTCAAAGCATGGATGAAGTTGCATTTGGAAGAGGGAAGAGAGATATAAGGACGGAAAGCTCTGATAAGGTTAAATCGAGGTATATAATTTGTCTTACAACTTAGTTTTTAGCTTCTCCTTGATCCTTTGGGTTACCATCTTTTGCCGGTTGAGCATTAACTGACTAAAACAACTTTTGGCTCTTTCTAAAGGGTGAAATATATGGACAGTCCCTATACTATTCTCAGATTATGACTTAGCCCCTGAATTTTTAATTTAAATGGTTTAGCTTCTGAGCTTTCCATCCCTGACCATCCAAAAGATCTAGTTTTCTACTTCCTCCTCAAAAAAAAGAAAAAAAAAAATCTAATTTCCCTTTGATGACCATTCAAATCCTCCTGTGAAATGATTTTTGTGTTTCAGTTTCTTAGATACAAGGTTAAGAAGGTATTTACGGCAAAAGTTGAGGTTGAATTGTGATATAAAAGTAGTTTTAGATATAGCGAAGAGTATTCATCTCATTATTATATTAATCAGCTATGTAATTGAACCAAAAATAACTGGTGTGAAGCTGGTAAAAATGTTTCACTATTAACAGATGATATAATTTGTTGCTTACTTGCTGTAAATGCTATAATAATTCTTTATCTTCTTTACAATGTTGTGTTTTGACAAACAATTATCTTAAACCGATGCAGCAAAAAGATGCAAGGCCCAGAGAGATTGAATGGTTAAGAGCACTATCAGTCTCATGTTTCCGGCGAAGTTTTAATCAAAAAATTTATCCATGACGCGGAGAACGCGCACGACACGACGCAGCTATAGTATATTTCATCAGTGCTCAAGTTCCAGTGGAGATAAGCCCTTTTCAAATGTGCTTAAAGAAAGAGCAGTAGTACCAGTTCTAATTGTAGTTATGGCATGCACTTGTTCAAGAATATATATCATTTGTTGTCAGATATATCATTACTAGGCTTCTTTAACTATTCATGCATTTTCTTAACTAGCAAGTCCACATTGAGCATTTATCAAAACATTTTCTTTTGGTTGCAGAAAATAATAAGCTAGCTGCACATTTCAGAAATACTTTCCTCTCTTTTTTTTTTTTTTTTTCTACCTCTTATAAAAGAAGCTTGGTAGCAAACTATCAGGTTATCTCATTGTACCCTGCTAAGGGTATTTGGGATATTCAATTTGATGTGGTTTCAATTGGGTGCAGCAACAAGGTTTTTTTTTTTTTTTTTTTTTTTCTTTGCATAGCTTTAAACTGTACGTGCAGCAGGAGAGACCCGGTGACGGGTGAGAACAAATACTGAGGTTACTGGAAGACACAAGAATAAATTTCACCAAGTTAAAATTTAGCATAATTTACAGAAAGGGAAAATTTAGCAGCCCAAAAGTCTTGACTGCTATAGCAACAGAGATTCGGCTGCATCCGCAATAACTGATACTGACAATCATTTATCAATGGATTTCTTAACTTTTCCTAGTCAAGACGGCCACGAAAGAAGTAATTCCTATATCGGTAGGTCGTTTCACGCCTCCATTCTCCTTAATTTCTTAACTTTGTCACACCTGATGTCTGCTTCCCTCTAAGAAAGGACAGCAATTGCGACAAGATAAAAGACCGCAAATAAAGGCCAAAATAACTCCTCAAAATGGGGCATGTAGACTCCCTTCATAAGGCATAAAGTTCTTCTGGCGCGGCCGAGAATGTCATAAGCTTTGGAAACTCAAGCCATGGTAGAGGTGAAGCCCCAGATCTGAATGAATCATTGCTTCCTATTTACTTAACCTGCACAATCCTGAAGGAACAGAAAGTTCAATTTTTATGACAATCTATTAAAATTTGTACTAAAATGTTGTGCATGTATCAATAGCTTGACAACCTTTTTGCTATCATTATTTTTTAAAACAACATCCCTTTCTACATATCTTGCAGACACAACTCGATGGCTATTTGATGATTCCGGAAAATGAAACCTCTCTTCGTAAAAAAAAATTCATAAATCATGACACTATAGCAATCATGAAAATCGGAAAAGATATGGCAAGCAGATAAAAAATTTGAGATCATTCGAAAGAACAATATGGTTCTTTCGAAAACAAGCAAAAGATCATGCCAAACATCAATACTGTGAGCACTTCATATTCTTTCCTCTATATCAAGAGGTACAAAACTTTGTTATAACATCAGTTTATATTACCTGAACTCTAATCTTACAACTTGTCAATCATATTAGACCGCTCACCAACAGACTCAATAATTCACTGATATACGATAGATCGTCTTCTTATGTTCTTTGTCTATCAGAATCCGTTGTCTTTAAGAGGCAGCTTTTGGTCATTTACTATCCAAAAGGTAAATTACCAAGCAGTTATCTTTAGCCAACATCTAAGAGGAATTCAAACATTCACTAAGCTACTAGTTATTTATCAAATCTTTTCGTGCTCACGAGAAGCTATGCTAAATTACGATTTGAAATTTCAACAACTCAATAATTACAGAGGATAGACAAATTTAGAAAACAAAATACCTGTCTCAATGCCTGATTGAGAAAGGTAGTCCATTAGTTCTTGGCTTTGAAGGCGGAACAAGTTCTTTGCATGGTTTAGTAATGCTTCTTCTCTTTTCATATCTTCAAGAAGCCTTTCCTCTCGCCAGTTCCAAAGCTTCATTTGTTCCTCAATTTCGAGAATATTTGCAGGAATATTTGACATGCCTTGGGTTAATGGAAATTTCACCTCAACATGTTTCCTACATAAGACAGGCTTATCAAAATCAAGAAACAAGTCAATCATATTAGGTCATCTTGATGTAAAATGTAGACCAAAGGGTAAATACCATAATGTCTCGTGATGCTTGTAAATTAAAATAAAAGGATACCGGTAAATAGCTTATCTACTTTGAGAAGCAGCAACTAGGTGTTTGGCAAATAAAAAAACCTAAAGTTTTTACAGTCTCCATCTAGTTGGCAAATGAAAGAGTAAAGCATACAGCTTATACAAGGAATACCAATATACCAAATTGTGGCATATTTACCCACTGTACAAAAAGTATACAAAAGTAAAACATACAGCTTTCTTGAAACACAAAGAAATGAACACATTCACAAAATATCATGCATGAAATAATCAGAAAACTTTGAACAAACCTGCTGCCAAGGTAATATAAACCATTTTTTTTAAGTATTCCCCCGTCTAAAGAAATGGCACCATCGCTTATACAAGGAATCGCATGATGCATATCAGTTCTTGTTTTATACACTTGCACATGAGAAAATAGGCTGTAAAACAAAGTCTCCCTAAGGCCATGCCCGGTTCTTGTGACACAAGACAAATGTATATTGTCCAGATGAATCATGTTTACTGCAAATCCCACAAAGCCAGGTGGAGATCTCCCATCAGGTAATCTTGGATTCAGCAAAGAAAGCTTCCGTTGTGGATCATCAGGCATAAACTCACCAGTAAACGGTCTGCAAAAAAGGAAAAATTCTGTAATGTTTTATCATCAGTATCTTAAAATATAAGCAGAGCTGAAAGTAGTTTGATATCATATTCCGTAAAAGACGATTCAAATAATAATAGAAGATCTACGAACTCACACCTCAAATTTTCAAGACAAAGCACAAGAAACCTTCCATTCAAGAGCCTTCCAATAGGTGGCCCAAGTCCATACAGACCAGCATTTGTGTCAATCATGCCTTCCTTGTCATACTTTTCAAGAGCCTTAACACCTTCAAATGTCTTGCAAACAATAGACAGCATAGTTTCCAATCCTAAATATTCTGAGAATAGCCTGGTTAACAGTCAAGAATGCCATTGTAGAAATGAAACAGAGTTCAAGTGTGTATTTTGTAGAGATGAAATTGGATGAGATGTGGATCAGATATTGGCTACACCATATTCATATACTTATATCTCCTCGGAATACAAATGCATAAAAGGATCGATGTTGAAAACATATTTTCAAAAGGAACACTAAGCGGATTACATATATCTATATATACACACTTCATCAAGAAGCGAGAAAAATATGCACATTGTTAAACTGCTATATTATACAGTTTAATATTGATAAGCAGAATGCTGGTACATACTCTGATAGAGTATTACGACCAATATTCATACAAGGAAAAGTGCTTCTTAATACTAATAAAGATCCAGATTTAATGCGAGATAAAGAAACCGTAAGTCAGAACTCATATGCGGTGAGAGTCTGATTCAGAAGCTGGATCCAACAGATATAATCCAACTCATTTCACCCCTTTTATTCTGTATCTATACTATGTACAGACATAGAAAAGAAAGAACGGAAAAAAGGATTACCTGCTAAGTTTATCATCGTGAACTTTTCCAAGGATTGCTACGACGCCAAGCACATCCTTTGTTACTTGAGATATTTGCAATCCGTGGCGAACTTTCATCTGGCATACTATTCCAGCTGCTGTTTTCTCCTGTCTGAGTATATTTTGAATTGTCTGTTGTTCAGTCTCTGTGGCAGAAGTGTTGCTTCTTTTACTAGTTATGCTTGACGAATAATATTCTCCAAGCTTAACTGACCAAATTCCGATGGTTAGTAGGACACAGAGTTGGTAATGCAATATCAATCTTTTAAGAATGTAAAAAAATGTAGGCTAAGAGCCTAAGACTAGCATTGTTTGTATCTTGGCACGGCTATCGTAGAATGTAAAATTCAATCCAGAAATTCAAACTATTCAATTGGTTTTTTGCATCTTTGTCTTGATAAAGAAAAAAATGTACACATCCAATTAGCAATTGCACCAAGGCATTTGTCATAAGAGTTACATAGGCACAAGAGTAGTGAACCAGGAACACGAGTAGTGAACCAACCTTGCATAGCAATAACAGACTCTTCAATGCTGTTTTTCTGAGAATTAAGAAATTTAAGGTTGTCTTCATGGTGTTTGATTTTCAGTCCCATTTTCTTTAGATCATCTTCTAATTTCTGCAAAATAGACACCATAATACCCATTATGCATTAGTAATAATATCCAAGTGCCAAATTTCATTTTTGGCCTGATTTATTAGTAAAGAAACTAAATGGCGAATGACAATCTATTCAAGAAAATGACAGTTACCGAATTATGCAATGACAGCTGTAAAACGATATAGCACAATTACAAATAATCAACTAGTGCTTCGGTCTGTGTCTCAATTTCATACCTACACAATAAGTCCATCAATTTCAACACTGCACTTCACAGTTGTTTTAAATAGGCCCAAAAATTTGGGATGATTGTCGAATTTGTATGCACAATAAGCAGACAATTTTGATATTCAATGGAGTAAAATCACACAAATTGTTTAAAATCATTATGGCGAAGCTCTGCATCCAAATTCAACAATCATGCAAAATTTTTGGACCTATTTGAAACAGTAAAAAAGAGTGAAGGGATGAAATTGATGTACTTTTATATGCTGGATAGACAGGCTAAAGTGTAGGGGAGTGTTTTGTAACTTAGCCGAAGATGTACCTAATTGGCTAGTAAAAATGAGAGTATGGTGATGCTAACCTGACTGTAGCTCTCGATCGTTTCCACCTTTATAGTTTTCTCCATATCGCATTTGAGGCTCTAGTAATCCAAGTGACAGTTATATTGTATCTCCAAAGCGAATTATACTGAAGAATATTGACTGCGAGAACATATCATTAAGAAGCGCAAAGCACACAACTGTTCCAGGGATTCTCGATCTTTTAGTGAAGTTTCAGTTCAGTCCTTGACTTTCCAATTCGCAGAGTTGGGTCCCTGACTTCTATCTCATCCCTTCTGTTGAACTCCACCGACAAAGTGAAATTGTAGTGCCAAGGTAATTCTGCTACACAAATGATATCGACTTGAACCTATATAGAACAGATCACTTAGGGCGAGTTTAGTTCTCATAATATAGGATAATAGATTATTTCGACATAAGTAGGTATCTGAGATTTCTAAATCAGATTACTACTGATACTGCATTATCGCGTTCGGTTCAATGCAATAACGTAATGCTGAATTATAGTGTATATAAAATTATTATGTTTGGTTCGTTTTACAAAATCCAGTAATCGTGACAGTAAAGTGTAATCTATTCCAAATTTGCCCTTGTGGTCATACTTAATATTATTTTTTAATAAACTATAAACTAAGCAATATAAGACATAAATAAAAAGATCACACACGAAAAAAAAAAAAAAAAAGGTTTATAATCATACGATCATACAAGAACAAATGAATTTCAATTTAAAAACACATTTTATAAGCAATATCTTTAACCAAACATCACATAAAGGCACATTAACAACATAATATCAAATATATGTTTTACTTGTCTAATATCAAACACATATTATACATGATATAAAAACACAAATGTCAGTTTGTGTTTTCATTTTTTCTTCTTTCAAAGAATTGGATTCTGCAGATTCGGTAAGATGGTTTTGGCGCTAATTCCTCGTTGTCATCAGAAGAACTACGGAAGGAAACAAGAGAGATACTATGGATCCAAAACTAAACCAAAAATTAAAATAAAAAAATACGCAAACAAACTAGGGTTTTTATTTTTAGACCAATACATTAGATTAATTAGGGCATAAAAATTCACGAATCTAAGATTTTAAAAATATATATGAAAAATGAAGCCGAGATGTTTAAATCAGATTTAGGGTTTTTTATTTTCACGATGATTTTGAAGGAGAAAGAAAGAGAAATAAAAAATTCGTACGTAGGATTTTGGAGAAGAAAGAAAGAGAAATAAAAAAATTCATACGCACCGAAATACCGGCGGCAGAGAGCGTGGCGGCGGCGGCGGCGGCAGAAAGGCGGCTGAGGCTGCGGCGGCAGCACTTGGTTGAGATTGGCAATAGGAAAAACGGGCGAGTGAGAGTGAGAGTGACAGAGAGATAAATGTTGTTATTGAATGGGTTTTGGGGGCAGGGGTTAAGACGTTGGCTTTTTTTTTTTTTTTTTTTTTTTTTTTTTTTTGGAGAGAGAGAGAGAGAGAGAGAGAGAGAGAGAGAGAGAGATTAATTTGTAATCTATAATTTATAAATACTATAAATTCTGAGTTTTTTTGTGCCCCGCGTATTGTCTCCTCATACCTTCATTTGCCGATGTGTCATGCGCCCCTCTTTTTGCCCAAACTCTTTTCTCTTTTTTCCAATCGCTGTTGTCGCACATAGGTTATTCTTTGCCCAAACCCTTTTCTCTCTTTTCCAATTTCTTTTGTCACATATGGGTTTCCTCTCTCTCTCTCTTGTTGCCACACATGGGGTTCTCTCTCTCTCTATCTCTCTCGAAGCTCCGATCCACCACCTCCGAAGCCACATCCGAAGCAATTACTGCTGCCGCACATGGGTTACTCTTTGCCCAAACCCTTTTCTTTTTTTTCCAATTTCTGTTGTCACACATGGGTTCCCTCTCTCTCTCTCTTGTTGCCACACATGGGTTCTCTCTCTATCTATCTCTCTCTCTCTCTCTCTCTCTCTCTCTCTCTCGAAGCTCCGATCCACCATCTACTAAGCCACCTCCGAAGAAATCGCTGTTGCCGCACATGGGTTACTCTTTGCCCAAACCCTTTTCTCTCTTTTCCAATTTCTATTGCCGCACATGGGTCCCCCCCCCCCCCCCCCCCCCCCCCCCCCCTCTCTCTCTCTCTATCTCTCTCAAAGCATCGATCCACCACCTCCGAAGCCACCAATAATGGCGGAGAAGGCCCCGTCGCACAAGCGCCGTCAAAAGGCGCTGTCCCCCCCAATGCCGTGGAAGCTCCGCCTCTCCATCTCCGTCCTCTCCGCCATCACGGACGCCTCTCGCCGCCCCGACGACACCATCAACCGCCGCCTCCTCTCCTTCCTCGGCTTCCGCATTGCCGTAAACCTGAACCCCGCCCGCGGCGTCCGATCCGTTGATCTCACCGTCGATCCCTCCCGCAACCTCTGGATTCGCGTCTTCTCCCCCTCCTCTGCGGCCGCCGCAGGCGGCGATCGGCGAATTCCAGTCATCGTCTTGGGTTTTATATGTGTTTAGTATTATCTGTATATTACATGTCTTCGAAGATTCGCATCCTCCTCTTTCTTATTTCCATTCCTCTTGCGAAGGGACAGGAGCGTCTCTCCAAGATCCAATCCTTTTCGTTCGGAATCGCGCTCGAATCCACCGCAAATACGGATCCCTCGGCATTCGTTCATGTTCTCCGATCGATTCCCCGTAGAAGATGGCCACCGCTACGTGAAGATGCCGTCGGAGTCGCTGTCACCGGGCGCCGCTGCGGCGGCGGAGGCGGTGAGGATCTTCGACGAGCTCCCGAAGGCCACCATTGTCGTGGTGTCGCGGTCCGAGGCGAGCAATATCACGCCTATGCTCCTCTCAAACACCATTGAGTTCGAGTACAAGCAGGTGGTGCTCTCATTCTTTTCGCCCTACTACATTCTTAATCTTTACTTCGATTTTGTTGTTTGAAAATTGGGATTTTATGATGCAATACTCAAAATTCAAAATTAGATTTTGATAAGTTCGAATGTTGATTTGAAATTAAAATATAGTATATGTGAATATTATAAGTCAAAAAGTACGAATTGCACAGTTTTTGAAAAAACTGTCTCCCAACTTGCAGATCCGGGTCTGATCTCAAAAAACTAAAATTGTCAGTGGAACCGTCTTGTCGAATTGATTGAAAGTGGTGCAAATCGATTTTCGATCTGACGGTCAGCTCGTCTCGAAAACGACGAAGAACGAAGTGGGGCCCACGACTTAAGTCGTGAATAGTAACCCTCTGACTTGAATCTTCCTTCGGCCAACGTCGGCCGATCAACCGTCTGGAGTCCAAATCCGACGATCCAGGTAGTCAATTTAAACGATTTCATCAATCTGAGCGTAATGGCGTAGACGAAATTTGTGTTTGGCGAGCCTAGGTCATCCAAAAGCGTGCCGAACAGTGTAATTCACTATAAATGATGGATTTAGTTTTAATAAGGACCAAATCTCAGCGAACCAAAATCATTACTCGATAGGTTTTGTCGAGTCGGACATCATAGTGGTGTCCACTTTTCAGTTTGACGACCCGGTTGCCTCAAAAAGCGTGAAAAATGACGAAAAGCGGCGTATTTGCATAAAAGTCCCCGCATTTTACGTGCGGAATCCAATGAAATTCTTTGGAGAGGGACCTAGATGTGAGACAAAGTCACTGTGAAAGACCCAGCTCTAAATAATGCAAGTAGAGGGAGCGAGTGGCATTTTGTGCAAATGGTGTACATAAACTTGGTTTTGGTCCAAGGATGCCCTAGCTTTGATTCCTTCTTGCAACCAGCCGCACCCGAGAACCCCTTCAACTTCTCTGCACTCTTCTCCGACGGTTACACCCTTAGCCACCGTCGGGGATCGCCAGAGAAGCAAGAAAAGGCACTTTGATATCTTGATTTCGGGTTTGGTGGAAGAAAAGATCACCAAACTTGGTGGAGTTACATCCAAACTCTTCTGGGAATCTCCTCACCATCTGGAGACTCAACCCGAGGAGCGCCGGCGTTTGTCTCCGCCGCACGCCGCCGGGAGGGCCATCTTTTTTTTCTTCTTCTTCCTCAGGTCTGGCGAGGTAAGCCCTCCTCTTCCTTTAGGTTTCTTGCAATCGGGGCTGTATCATCTTTCTTCTGACATCACGAGGACCCTCCAGGCCAAGCCACAAGGTCCGTGGACCTCCGGTTGCTGGCGGGTCGAATAAGGGCCACCGAAACCCTATAGTTGGCCGGAATTCGCGCGCGTTGATTCCGGGGCCTTTTCGGGTGAAACAAATGGCTGATCTGCTTCTTCTTAAGCCCAGAAGATTATACATGAAGTTTTAGGCCATTTGGTTCAGCGGTTGCACGGGAAACCGAAGCCTTAGCTTTGGGCTTTTTAGTGTTGGGCCGAGCAGCGCCGCCCGCCGCCGCCGTCGCTCCTCCGGCACCGGCCAACCCTTGGTAAATCTTCTCTTACCCAGAACACTCCTCCAGACCCTTTGCATGCGACCCATAATGGTCGAATTCCAACTTGCCATTGTTGCTTAGGTTGAAGCTTTAAGTCTCCAACTTCGGCCAACCACCTCACGGGAGCGTCGGGGCTGGGTTGGGTTGGTGCTCCTGCCACCTCTGGGAACCCTTTGCAGGTTGTGCTTGCGCTGGATTGATGCTAGAACAGAGTTGGAGTGAACTCGGCCAAAACCGAGCTTTAACAAGGTGCATTGTTGGCCACCTTGCTCCGGCGACAATTCCGGTAGCCGCGAAACACCCCGAAGGTGAGCCTCTGAGCCTCTGTGATCTTCTGAGCATGATGCTCACACTAAGTTGCACAAGTAGTGAATGTTAATGCAAGTTTAGCAACCTAGCACTTTTAAGGTTAAGTAAACATGGGCCAAGTATTGTTTTCATGGCTCAAGTTGCTCCCAAACAGTGAGCATGATGTTTCGAACATCGAGGCCCAGTTAGTGATGATTTTACTTCAGTTTAAAAGTCTCTGGATTTAAAGTTGTAGCTTAAATAGTGGTAAATTGCACATAATTGTGCAATTTATGTAAACCCTAGGGGTCTATTTGTAATTGTAGCATGGTAGGCTGTTGTAGACAGCGTGCACGTGATCTCTGCACATTTTGTTGGAAGTCCGTTGCTTTTCGTTGAGCGAGATTTGCTTAACTAATCGTAAATCGGCAAAATTATCGATTTAACGGTGGTTTCGCGCTAAACGCGCATTCCGAGAGAATTGGATGGTTATTTTTGGTTGCCAGCTGTCCCTCGCTGTTCCCGACGCGGTTCCAGTGGATCCGGTGATTTTAGTTTTGCGTCGGTGATTTTCGAAGCCGAAATCGGGCTCCCAAAGGTGTTTACGGTTTTTATGACACCATCTGTGCACGGGATTACACAGAGTCAGTTGTTAGTGCCCGAACGTCTTTAATTAAATGTTCCGGGGCAGCATGTGAAGTTTCATGAGATTTGGATGTCATTTTGCACAGATTGGACCATAATTGGTCGATCGACGGATTACCGAAATTTCGGCGAATCCCAGGACTTAAGAGAAGTTCCCTATTTTACTTGTCTATATATAGTGAGTATGTGGGTGGGGTGTGAGTGAGTCCTATTTTGACACATGATCTTATTGCAGGTCCCAGCAGTCAGCCACCAGCTCGTGAGCAAACCAGCGGTTACCGCGATCGTCTACCCTGAGGTGGGTTTATCTTCGGTCCGGGCTTTATCATTTCGGCCCTATGGGGTACCGTGGTAGGTCGGACCTATGTGTTTGATGTAGCTTTGATCCTATGGTTGAGCCTTTCTACTTGCTTTCATTCCAGCATTCAGTATATATAGCTATGTGGCATTGATCTTATAGTTGAGCTCTCTATATGCTTTCATTCTCAGCACTTAGTATGTATAGTGATATATATCTGAACATATGCCATGCTTGATTGGACATTAGCTAGAGTGATTATGTGTCACGCCCCGAGATTCAAAAGTGGGTCTAAATTTTTTTTTTTTTTTTTTTTAAATCAGAGTTTAAAATCCATATTTCTCCAAGGCGTGAACAGACCGCCACACATATAGAAAAGTCTCTGTACGTCAAACAGAGCCTTCCCTATATGTGCTCGGCTAGCAGAAACAGTCGATCAGAGTAGATACAAGATAGCTATACTACATAAGTTCTACTCTATTACATCCACAAGGTTCATGAGTTAATACATCCAGTTCTCAAAATGAAAATACAGTTGCAATGTTTTATTATAACAAAAGGGGTACATCCTACCAGGGATAAATCTACCACGTCTCCTCACACAGAACGTCCAAAGGTCCCCGCACCCGAAGGACCTGAAAAACAGTCACCCGAGGGTGTGAGACACACCGGAGTGTATCCCAGTGGGCACGACGGGCCGGGAAATAGCAAGCCGTACCTACTGGATACAATAATAAGCGGATAGCAAAAGTAGGATATACTGCAACTGAAAGGTATAATTCAATTATGTACCATTAATCATGGATTAATCAACAGAGCAGCGTAATCATATATAAAGCTGATCATGTTATAACTGATAATCTGACAGGTAGGAATGAATATGTTATAGCTGACAAGCAAGAAATAGTCATACTATCACTGATAATCTGGCGAGCAGAGAATGATCATACTATAACTGATAATCTGACAAGCAGGAAATGATCATGCTAAAACTGATAATCTGGCCAGCAGGAAATGATCAAACATAGATCAATAGAACAGGGTATGCATATATAACACAATCATACTATGCATGATAAATCTATAACAGATATGAAAATGCAGGAAATCAAGCAAGCAGGAATATCAAGAAGGTGCATAAAAGGTAGTACCACGAACATACCCAATCAAATGCCACTGTTGGCCACAAGGGCCTCAGGCTAAACTGCCATGGACCTCAGGCAACAACCACTTTTGGTCTTTGGGGCCTCAGGCAACAACCACTTTTGGACACCCAGCAGCTATCATAACCTCAAAGGCTCACGGGTCGATCAGACCTCTCTACCGGTAAAGAACACCCTGACGGTGGCCAAACCGTCGGTGTGCGCGACTGAAAGCTGGCTCGACATGGCGATCATAATGCTGATGCTCAAATCATGGTCCACTGACCATATAGACGGCAAGAAGCCGAGGAAAATCCCCACTGGGATACAAGTAATCATGCCACATACTGAAGTAGTATCTCCTATTCTAAATATGCAATGAAGAATAGAGACAGGTATAGAACTATGCTAGTGACCAATCAAGCATGGCATGTGTCCAGGAAATGCATATCAACTGCTGAAGAAATCATGATATAACTCAACATGATAAACAAGCAACTGCTGGAATATAAAGCATGATATATCTCAATATGATAAACAAGCAACTGCTGGAATATAAGGGCATGATAAAAGCTCATCTGTGGGATCAAGGCTATGCAGATGTAAGGATTTTGTGCTGATATGCAAGCAAGTAGTAAGAGCAGGTACAACTCAGTAGCAATCATAATGCTGAATCTCAATCCACGGTCACTAGACCGGACAGTCGGCGAGAAGCCGAGGAAATCCCCATCGGGATATCGATACTGATGCAAATCATGCCAAGTACTGATGTGGAGACCCGGAACTTTGCAGGGCTTTTGCAGTGTGACCAGCAGCTTCTGGAAGCCTACGCGGCATGTCGGCGGTGTTTGTGCGCCAATTTGGACACAAGTGATGGACTCGGGGCTTAAATTGGATCACGCGGGTAACCGGAAGACCCTGTCGGATGTTTAGAGGTGTCTTCGCGCAAATTGGATATCAAATTTGGACTCGGCGCGAAATTCGGATCAAAAATACCTTTCCGGGAGCCTCCGGCAAATTTTAGGATTGGAATTTGGCAAAATGGACACCGTTTTTGGAATCAGCGCGCGAAAACGGTCAAGATGGGCTATTTACTTGTATTTTTCGGAGCTTGCTACAGTAAAAGTACTGTTCACGGCCGGAACAGTAACTCCGGCGATCGCCGGCGGCGGCGGGCAGCGCCGGCGGGCGGCGGCGCGGCCTCGGGCAGGCGGCACAGCGGCGGCGCGCGGCGCGGGCAGCGCGCGGGGGCTCGGGGCAGGTGCGCGGTCCACGGCCCGAGCGTGCACCAGGGCGGTACCACGTGGCGGATGGTGGTTGGGCGGCTCACAACGCGCGGTCCACGGAGTCTTTCGGGCGCACGGTGGACCGACTGTTGGACACGTGGCAGCATTTGATTTGTTGGTGTTGTGGACCCGGTCCACGGAGTAGGGGTCGGTTACCTCGGTTTGCGTGCGGTATGGGCGCGGCAGCGCGCGCACGTGGGCGCGATTCCCGAGGCGCGGGCGCGCGGGAAGGGGAGGCCACGTGTCGCCTTGTGAGTGGCTCTGTTTGGTGTTTGCTGTTCGGGTTGCCACGTGGCGCACAGTGATTGGCTCACTTCGGTGTTTCGTGTTCTGGGGACACAGGGGTAATTTTCTGGATTGTTTCTTTGGTTTTGCCTTAAACTTGCACCCGAGGCTGTTTGCAAGGGGGTTTTGGACCCCTTCGAGCTCTCAGCTCGAAGGGTGATGAGAAGGAGAAATCTTCTCCATGAAGAGGAGCTTGCACCTACCAAATTTCAGATTTTTGGGCGGCACGGATTTAGAGATTTTGATTTTACGGCGCGGCGCGACGTTGCATTTCCTGTGTTCATCTTCGGCGCAGCTGCAGTGTTTTAGCTCCCCCGGCCTACCCCGAGCTCCTGTTTCTATGATTTTTGCGCCGTTGGCTTCACGACAGGTAGGGCTTCATCTTTCATTTTGATCGCACATTCCGATTTTGACTCCTTGGCTCGGATCCCGAGGTAACAATGGTTATCCTTTTTCTGTGAGGGATTTTGGGACAGCAGCAGATTGGGGAGGCGATATCTTCGCGCATGAGCGTCACACGGAGACGAGCTTATACAACTTTTTCATTTACGGATCGCAAGGAACGCGCTCGTATTTTTCTTGGAATTTCTTGAGATTTATTTCGAGGTGAAATCTCCGTTTTTCTCTGTGAGCAGTGCATAGTTTTTAGCACAGATTTTGTATGAATATATCCCCCTTGCCGAATTTATAACTTGACTTACCGGACTCAGATTTGGACGTGCAAGCTACCGTTGCGAAGCTATCGACGCGAGGATCGCTGTGGTATTTTTCTGGGAATTTTCTGGGCACTTTCTGCAGGTGAAAATTTAGCAGTTTTGGGACAGATATTGTATGTGATGATAAGAGCTTTATTTGGGAGCCTAAGTGAATTTAGTGGACTTTGTATTGTGCCAGGAGTGTTGCGGGTGTGCTAAACTTGTGGGAGCAAAGGATTGGAGTTTTTGGTATTTTCAGCTGTGCGGATCCGGACAGTTCGCACTTCAGGTGGGTGGTTGCTATATCCCTCTTGTCTGACTTACCCACTAGGAATATTAGGGAGATCTTCTCTATTGGACATTTTTAATCTCACTTAGTAGACATGCATGTTTAACTTAAATAATTACGAGCCTATCATCTGGAAAACACTGTAGTGGAATCTTGTTAGTGGTTGGAGCTTATACATGCTTACTTGGACATTATATTGGCATTTAACTGTGCATAGGGGATGTACTTTCGTGATGACATATTATGAAATGTCTTGTTGGAGGGTACCACTTGAGGATTTTTGGGACAGGCATAGGCGGATGATTCAGGTGAGGGTGATTAGCAGGTTATAGACATGTGTGTGGTTGGATTATGATTTAGCATGATGATTATACCTAGGTGGAGTTATTATTTGATACACATGTGGAACCACTATTCGTCACTCCCCTCTTCTTTCATGAGGAGATAGGCTTGCTTATATGGATAATTAGTTAGACCATTTCTGATCGCTACACTTTATGTTGGGACTTGATTTAGAAGAAACCCTATTTGCTTCTTCTCCCCCTATTCTTTAGTCAGGTGACTATTTGTTGCTCGGGTTTGAGCAGGGGATCGACATAGTGTAGCCGGGGCCTGGATTTTGGCTTCTGGGGTATTATGGCTACCGCGGATAGTAGGCGGTGGACCAGATGTCATATGTGGGACATGTTTGTGATCATGGATGTTGTTATGAACCCCTACTTTTGATTACCCACTAGGCAGTGTAGTAACTTCTATGATTAGAAGGCTGATTAATAAATTGTGGGCTTGGGCATGAGGTATAGACAAGCACAGGTTATCTCTTATTTACTGTCCTTATGCATTTATCAGCATGCTTTAGCAAGGTAAGATTTTATCGATATCTGCTTTATTTTTATGTATACCATCTTGGGACATTTGCATGCTTGTATGGTCACCTAGATAGGCCACATTTTTCTGCTACACTATCATGCTGGAATTGACATAGGAGAAACCCTTTTTGTTATTCTTTTCTCCTTTCATTTGAGGCTCAGGGTATTTGCAGCTCGTGCGCGAGCAGGTGGATAGAATAGTGTAGCCAGGTTCTTGGGTTTTGGGACAGGCAGGGTATTGCGGCAACCGCGGACATTGGGCGGTTGACCGGAGATTTCTTATGCATCAGATTGGGTATCGGGTCTCTTGTGGATGGAGTTCCCACGGTTTGTCTATCTTGCACCAGGTTGAGATCGGGTCTTTCTTTAGTGGATGGGTTTTCCCACTTTGATCATAGTCATGATCCAGTCCTGCTGATTTATGATACTTGGGTTACTGAGATACTTTTCCTCGTGTGGGTCGCTCCCCACGAGTGCCACTCCGGAGTGCGCGGCTAACAGACTTTGAGTCCTTGGGACTCCTTTGCTTCGGTGTTATGCGTAGGCTGGCATACCCGTCGCGGCAGAGCAGGCAGTACCAGTGTTTACTGGTGGTCAGATTGGGTTATCCTGGCAGACATTTATTTTCTGATGCATACATTTAGCTATTCTATTAGCTCGGTATTTTAGAGGCATTCTAGTGGTAGCTTTCATCAGGAGTCTTATTCTTTTTAGCATACCACCTTTGTTTCCTTTTGCCTCTGGTAGACCTAGTGGGCGTGTCAGAGTTTGAGGTTTTACCCACTAGGGGAGGCTACTGGTTTACTAGTAGTTCTCACCCCCATTCTTCTTCTTTCTTTTTTTTCTTCTCCCTTGTTTTGCAGAGTCTTCTGCGGGTGCTACTGGGCTTTCAGTGGCGGGTCGAGGAGAGAGGACGGCTGAGTAGATAGATCTCGAGGCAGGATGAGCGTGTTAGCTGCACTGTTGGTGTACCCATGTTTTTCTCAGACGGTTATACTTTCACCTTTGGGACTGGCTTTGCCAGCAGGTTGTATTTATTATTTTGTGAGCTGGGAGAGACTGATGTATCATTTATACAGATGTATTGTATTTTATTTCCAGCTTCAGTCTGAGATGTATTAGTTTTAGTTCAGCTCTGTTTTTATTGCTCTTTTATTATATCCTTTATATCTGAGCAGGTTGTTGGCGCTTCGTGTACACGGGAATTACCGTGTGCACGGCGGATCTGTTGACGGGCCCGGGTTCCGGTTTACACCCGGGGCATGACAGATTAAGTTGGTATCAGAGCTTAGGGATAGGTCAGTTGGGACTTAGGAAACCCTAGGCTTGTGGCGGACCCTAGGATGTTAGGGTGTGAGAGACGCGACATTTTGCGAAAGTCGGTGATTTGGTTTTGACTCTTCCTGTGAGTGAAGAGGGATCGACATATTCTATTTCTGTGGGACAGTTATGTTGGCTGCAGACAACATAAAGTTACAAAAATAGAAGGATGTCTTTGACTTTCGCTAGATTGGGTCGAGTGTTTGGGATGTGCTGATTTGCGGTTTGTCGTGGCGAGCGGTGTCTCCCCGACGTTGGGCCCTGACCCGGGTGCACTTTGGTGCAGCAGTTGGGTCTGAGCTAGTTGTTTCGGGCCGGATACCAGATTGGAGTCAGAGAGCTCCGGACCCAGATGACAGGATGGTCAGAGGTTTATCAGTGGCAGAGTGAGCGGGCTTCTGGTCTTGTGACACAGTGGTCGGAGCAGCGGGCAGCTCGATAGTGCTTCTTTCTGAGACCACCCTATTGCAGTATCCTCAGGGGCGGGGATTTCTGTAGTATTGATGGAGTGAGTAGTTCCTTCGTGCCAATGCTTAGTGCCGAAGTGCTGAGGCAGGGTGGATAGTTGACAGCCGATGAGCTATGGGACACCATTGATCAGTTGAGCCAGTTTCGGCAGATAAACCACCCCGATTCATAGGATTAAGTTTGGAGCCTCTTGGGGTAGGATCGTGGTTGGTGGTGATGGAGAGACTGCTTGAGAGCCTCCTGGTGTCGAAAAGGTTTCCGCAGTTATCGATCGGCGCGCTCTATGATTTGAGGGACGAGGCGCATAGGATATGCGTGGCTGAGAGTGGATTGCGCCAGGATACCTTTCCGTTTGTTCGGACCATCTTTTGCAGGTTTTGGACTTTGGGGTGCTGCGATGGTGGAGGTAGTGTTTATGGAGCTGGCGCTGCAGTTCTTTTGGATGGGTATCTGCTGTCAGAGGCAAGTTCTGGATAGAGGCGCTTGATGCCAGATGATGGAGGATAGATCGGCCGGCAGAGACATGTTCGTTTTTCCTTCCAGGATGGTGGATATCCTTGTGGATGGATTATGTAAAGCTTACCCAAGGGGGATGTTACCCTGTGTGATTGATAACTGGCATGTTCGGGGTGTAACATATGTGATTGAGGGGTGAGCTTAGTAAGGATAATTGTATAAGGAATTGCATGAATCAATTGTGCTTGGTCGTATGACGATGATATCCAGGTGGATTTTTGAGACATCAGGGGTTGGGTGGAACCCGATGACAGCAACAGCCCTTTTATCAGAATGGCGTAGCGGTAACGTGGATTGGCTGTCTGCGAGAGACCACTTTCGGCACCTCAGTGTGAGCATGGACAGAGGTCGTGCTCCCTTTGTGATTGGTCTAGATATTTTGGCAGGCTGAGCGACGACCACTTGCATCGAGCGGATGAACCTGTGCCGCCCGGTTGGAGGGCGCCACGGTAGTGGATTGAGTTGTCGCAGGTATGATTTCATCACAGCAGTCGGAGTTAGAGCATAATACATTCCTACATGGACTAGAGGCAGAGTTGCTACCACATGCACTTGAGGTACAGGTTACGGTTGGTATTGTGCAAGTGGGGAAGGCTTGTGGATTATGTCCAGTGCAGTTGAGGCCATGAGTTTTGCCAGCAGACATATTGGTATTGGTGGCAGCTTGGCGTTTGACCCAGTGCTTGGGATTGGTTGGCGTAGTGCCACAGGATGTTTGACTGCTGAAAGAAATGACTTTGATTTTCTGCAAGGCAGTTTATGGAAGGCATTTTGTTTGTGGAGATTGTTAGAGCACACAGGTTACAGCGATGGGGTGAGAGGTGCCTACGGCGGCAGTGGGACTTACGGATATCCCTATTGCTCGTGAGATCTCGGGTGTGAGACCACCTGAGCCGATGATTATGCCGCCAGAAAGGGAGATTAAGATTGTGGTTGACGTGGTTTTGGGAACCGCTCCAACTTCATAGCACCTCGTTGGATATCGCCTATAGAGCTGCGACAGTTGATGGCATAGGTGCGGGGATCTGATGGATCGAGGGTCTGTTTGACCTAGTGCTACGTCGTTGATACACGACGGTGAGAGTCCTTTGGGATTGGAGCCCAGGCAGGTCCAGGTATTATTTAGAATCTTTTGATGGAGCTATATTTCGGCAGTTATTGTATGATGCCTACCCTAATTTGGAATTTCAGCTGAGGGCTTTGTCTAGATGGTGTTCAGGACACGGTAAGGGGCATTATGAGTACAGAGAAGCCAATGGAATGACTAATGCCTTGTTGCCTTTAAGATTGAGAAACTCTGTATTCCAATGGGACTTGAACGGATTGATAGCGGCATTCTCTAGGAATAAATTGGCTTTACCCTCTCCCTGAGTGAATTGGAGCTTGTGGAGCATTTGTAGTTGATGTGATAAGGTCTGTGGGGAAGAAGCTTTATGCTAAGTTGCTTTGGTACAAGTTTTAGGTTCGAGAGCATATCTTCCTGGATTACATATTCTAGCCATAGGGGCGGCTGTGGAAATCCGGCCAAAATGGATGTTATTTAAGACTGGCCGAGATCGACGGTTATTGTTGGGGTGAGGAGCATATTGTCGATTAACGCAATATTAAGCATATTTAGCTTTTCGACCATTTTGTCGATTAACGCAATATTAAGCATATTTAGCTTTTCAAGGACCCCGGGAAACCCACCGAAAGGTCAACAATGTTTTAGAGCATTCATCTAACTTTTCCATATTGTTACAATTGCAGCAAGCCCCTCAGGTTTATTCCTAATGTGTTATATCTACTATATAAACCCCGTTTTGGCTCGTTCTCTTTAACGGAGAATCATTTTTACGAGCTGTCACCTCCAGTAGGTGAAAATCGACTTGCTGAACGCCGTGCTCACCCATTTGCAGCAGCACGGAACCCGAGGAAAACTTCGGGCCATAATTACTTCTCTAACCTAGCCGAAACGCATTTTCGTTTCTTCGGCTCACCAAAACCCAGAATAAACGCGAGCATCGCGTCCAGTGACCCCAAATTAGCCAGGAGTACACTGTTGCAATATTTCAAACAGACCCTAACACTGTTTTTAAACAATTATTGTATTAAGGCTTGGTTTCGATGCAACTTTAAATCTACACCTTTTCAGATGAAACCCCAAGAATCAAAAAGACTCTGGATAGTATCAGGACCACAGGGCTTGCCCTAGTTGCAGCCCAGGTCTGCTAGTTCAACCCGAACCACAACCTTGCTCTCACACAAGTTCACAATGCACCAAACCTTTGTCCACACAGATCAAGCTTGATCTGAAGTGAGCATTAAGCTCAGGGGACAATTCTGAGTAACTTTAATATACAACTCGAGAGCTAATTCCCATTCTTTCTTCTCTGAGGCATTTTTACAAACAATTGGTGTGCACTTCTCCCACAACACACCACATACAAGATCCCGAGTTAGTTCTCTGCAATCACAGCACCAAATCACTTCCAACTTGGAAGGAAATGCTTCTGAGGACTTGAACATCATCCCCCGCAAGCCTGGGCCAAGGTTGCACACTCGATTGGCCGCGGCAAGAGGTTGAAGATGACACCATTACTTTGAAAATCGTGACCATTCAAGCAAGGCATCTGGGACCAAATCACTTGCCCAATTGGATGCTAATACACACCACAAACTCACCTGTACTTGTGCCCGGCGACAGGACACGGCGGCGACGCGGCTGGGGCAAGCTCGATTTGAGCTTCTTCTTCAACAATGGCAACTTTGCAATGGTCGATTTTAAGGTGCAAGGAACAGCACCACAAGCTTCCTAGCAAGCTTTTAGGAAGGTCTGGCCTTGTCCCCGCCGTCGGAGGTCGCCGGATTGCCGGCCGCCATTAATGGCTTCAAGCTCGGGCCATTCATGGCCGGTTCCTATTTAGGCTGCATGGGTCGCATGCAATGGCATGGATGGACTCCCCTCGGTCCCAGCAAGTGTTCTGGGTAGGTGGCCGGCGTTGGAGAAGCTCGCCGGCGCCGGAGCACACAGCTCGGCCAACATGCACAAAAACCCGAAACTAGGGTTTCGGTTTTCTCCCAAAACTCTTAACCAAAATTATTGAAACTTTGTAGAATTAATGTATAGGTCCTACAGTCCAAGCCCATGATTTTATATTCCACTTTGGTCCACTGGTTGCAGATAACGGCCATGGCGGAGCTCGGCTAGGTTTCCGGCGAGATACTGCTCCCGCCGGCAACCGGCTGTGCATGGGGGCTCGGGCTTGTGCAGAAAGCATCACAAGAGCCTAACTAACCTACTGCTAGTGGTCTCGGGCTCAAACAAACCGGGGTTTGGGGATCCTTACCTTGGCCGAGTTGGAAGAAGATGGGATGAAGCCGGAGTTTACTCCTCTTGCACGCGCGGCCACTGCAAGCTCCAGCAAGGTCCTCTGTCACAGAGGAACTCCTCTCAGCACTCCAACCCAATCTTGAAGCAATTTGGTTCCAACCTTCCTTTCTCTCCTCCTCCCTCGGTTTGGTCCCAATGGCTTAATGTTCCACGGCCACCAACACTTCGGGGACAAGGTCTGGGAGATGCAGAGGAGTTGATGCTTTGAATCCTCCCCACAGACCCCTCGAGCTCTGGCCCAAGGTAGACCAAGAGGCATACACAATAAATGCAAGATTCTTTTGCATAACCCGGGTTCACACACAACCCCCAAGCCCCGAGCTCTACTCAGCCATATTCATGGGCTTCCCAAGTTGGCAGAAGCCCAACAACAAGGTTCCAAGAGCTTTTGCCCAAGAAACTTGAAGAAAAAGCGATAATTCGGCGCTTTTCACGCAGTACGAGAAAATCCGCTCGACGAAATGCGAAATGGACTTCGCCACGACGTCTGGCTCGTCGAGACCTTCAAGATAGGCTATTCATTTGCTTGATTTGGTGCGCAAATGAATTCTCGGGCCATTTAGTTCTGTAAGTCACAATCCGATGCACGCACTTCGATGCACCCGGCTCGCCAAACACGAAATTCGTCAGTGCCATTGCGCTCAGAACGTTGAAATTAGCTAGATTTGACTACTCATACCCCTATGTCAGGGTTCCAGATAGTGAAACGGCCGTTAGTGATCAAAGGGCCATTTAAAATAAGGGTTACTATTCACAACTTAAGTTGTGGGACCCGTTTCTTCTTTATTCATTTCTGGACAATCCGACCGTTGGATCGTCGACAAGTGAATATGAATTTTTCATGTTTCGACGAAACGGTCGCAACGGTGAACTCGTATTTTCGAAATTAGACCCCGATCAAAATCGATATTTTTGGGCTTTATCTATTATTCTAGAAATTTATTTAATCCTTTTAAAATTCTCAGTTACTACATTATGTCACGCCCCGGGGTTGAAACTGCGACCCGGGCTCGCTAACAGATCCGCCGCCCATACGGTGAACCCCGTATAGACGAAGCGTCTAACCTGCAAAAGAAAGATGCTATACAAAACAGATATCAGAGCTGGAAGTAAACTGCTAGAAATAAAAATAAATACAAGTCCAAGTCCTCACCAAATTACAAAAGTCTCTCTCTCTGCAATAAAGGAAAGTACAACTCTATACCTCACTACAAAGGGTCTCTCAAACAAGAAACTCTCAAAATAATAAGGGTACATCTACTCTGTGGACGACGACTGGTAGGGATCTAGCTCGCGACTCCCTTACCTCGATCTGAAGAAGCAGCAACTGGAGCAGCAGGAACAGGAGCAGACGTCCCTGGGGAAAAATACACCACGACGGGTGTGAGAACTATATCCCACAGTAGTTCTCAGTGGGTGCCGCCAACAAGCCCAACGGTCTGCCCACTAAGTCTACTAGAGGCATGCTGTAACAAATGAAATACTGAAGGAAAGAGCTGGAGATGAATAACCCTACAGCTACTATGCCCCTATCTAGATGCTCAAAAAGTGGAACAGATGATAACATGGTGCATCTACTAACATATCAATATAGTCACCCAATCTGAAACTGACTGCCTCCTCGGGTCCAGTCAAACCTGCGCCTACCTACTGCCACACATCCTCAACAGGACGGGTCTACCGTAGGTATGTCCGTAGCTGCCAAAACTGGCTCAGCCAGAGGGACTCTGTCCGTAACTGCCAAAACTGGCTCAGTCAGAGGGACGGCGTCGACAAGTCGCGATACCAAAGTGCAGACCCACCCCGGACGTGGCACTCGAGGGGAGCGACCCCAACGAGGACAAGGGTATCCGTGCACTCTGTCGAGTTGGCACTGCAGGCTATAGTCAGAATCCATGCTCACGCTCTGAACGAAACAAACTCAGGATCCTCAAATATCTCGCACCAAACTGCCTCAACAGGCCAACATCGCATCCACTGCGGAAAACTGCCTCAACAGGCCAACATCGCATCCACTGCGAGAAACTGTCTCAACAGGCCAAGCAGGCCGAACATCGCATCCACTGCGAACAACTGCCTCAACAGGCCGCAATATCCCAATATGCAGACTCACTGACAGGATAAACTCCACCACTGACACAATGAAGGGTCCGGGAACCCCGAAAGACTAGAACCTACAACCCAAATCAAACAATAACAGGCTCTAGGCATAGCCTCTCGTTGTTCTCATCCTAAGAAGAAGGCAGACCTTAGAACCTAGACCACTCGAATCATCTAGGGTGGTTAATTTATAGGAAGAATGCGACATTTCTTACTGAAAGCCATTTGATCTGGAAGAAATCCATATTTAATGATTTTTAGTTCTTTTTAGGAAAACAGTTGAACCCAAGTTTTATATCCAAGCATCGAAGAGCTAATGCCTTCGTCCAATCAAACAAGCACAGACTCAGGCGACCCTACGACGCTTGGAAGAAAACATTTGGTTGACTAAAATCATATGTGTGCCCAAAGAGGTTCTGGGTTCAAGGTCCTGCTGACACAGGTATACAGCTGCCACTATCACATCGGCGACAATAAAACAAGAAACCGAAACATCTCGGGACCGTCGTCAACCCAAACGGCTCCCGCCACAGATGAACAACCAACTACATCTACCAGACTCCACTCTGCTCCCAAGCACGAGTGTAAAATGCATCCCACACTAAAAGAATCCCGACCACTCGGCCCACTACCCGGGCGAGTAAAACACTATGTCCAGGAAGGAATAAGAAGTGTGGATGTCTAAAGCAGAATAAACCTAGCCCAAGTTGGAGTTTTCTACTGGTCTGGCTACACATGCAGCAAATGACGGGGGTGCTAGGTCAAGTTCCAAGATAACAATAATTACAGATGGTAGGAAACAAAAGATCGCATGATCATCAAATAACTCTAGAATTATCAGCTATCACATTCTAGCATGCTACACAAGAATATCATTATCATGCATGGTCCTACTATAGCAGATTTAATGCACATTCCATCAATCTTGGAGACAGGGCCACCCACCTGAAAACGCTAACTATCCAAGGTTCAACAGCTGAAAACACCAGGAGCAACAATCTCTACTGATCCATAGCCCCGATGGTCCAAAGACACTGAACAAATCCTCCTGGTACAAATACACGGCTAACAGTTACACTTTAATTTCACAATTTACCCAAATAAGTTACATTCTGAATTCAGCCACAAAGATGTCACTTTTTCACCTGCAAACAATGCTCCAAAAATTCTAATAAAAATACTGCTGCGATCCTCGCGTCGACACCTTCGAAACGGGTACCTGCACGTCCAATTCCGAGCTCCGTAGGCCGAGTTACAAATTCCACAGTACAGGTGGGCAAACACTCACAACCACACAACTGTAAACTCAAACACAGATAAAAGGGGAATAGTATACCTCCGGGAAGGTCTCAGAAAAATCCAAGGAAAATACGGCGATGATCCTCACGACGAGTAGATGAAAAAAGTGTATAGGCTCGTCTCGATCCGATGCTCGAGTGCGGAGATAAAATTCCGGCAATGGGCTGCTATCCAAAAACTCCACCAGCAAACAGCGGCTTAGAAGTGTCTCGAAAACCATGTCATAAACTCTGAATCCAGCAAGATGATCAACACGAAAGTCGAAGACGTACCTCTCATGATTCCAACGCCGTGAAAATTGTCCAAAAATACAGAAGGAGTAGCACTGTGGGCCTCTCAGATCGAACTGCGACGATAATGGGCCTCCGATGAAAGATCGCCACACTGCGCTCCGATGCCGAAGTCGTCGACGCCGCGGCTTCCAAAAATTCCGGGCCTCTGCCAGAAGATGCGCAACACGAAGATCTCCAACCTTGCTAAAGGGTCCAAGGGCAGAGGGGTTTGGGAAAAGGGGCAAAAGGCCCGAGCAAAGGGGCTATTTATAGGCCCAGCCCGAAAAAAACAAGAATTGGACTTTTGGGCCCAAAACCGGGCGCCCGGGCATTCCGGGCTGCTACAGTAACGGGCCCGGCCCGTTACCGTAGCAGCCCGGAAGTCTCCCAGCCCGCCACGCGTCCACCCAAACAGCAAACAGCTGTTTGGGCCAACGGCGCTGCGCCGCGTGGCCGACGCTGGTGCCGACACGTGGCGCCCACGTCGGGAGCCGCGGGTCAGCGCGCCCACGTCGCGCCCAAGCGCCTGTCCGGCACGCAGCCCGAGGCAACCACTTCTCGCCCCGTGGACCGCGCGCACAGAACCCCACCAACCATGTGTTGCCACGTGTCCGCCCCCGGTCCACCGTGCACCCGCGCCAATTCCATGGACCGCGCCTGCCGCGCCGGCCAATAGAGAGGCGCTACGTGGCCAGCGCCCGGTGCACGCCTTCCGCGGTGGACCGCGCGGCTGCGCCTCCACCCGCCGCCGCGCTCCGCCGCCAGCCGCCGCCGCCGGCGCCTCTCCGGTTGCCGGAACAGTAAACCCACACCTCAAAATCCGTGTTTTCGCGTCCGGGCTCCGAAAAATCCGAGTAAATAGCCCGTCTTGACCGTTTTCGCGCGCTGAATCCAAATCCGATGTCCGTTTGGCCCAATTCCACATCTAAAATTTTCCGAAAATTCCCGGAGAAGTGAACTCGATTCATTTTTCATGTCGGGTCCAAATCTTGGGTCCAATATGCGCGCAAACACCTCTAACGCTCATCCTGGTTCTCCAGAAGTCACAGATCCAACAGTAATCCAAACGTGGGAATTTTCGGGTCCTCACAGATTATCAGTTCACTTCATATCAACATTTCCTATTCTTATACTGCATGTTAGAATAGGAGTACAGCTTCAGGTATACAGTCTTGTTATTCAGCTTCAGTGGTTCAGCTTCAGTTATATAGCTTCAGTGATATAGCTTCAGATATACAGCCTCAGTTGAGATTACAGCTTTCAGCATCCCGACAGGGATTGTCCGGCTTTATGCCGATTGTTCAGTATTTTAACTGCGAGCTTTGAGTATCAGCATTATGATCGCCACTGAGCCAACTTTCAGTCATGTACACCGCGGACTAGCTATCCGTAACGGTGTTTTTTACCAGTAGAGCGGTCACATCGACCCGTGAGCCCATGGTCACACAGGTGTGCATGGGTTATGATAGCACATTTTGTGACGCCCCACTTCCCAGGGGGTCACCCATCCTAGAACTACTCTAGCTCTAGCACGCTTAACTCTCATGTTCCTCTTGGATCTTGCTACCATCCAAAATGCTATAGCCGGGTTTAGAGATTTAGTCCTATTATATCATTTATATAGAGGACTAATCCAAATTCCGGGGGTGTCATATTCTTCCCCCCTTTAAGCCCTGACGTCCACGTCAGGCTCAAGCACACTCACAAGCACCAGGCGATGTGAGACTCGTCTCGCTAGCCTTAGCCGACCTTGTGAGGAGCTGCACTTGACTCACAACGGTCATTAGCCGGGGAGCCTCGCTCTACCCGCTATATAACCCTGGCTCAGCCGAGACTCATCTCACATTTCCGGCTGGTGAATGGCTCTGATACCAACTGTGATGCCCCACTTCCCAGGGGGTCACCCATCCTAGAACTACTCTAGCTCTAGCACGCTTAACTCTCATGTTCCTCTTGGATCTTGCTACCATCCAAAATGCTATAGCCGGGTTTAGAGATTTAGTCCTATTATATCATTTATATAGAGGACTAATCCAAATTCCGGGGGTGTCACACATTTAGCCTGAGGTTCTGTGAGACCAATAGTACCATTTGGCTGAGGTTTTGTGAGACTGATAGTGGTATTTGGCCTGATGTTCTATGAGACCGATAGTGGCATCTGATTGGGTACTTTTGTTTTTGAGATTGATGCATGATTTGCATTGTTACTTCAACATTTATTAGCATAACTGACACATGATTATTGGTACTCTACTTTACAGCTTTGACATTTATGTATTATCATACCTGCCTGTTCAGCTTACTTCATGAGTACCTGCTTTCTTTTCAGCATGATTATTATCTATCATTCAGATTATACATTGTTTTGTTATTTGCTTATTATGGTATCCGGTAGGTACGACTTGCTATTTCTCGGCCCGTCGTGCCTACTGGGATACATTTATGTTGTATCTCACACCCTTTGGATGACCACCATTTCAGGTCATTCAGGTGCTGAGATGTTAGGACGATCCAGTGAGCTGCCGCGATAGAGTTGTCCCTGCTATTGGCCGCAGTGGCCCAGTGCTAGTATTTACAGTTCAGCATCATGATCTTAGTTCTGTCTTTGTCTTTTGAGTTGGAGTTTATTTAGATATCTAGGACTGTGGATGTTTGAGTAGTTGTGGATATCTAAGACTGTGGATGTTTTTTATGTTTATATTACACATTGTGGATGTAATAGAGTAGATGTTTATTTTTAATGTTCAGTTTAATGGTTGTATCTACTCTGATTGAATTGTTGTACTCGTCTAGTTGTGCATGTATAGGGAAGACTCTGTCCATTTGTACAGAGGATTTTCTATATGTGTGACGGTCTGTTCACACCTTGATTTTCAAAATGATTAGCTCTGATTTTTTTTTTTAAAAAAAATAGACCGATTTTTCTAAACTCGGGGCGTGACATATGATTTAGGTTTTCTAATTTGGTGGGTAGTTTCAATTTCGGAGGTGATTTGGAAGCGGGGAATTAGAATTAGTATAGAATATATGATACGATAACACTATCTAGAAAGCCTTCAGGAACTATATGGGATCTTTTTGAATGACATTAGTTCCTGCACACAAAAAGTATACTTAAGATGCAGTATGACAAAGGTCTGGCACCATCTTTGACAACATGTAAACAAAACAAATTGAATCGGCGATTTTGAGATCGACAAGTTATTTTTGACACTTATAATTCTGTATTTGTTGGTAACGCTTATGTCACGCCCTGGGAGTAGATAAACAGCGAAAAATACAGTACATTTTTTTTTTTTGAAATAGGCTCCCGCGAAGCACGTGCACAGACCCGCCACATACACCAGTTCTCTCTGTATGGCTGACAGAGTCTCATTTGCGTATGTACGGCGTAGCTACCACGACCATACTTTAACCACAATAATCGAAGAGTAAAGTAGAAAATGCTTATATTGTAAAACAATGTTAATTTAACACGATATAAATTTGAAAGGATAAATCCATGGGTTTTAAAGATTGTGCCTATGCGACACCCGATTTTGAAATATTTTTCGCAACCTTTTTTTTATTTTTGAGAACCGCATTCGGAAAGCATAAAAAGTCCTAGCATACACAAGTCATAAATCTATCTCAGCATCCACATCATCCACAATAACTAAAACCATATGCGAAGTAAACTAACCAACTGAAATAAGCAAATAAAGAGAAGGAAAAGTATCACCAGCCAGAAGATTGGCTAATGCTCTCTAGTCGCAACCTCACAGCCGTCCCGGACCCCACCCCTGACTGAACCTATCACATAGTGGGAGTCAGTGACATGAAGAGTAAAGACATGCAAGTCTACAAAAACGATGCTAGAAAGGTACAGAAAATAACAATAATAAACCGAACCGTAACCCTGAGCATCCACAACCCCCTCATGCTACCAATCGTATCTCTCCTGGGAACCCAAGCACAAAACCGCCATGTCGGTCCGAGGACCTCAGGCAAAGGATCAGTCCTGCTCAGAACCTGGTGCAAAGAAACCCCCCACCGCACGAATGCAGCTCCGCAAATAGCCGCAATGGGGCCCCCACGCACATAGCTGCGTGGGGTCCACGGGTCTAGTCAGACCACCTCTCCGGAAAAGTACACCGACACGGTGGCCAAACCGCTTGTGTGCGTGCAAGCGCTATGAGCATATCGATCATCGAACAAGTGCCGTAAGCCTCCTGCAACACTCAGTCGCTCCGATGTAGCATAGATCTCAGTAAGTAACCCGGGGTCAGTCAACCTTTCTGTAATTCTTGATGTGTCATACAAACCAGTTCTATCATACTCAATTATCAAAAGAATTGCCAACATTAATGATAATGACAAATAAAAGGAAAAATCGGAATGGAGCCATCTGACGGCATCCCCTTCCTTGGATGAGGGTACCCACCTCAAAGTAGCAACAACCAGAAGTGTCTACGTTCCCCCCCCCCCCCCCCCTATGCCTTTGCACGTCGCCCGGACCTAAATAAAGTTCCCAAAGAGTAAATCAAAAATACTTTTAACTGTTAGGTATACACAGTGGTCCTGACCGCTGTCCGGAGATGGACAGACTACAACTCGGATCAGGCACCGTGGCATTAGGCCACTAAAGCAAAAGAACCCGTGCGAGAAGGAAAACAGATGGTAACCGCGTCAACAACACGTGCTGTCCAACGGACCGTACCGTCGAGCGGGTCGCGTCGTTAAGGTCCCAGCTGGCGGTGGTGACGGCGGCGGCGGCAGCAGTGGTAGCGGCAGCGACAACACATGGCGCAAGCAAGGTCGGGCGGCGGCGGCCTGGCAGGCTGCGGAGCTCACGCAACGGCGCGGCGCGGCGGCCTGGCAGGGCACGGGTTCCTCCCCGCCACATGTACCCCTGCGCGCAATGCCGGCTGTGCGGAGTGGCGACGGCTTGGTAGGGTGCGGCGCATGCGCAGTAGAGCGACGCGGTGGCCTGGCAGGGCGCGGCCCTCCTGCTGCGGGCACTCCTATGTGCAGCCGCATCGAGCAGCGGCGGCCAGGCAGGGCGCGGTGCTCACGCAGCGGCGCGACGCGGCGGCCTGGCAGGGCGAGGCCCTCTGTTGGGCGTGGGCGCAAACAACGTGGAGAGGCTGCAACCGCGGCGGTGCGCGGCAGCATGCGGCGACCTGCCCGGCGGGATGCACGCGCGCACAGCGTGGTGACCTGACCACGCACGAGGGCATGCAGGCGGCTGGCCTGGGCCTGCGCGGCAAGCGCCGGCAGCGGCGGCGGTTCAACCTTGCGCGACATGCGCCCGCAGCGCGACTGAGTCCCGCGCGGCTGAGTCCCGCGCGGCCAGGCGCTGGAGGCTCGCGGCTCAGCGCTGCGCGGCAAGCGCCAGCAGCGCGCCTGAGCCCCGAGCGGCCATGCGCTGGCGGCGCGCGGCCCAACGCTGCATGAGTAAGCGCTCGCAGTGCGCCTGAGCCCCGCGCGGCCATGCGCTGGAGGCGCGCGGCCCAGCGCTGCGCGAGCATGCGCCCGCCGCGCGACTGAGCCCCGCGCGACCATGCGCTGGCGGCGCGGAGCCCAACGCTGCGCGGGCATGCGCCCGCAAAGCGGCTGGGCCACGCGCGGCCCTGCGCTGGCGGTGCGCGGCCCTGCGCGGCCCGGGCATGCGCCCGCAGCGCGGCTGGGCCCCGCGCAGCCATGCGCTGGCTGTAGAGTACCGGAGTTTCGGGCAGTGTGCCGACTCCACGGGGCAGCCTGGTATTGTGGAAATACCTTCAGCAGGTTCTAATTTCGTTTACAGGATGGTTCGGGTGGTCCCGGAGCGACGCGGAAGCTTTTTTGTAGAAAAGTGAGTTGGCGTCGGATTGAGAGCTTGCGGGTCGAGCTTTGGTTTCATGGATGGGTTTGATGTGAGTTGATCCCTTGGGACATGTGTATTATGAGTTTACAGAGGTGTTCGGTTGGTTTCGGGGTGATGCGGAGGTCCCGAGGCGAGAAAGTGAGTTGACGGGGCATTTCGGAGATTTTCTGGCTAGTTCTGGAGCTTTTGGGTGGCTTGGTTCCGGAACCAGCCATTTGGTTCCGGAACCAGGGCCCGTGTACCGGTACCAAGTGGGTGGTACCGGTACACAAGCACAGAAAGTGCCCAGTTAGCTCGGTTTGGTGCACTGTAGCTTGAGGTATGGGCTTCTTCTGTTCCAACCACTCCATCGTTGATTTTTTTATACCCCGGCACATGCTCCCTCTCCACCCATCATTTCTTATCCCCTCCACCTTTTTCTTGCTACCAGAGAAGAGAAAGAAGAGGAGGAAGTAGAGGGAGAAGAGAAGGTCTGTGAGCTTCGTGCTTGGTGGAGTTGACCCGGTCAACGTGCGCGCACGAGAGCACAATTGAGGTAAATTGATCATCGGAAATTATGGATTTGGATTTGTTTGTTCTCCTCTTGGGTTTTATTGATGGAAATGAATGGTAATTTGAGCTAATTTCCATCCTTGCTCCATTCTTGTGCTCTCGGGTTGAGGCAACAGGCTGGGATTACTGCGCAAATCCGCGGCACTGTGCAATGCTTGTATTCGTGTATTGGGTGATCGGTTTGTGCTGAAATTTTTGTGGTGGCCTAGCTGGGTGCTGTGGAGGTTGACTGGAGCTTCGTGGATTTTTTCGAGACGCGCAACGGCGCGCGTGCGCGCGAGAGGCGCAGTTCAGTTTTTCGTCAGATTTCGCCCGTTTCTTCACCGATTTCGGCGCGGCCTTCGGAAAGCATTTGAGGTGGGTTGGAATTTCTTCAAGATGTATGGAATGCCCTTTAAAGCTATTGAATGCATGTTGATCATGTTTAGCTTAATTATTTGCATAGCTGGTAAATCTGATAGTTGCCTAGAAAATTGTAGGAATACAATTGCAAGCCCCAGATATTTTTAGCATGATCTAGAAGTGATTTGACACTAGACTGCATGTTTAGTTGGCTTTATATTGGCATCTGAACCGTTTTAAAAATCGTCGGATCTGTTTTAATGAAAACTGGGTTTTGAAAAGAGTTTTAAAATATTGAGATCTTCCCGAGGGGTTGAGTAGGTTCAGAATGCATGTGTTCCCGTGCCAGAGGGCCGAGTGGATTTTTAGAGCATTATGAGATGACTTTCTAGTGTCATGAGAGAGTTTTGAGATACTTGAGTTCGCGGGGTGTTGAGGATGTATTCTCTGATTGGGTTACTCTAGATCATGGGTCGTGTTCTGATTTAGTGGTGGAGATGGTTCTCCCACTTAGCCTTGAGAGTTTTGGGGGCTCTGGCAGATCGAGTCGTGGAGGTTTCCCGACTCAGCCACGGGGCGTGCATTATTAGATTGAGTCGTTGAGGGTTCTCCGACATAGCTGTGAGAGTGTTGGGCTTTCCTGTTCGAGTCGTGGAGTCTTTCTACGACTGCGTATGCTTGTTGAGCATTGAGATCCGTTCTGTTTGATCGTGTATTTTAGCCTTGAGTCGTTGAGGGTTTTCCGACATAGCTGTGAGAGTGTTTGGGCTTTTCTGTTCGAGTCGTGGAGTCTTCCTCCGACTGAGTTATGCTAGTTGAGCATTGAGATCCGATCTGTTTGATCGTGGATTATAGCCTGTTGAGCCTGGCTTTTTATGCCAGTTATGAGATACTTGAGATACTTGAGTTCGGTGGGGTCGCTCCCCTCGAGCTACGCCCCGGGTGCGATGATGATACCGAGCCTGACGAGGCTGCGATGTGATTACTGAGATGGTCCTAGAGGGACACCCTACGTAAGTCCGTTCTTCCGGGATGTGCGGCAGTGGATGCCTACGTAAGTCCGTTCCTACGGGATGCGCGGCAGTAGATGAGCGCAGGCTTGATTGACTGGTCCAAAGAGGGACAGTCATTGGGATTGGGTGATATGTGTGAGTGAGTTTCATAGCCTGTTCATAGATGAGTTTTCCTTTGAGCATGATACTTGAGGCGTGTTAGCAGTAGTGGGTGTATGCATATCTTCATCATTTGTAGAGTTTCTTGAGCATGATGATTGAGACATGATAGCTAGTTCCTTTCAGCTTTTATCTATCTATCTATCTGCATACCTATCTGTTGTGCCTCCAGTAGACTTAGTGGGCATACCGTGGAGATTGAGACGGTACCCACTGGGAACTACCTTTGCAGTAGTTCTCACACCCGCTGCGGTGACAGGTTCCTGTGGTAGCTGTTCCGGCTTGGTTCGCGCGGAGGCAGCTGATCGAGGTGAGGACGTGGCCGTTTAGTTCCTTACCAGCACTGAGAGTCAGAGGTAGGTGTACCTTGGGTATTTTATGACTCCACTTTTGTACTGGACATTCTGAGAGATCAGTGAGGATTTCTTGTACTTTTGTAGCTGAGAGACTTTGTATTGAGATTTTTTATTATATCATATGTTCAGTGGATTTCTGTAGCTACTGGTTCTTTTTCAGCTCTGATACATTATAGCTATAGATCTGACTTGCAGGGTAGACGCTTCGTCTGTACGGCAGTTTCCGTACAGATGGCGGATCTGTTGGCGAGCCCGGGTCGCAGTTTCGACCCCGGGGCGTGACAGATTAGGGTGGTATCAGAGCCTAGGAATATAGGTCGTTGAGGACTTAGTGACCCTAGGCTATTGGTTGGACAGTAGGATGACTGTCGTGAGAGACGTGATTGTAGCGAGAGTCCTGATTGAGTTTGTACCTCCCCCGAGGGATTGGGGCGAGTGATTTTACATGTTTATTCTCTAAAGTGATTATGTTGGCTGCAGACAACATAATACTTTAGAACGGTTAACATGTTATAGACTTTCGCTTGATTGGGTCGAGAGTGTTTGTGGTTTGGTTGGCCGTGACTGTTCTTCTTGTTGGCCCTGTGATGCCGTGCAGCGGCGAGGGCGTGTTTGACCTTGGATGAGGAGCCCGAACAGCGGGGGGCTAAATGGACAGAGCAGAGCGAGGTCTGCGAGTTACGGGCCCAGGTAGCTCAGTTGTTTAGGCGACGCGGCGCCAGGAAGAGAACACGGAGCGCGTGATGCGCATGTTTGAGCAGAGAGTATCGTTTGAGGTATCGCCGTAGTACCTCCAGCCGCGACATTGTCGACTTCGGCCCCGTTGGCACTGTGAGTAGTGCGGGAGCAGCGAGAGATTGCTGATTGATAGTCGTGCATCCGCCAGTTCCATCCCCTACAGATTTCAGGGCGGAGTTGGAACCTTGGGAGGCCGGGAACTGGATTGCTGCCATGGAAAAGTTAGCTGAGGACTTGTTCATCCAGGAGAAGCATCAGGTGCCCTTAGTTGCGCACGTTTGGATAGGGACGCCGTGTGTTGGTGGCGTCGAGTCTGTCCCGTTGGACCATCAGGAGAGCGGTTGAGGATTTGGAGCGAGTTTCTATGATTGTTGAGCAGAGTGCCCCATGTCGCCCAGGATGAGGCCCAGGAGATTGATCATGTTTGAGAGGGGACTGCTTCGAGATGTTATCATTTTGGATATTCTCAACGAGCGACTTCAGATGCAGCGGTTGTGCATGCCCGATGGATTGACTGAGGTCTGTGATCATGTCCGAGAGGGACGGAGAGCGAGGGACTAGCTCCAGAGAGAGATGTCCAGTATCGCCTGATTTTGGGATAGTCGAGTGGATCGAGGTTGCCATGATTCCAGTCACAGGATCATGAGTCTCAGAGGAGACAGAGACTAGGATGTTCTCGACAGTCGAGGCACCAACAGCAGTATTCGTATGATTGTGTCTTTTGTGGTGAGCCGCATTCTTCGCTATAGAGTGACTTCAGGATGAGGGCGATGTTTTTCATGTGTTTAGTCAGGACATCTTCAGGCAGAGGGTCCCAGAGTGGTGTTCTTGGATTTGCCGCCTGCGACGGCACCCCACTACCCCTTCGGGATGCAGCGGTTCATCCGACTTACCGGTAGGCTGATTGAGCCGAGATGCCGAGGCAGATTGAGCGATGGCCACCAGCATCTAGTGGATGAAATGGTGTAGTTGGTTGGAGGACGCCAGGATAGTGGAGCGCGTCTTACCAGGTGTGGTTTTCTTATGGTCATCGGAGTTAGAGCATGTTGATGCCAACACCGCTGGTGTGTGCGTTACTAGAGCAAAGATAGCTGCGTGTGGGCCGGAGGTGGGACTGTTGGCTTGTGCACGTGAGGATCAGGTTCCAGATCACGTATAGCACATGGATGAGTGTTGCCAGTCCTGCCAGTGCAGATAATACCTTGGATTTGATCCTAGAGTTGTTAGTCCTACATCAGCTCCGAGATGTTGATATAAGGTTGGATAGGGATTGGTTATCCCAATGTTGTGCTATCTTGGATTGTCGAGAGTGGACATGACCCTCCGTGGACCTGGCCAGGAGGAGTGTGGTTATAGAGGATGCTAGAGCACGGCAGAGGTTGAGTCGTGGTCGTGTCGCTTTGCTAGCGACGGTAGAAGAGGTGCCTACGGCGGCACCGGGACTAAAGGAATATCTTTATCGCCGTGTGATTCCGGACAGGAGTTTACCTGATCTGATGTTGAAGCCGCCGTTTAATGAGACTGAGATCGAGTTAGTGATCGACGTGGTTTTGGAAACCGCGTCGACTTCAGCATCATCACTTGGAGTATCACTCGTGAGACAGTGAGAGAGCTGTTAGCGCAGTTGCGAGAGCCGAGGGATCGAGGGGTCTGTGTGACCCAGTACCACGTCGTGGGGATACGACAGTGAGGATCCGAGAGATTGATATTTTGGATGTGTTACCACATCGTTGATGCACGGTGGTGATGCCACGCCGTTGATACACGGTGGTGATGCCACGCCGTTGATACACGGTGGTGATGCCACGCCGTTGATACACGGTGGTGATGCCATGCCGTGGTATACGGCAGTGATGCCGCGTTGTGAGTGCACAACGGTGAGAGTGCTGTGACGATTCGAGCACAGTTAGATTTGGATCGTGTTGGGTTGATGCCTTGCGGGACATAGAAGGCTTTGTGGAACCCTACAGCTGAGGGCTGTGCCAGATAAGGTCTGAACCCGATAGAGACATTTTGAGCTTACAGTGAGGTCAAGCGGATTGACTAAGGCCCTGCGGCCTTTTGGATTTGAGGACTTGTGTGTTCCGGCGGTACTTGGACCGGGCTGTAGAACCAGTGTGAGTTTGAGCTCTACAGTGAGTTGCCGTGCCAGTGGTTGGTTAATTATATACTTGGGATTTATTTCCGAGGTGACATAGAGCATGAGGAGCACTTGAGGATATTGCTGCAACTTCGGGGAGAGAAAAGTTGTTGGTTGCCAAGTTGAGAGAGTTGTGCTTGACTTTGAAAGGTTCTGTGGTTAGGCCAGGTGTTTTCAGCTGCAAGGGTGACAGTGGACCCGACGAAGGGTGTTGCCGTTTGGGTTCGGCTTAGACCCACGATAGTGACAGAGGTCCAGAGTTGTGGATTAAATAGTGCCAGCTTAACTTTGAGGAGTTCAAGCTGTGGATGGTATTAGCATTATTGTGAATAGTTGCTTGAGATAGAGAGAAATTTGAGATATCTATCGATCCTAGAACCTGAGGTACTGGGTTACTCAGAAAGAATTTGATTTGAGGCAATGCCGGTGGATAGAGTTATTAGGGATGTATGTTTGAGCTTACTGTAACATCCCGACCAAGCCAATGTGGTCGCAGCTGCCTTGAATAGGCGAGCGGTGCAGTTTTGGTGTATGATGGTTACTCAGCAGATGCCGCTGAAAGAGTAATTGAGATTAAGGAGGTGTTCCCTGGGAATGTGACAAAAACTTGTGTTTTGGACTCGTAGCCCACTCCGTTGGGCAGGATTGAGAGGGAACTTCTCAGTGAATGCAGCGGGAGTACTGAAGTACAAGGACCGCATCTGTGTGCCCGTGGATTCCGAGATCCGAGAGCTGATTTTGAGAGTTGGGGGCTGAGTGTTGTTCCCGATGTTGGACTTCTTACCCTGTAGATGGATGTAAGAATGCTTTTGTGAAGCTCTCAGCATTGTGGTTGCTAAGGAGCAACGGAAAAGTTATGCCAATTGGAAGCAGGGAGTTTTGGTGACTTCTGAGAATCACTATCCGCAGAAATGTGTAGATTTGAGTTTTCGCGGGAAGTTGAGTCAGCGAATTGTTGGCATATTCGAGGAGTTAGAGCGCATTGGATCAGTTGCTCACCGATTTGCGCTACCGCCATGAATTGGCAAGTACCCACGAGGACGTTGGTGTATCCGTTCTGAGGGAAGTGTGGATTTGGATTCCTTGCATGATTTGGACTTCGTTTCTTTGGAGTCAGACGAGGACTTGGGCTATCAGGAGTGACCGGTGCGAATTCTTGCTCGAGAGACGAGAGAATTGCGCAACCGGATCTTACCTTTGGCAAAGGTCCAGTTGAGCCGTCTTGATGAGACAAAGGCTGCTTGAGAGCCTGAGGATGAGCTGAGAGTTCATATCCCCACTTATTTGAGTCACCCTCCTGAGTTTTGGAGTTTTTGGGTTTCGAGGACGAAACCGTTAAAAGGAGGGGAGAGTGTAGAGTACCGGAGTTTCGGGCAGTGTGCCGACTCCACGGGGCAGCCTGGTATTGTGGAAATACCTTCAGCAGGTTCTAATTTCGTTTACAGGATGGTTCGGGTGGTCCCGGAGCGACGCGGAAGCTTTTTTGTAGAAAAGTGAGTTGGCGTCGGATTGAGAGCTTGCGGGTCGAGCTTTGGTTTCATGGATGGGTTTGATGTGAGTTGATCCCTTGGGACATGTGTATTATGAGTTTACAGAGGTGTTCGGTTGGTTTCGGGGTGATGCGGAGGTCCCGAGGCGAGAAAGTGAGTTGACGGGGCATTTCGGAGATTTTCTGGCTAGTTCTGGAGCTTTTGGGTGGCTTGGTTCCGGAACCAGCCATTTGGTTCCGGAACCAGGGCCCGTGTACCGGTACCAAGTGGGTGGTACCGGTACACAAGCACAGAAAGTGCCCAGTTAGCTCGGTTTGGTGCACTGTAGCTTGAGGTATGGGCTTCTTCTGTTCCAACCACTCCATCGTTGATTTTTTTATACCCCGGCACATGCTCCCTCTCCACCCATCATTTCTTATCCCCTCCACCTTTTTCTTGCTGCCAGAGAAGAGAAAGAAGAGGAGGAAGTAGAGGGAGAAGAGAAGGTCTGTGAGCTTCGTGCTTGGTGGAGTTGACCCGGTCAACGTGCGCGCACGAGAGCACAATTGAGGTAAATTGATCATCGGAAATTATGGATTTGGATTTGTTTGTTCTCCTCTTGGATTTTATTGATGGAAATGAATGGTAATTTGAGCTAATTTCCATCCTTGCTCCATTCTTGTGCTCTCGGGTTGAGGCAACAGGCTGGGATTACTGCGCAAATCCGCGGCACTGTGCAATGCTTGTATTCGTGTATTGGGTGATCGGTTTGTGCTGAAATTTTTGTGGTGGCCTAGCTGGGTGCTGTGGAGGTTGACTGGAGCTTCGTGGATTTTTTCGAGACGCGCAACGGCGCGCGTGCGCGCGAGAGGCGCAGTTCAGTTTTTCGTCAGATTTCGCCCGTTTCTTCACCGATTTCGGCGCGGCCTTCGGAAAGCATTTGAGGTGGGTTGGAATTTCTTCAAGATGTATGGAATGCCCTTTAAAGCTATTGAATGCATGTTGATCATGTTTAGCTTAATTATTTGCATAGCTGGTAAATCTGATAGTTGCCTAGAAAATTGTAGGAATACAATTGCAAGCCCCAGATATTTTTAGCATGATCTAGAAGTGATTTGACACTAGACTGCATGTTTAGTTGGCTTTATATTGGCATCTGAACCATTTTAAAAATCGTCGGACCTGTTTTAATGAAAACTGGATTTTGAAAAGAGTTTTAAAATATTGAGATCTTCCCGAGGGGTTGAGTAGGTTCAGAATGCATGTGTTCCCGTGCCAGAGGGCCGAGTGGATTTTTAGAGCATTATGAGATGACTTTCTAGTGTCATGAGAGAGTTTTGAGATACTTGAGTTCGCGGGGTGTTGAGGATGTATTCTCTGATTGGGTTACTCTAGATCATGGGTCGTGTTCTGATTTAGTGGTGGAGATGGTTCTCCCACTTAGCTTTGAGAGTTTTGGGGGCTCTGGCAGATCGAGTCGTGGAGGTTTCCCGACTCAGCCACGGGGCGTGCATTATTAGATTGAGTCGTTGAGGGTTCTCCGACATAGCTGTGAGAGTGTTGGGCTTTCCTGTTCGAGTCGTGGAGTCTTTCTACGACTGCGTATGCTTGTTGAGCATTGAGATCCGTTCTGTTTGATCGTGTATTTTAGCCTTGAGTCGTTGAGGGTTCTCCGACATAGCTGTGAGAGTGTTTGGGCTTTTCTGTTCGAGTCGTGGAGTCTTCCTCCGACTGAGTTATGCTAGTTGAGCATTGAGATCCGATCTGTTTGATCGTGGATTATAGCCTGTTGAGCCTGGCTTTTTATGCCAGTTATGAGATACTTGAGATACTTGAGTTCGGTGGGGTCGCTCCCCTCGAGCTACGCCCCGGGTGCGATGATGATACCGAGCCTGACGAGGCTGCGATGTGATTACTGAGATGGTCCTAGAGGGACACCCTACGTAAGTCCGTTCCTCCGGGATGTGCGGCAGTGGATGCCTACGTAAGTCCGTTCCTACGGGATGCGCGGCAGTAGATGAGCGCAGGCTTGATTGACTGGTCCAAAGAGGGACAGTCATTGGGATTGGGTGATATGTGTGAGTGAGTTTCATAGCCTGTTCATAGATGAGTTTTCCTTTGAGCATGATACTTGAGGCGTGTTAGCAGTAGTGGGTGTATGCATATCTTCATCATTTGTAGAGTTTCTTGAGCATGATGATTGAGACATGATAGCTAGTTCCTTTCAGCTTTTATCTATCTATCTATCTGCATACCTATCTGTTGTGCCTCCAGTAGACTTAGTGGGCATACCGTGGAGATTGAGACGGTACCCACTGGGAACTACCTTTGCAGTAGTTCTCACACCCGCTGCGGTGACAGGTTCCTATGGTAGCTGTTCCGGCTTGGTTCGCGCGGAGGCAGCTGATCGAGGTGAGGACGTGGCCGTTTAGTTCCTTACCAGCACTGAGAGTCAGAGGTAGGTGTACCTTGGGTATTTTATGACTCCACTTTTGTACTGGACATTCTGAGAGATCAGTGAGGATTTCTTGTACTTTTGTAGCTGAGAGACTTTGTATTGAGATTTTTTATTATATCAGATGTTCAGTGGATTTCTGTAGCTACTGGTTCTTTTTCAGCTCTGATACATTATAGCTATAGATCTGACTTGCAGGGTAGACGCTTCGTCTGTACGGCAGTTTCCGTACAGATGGCGGATCTGTTGGCGAGCCCGGGTCGCAGTTTCGACCCCGGGGCGTGACACTGGCAGTGCGCGGCCCAGCACTGCACGACCATGATAAGAACGGAGCGGACGACACGATCCCGTCTTCCGGTCCTGGATCCGATTCCCGGTGTTGGCGTCATTTCCGTCTTTTGGTTCCCGGCACCACGAGAAGGGAAGAGACGGAAATAAAGAAACCCTAGATGGGATGCGGTAAATTTTATAATTTATTTACTTATTGTGTACGTACCAACCCCAAGTCTCAGATATAAATAGAAGGGAAATTTCCAACCGGCTTCTCGATAAGCGTGCCACCTACGTATCGTCTCAGAAACAGCCGGCGCGGATTTTGATGCACCAACGCCTTAACGGGTTTCTAACTTAACTGGTAGACCCGTTAACCTAGAAAGGCTCATTTCGGGAGATCCGTAAGTCGGATCCCCCCTCCGATCGTGTCGTTACTGTCACGCCCAGGGTGTAAACCATAATCCGGGCTCGCCAACAGATCCGCCGTGCACACGAAATTTCCCATATACACGAAGCGCTGGTAACCTGCTCAGATATAAGATATATAATAAAAGAGCATAATATAGAGCTGAACTAAAAAGAACTACATAATATCTTAGACTGAAAATAAAATAAAACTGTAATAAATACAATAAACTCCCAGCTCACCAAAATAATACACCCAGCTGGCCAAAGCCAGACCTCAAAATAAAAGTAAACAACTACAGTCTGAGGAAAAAGGGTACAATATCTGTCTAACAGCAGCTCACAGCCTCACAGGAGATCTATCTACTCAGCGATCCCCTTACCTCGATCAGCTGCCGATGGCCTAGCAGCTCCCGCAGAAAACTCTGCAAAACAAAGGGAGAAAAAGAGGAAAAACAACAATGGGGGTGAGAACTACTATAAGATCAGTAGCCTCCCCTAGTGGGTAAAGCCTCTGTCACGCCCCGGGGGTTTTTAGGTAAAGATAAGCGGAAAAAGCGTATATATTTTTTTCTTTATGAATAAGTATCGACCTCCCCCAGCGCGTGTCAGACCCGCCACATATACAAATTCACTCTTCAATCGGACAGAGTCTCCATTGTATATGCACGGCGTCACATTTACAACACAACATCAACAACATTCTTTAAGCACACAATCACAGTGAACAAGGAAGGGAAGGTAATTTCATTCAATCATATCCAGAGTTAAGCTACGGGTTTTGCAAACGGTGTCCACACGACACCCAGTTTTTGAAAACATTTACACATACACACCAAAGCGGCCATACCTTTTTGAAAGGATAAATCCAAGGGTTTACCAAGATTGTGCCCACACGACACTTAGTTTGGAAAGCATTTTCGAATTCATTTTGTTAGTTATAAACCATGCTGCATAAAAGTAAATCAAATCCACAGTGCTAACTAATTGGCTATCCAACAACCCACATGATCCACATTCAAGCAATTTAAACTAAGAGTTAAGCTAAAAGAGAAATGAGGTAAACCCAAGATGGATAACGTAGCTAGCCACCTACGGCTAATGTCCTCTCGACGCAGTCTCACCGCCATCCCGGCTACTACACCTAGTCAGACCAGTCACGGAGTGGGTAAAGTCAGTGACAAATAAAGTAGATGATTAGGATTTGACAATAATTGTAAAACAAACCGATTATACCAGAACCTTTCGCCTTCCCATCTCATGAGTCCACATTACTTGATTTAGTCACATAGCGCCCGTCGGGGAGTAGACGATCTCCCCACGGGTAAAATCACACAGTTCACGTCAGGGAGTCGACGATCTCCCCACGTGACATTTATGATGCCCTTTACCCCTTCACGATGCGTGAGCGACATGTTTAGCTATCATGAAGAGGTCCCCACCCTACACACGTGGGGTACATGGGTCATTCAGACCACTTCTTCGGAAAAGTACACCTATGCGGAGGCCAATCCGCCAGTGTACGTGCAGCATCCAAAAACATGGTTTGCCGAAGTCGGCGTGTATCAAGCACCGCGACCCTCAGTCGCCACAATTTAATAATAAAAGATCAATATATATTCATGCGAAAGGTTTAACAGTTCATCTACTTTATTAGACAGATTATTAAGTCTTTTACGATGATATGGTGCACTTAATGCACTCGTTGCACTTATTGCAAGGGTACCCACCTGGTTGCGGGGAAAACTGGACAACTGGATCTTTCGCACACTCCCGCTGCGCACCCGGACCTAAGGAAGTCCCCCAAAGAAAGATGATCAATAATATGACGCACTAACACTATGGAAACGGAAATTCAAAACTATCCCCCGCGGTGAAAAACCCAAAAACTGCACAATTACGACACCTGACGGGTCCCCGCGCGGACGCCGCCGCCCGCGAATGCCCCGCGCGGCCCGAAACCGCGCGGTGTGCATCCGCGGGTGGCGCCCGCGCTGCGCCCGCCTGCCCGCGGGTGCCCCGCGCGGCGCAAGGCAGCGCGGCGTGCGCCCGGGGCGGCGCCCGCGCGGTATGCGCCTGCCCGCGGGTGCCCCGCGCGCCGCAAGGCCGCGCAGCACCCGCGCGGCACTTCCCGCCCCGGGCGCCCGCGCGGACGCCGCCGCCCGCGAATTCCCCGCGCGGCACGAAACCGCGCGTTGTGCATCCGCGGGTGGCGCCCGTGCGGCGCCCGCCTGTCCCGCGGGTGCCCCGCGCGGCGCAAGGCCGCGCGGTTGGGCGCCCGGGGGCTGAGCCCGGGCGACGCCCTAGCGGCGCCGGCGTAGTCCGCCCGTCCGTGCGGTGCCCTAGCGGCACCGCGCGTCGTCCGCCCGCCCACTCCGCGCCCTAGGTCGCGCGGTGGTGGCGGCGGCGGGGTCGGTAATGACGTCGGGGACGGCGAAGAAGACACGAAGAAGACACCGAAAAACCCCAATAACGCAACAAAACGAAATCTAATTACCGAAAGTTCCGACGGGGAAGCCGACCGAACGCTCTTCTAATTCCGGTACGTTGTTCGGGGTGATCGGATTCCTCCGTCTCCTTCCTCTTTCCTTCTTTCTCCTCCTCCGGTTAGGGTTCCGTCTTTTCCTTCTCTTTTTCTCCCTCGTTCTCTCCGGCTAGGGTTTCTCTTTTTGCGAAAAGTGAGATTTCCCTTTTCGTACGTACAAATAAATCCCGCCTTTTAATTTCTGTCACCAATTAATTAATTCCTTAATTAATTAATCCTACGGGATAACCCACCTTGTAATACCCGTAACCGAATAACTAATTCTCTAACTAATTAATCGCACGAGATAAACCCACCTTTTCCTCAGAAAACGTGCAGGATATTTTACACAGATTTCGATGCACGTTAAATCGCCGCAACTCTAAAAACCCTGTTCCGGGAGATTCCTATATCGGATTTCAGATCCGATTGCACTGTCGGTCATCATTTTTCGTGTTCTTTCACAGAAAAATACTCATGCAACACACCGACCGACTTACAGAAACTCGATAATTTTGATTCACTCAAAGGGGTACTTTATTAGAAGGAGGGTAAAATATTACTAAAAAGTCGTGTCATTACACCACTCACACTTTATAAGAAGTTTCGTCCTCGAAACTTAATTACAACTCTCGCTAAACAACTCGGGAAAACATTCCTTCATTTTCGATTCCAGTTCCCACGTCGCTTCGCGTTCCTCGTCGTTGCTCCATTGGACCTTTACATAGAGGATGGTCCGATTGCGCAATTTCTTATCTTCTCGTGCCAAAATCCGCACCGGCGTCTCCTCGACGCTTAAGTCCTCTCGTAACTCGATCGTGGATACATCTAGGGCGTGGGAGGGGTCGGGGAGGTACTTCCGGAGCATTGAAACGTGAAACACGTTGTGGACTCGATCGAGGTTCGACGGCAGGGCCAACCGGTACGCCACCGGTGTCACGCCCCGGGTCGAAACTGTGACCCGGGCTCGCCAACAGATCCGCCGCCCATACGGGAAGCCCCGTATAGACGTAGCGTCAAACCTGCAAAAGATCATCTATACTATACAGATATCAGAGCTGAAAGGTAAATGCAGAGTAAAATAAATACAACTCTAGAAATATACATCCCAAGTCCTCACCAAAATACATATATCTCTCAAAACAAGAAGAGTACAACTCAATCCTCACTACATGATCACTCAACATGAACTCTCAAAATGTAAGGAGGTACATCTACTCTCAAGACGACGACTGGTAGGGATCTATCTCGCGACTCCCTTACCTCGGTCAGCCGGATCAGCAACAGGTGCAGCAGGAACTGGAGTAGAAGTCCCTGGGGAAAAGACACCACGACGGGTGTGAGAACTACTTCCCACAGTAGTTCTCAGTGGGTGCCGCCAACAAGCCCGACGGTCTGCCCACTAAGTCTACTAGAGACATAAAGTAACAGAATGCAGTGCAGGAAAGAAAAGCGGGTAAATAAACTCTACAGCTACTATGCCTCTATCTAGATGCTCAAGGAGTGGAACAGAAAGAAATATGGTGCATCTACTATCTCTCAACTCAGATCACCCAATCTACACTGACTGCCACATCGGGTCCAGTCAAACCTGCGCCTACCTACTGCCGTTACATCCACGGAGGACCGGACTTACGTAGGGCGTCCGTGACTGCCACTAACTGGCCCAGCCAGAGGGACTGCGTCGACAAGTCGCGAAAGCAAGTAACAAGCCCAACTCCGGAGTGGCACTCGAGGGGCGCGACCCCAACGAGGAAAGTATCCGCGCATCTCTGTCGAGCTCAAATGTGGCTCCTGCAGGCTAAAATCCAAATCCTCGATCAACAAGATCGACTGTAACCACGAACACTGTCTCTCTCATAGGCTGGAAAACTACATAGCCAAGACCCACTGTCACTCTGATGGCTCCCAAGAACTCTGATCTACAGACTGCTATCAGACTCCACTCGGTCCCAGACACGAGTGTAAAAACATCCCACAACAACCCGACCTCTCGGCCCACTACACGGGCGAGGAAAAGCTAAGTCCAGAATAATATAAAGAATAGCGATGTGGGAAAGTCTAGAGCAATAAAAGCCTAGCCCAGGTTGAAGTTTTCTACAGTCTGGCTGAACATGCTGCATATGGCGGGGGTGCTAGGTCAAATCCCAAGATAGCAATAAATTAACAAGTTGTAGGAAACAATATAACACATGAACAGCTAAATACATCAGGAACATCAATTCCTATATTCTAGCATACTATACCAAAAACATCTACAACATGTAAGTTCCTATATAGATAGAATTAATGCACAGCTCGCAGATCTTGTAGACTAGGCCACCCACCTGTAAAGTCGATCTGTCCAGGGTCCCACAGTAGAGAATACCAAGGAAATAATAACTTCAAGTCTAACAGGTCCAGCACAGTCCACAAACCCTCCTGGGTACAACACAGGGCTACAATTACACTTAGATTCCAAAATCTGCCAAGTATACAACACTAAAATTTCAGCCACAAAGAAGTCGATTTTCCACCCACAGAGAGAGCTCCAAAAATTCAGAAATAAATACCACAGCGATTCTCGTGTCGATAGCTTCGAAACGAGTACCTGCCCGCCCAATTCCGAGCACCGTAGGCCAAGTTACAAATTCCACAGTACCGGTGCGCAAAATCCCAAAACCATACAACTGTAAACTCTTGTACAGATAAAAAGGAAGATGTATACCTTCGGAAAGGTCTCCAAAAATTCCAAGAAAAATACTATGATGATCCTCGCGTCAAGTAGATGAAAAAAGTCTATAAGCACGTCCTGAACCGAAACTCGTGCGCGGAGATCTCCTCAAAACAAGGCGCTGCCCTCACAAAATCTCACAGCAAAGATAGGTCCCAGTGAGCATGGAAAATCTCCTCGAAAAACACGAAATGAGAAAATGTGAAAGGAACCAAAATCGTAGCCTTACCAGTCGCGGATCCAACGGCGAAGAAATCGCTCGAAAATATGGTCGGAGTAGGCCGGGAGAGCTCGGTGCGACGCGCCAAGAAAAAGAGAGTCTCGAAAACCGTGCCCCAAAAAATCTCCAAACTCTGCAGATGGATGCTACACTGTGTGGGGAGAAAGTCCTCTGAAGAAACCCGAGCGAGAAAATGGCTAAATTAGTGAAAAAACCCTAGTTGAACAGTTTTCGGGCTATATATAGGCCAAAAAAACTTTTCAAAAAATGACCGTTGAGTCCCAGGTTTCGGGCGCAGGAAAAGTTCGGGCTGCTACAGTGTTGGGCCCGGCCCAACACTGTGCGCGCCCGAAACAGCCCACGGCCTCCACGTAGCCCGACCAACAGGCGGCAGCGGGCGGAGCCACTCCGCTGCGGCCACGTCGCACGCCCCGGCGTCCGACATGCGTCCCGCACAGCAAACAGCTGTGCGGGGCGCATGAGCTGCCGACGCGTGGCGGCTCCCCGGTCAAACCGGGTAGGTGGCGCCCGCCAGTGGCAGGGCGACACGCGTCCCTGCCACTGTCGCGGTCACACGTGCGGGCAGGCGACGCCTGCCGCGCACGCGCCCCGAGGCGGGGTCCCGCACCCCCGTGCGCCGCACCCGGTGAGCCGACCAATGACACGCTGACACGTGCCCATGCACCCGGTCCACGCACCCTAGTTCGGGTTCTGTGGACCGCGCCGCATGCACCGACCAACCGGGGGCTGCCACGCGTCCCCCCGCCTGGTCCATGCACCGCCGCGCCTATCCCGTAGACCGCGCCTCCAAGCCCGCCAATCAGGCGGCGCCACGTGTCATGCACCGGGTCCGTGCACCCTGCCGCGACGCTCTGTGGACCGAGCGCTGCGGACCGGCCAATAATAGGCTGCCACGTGTTACCCCGGTGGTCCACGGCCCCTCCCATGCACCAAAAGCCAATAAAAACTTTCGGGAATCCTTTTTGGGCATCCGGACTCAGAATCAAACAAGCAAATAGCCGTTTTCAAGTGTTTTTCCGTGCTGAATCCAATTACACCCTCTGTTTGGCCTAAATCCACTTCAGAATTTCTGCAAATATAGCCGAAAGCCAACACAGCTAAAGATGCCTCACAGGGTCCATCTGTGGCATCCCTTTGATGCACCATGGGCCAGATACACCAACACTAGGTGTTCCAATAGTGGATTCACAGGAAAAAGGTTGCATGGGAACCAGGGTCACCACATCCTCCCCCACTAAAAGGAAGTTTCGTCCCCGAAACAAGAAAAACAAAACAGACGTACCTCAACCAGAAGTCTCGAACAGGAATGGGTAAGTATCTCTCATCACTGTCTCCAGCTCCCATGTAGCCTCCCGCTCCTCGTGATTGCTCCATAGGATCTTCACATACGGAATGGCCCGGTTGCGCAATTTCCTCACCTCTCGAGCAAGAATTCGCAACGGGCGCTCCTCATAACCAAGATCCTCGCCGACCTCTAAAGAAGTGAAGTCAATCACGTGCGACGGGTCAAAAACATATCTCCTCAGAGCCGAGACGTGGAAAACATCGTGAACTCCGGCCAGGCGTGGTGGAAGGGCAACTCTATTAGCCATAGGGCCTATCCTCTCAAGTACCTCGAAGGGTCCAATAAAACGGGGACTGAGCTTCCCCCGAACTCCGAATCTCCGGACCCCTTTCGAAGGCGAAACCTTCAAAAAGACATGATCACCAATCTGAAACTCTAGGTCTCACCGTCGAGTATCAGCGTAGCTCCTCTGACGACTCTGGGCTATCACAAGATGTCGGCGAGCCAATCTGACTTTCTCCTCTGCCTCCAACAGTAAATCCGGTCCCAAAGTCCTCCTCTCACCCACGTCACTCCAATATAAGGGTGACCGGCACTTGCGTCCATACAACGCCTCAAACGGAGCCATCTGAATGCTCGCCTGAAAGCTATTGTTGTACGCAAACTCAACCAGTGCTAAGTGCCGATACCACCCTCCTCCAAAATCCATAACGCACGCTCTCAACATATCCTCAAGGGTCTGTATGGTACGCTCAGACTGGCCATCAGTCTGTGGGTGGAAAGCAGTACTAAATCTGAGCTGGGTCCCCAAGGCTGACTGTAGACTCCCCCAAAAGTGTGATACAAACCTCGGGTCCCTATCTGATACAATCGAGGCGGGTACGCCGTGAAGCCTCACAACCTCATCCAAATATAACTGCGCAAGTCGCTCCAGCGGCCAAGTCATCTGAACAGGCAAGAAGTGTGCAGACTTGGTGAGTCTATCCACGACAACCCAAATCGCATCAGCCCCACTCTGCGCCCTCGGCAGTCCAGTGACGAAGTCCATGGTGATGTGGTCCCACTTCCACTCGGGAATTGGAAGACTCTGTAACTTGCCAGCAGGAACCCGGTGCTCTGCCTTCACTTGCTGACAAGTTAAACAATGAGCCACAAATCTTCCAATATCCCGATTCATTCCGGGCCACCAAAAATGTGCCTTGAGGTCCTCATACATCTTAGTACCACCAGGATGAATGGTATAAGGTGTATAATGGGCCTCCCTCAAAATCTGATCTCTGAGCTCAGGGTCCATAGGCACACACACTCGGTCCCTGTACCGCAGTACTCCCGAGCTATCCACTGCAAAATCCCCTATCTGATCTGCCTGAATCTGCGATCTAATCCTCGTCAAGTGGGGGTCCTCACTCTGTGTCTCTCTAATCCTGTCCAACAGAGTGGGCTGCAAGACCATGGACATGAGTCTAGCAGAGACCCCAGGGGATACTACCTCAATCTGAAGGCGCCTCAACTGCTCAACAAGCGGTGGCTGCTGTGTGATCAACATGCTCAAGCTCTGCGCTGACCTCCTACTCAAAGCATCTGCTACTACATTGGCCTTGCCGGGATGATAAAGGATGCTCACATCATAGTCCTTTAATAACTCCAACCACCGGCGTTGCCTCAAATTCAGCTCCTTTTGAGTAAACAAGTACTTTAAACTCTTATGATCTGTGTAGATCTCGCAGTGCTCCCCGTAGAGGTAATGCCGTCACAACTTCAGCGCGAACACCACGGCCGCAAGTTCCAAGTCATGAGTAGGGTAATTCTTCTCATAATCCTTTAATTGCCGTGAAGCATAAGCAATTACCCTACCATGCTGCATCAAAACACATCCCAAACCGCTGTGAGAGGCGTCACTATATATCACGAATCCATCGCCCATCACTGGTAGAGCTAGAACTGGTGCCGAGATCAATCTCCTCTTCAGTTCCTCAAAACTCTCCTAGCACCGCTCAGTCCAAACAAACTTTATCCCCTTCCTGGTCAAACTGGTCAGGGGAGTAGAGAGCTTCACAAAGCCCTCTACAAACCGACGGTAATAACCTGCTAAACCCAAAAAACTACGGATCTCAGTAACCGTCGTCGGCCTAGGCCAATCCCGAACAGCATCAATCTTCGTCGGGTCTACTGCCACTCCTGCGGCTGATACAATGTGTTACGGAATTTGAGTTGGCGTAGTTTCGTGAAAGTCTCAAGTCTTGAAGATTGAAGGTGAAGAAAGTTGGATCATTTAACTCAATCTCAAGAAAGAAGAATTCAAAAGGATCAGGTATGTTTAACTAAAGATTTTGTGTGATCCGAATACTTCTTGTAGTGTAGAAACACTTGGAAGAATCTTTCATTGCATAAAAATCAAAAACTGGACTTGGGACATGTTCAGGATCCGGATCAGGTTGTTCGATCCGGATCCCGAAGGTGGTTCGTTCATACACCAGTTCAATCCGAATCGTAGCCTCTCTTGATCCGGATCCCGAACACTGAGTTTACCATCTTCCTTGAACGATCCGGATCAGGCTTCGCAATCCGGATCCCGAACGTTGATGTTTGGTGAACTGTATGAATGATCCGGATCAAGCACTTCGATCCGGATCCCGAACCTTCGTTTTTCTGGAATTGCCTGACTCGTTACGACGATCCGGATCACAGCTAATCCGATCCGGATCGCCGTCCGTAAAATTTCCAGAAATGGTAGGTTTTTGATTCTTATTTCCTTCCTAGGGTTTCTAACCTATAAATAGACCCTATGACTCTTTTTCAAGGGAAAGCCGATAATCCAAATAGCCGTCATATTCATATCTTATTTTATACGGCTCTAGATCCACATATAGAGAAGAAAGGAAATCATTAGAGAATACTCTATGTTTCTTCATCTATATTGATTAGTTTGATTCTAGGTTTTCATACTCACATCTTGAGTTGAATCAAACTAATGAATACTTAGATGGTATTTCCGATCTATCTTTGATCTAAGTATTCGGCGGATCATCACCACCAAAAACAACGATTTACCCTAAAAATCGGCGCGTGGATTCGCGTGTCCTTGTGGATTCAAGGTTCAACCGCTCTCGTGGATTCGGAGCGAGGCACGTTCGTGGATTCGAAGGGTGCGATTGGGTGAAGACCGTGGACTCGGTCGGACGTCGTGGATTCGACGTTGGACGCCGTGGATTCGGCGTTGGGCGCAGATCGTGGATTCGAGAAGCGTCGCGGAGCGAGCGGAGAAGATCCTCTAGGAGCGTATGGAAAAGGTTGAGTCGTAAGTGTGTACGGTAAATCACCTTGTACGTGTTTTAATTCTAGTGGATTTCTGCCGTGTTATCGGTCCCGTGGTTTTTTACTCCGGTGATGGAGTTTTCCACGTAAAAATCTTGCGAGTTATTTTTTATTTCCGCATTGGGTTTTTATCGCAACGATTTTTGAGTGTTTATACGTTTACACCTATTCACCCCCCTCTAGGTGTTTTTTCCCCTATTTAGATCCTTATTACATATAACCCAACAAGTGGTATCAGAGCGGGAATAGGGTTGTAAACAATGGTTGAAGGTGGAAACATCAACCGACCCCCGTTCTTCGATGGAACAAATTATGCGTACTGGAAAGTGCGGATGAAAGCATTTTTAATTTCCATCGACGAACGGGTGTGGCAATCAATTGAATTAGGATGGTCTAATCCAACTGAATTTATTGGTGATGTTCGCACCTTAAAACCTAGGTCGAAATGGACCAAGGAAGAGTTAGATTCATCTTCTTACAATGGCAAGGGAATTAATGCCATTTTTAATGCCTTATCTCAAACTGAGTTCTCTCGCGTCTCAGCATGTAAGACTGCGAAAGAAATCTGGGATGTTCTTCAGGTTACACATGAGGGAACTAACCTCGTGAAGATTCAGAAACTGCAAATGCTTACGAGCAAGTTTGACTCTATCTTGATGGTAGAAAATGAATCTTTCACGGACTACTATACACGATTGCAAGACATCGTAAACTCATGTGCTAACCTGGGAGAGAAGATTCCAGAATTTAAGATTGTAAGAAAGATCTTAAGAACTCTTCCTGAACGATTTCACCCAAAGGTTACAGCCATTAAAACTATTAAACACCCGGACGAAATCGTGTAGAAGAATTAGTTGGTTCATTACAAACATATGAAATGACGTTTACTACTAACAATTCTTCTGGAAAGGCATCCACTTCTAAGTCTTCAGGTTATGCGTTGAAAACAACTAAGGAAGAAGACGCGGATACATCCTCCTCAGACGATGACGAGAACCTTTCTATGGAGGAATTTGAGAAGCAGCTCGCTCTCTTGACAAGGAAGTTTCGCCGCAACTTTCGAAGGGGTAATTCAAGTAAATCTCCATCCTTCGGAAAGTCGAACAAAGGCAAGGGTACTTCAAGTTACAAGTCAAGAAAGCAAGAGAACTTCTCAAAGGATAAGAAAAGTTCAGAGGGACAACTACAATGCTTCAAATGTCGAGGCTACGGCCACTTTGCAACGGAGTGTCCCAACAAGTATCCGGCAAAGAAGAAGGCGATGCAAGTCGTCACTTGGGATGACAACTCAACGTCAAATGAGTCGTCTTCAAGTGATGAAGAAAAGAGCTCCACGGCATTCCACGCGTCCATATCTTCACCCTTCATGTGCTTTATGGCAAGTACGTCCGAGTCATTGTCCAACTCCACTGTTGAAAAGAATGCAACGGACAATGAATCGGATGATTCGGAAGGTGAAGATTTTGCTCTAGCCTACCACAGACTTTTGAGGGATTCAAAGAAAGTGGCTAAGCAAAACAAGAGTTTGAGAGGGAGAGTGCATGATCTTGAAGAAGAAGCAAAAAGAGCAACTTCTCTCTCAAACGCTCTTGAAGTGGAAAGGAAAAATCTGATAAAAGTAAATGTTTCCCTTCAAGAGTCCAATGAGCGTTTTGAGAAGGAACATACAAATCTGGTGGATAAAGCGAATCACTTCTCAAAGCTCTACAACGAGGCTCGACAGGATAACCTGGAAATGACAAAGACCATTTTCCAACTCAAGGATGACTTACAGCGATTCTCTTCAGGAAGGAGTAAGTTGGATAGACTTCTTGGTCTTGGTCAATCAAATCGGTTCGGCCTCGGATACACTCAAACTGGAAACAGTCCAAGTTCGAGTGGGACAGTTTTTGTGCCTCAGTCGGTATCTCCTCCTCCGACACCGGAATTCAAGACAAACAACGACAACAAACCTACTTCATCCTCTTTGGGATCGTCAAGATCTAAGGTATGTTTTCGTTGTGGTGTTTCAGGGCACATAAGAAGATATTGCAAGACGGGAGTCAAATGCTCACCTCAAACATCTCTTGCAATGACTACCACAAAGGTGATTCCTCGGAAATCAATTCCAAATCAATTGAAAGAAAAGAACCCTGGTAGTTTACCGCGCAAGACGACTTCATCAAGGAGCAGCATTCGTTTTAACAAGACGCTTTCACCTAGGCATATAACTTCACGACCATTACCGACGCACTCCAAAAAGGTTTGGGTGCGCAAAGGTGAAATCTTTCCTTGTCTTGTTACCAATGTTTCCTTGCATGCATATGATAGTTCGTCTTGGTATCTGGATAGCGGTTGTTCCCGTCACATGACCGGTGACAAAAATAGTTTTCAAAATCTTGAGAAAATCTCCGGTGGACTTGTTGTTTTCGGAGACGGTCGATCTTCCAAAATTGTTGGAAAAGGGACGGTAGCTATTCCAGATGGCCCGATTTTGAAAAACGTCTTATTTGTTGATGGCCTTAAGACTAACCTCATAAGCATAAGTCAACTTTGCGACAATGGTTTTTCAGTTAACTTTTCATCTGTTGAATGTGTTGTAACTGATAAGGACCATGTCTTCTTTTTAAAAGGGGTTAGATCTGAAAACAATTGCTATGTTGTTCCTAATAAAATTTCAGAAAAATGTAACCTAGTTTCTTTGAATAATGAAACACTTTGGCATGAAAGGCTAGGTCACATAAATTTTAAGGAACTTGTTAAAATTTCAAACAAGGACGTGGTCAAGGGGGTTCCAAAACTTTTATTTAAACAAAACATTGTGTGTGGTGGTTGCCAAAAGGGAAAACAGTCCAGAACTGCACACAAGAACTTGAACCACGTTGGTACAAAACGGCCTTTGGAACTTTTACACATGGATTTAATGGGGCCAACTCGTCAACCATCTTTGGGAGGTAAATGGTATATTTTCTTGATGATTGATGATTTCTCTCGGTATTCTTGGGTAGCATTTTTAAAAGAGAAAGCTGATACTTTTGATTCTTTTTACGAGATTTGCCTTCGTATTATGATTGAAAAGAATGAAAAGATCATTCGTGTTAGAAGTGATAGAGGTGGAGAATTCATTAATTCTAAATTCATTGACTTTTGTACTTCAAACGGTATTAAGCATGAATTCTCTGCACCCTATACACCTCAACAGAATGGTGTTGTCGAGCGCAAGAACAGGGTTGTTCAAGAGATGGCGCGTGTGATGCTTCATAGCCGGAATTTACCGCTACATTTTTGGGCTGAAGCTGTGAACACCGCTGTCTATGTCATTAATCGAGTGTTTTTGCGCCCGGGAACGTTAAATACACCATATGAACTATGGTGTGGTAGAAAACCCAACATCAAATATTTTCGCATCTTCGGGAGTCGGTGTTACATTTTACGTGACCGTGAAAATCTTGGAAAGTTTGACTCACGAAGTGACGAAGGGATTTTCCTGGGGTATTCTACTAATAGTAGAGCATATCGAGTATTTAACTTGGAATTTAAGACGATCGTAGAATCTATAAATGTTAAAGTAGATGAAGCTTTTCACTTTGCATCTGAAAAATCTACCCTCGATATCTCTCTAGATGATGATTCTCCTGCCGTTGCATCTTCTCATAATAATACTTCCAATATTAATGATGCATCTAATGGTTCTTCAAGTTTATCTAATGTGCAGGAATCATCTCATATATCTCCGAGTACTCCGTTTCAACAAACGCTACGAATCTCCAAGGATCATCCGGAATCGAATATTATTGGAGATCCACAAGAAGGAGTTAGAACTCGGAGGCAGTTGGTTTGTGGATTCGCTTGCTACGTATCTTTAATCGAACCAAAGAACATAGATGAAGCTCTTCAGGATGACTACTGGATTAAAGCAATGCAGGAAGAGCTCCATCAATTTGAGCGAAACAAAGTCTAGGAATTAACGAAGCCTCCAAAGCAACATAATGTGATAGGTACCAAATGGATCTTCAAGAACAAGAAAAATAAGGATGGTACTATCATCAGGAACAAGGCACGATTAGTTGCTCAAGGCTACTCTCAAGTAGAAGGTATAGACTTTGATGAAACATTCGCCCCTGTAGCTAGACTCGAGTCCATTCGTATACTATTTGCTATTGCTTGTCATTTTAAAATCAAATTATTTCAAATGGACGTTAAGAGCGCATTTCTAAATGGGTTTTTAAATGAGGAAGTTTATGTGGCTCAACAAAAAGGTTTTGTAGACCATAAACAACCTAACCATGTTTTTCGTTTGAAAAAGGCTCTTTACGGTCTGAAACAAGCACCGCGAGCATGGTACGAAAGGTTGACAAAGCACCTTTTGGAGAAGGGCTACACTCGAGGGGGAGCTGATAGGACTCTCTTTGTGAAGCATTATCAAAGCAATTTCATTGTAGCACAAATCTATGTCGATGACATTGTATTTGGCGCAACAAGAGATAATGATGCTTCTAAATTCGCGGAGACCATGGAAAGCGAATTTGAGATGTCCATGATGGACGAATTGACTTATTTCCTTGGATTGCAAATTAAACAAAATGATGAAGGTATTCACTTGAGTCAATCCAAGTATGCAATGGAGTTGGTTAAAAAGTTTGATCTTGAAAATTCGAAGAATTTTCCGACTCCAATGGGAACTAGCCACAAGGGACTTGGAAGTGAATCACAAAGTGAGAATGTAGACGAGAAACTTTATCGGAGTATGATTGGAAGTCTACTTTATCTCACGGCTAGTCGCCCGGATATATCTTTTGGTGTTGGGATCTGCGCGAGATATCAATCTGCACCAAAGGAGGTTCACCTGAAAGCGGTGAAAAGGATCATCCGGTATATCAAAGGATCAATTAATTTCGGAATTTGGTATCCTATGGGAACAAGTTTGGATATTGTTGGATACTCAGATGTCGATTGGGCAGGATCAGTGGATGATCGGAAAAGCACGAGTGGTGCATGCTTCTATCTTGGCCATTGCCTTGTTGCATGGCACAGTAAAAAGCAGAATTGCATAGCACTCTCGACTGCCGAAGCGGAATACATTTCAGCGGGTAGTTGTTCAACCCAACTCATTTGGATGAAAAGTGTGTTGAGCGACTTCCGGATTTCAGCATCTTCGGTAACAATTCTTTGTGACAACACAAGTGCAATTAACATTTCTAAAAACCCTGTGTTGCACTCTAGAACAAAACATATTGAACTTAGATATCATTTTCTTAGAGAGCTAGTTGAATCAAATACTCTTCAACTTTCATATATTCCAACTGAGGATCAATTAGCTGACATTCTAACAAAACCTTTGGATCAAAACGTTTTATTCATTTGCGAAAAGCAATTGGAATGCTTTCCTTGAAATAAACTTCTTTTTGAAACCTTTGCTTAGGATAGGTTTTGTTTTTGTTTTGTTTTGTTCATTATCTATGTTTGTACATAGGACATTAATTGAGCATAGATCATAATTGACTTTAATTGCATCTTTTCGCACATTTAGAAATTTATTATGCTTTTGCCATCATAATATTTCACTGTTGCAATGATCATTTATGTTAATTAAATCATCTTCTGAGTGATCAAAGTCAATTTCTCTCTCAATGATCTGTTGGTATAGTCATTATCTTATTTGACTGCTTAGTCGAGTATGAAATCGAGATCAATTTTTGGTTGAATACTTTATATCTTAAATAATTGATAGCCAATTGAGGGGGAGTCAAAGAAAAGTAAAATGCTCAAAAGATGTGGAAAGAGTTACATCCCAATGAGGAGTGTGAAAACTACCACCACATGGAGGAAAGAGCTACCACCTCGGTCGTCCGAGTATTGTGTGCAGCTACCACATGTATACCAAGCATGGTTGTTCAAATTTTGATTAAGTAAAATGCATGTTGAAATACTTGACTCCGTCAAATTTCAAGGTTGGTATAAGGTGGGTTTTTAAAGAAAGATGCTCAAAGAGCCACTCTCTTCAACAGATTGTCTAGATACATTATCTACTATATTTGGGATTTCAAACATCTATTGATCTTTGTATTTCATTTTCTTTACTGAATTGATGATTTGATAAAGGCATTACTCATAAGATCAAGTTAGATGTAATTGAAGGTGTTCAACTTTAAGGGATTTAATTTTTGTAAATTTTCGTTTCATTTTTGGATATTATTGATAGATTTGGCATAATCTAATTCTTGTTGTATGAAACGATGATTTTTGTTTAAAGTTGATACACATTTGTGCTTACAATCTTTTTCTGGTTTTTCTTGAATTTCTCTGAAATTTTCTAAAGAAAAAGTTGGAGCCGATCCGGATCGGGCAAGAGGATCCGGATCCCGAACGCAGGTATTCTTCTACGGGCTGACGATCCGGATTGGACCTGCCGATCCGGATCCCGAACGCAGTTTCTCACTGCGGGTAGCCGATCCGGATCGCAAGCATGGTCTGATCCGGATCGCGGCTAGGGTTTTATAAAGAACAAAAGGGTTTTGATTTCTTTTACTCCAATCTTTTGTTCCAAAGTTTCCAGAGCCTCTCTCTCTAGATTTCATCCTTCTTGGAAGCTTTCAAACTCAAGTTCTTCAACTCCAAGTAAGTTTTATTGATCAAAATCTCAGTTTTTCACCGTTTTTTCTCTATTCCTCCTCAAACGTGATGATTTTCTTGGATCAATTTTGTTTGTGGATGGTTTTTGATCAAATTTCTTTTGAAATAAGAACTCTGGGTAGATTAGTTTTGATTGTATGCTAGGTATTCTCCTGATTAACGGATTTTTAGGCTTCGATTTCTAAAATTTCGGCTTTAGGGCATATAATAAGGATTTTCGAAAATCATGCAATTGATCTATTTTTAAAAGTCCTTTTGCAAAACTAATTTGATTCTTAGTCTCTCTACACGATAATGATTGTTTGGGTACAATTTCTCAAATTTCTGAAAATTAACAATTTTTTCGTGTTCTTGAGTTGTTGCACACAGGATTTCTTTTCTCAAGAGACCAATAGCAATGGTGATCACTTGGATTGTTTTCCTACTTGCTGCTATGGTACATACGAGAGACACTGTCAAGCCCAAGAGGGCTAAGAAGGCTAAGAAAGCGAAGAAATCTAAAGATGATTCCGATACAGAATCTGAAACGGAATCAATTGACTGGGATGAACTGCAAGTTGAAGCAATGATTGTTCCCACTGCTTCAAAGGGAAAAGCGCCTGCGGAAACATCGAAGGCTCCGCCTACTGCTGCTGAAAAAGGGAAAGCTCCAATGGAAGAAACTTCTGGGAAGACAAGAAGAAAAAGTGTTGCTCGCAAGAGAGGGAGTGCTCGAGGAATCTCCATTGAGCAACCAGCTGCTAGCCAAGCAACTCCTCAAGACTTTATCAGCTCGGCTAGAATAAAGGAATTTGAAAACAGGGAATGCATTGGAGAAAGGCATGTTGATGTAAAAGCCTTAAAAGAGCGTTCTCGGACATTTGGGATTTTGTTTGACCAGATAGGTCTTGCCCCCATTTGCGACTTCCCGGAGACCACTGGGTATTGTCTTCACTCAGTGAGAATGTTTTATCAGAATGCTTGTTATTTAGTTGATCAGGAGAGCGGACGCCGAGACTTTCAAACATTGGTCAAGAATGTTAAGATCAAAGTGACGCCCCAACTGATTGGAGAGGTATTAGGGATGGACGCCCGAGCCGATGGCACTCATTACCTGAAGAATCAAGTCTTCAACACCTACTCCTGGAGAGTGGTAGTTGATGGAATCTGTCTTCCAAATACTCGGTCGACAGGAAACTCCGTTTTCTCGAAAGAACTACGACCAGAGTACCGCTTCTTAAACTTAATTGTTTGTTATAATGTCATTCCAAACATGAACACAAAGGTTCTTCGGTGGGAGAGAATGATATTCCTTTATCTACTTGGAAACCCCACAGCAGCAATGGGAGCTAACCTAAACATTTCTTACATCATCTGGACAAAGATGGCGCGATATGTGGAGCATGCTCATCCTTCTGAGAGACTACCTTATCCAATGATCATCATGCGCATTCTTCGCAAATTTAAAGCTGACACAAATGCGAGCTCCTATATGCACAGTCTAGGAACGATCAATGAAACAACAATTGTAAAGTCTCTCTCGACGAAGCCAGATGAACCCTTCATACCTCCTCACCGGCAACGAGCACAACAACAACGAGCGACAACCTCTGCACCGGCAGCAACTCCTCCAGTCCAACCAGCACATCCAGCACAACAAGCACCTCAATCAACTTCTGATGATGATGCATCTGTTACATCAATCTATAAAGAACAGCAAAGGCTCTCCAACGAGCAAGAACGTATATCAAATGAACTAATTGAGGTAAAGGAAGAAATAAAGAAGGTAAATAAGAATCAATCATCAATGAACAAGCGATTAAAGAAAATATTCCAAATTCTCGGCTGTATCAGTTCAGACGAGTCTGAATAATCCGTATCCTTCCAATTTCTATTTATTATGCATATGTTTAAATCTTTCTGTTGTGCAGGTTTTTAAGTTTTAGTTTTAGTCTTTAGTTCTCCAACTTGAACTGTTATCCATTCTCTCCACTTCTGTAATTTTTGGCTTTGTTTGTGACAAAAAGGGGGAGAGAGTTTTAGAGAGAACTTGAACAATGATTGAACAATGATGATGTGAATGTGTCAACATCGAGGTAAGTATAACCTCAACTTGAAAGGTAAGTAGAACTTCAACTTTTGGTTTTCATTTGTTTGAATGCATGCCTCCACTAACTATTCGACTAACTATTTGGGCATGTAATATAACTAACAAGTTGATGTTGGACTAACACTTTGTGACATTTGGTTTTTGATTGCAAAGAAGATATGTTGGTTTTTGACTATGATTTTCTTACATATCTGAATTCTCAAATGTCATGATGATCAGATAAACTCTATCTTTGTACTAGGTTTTGAATGCTAAATATTCTTGAGGTATCTAACGATCTCTTTTTGTCAAGAATGATTTCTTTGTGCAGAGAGTACAGATGTCTAAGTCTAGAGTCTGTTTTAGGAGTTTATCTCATGTTTTTAAATTTTTGGATCTCCATTGTAAATTTTTGTTGTATGGTGATAGCAACAAAAATATCTTTTTGAATTTTCTTTAGTGGATCTGTGTTTTGTCACGAAACCGCCAAAGGGGGAGATTGTTACGGAATTTGAGTTGGCGTAGTTTCGTGAAAGTCTCAAGTCTTGAAGATTGAAGGTGAAGAAAGTTGGATCATTTAACTCAATCTCAAGAAAGAAGAATTCAAAAGGATCAGGTATGTTTAACTAAAGATTTTGTGTGATCCGAATACTTCTTGTAGTGTAGAAACACTTGGAAGAATCTTTCATTGCATAAAAATCAAAAACTGGACTTGGGACATGTTCAGGATCCGGATCAGGTTGTTCGATCCGGATCCCGAAGGTGGTTCGTTCATACACCAGTTCAATCCGAATCGTAGCCTCTCTTGATCCGGATCCCGAACACTGAGTTTACCATCTTCCTTGAACGATCCGGATCAGGCTTCGCAATCCGGATCCCGAACGTTGATGTTTGGTGAACTGTATGAATGATCCGGATCAAGCACTTCGATCCGGATCCCGAACCTTCGTTTTTCTGGAATTGCCTGACTCGTTACAACGATCCGGATCACAGCTAATCCGATCCGGATCGCCGTCCGTAAAATTTCCAGAAATGGTAGGTTTTTGATTCTTATCTCCTTCCTAGGGTTTCTAACCTATAAATAGACCCTATGACTCTTTTTCAAGGGAAAGCCGATAATCCAAATAGCCGTCATATTCATATCTTATTTTATACGGCTCTAGATCCACATATAGAGAAGAAAGGAAATCATTAGAGAATACTTTATGTTTCTTCATCTATATTGATTAGTTTGATTCTAGGTTTTCATACTCACATCTTGAGTTGAATCAAACTAATGAATACTTAGATGGTATTTCCGATCTATCTTTGATCTAAGTATTCGGCGGATCATCACCACCAAAAACAACGATTTACCCCAAAAATCGGCGCGTGGATTCGCGTGTCCTTGTGGATTCAAGGTTCAACCGCTCTCGTGGATTCGGAGCGAGGCACGTTCGTGGATTCGAAGGGTGCTATTGGGTGAAGACCGTGGACTCGGTCGGACGTCGTGGATTCGACGTTGGACGCCGTGGATTCGGCGTTGGGCGCAGATCGTGGATTCGAGAAGCGTCGCGGAGCGAGCGGAGAAGATCCTCTAGGAGCGTATGGAAAAGGTTGAGTCGTAAGTGTGTACGGTAAATCACCTTGTACGTGTTTTAATTCTAGTGGATTTCTGCCGTGTTATCGGTCCCGTGGTTTTTTACTCCGGTGATGGAGTTTTCCACGTAAAAATCTTGCGAGTTATTTTTTATTTCCGCATTGGGTTTTTATCGCAACGATTTTTGAGTGTTTATACGTTTACACCTATTCACCCCCCTCTAGGTGTTTTTTCCCCTATTTAGATCCTTATTACATATAACCCAACACAATGTGGCCTAGAAATGCAACCTTCCGAAGCCAAAATTCGCACTTTTTAAGCTTGGCATACAGCTTCTTCTCTCGCAGAAGCTGCAGCACTATCCTCAAGTGCTCCTTATACTCTATATCACTTCGGGAGTAAATCAAAATGTCGTCAATGAACACAACGACAAACCGGTCCAAACACGGCTGAAATACCCGGTTCATTAGATCCATAAATGCAGCAGGGACATTAGTTAATCCAAAAGGCATAACTGTAAACTCATAATGCCCGTACCGGGATCTAAAAGCCGTCTTGGGAATGTCCTCGGCCCTCACCCTCAGCTGGTGGTAACCTGACTGGAGATCAATCTTCGAGAACACATATGCTCCTTGCAACTGATCAAACAGATCATCAATCCGCGGTAGGGGGTACTTGTTCCGGATGGTCACTTTATTCAGCTCTCTGTAGTCCACACACAACCGAAGCGACCCATCCTTCTTCTTCACAAATAAAATCGGCGCTCCCCACGGAGATACACTGGGCCTCACAAAGCCCACATCCATCAAGTCCTGCAACTGGGCCTTCAGCTCCCTCAGCTCGGCAGGTGCCATCCTATAAGGTGCCTTCGAGATTGGTGCGGTTCCTGGAACCACATCAATCACAAACTCAATCTCCCTCTCCGGCGGCATAGTCGTCAACTCTGAGGGAAACACATCTGGAAACTCGCGAACAATAGGAATATCCTCGAGTCCCAGGGCCGCCGTAGGCACCTCTACAATCGTCGCCAGGAAAGCGGTGCAGCCTCTACTCATCATCCGCCGAGCTCTCGCCGAAGAAATAGTCATCGCAAATAAGGTACTCTGGCAGCCTCTGAAAATGCACTCCTCCTGTCCAGGCTCACGGAGGGTCACCGTCCTCTCTCTGCAGTCTATGGTGGCGAAATACCGAGATAACCAATCCATGCCAAGTACAACATCTAAATCCTGGAGCTGTCGCAAGACAAGCAAGTCTGCCGGCAAGATCCAGGATCCCAACTGCACAGGGCAATCCCTACAATACTCCTCGACACGCAAGACATGGTCTGGAATCTGAACCTCTAATGCATGCGATAAAGAAACTACCTCTATACCATGTAGGGATGCAAATGCTCTACTAATAAATGAATGCGATGCGCCAGTATCAAAAAGAGCTCGAGTATGAACTGCCGAAATCAAAATAAAACCTACGACGACGTGGTCAGCTGCTGTAGCATCCTCTATCTGAGCGGCATAGACTCATCCGCTCAGCGCCGGGGGACGTCGCTCTGGCTGTCGCGAAGAGGAAGAAGCATGATCGGGCCTACCAGAGGCCGCAGAAGGCCCTGCCGGCAGATAGGGAACAGAAGGTGCTGAAGCTGAGGAAGGAGCTGGAGGACCTGCCCTGGGGCACGAACTCTGATAGTGACCTGTCTGCCCGCAACGGAAGCATCGGCCCTGCCTCTGCTGACAATGAATCGGTAAGTGCGGCCCTCCACAAATGACACATCGGTCCGAGCGTGGCTGTCGCGAGGTCTGCTGCTGCTGCTGCTGCTGCTGCTTCCGAGGCGGTCGACGCTGCTGTTGCTGTTGCTGCTGCTGTGAAGACTGACGAGACGCTCCAGATCTCTGGCGTCCCTGGTACCCACGACCCTGAGGATGGAATCGTGGAGGTCTCGGGGGTCCCTGCCGACTCGACTGCCCCTCATCCATCGGTGCCGGGCGTTTCGCCCCAGGAGTCACTAAGGGGGCTGGTGTCACCTCTGCCATCACTGCCTCTCCACCCTCAACATATAAAGCCTGCTCCATCGAGGCCTCCAAAGTCTGCAATCTGCGGGAGCGAACACGCTGATAAATGTCCCGGCGCAATCCTCGCTCAAACATGTAAATCTGGTGAGCCTCATCCCTGGCCACGTGAGGCATACATGCCAACAGCTGATTGAAGTCAGCTATGTACACATTCACGGGCCTATCTCCCTGGCGGAGATTCCTCAGCTGCTCCTCCAGTCTCTGACGAACACTCTCAGGAAAGAAGGCCCCTAGAAGAAGACCGCGGAACTCCGCCCAAGGGAGAAGCTGCGCCCCAGGCGGACCAGCAGGTCGCACACGCCGCCACCAAGCCTCGGCGTTGCCCTCCAAGAAGTGTGTAGCCAAGAAGACCCGAAACCGATCCACAATGAACATACTCTCAAAATGGCGCTCCATGGCCGTGATCCAAGACTCGGCCTCCCACGGCTCAGCACTCATACCAGAAAAACAGGGCGGATCGAACTGGCGGAACCTCATCAACAGATCCACCACCGCACGCTGCTCAGCTGAAGTCAAAGGTCCCGTCGACCCAGGCGGTGGTATTCTAGAAACCGGCTCGACAGGAACTGCCGGTGCTGACGGAACCACAGGGGGCGCCACCGCTGGCGAAGAAGGCACAGGCGAACTCTCAGGGGGTGCTACCACCGGCTGCGCCCTCTGCTCTAACAAAAGCATCATCCGACCCAAGGCCTCCTCCTGGCGCCGAGAAGCCTTCTCCTGGCGCTGAGAAGCCTCCTCCTGGCGCTGTGAAGCCTCCTCCTGGCGCTGAGATGTCTCCTCCTGACGCCGCACCGCCTTAGACAACTGTGCCACCTGGGCACGGAGCTCCAGAACCTCTCTCTGCTGTCCCTGCCCCGAGTCCTCCTGCTCGGGCTCAGAGGAAGAAGGCTGCGAACACGTCGACATCGTGCGTCGCGGAGGCATCACTCACCTGAGGGAAAAAGAAAAAGAGTCAGAATCCCAAACAAAGCTCGACCCAATCTAGCGAAAGTCAAAGAGGCATGTCCCCCTTCCCATAGTACTATGTTGTCTGCAGCCAACATAGTTGCCACCGAAGGAAGACATGTCGATCACTCATCCCATCCACTGGGAGAGTTGGGAACCCAATCAAGACTATCGCTACAAGATTACGGCTCTCACGTAAGTCATCCTAGGGTCCAACCACAAGCCTAGGGTTTCTAAGTCCTCAATGACCTACATCCTAGGCTCTGATACCACTCTAATCTGTCACGCCCCGGGTCGAAACTGCGACCCGGGCTCGCCAACAGATCCGCCGCCCATACGGGAAGCCCCGTATAGACGTAGCGTCAAACTTGCAAAAGATCATCTATACTATACAGATATCAGAGCTGAAAGGTAAATGCAGAGTAAAATAAATACAACTCTAGAAATATACATCCCAAGTCCTCACCAAAATACATATATCTCTCAAAACAAGAAGAGTACAACTCAATCCTCACTACATGATCACTCAACATGAACTCTCAAAATGTAAGGAGGTACATCTACTCTCAAGACGACGACTGGTAGGGATCTATCTCGCGACTCCCTTACCTCGGTCAGCCGGATCAGCAACAGGTGCAGCAGGAACTGGAGTAGAAGTCCCTGGGGAAAAGACACCACGACGGGTGTGAGAACTACTTCCCACAGTAGTTCTCAGTGGGTGCCGCCAACAAGCCCGACGGTCTGCCCACTAAGTCTACTAGAGACATAAAGTAACAGAATGCAGTGCAGGAAAGAAAAGCGGGTAAATAAACTCTACAGCTACTATGCCTCTATCTAGATGCTCAAGGAGTGGAACAGAAAGAAATATGGTGCATCTACTATCTCTCAACTCAGATAACCCAATCTACACTGACTGCCACATCGGGTCCAGTCAAACCTGCGCCTACCTACTGCCGTTACATCCACGGAGGACCGGACTTACGTAGGGCGTCCGTGACTGCCACTAACTAGCCCAGCCAGAGGGACTGCGTCGACAAGTCGCGATAGCAAGTAACAAGCCCAACTCCGGAGTGGCACTCGAGGGGCGCGACCCCAACGAGGAAAGTATCCGCGCATCTCTGTCGAGCTCAAATGTGGCTCCTGCAGGCTAAAATCCAAATCCTCGATCAACAAGATCGACTGTAACCAAGAACACTGTCTCTCTCACAGGCTGGAAAACTACACAGCCAAGACCCACTGTCACTCTGATGGCTCCCAAGAACCCTGATCTACAGACTGCTATCAGACTCCACTCGGTCCCATACATGAGTGTAAAAACATCCCACAACAACCCGACCTCTCGGCCCACTACACGGGCGAGGAAAAGCTAAGTCCAGAATGATATAAAGAATAGCGATGTGGGAATGTCTAGAGCAATAAAACCTAGCCCAAGTTGAAGTTTTCTACAGTCTGGCTGAACATGCTGCATATGGCGGGGGTGCTAGGTCAAATCCCAAGATAGCAATAAATTAACAAGTTGTAGGAAACAATATAACACATGAACAGCTAAATACATCAGGAACATCAATTCCTATATTCTAGCATACTATACCAAAAACATCTACAACATGTAAGTTCCTATATAGATAGAATTAATGCACAGCTCGCAGATCTTGTAGACTAGGCCACCCACCTGTAAAGTCGATCTGTCTAGGGTCCCACAGTAGAGAATACCAAGGAAATAATAACTCCAAGTCTAACAGGTCCAGCACAGTCCACAAACCTTCCTGGGTACAACACAGGGCTAAAATTACACTTAGATCCCAAAATCTGCCAAGTATACAACACTAAAATTTTAGCCACAAAGAAGTCGATTTTTCACCTGCAGAGAGAGCTCCAAAAATTCAGAAATAAATACCACAGCGATCCTCGTGTCGATAGCTTCGAAACGAGTACCTGCACGCCCAATTCCGAGTACCGTAGGCCAAGTTACAAATTCCACAGTACCGGTGCGCAAAATCCCAAAACCATACAACTGTAAACTCTTGTACAGATAAAAAGGAAGATGTATACCTTCGGAAAGGTCTCCAAAAATTCCAAGAAAAATACTATGATGATCCTCGTGTCGAGTAGATGAAAAAAGTCTATAAGCACGTCCAGAACCGAGACTCGTGCGCGGAGATCTCCTCAAAACAAGGCGCTGCCCTCACAAAATCTCACAGCAATGATAGGTCCCAGTGAGCATGGAAAATCTCCTCGAAAAACGTGAAATGAGAAAATGTGAAAGAAACCAAAATCGTAGCCTTACCTGTCGCGGATCCAACGGCGAAGAAATCGCTCAAAAATATGGTCGAAGTAGGCCGGGAGAGCTCGTGCACTGAAGAGTGACGAAAGAAACACCGAAGAAAGAGCATCACGACGTGCCAAGAAAAAGAGAATCTCAAAAACCGTGCCCCGAAAAATCTCCAAACTCTGCAGATGGCTGCTACACTGCGTGGGGAGAAAGTCCTCTGAAGAAACCCGAGCGAGAAAATGGCTAAAACAGTGAAAAAACCAAAGTTGAACAGTTTTCGGGCTATATATAGGCCAAAAAAACTTTTCAAAAAATGACCGTTGAGTCCCAGGTTTCGAGCGCAGGAAAAGTTCGGGCTGCTACAGTGTTGGGCCCGGCCCAACACTGTGCGCGCCCGAAACGGCCCACGGCCTCCACGTAGCCCGACCAACAGGCGGCAGCGGGCGGAGCCACTCCGCTGCGGCCACGTCGCACGCCCCGGTGTCCGACACGCGTCCCGCACAGCAAACAGCTGTGCGGGGCGCATGAGCTGCCGACGCGTGGCGGCTCCCCGGTCAAAGCGGGTATGTGGCGCCCGCCAGTGGCAGGGCGACACGCGTCCTTGCCACTGTCGCGGTCACACGTGCGGGCAGGTGGCGCCTGCCGCGCACGCGCCCCGAGGCGGGGTCCCGCGCCCCCGTGCGCCGCACCCGGTGAGCCGACCAATGACACGCTGACATGTGTCCATGCACCCGGTCCACGCACCCTAGTTCGGGTTCCGTGGACCGCGCCGCGTGCACCGACCAACCGGGGGCTGCCACGCGTCCCCCCGCCTGGTCCATGCACCGCCGCACCTATCCCGTAGACCGCGCCTCCAGAACCCGCCAATCAGGCGGCGCCACGTGTCATCCGCCGGCTCCGTGCACCCTGCCGCGACGCTCTGTGGACCGAGCGCTGCGGACCGGCCAATAATAGGCCGCCACGTGTCACCCCGGCGGTCCACGGCCCCTTCCATGCACCAAAAGCCAATAAAAACTTCCGGGAATTCGTTTTTGGGCATCCGGACTCAGAATCAAACAAGCAAATAGCCGTTTTCAAGTGTTTTTCCGTGCTGAATCCAATTCCACCCTCTGTTTGGCCTAAATCCACTTCAGAATTTCAACAAATACAGCCGAAAGCCAACACAGCTAAAGATACCTCGCAGGGTCCATCTGTGGCATCCCTTTGATGCACCATGGGCCAGATACACCAACACTAGGTGTTCCAACAGTGGATTCACATGAAAAAGGTTGCATGGGAACCAGGGTCACCACAACCGGGCCCACGCGTTCTAGGATCTCGAACGGTCCCACGTACCTCGGACTTAACTTTCCCCTCAGTCCGAAACGTCGGGTCCCCTTTGAAGGCGAAACTCGGAGCAACGCGTGCTCTCCCACCATGAATTCCAAATCCCGTCGTCTATGGTCCGCGTAACTTTTCTGTCTGCTCTGGGCGGTCAGCAGCCGTTGTTTGATCAGACGCACCTTCGCCTCGGTCTCCTCCACTAAATCTGGGCCCAAAAACTTGCGCTCTCCCAAGTCGTCCCAGCATATTGGAGACCGACAGCGGCGCCCATACAGAGCCTCCTATGGCGCCATTTGAATGCTGGCTTGGTAATTGTTGTTGTAGGCGAATTCCACCAGGGGTAGGTACCGAGACCACCCTTCGCCCAAGTCAAGTACACACGCCCGGAGCATGTCTTCGAGGATTTGGATCACCCGTTCCGATTGTCCGTCAGTTTGCGGGTGAAAAGCCGTGCTGAAATGCAGTTTGGTTCCCATTGCTCGTTGTAGGCTTTGCCAAAAGTTTGACACAAATCGCGTGTCTCTGTCCGACGTAATGGACGCCGGTATACCATGCAACCTCACTATCTCATTAATGTAGGTTTGCGCCAGTCGTTCCCGAGTCCACGTCGTATGTATGGGCAGGAAGTGGGCCGATTTCGTCAAACGATCCACTATGACCCATATCGCATCATGTCCCTATGGCGATCTCGGAAATCCGGTCACAAAATCCATCGTAATCATCTCCCACTTCCATTCCGGCACCGGCAGCGGTCGTAACTTCCCTGCTGGGCGTTGATGCTCGCCTTTACTCGTTGGCACACCAGGCAATGTGCCACGAATCGGGTCACGTCTCCATTCAATTTAGGCCACCAGAAGGTTTGCTTTATATCTTTGTACATCTTCGTTCCCCCAGGGTGCACTGCGTAGGGAGCAGTATGCGCTTCCTTCAGAATCTCCTCTTTGAGTTCCGGTAGGTCCGGCATGCAGATTCGTCCTCGGAATCGTATTGTGCCATCAGAGCCTGTTGCGAAATCGCCCCCTTGGTCTGAGGGTACTCTGTCTCGCACAAGTAGTAACTGGGTATCTTTCGATTGTCCTTCCAAGATTTTGTCTAGCAGGGTGGGTCTGACCACCAGGGTCGTGAGTTGTGCGACCGTACCTGCCGGCACCACCTCTAGCCTCAATTGCGAAAATTCTGCAATCAGGCGGTCCTACTGGGTAATAGCACTTACCCCTGCTCCTTCTGTCTGCCCCTTGCGGCTCAAGGCATCGGCCACCACATTTGCCTTCCCCGGGTGGTAGTGGATCGACAAGTCATAATCTTTCAGTAGCTCGAGCCACCGCCTTTGCCGTAAGTTTAGCTCCTTCTGGGTGAAGAGGTACTTGAGGCTCTGATGATCGGAATACACATCGCAGTGTGTCCCGTACAAGTAATGTCTCCACAACTTGAGGACAAACACGACTGCCGCCAGCTCCAAGTCGTGCACAGGATAATTCCTCTCGTACTCCTTTAGTTTTCTTGATGCATAGGCTATGACCTTACCCCGTTGCATAAGCACACCTCCGAGGCCGTTTTGCGACGCATCGCAATAAACCTCATAGTCTTCCCCAGGTTCCGGTAAGGCGAGAACCGGGGCCTGCGTCAATCTGTCCTTGAGTTCTTCAAAACTCTTCTGGCATTGGTCCGTCCAGATAAACTTCTCCCCTTTCCGGGTCAGGCGAGTCAGGGGAGTAGCTATCTTGGAGAAGCCTTCCACAAAATGCCTGTAATACCCTGCCAGACCCAGGAAGCTTCGAATCTCGGTTACTGTTGTCGGTCGGGACCAGTCTGTCACCGAGTCTATCTTCCTCGGGTCTACCGCAATTCTAGATGGCGAAACAACATGTCCCAAAAAGTCCACCTTGCGGAGCCAAAACTCACACTTTTTGAGTTTGGCATAGAGTTTCTGATCCCGGAGGGTCTGAAGGACTATACGTAGGTGCTCCTCATGTTCCTCATCCGTACGGGAGTAGATGAGGATATCATCAATGAAGACCACTACGAATAAATCTAAGAAGGGTTTGAACACCCTGTTCATCATGTCCATAAATACCGCTGGGGCATTGGTGAGCCCGAACGGCATTACCGTAAATTCGTAGTGGCCGTAGCGTGTCCGGAAAGCTGTTTTGGGGACGTCCTCGCTCCTAACTCTGAGTTGATGGTAGCCGGACTGCAGATCGATCTTTAAGAACACTGTTGCCCCTTGTAACTGGTCGAATAGGTCGTCGATCCTCGGTAGGGGGTATTTATTCTTAATGGTGACCTTGTTTATTTCCCGGTAGTCTATGCACAACCGAAGGCTTCCGTCCTTCTTTCTTACGAACAGAACGGGCGTGCCCCATGGCGACACGCTCGGTCTGATGAATCCTTTATCCAAAAGGTCTTCCAGCTGCGCCTTGAGTTCCTTCAACTCGGCAAAAGCCATCCTGTATGGTGCTTTGGTGATGGGTTTAGTGCCTGGGAGTAGCTCAATGGGGAAGTCGACCTCTCGTTCAGGTGGCATCCCAGGGAGTTCCGCCGGAAATACATCCGGGAATTCCTTTACAATTGGGATGTCAGACGGTGAGGGGGTGGGTCGAGCCACTAAGTCCACCGAGGCCAAATAGGCCACGCACCTGCCCTCTACTAGTTTTCTGGCTCGTGACGCGGAGATGACGGTTAAGAAGGAAGTACTTTTACACGCCAGGTAAACGTGTTCCGGGAAACCCGGTTTCTGCAGTCGTACCTGACGTTTCTCGCAATCGATTACCGCCTGGTACTCGGCGAGCCAATCCATGCCTAGTACCACGTCGAATTCCTTTAATGGGATGACCACCAAATCCCAGGGGCAGGACAACCTTCCCAGCTTTATGGGGCAAGAAGGTACAAAACTAGTTGCTTCAATTGGTCCCCCGGGGGTTTGGACGGTCATCAGGTCGCTAAGGGGTCTACTCTCTAAAATATGTGTATGTGCAAAAGTACGGGAGACGAAGGAACGAGATGCCCCGGTGTCAAAAAGAGTTCGAGCTCGAAAATCAGAAATTGAGGTAATACCTGCTACTACATCCTCCGGTGGTTCCGCTCCTCGCTGGCTCATGGCGTAGACCCTCCCCCCTGGTTGGGGTCGCGTTTCCCCTTCCTGTCGAGTTGCTGGGGGGTGTGCGGGTACTCCCGATGGGGCTCTCCCTCGTCCCTGCGGCTGTGGCGTCGAGGTGGAAGCCGCGGAGGATGCCGCCCCCGAGTTCAAGGGGCAGTTAAACCGGAGGTGCCCAGGCTTGCCGCAGCGATAACAATGGTCTTGTCTCCTGGGGCATTCCGTGACTCGGTGCGTTCCTCTGCAAATAACGCAGGGTCTGTCTACAGGCCGCTGTCCCCCCGCTGGTGTGCTCTTGGTTCCCTGATGCATCTTGGGGTACTTTGGGGGCCAGTTTCCGCCAGAAAAGCCCCCTCCGGGGTAAGACTGCGACCGCTTCTTGTCCCGATTGTATTCCATGCCTTCCCGCCGAGCGCGTGTGACGGCGAAGCCACGTTCCACGATAGTGGCCCTGTCGACTACTGCCCGGAAGGTATGTAAGTCTGCCGCTTGGACTACTTCGAAGATGTCGCTCCGTAGCCCGTCTACAAAAAGACGGGCCTTGTGGGATTCATCCCGTATGACGAACGGGACACAATTAGTTAATCTTACGAACTCTCGCTGGTATTCCATAACTGATCGATTCCCTTGCTTAATGTGTTTGAGGTCGTCCTCCATCTGTCATTTAACACTGTTGGAAAAGAATGCTCCAAACAGTTCCTCTCTAAAAGTTGACCACGACGGTACTGGAGCGCTCGTAGATGGGTCCGGGCGTACCGTCTTCCACCAGACGGCGTTCCCTTCAAGAAAGTGGACGGCTAAGGGGACCCGTTCATGTTCCTCCATCAATAGGTCTTCAAAAAGCTTTTCTATAGTATCCACCCATTTTTCTACGACCCAGGGGTCGGTCGTTTCTCCCTCAAAGATGGGCGGATCGTACTTTTTGAACTGTGCCAGGTTCGTCCTAACTCGTTCACGTTCAGTTTGCTGATCTGTAGCCCCTCCTGCAGCTGTGGTACTCTCGGGAGTGGGGGTCGTCGCCGCTTCTCTTGCCGAGTCTCCCGCAGTCGCACCCGGTACGGGCCCCGAAGCTGCCGGGGTGGGAGAGTTCAACGGGGCTGTGGGTTGCTCCACCGACACGCCCGTCGTCGAGGTCCGATGGGGTGCGGCTGTAGTTGAACCACCCGCCCCTGGCGGTCCCGTGGTGGGGGCGGTCGGTTCGTGCGGAGGGGTCGGGGCATCCTCTACTGACACAGTTGCCCGCCGCTGCGTTAACTGTCAGACTTGTTCAGTTAACGTCGCCAATTGTCCGGCCATCTCTCGCAATTGCTGTCGGAGGAGTTGGTTCTCCGCGGTGGCCGGGGCCGTATTTTCCGCACCCGCGTTATCGGTCGATGACCTAGTCCGGGCCATTATCAGCTGGTATACAAAGAAACCGCGTTAACCCTAAGGTTACTGGCCTAATACTTGACCTACGGACGCGCCTAAATTAAGTCCCCTTTTTTTTTTTTTCCCCCGTACACTCACGATCTACTGCACCTACATCTTGGTTATCTCATGTTCAATTTGCTTGTGGCATCATGCACTGTGGATGTTGGTCACCGACTACTGTGGTTAAAGTTGTTTTTCTCTGATACCATTTAATCTGTCACGCCCCGGGGGTTTTTAGGTAAAGATAAGCGGAAAAAGCGTATATATTTTTTTCTTTATGAATAAGTATCGACCTCCCCCAGCGCGTGTCAGACCCACCACATATACAAATTTACTCTTCAATCGGACAGAGTCTCCTTTGTATATGCATGGCGTCACATTTACAACACAACATCAACAACATTCTTTAACCACACAATCACAGTGAACAAGGAAGGGAAGGTAATTTCATTCAATCATATCCAGAGTTAAGCTACGGGTTTTGCAAACGGTGTCCACACGACACCCAGTTTTTGAGAACATTTACACATTCACACCAAAGCGGCCATACCTTTTTGAAAGGATAAATCCAGGGGTTTACCAAGATTGTGCCCACACGGCACTTAGTTTGGAAAGCATTTTTGAAATCATTTTGTTAGTTATAAACCATGCCGCATAAAAGTAAATCAAATCCACAGTGCTAACTAATTGGCTATCCAACAACCCACATAATCCACATTCAAGCAATTTAAACTAAGAGTTAAGCTAAAAGAGAAATGAGGTAAACCCAAGATGGATAACGTAGCTAGCCTCCTACGGCTAATGTCCTCTCGACGCAGTCTCACCGCCATCCCGGCTACTACACCTAGTCAGACCTGTCACGGAGTGGGTAAAGTCAGTGACAAATAAAGTAGATGATTAGCATTTGACAATAATTTTAAAACAAACCGATTACACCAGAACCTTTCGCCTTCCCATCTCATGAGTCCACATTACTTGATTTAGTCACATAGCGCCCGTCGGGGAGTATACGATCTCCCCACGGGTAAAATCACACAATTCACGTCAGGGAGTCGACGATCTCCCCACGTGACATTTATGATGCCCTTTACCCATTCACGATGCGTGAGCGACATGTTTAGCTATCGTGAAGAGGTCCCCACCCTACACACATGGGGTACACGGGTCATTCAGACCACTTCTCCGGAAAAGTACACCTATGCGGAGGCCAATCCGCCAGTGTACGTGCAGCATCCAAAAATATGGTTTGCCGAAGTCGGCGTGTATCAAGCACCGCGACCCTCAGTCGCCACAATTTAATAATGAAAGATCAATATATATTATTGCGAAAGGTTTAACAGTTCATCTACTTTATTAGACAGATTATTAAGTCTTTTACGATGATATGGTGCACTTAATGCACTCGTTGCACTTATTGCAAGGGTACCCACCTGGTTGCGGGGAAAACTGGACAACTGGATCTTTCGCACACTCCCGCTGCGCACCCGGACCTAAGGAAGTCCCCCCAAAGAAAGACGATCAATAATATGACGCACTAACACTATGGAAACGGAAATCCAAAACTATCCCTCGCGATGAAAAACCCAAAAACTGCACAATTACGACACCTGACGGGTCCCCGCGCGGACGCCGCCGCCCGCGAATGCCCCGCGCGGCCCGAAACCGCGCGGTGTACATCCGCGGGTGGCGCCCGCGCGGCGCCCGCCTGCCCCGCGGGTGCCCCGCGCGGCCGCGTGGTTGCGCGCCCGGGGCGGCACCCGCGCGGCGCGGCCCGCCCACGGGCGTCCCGCGCGGCGCAAGGCCGCACGGTTGCGCGCCCGGGGCGGCACCCGCGCGGCGCCGCCCGCCCGCGGGCGCCCCACGCGGTTGCGCGCCCGGGGGCGGTGCCCGCGCGGCGCCCTAGCGGCGCCGGCGTAGTCCGCCCGTCCGCGCGGTGCCCTAGCGGCACCGCGCGTCGTCCGCACGTCCGCGCATCCGCGCGGTTCCCTAGCGGCACCGCGCGTCGTCCGCCCGCCCACTCCGCGCCCTAGGCCGCGCGGTGGTGGTGGCGGCGGGGTCGGCAATGACGTCGGGGACGGCGAAGAAGACACGAAGAAGACACCGAAAAACCCCAATAACGCAACAAAACGAAATCTACTTACCGAAAGTTCCGACGGGGATGCCGAACGAACGCTCTTCTAATTCCGGTACGTTGTTCGGGGTGATCGGATTCCTCCGTCTCCTTCCTCTTTCCTTCTTTCTCCTCCTCCGGTTAGGGTTCCGTCTTTTCCTTCTCTTTTTCTCCCTCGTTCTCTCCGGCTAGGGTTTCTCTTTTTGCGAAAAGTGAGATTTTCCTTTTCATACGTACAAATAAATCCTGCCTTTTAATTTCTGCCACCAATTAATTAATTCCTTAATTAATTAATCCTACGGGATAACCCACCTTGTAATACCCGTAACCGAATTACTAATTCTCTAACTAATTAATCGCACGAGATAAACCCACCTTTTTCTCGGAAAACGTGCAGGATATTTTACACAGATTCCGATGCACGTTAAATCGCCGCAACTCTAAAAACCCTATTCCGGGAGATTTCTACATCGGATTTCAGATCCGATTGCACCGTCGGTCATCATTTTTCGTGCTCTTTCACAGAAAAATACTTATGCAACACACCGACCGACTTACAGAAACTCGATAATTTCGATTCACTCAAAGGGGTACTTTATTTGAAGGAGGGTAAAATATTACTAAAAAGTCGTGTCATTACAGCCTCAAACTCCGACGCACCCACTAGGTCTACCAGAGGCGATTGGGAAAGAAAAGTGGTAAACTATAAGGACTGCTGATAAAAGGAAACTACCACTAGTATGCCTCTAAATGCAGTACCGACTAAAATAACCATATGCATGCATCAGTAAACGGTATCTGTCCAAAAGAACCCAATCTAATCACCAATAAAAATCGGTACTGCCTGCTCTGCTGTCTCAAGTATCTGCTGACAGATCGGCACTCACTGACCGGAACTCGGGTCCCGGTACTCACTGGCCGCTGTGTCAATCGCCTACTCCGGAGTGGCACTTGAGAGGAGCGACCCACATGAGTAAAGTAATCATGTCACAAGTATCTCAATATAGCAGAACTGGATCACGACTATGATCAAAGTGGGAAAACCCATTCACTAATGAAACCCCGATCCCCCAATCTGATGCAAAGATAAACATCCGGTCAACCCCCCAATGTCAGCGGTCGCCGCAATACCCCACAAGTCCACAATATGATAAAAATGATCAATATCCGGTCAACCGCCTACTATCCGCGGTTGCCGCAATCCCCCACAAATCCATAATCAAGTACAACCTGTCCCAGACTCCAAAGTCCCGACTACACTATCCTAAACCCCTGCTCGAACCCGAGCAACATGAACTAAAAGTCTATATGAGAAGGAGAAAGGAAACAATCATGGTTTCTCCTTAGTCAAATTCCAATATGATAGTGTAGCAATAAATAGTGGCCTATCTAGATGTCCATACAGGCATGCAAATGTCCTCATGAAAGATGAAAGAGAGTGTATCAAATAGTAGTTCCACATGTGTATCAAATAGTAGCTCAGCATAGGTATAATCAACATGCCACAATCACTAACCAACTACACATGTCTATAATCCATGATCCCTAATAAATTGCCAAGGTGGTACCCGCACATAGGGTAGATCATAATGACCCACATAGATAAGCTCATGAACAATATGCTCAAGTATGATTTCCAACAGGGTGTCAAATCAATAATAGTCTAAGGGGTTTCTCTAATAGTTCTAGTGAGTAAATCGCAGTAAGAGGTAAGCAACAACCACCCACCTAGTATGCGCAACTCCCCAAGCTGTAAAAGATCTCCTAGCAGTCCAGAAACTGTCCCCGGAACCCTAGAATCTGCGAATAACTGCAAAATAACCGAACCCGACATTATTGGGCCTTCCCCGGAACACACCGTTTGCTATTTGCAAAACAGCATAGAAAAAGTGAAATTTTCACCTGTGCGTGATTCTCGAAAAAATCCGGAAAAATTACGGCGGCGATCCTTGCGACGAGTAGATCCACAACGAGTATTTATACGCCCCGATCCAATGCTCGTAGCCCAAGATAGAAAATAAATAAGCCCATGCTGTCCAGAAAATCCATCACAGAAAATAGGGTTAAAAGATGCCTTGGGAACCATGCCAAAAGTTCGAAACAGAGCAAAGTGGTCAACATGAAAATCGAAGCCTTACCTCTTAGGAACACGCTGCTGCAAAAATCGTCCAAAAATATGTCACGCCCCGAGTTTAAAATCCAGTCTAATTTTTTTTTTTTTTTTTTTGAAATAAATCAGAGTTTGCAAAAACGGGCGTAACAGACCGCCACACATATAGGAAACTCCCTATCCCAATGGATAGAGTCTCTCCTATACATGCATGGCTAGGCGAATCAAATCATCAATCAGAGAGCAATAGATATCTCACTAAACAATACTAATCATCAGGAATAGTCCGAAATATCATACTATCATCAATCTGAAATATCGAAATAAACTGGAAGCTGAAATAACATAAATGGAAGTCAGCTACAATCATCCAAGATCTCAGACATCAATATATCATCAGGGTGACAGCTCTATCGTGACAGCCTCACTGGATCGTCCCGACACCCCACTACCCGAACGACCTGAAAAATGGTCACCCAGGGGGTGTGAGATACACTGTACATGTATCCCAGTGGGCACGACGAGCCGAGAAATAGCTAATCGTACCTACTGGGTACTAAAATCTGCGGATAGTAAAGATCGATAGGTACAGCTGAAATAACAGATAATATCTACCGGAAAGCAATAAATCCACAGATAAATGGAACTAGGCAGATAATCAATAGTAAGTCCACTGATAATCAAGTATACTGAACAGTAGTAGGTACTGCATAAACATGCTAGAACATGGAAGTATAAAAGCTATGCATCAATCACAAGAATATCAAGTACCCAATCAATGCCTCTATTGGTCACGAGGACCTCAGGCTCATGCCACCATCTGGCACCTATCTGGCTGACATAATCCCGCACCCACTGGTGCTAATCTGGGGGCTCACGGGTCCCTCCTCTAGACCACTTTACCGGTAAAGAACACTGTGACGGTGGCCAAACCGTCAGTGTACATGATGTACAGCGTGCGTGGCGATCAATCATGCTATGCTCAAGCTCGCGGTCCAACGACCGGGTAATCGGCAACAAGCCGGGAAAAATCCCAATAGGGAGGCAGGTATCTGTGTGTATCTATCAATCAGGATCAATCATGCATATCTGAATACAGCAGTGTGACGAATGGCATGAAACTAGCAGCAATAATCAATCATGACATCTATACATCAGGATATGCAAGCTGACAAGCAGATGTACATAAATATAGTGTGTCTAAGGAATCACTGTCTATCAGAAAAATCATGCGATGTATAGATACAATCATCAGGACTAATCATGAACAGGTAAGGTCAAGCACAGGTGTACATGCGATGTCTAAAGAAATCGATATCAGTCAAGATAGGTCATATAGATAAAATCAGCAGGGCTAACCAAAAACAGGTGTCCGACTGGACTAAAGCAACCAGAGGGCCAAAAAGCTAAAGCCCGGACCGAAGATAACCCACCTGGATGTAGGCAGATCCTCGAACTCCCGCTCTGCTACCGGGAGGCTGGTGCTGAACAACTGGGCCCTGAATAGACAGCTATAGTCAGTAATAGACTCACACAAACCCATCCCGATGACACTACAGCAACGGAAAGCTAAAACGGGACAATATCGCCGATTTACGAGACAATTTCCGATTCCCGATCAACGAGAGCCCACGGGACTCTAACAAAATGCCCAATAGGTGTGGAAGCACTGTCTAAAGACAGCTATTGTGTCCAATTTACACTTTGATCCATAATATACTTTAATTTGCATAAAATACAAACATTATCGCTTGTTTCGACTCGTTCTTGAAATCCGGGAGTCCAAAAATAGCGCCGTAAGTTTCAGCGCGTTCGTTTCGACATGACGAAGCCCGTGCTCACAAGATTGGGCTGGCACGGGGCCCGAGGGCAAAGTTGGCCCAAAAACACTCTTTGGCTCAATAGCAACTATGCTAAATCTTAATATCCGCATGATCAATTTAAGAAATAATTGGAGCATCATGTTCAGCATGGATAAAGGAGTGGAGTGCTCACCTTGTGCGCGTCGGAGGCTGGCCGGAACAGTGGCCGGAGCAGCACCACCAAGATGCCCAAGCTCGGGTTGGGTGCACTTTGAGCAACACAGGTTCAGACCTGCCACAGAGGGGAGCACCAGTTAAATGAGGGTCCCAGATGGTGACTGGTGCAAGTTGGGTCGAGCTCCGGTGGCCGGAGGCGGCGGTGGCCGGAGATAAGCCCTAAGTTGGCATTTCGGGTGCATGTTTGGAACCCAGCAGCAGGGGTCACCCTGGCCCAAATAAAAAAATGACGGGACACTTAAAGATGCTGTTTAGGTCCTACCTGCATAGTTGGCCGGAGCCCGAGGTGCCGGAGACGGCCGGAGGTGAAGGTTGGGTGCAACTCGGGTGTAACTGCGAAGGAGCACTATCCCGACGTTAAGAGTGCCATGCAAAGCCACCAACGACAATAGAACGATGCAATAGGCCTACCTGGGTGGTTGTCCGGTGACGGGGAGCGCCGGCAACGCGCGGCGGCGGAGCTCGGTGGAGCTTGAAGGCCGTTAATGGCGGATTCCGGCCGAGGAACTGCGGGCCGGTGCAACTTGGACCAAAAGGTCCCACTCGGTTCCAGGAGGCTTCTGGTGGCGATGGCCGGCGGAGGAGGCAGCGGCGGCGCCGGACGGCCGAGATCGGCCAAGATGAAGAAAGTCCGGTTTCTAGGGTTGGCTCGTGCGGTCCCGATCTTGATCCGATCGTCCTTAACTTTGATGGAGGGGTAGCAGCCGAGGAGAGCAAGGGATATATCGGTGCTGATCTTGATTTTATCGGTCGGATGCAACCCGTGAGCAATCTCGACCAATTAGTGGTATTCCGGCAATACCTCGCTCCCGCCGGCAACCGGATGGACGGCGACGGCCCAAACTTCATGGAGAGATTCCTCTCGAGGTCAGGAACACTCTAGAAGGGTTCAAAGGCCAATTGGAAATAAAAGTTTCCATAAGCTTACCTCGTCGGAGAATCGTGGAAGGAGAAGGTGGCCGCGGCGGCACGCGGCGGCGGCTGGGGCCGGATTCACCTCAGCTCGGTTGGGGCTCTACGGGGAACTCCACAGGACCAGGTCTTGATCGCCTAGGACCTTCTCGATCCCCTTCCTCTCCAAACACTCGAGATCAAGGTGAGTTCTTGATCCCCTTCTTCTCCGGCAAGGGAGAGGCGGCGGCCGGCGCGGGGAGGTTCCGGGGAGCGCGGCAGAGAGGGGGAGGTTGTTGGAAGCTGCGGCTGTGGGCTGAGGGCTACGGGGTTCTAAGTAAAACCCTAGCCCTAGCTCGGTATACACATGTATTTATATACATGGTGCAACTTTGCATTTTGACCATCAAGCTTCAGCATTTTATGGTCCAGTCCCTCACTGCACTTTAGCCTCACACCTAAGTCCCTCACTAAACCAGTGGCACGTAAAACGATGCAAGAAGTATAGGGTCTATTATGCAAAAGCCATATTTTCACCGTATTTCACACTTTTCGAGGCGTTCCGGTCGTCGAAACAAAAAATGGACTTCGCCACGACGTCCGGCTCGACGAAACCTATCAGGTAGTGATTTCTGTTTTTCGAGAAACTGCCCGGATAAAAACTCGGTCCATAAAATACCGTTCCGAATTACAGTTATCACGCTTTTCGAGACTCTAGAGTCGTCAAACGGAAATTCCGTCAGTGCCATTGCGTTCAGAACGTCGAAACCGTTCAAATCGACTACTTGAAGTGCTATGATCGATTTCCAGACGGCGATTTGGCGAACGTTAGCACTTAGGGGTATTCGAAATTAGGGTTCACTATTCATCTACAGTCCCAAGCACCATTCACTTAAGTCGCGGGTCCCGCCCGCTTCTTCGTTGATTTCTGGAAGATCCGACCGTCGGATCTAAACTTGCTTAACATGGTTTTCGATCGGTTCGACGAGACGGTCGCACTGGTGACCTCAGATTTTCGAGATTAGCCTCGGATTGAAAAGCGATATTTTAGCCTCGTAACTGTGCAATTTACACTGCAGGAAAAAGGGGTCACTTATGATTCAAAATTTCAACTTGACTTTTATTCCTTCTCTTTCATTTATTTACAATAAAAATTCAAATTCTTACAAAATACCTCCTGGTTTGCGTAGGGGAATTTTCCGACTGAACTGCGACGTAAACGGGCCGAAAATGGAAATCGTCGAAGCGCGCCGCGTCGCAGAGAACTCGCTGACAGCAACTCCAAAAATTCCTAAACTTCCTGGAGAGATGGAGGACAGAGAGAGGAACAAGTTTTCTTCAGACCACAAGCTCCCTTTCTCTCTCCAGAACTCGAAAAAAGCAGAAGAAGTGAGGGGGAATGGGCTATTTATAGCCTATTCAAATTCGGGCTCAACCTCAGATTTCGGGTACCCGAAAGGGCCAAAGCCCGGCCCACGGTCAGCGCCCGGATTCACCCGGGCGCGACACGTGTCCGCCGAACAGCGGACAGCAGTGCCCGCGAATCGAGCCCTACCGCGTGGCACATGCAGGATAGCGCACCAGCGGCGCCGACCAGTGGCGGGACGCCACGTGGTGCACGTGGGCGGCGCCCCGCCCGCCACGACAGCGGCGCCCGCCAACCGCGGCCCAACACGCCCGCGGGTCTTCCACCACGCGTGCGTACGGCCGCGGCGCCGCGCTCTCGCGTGCGCCGCGCATGCGTGAGCCGGCGAATCCGGGGCTGCCACGTGGCGCGCCCCGGTCCATGCGCCGAGCCGCTCGACTCCGTGGACCGCGCAGCGTAAACCCGCGAATAGAAAGATGCCACGTGTCCCACCGCCGGTCCACTGCACCAGCGCGCACCCTTCGTGGACCGCGAAGCGTGAGCCGGCCAATCACAGGCCGCCACGTGGCATCCCCGCCGGTCCACGGCTCCCCCGTGCACCAAAATACACTGTAAACTTTCGGGGGTCCGTTTTTTGGGCGTCGGGACTCCGAAGAATACAAGTAAATAGCCGTTTTCAAGCATTTTTTTGTGCTGAATCCAAATACGGCATCCGTTAAGTCTAGATCCATTCCAAAATTTTAGTAAAAGCCGTCGGAAGCCAGGCTTGATCCCAAATCCTCACTGGGTCCGTCCAACGTGTCCATTTGACATGTCATGTGCCCGACACACCAATAATAGGTGTTTCATCATCACGCATCATGGAATAACTGCACGGGAACCTGGGCCACTACAGTTACTCCTCGTTTAACGAGCTCCACCGCAAAACCGTGTTAACACCCGAAAACTCACAAAGGATGAATACCTAAAATAAAACTAATTTTATTCAAAAGTCAAAAAGTAAAGTAACTGCGTGTCATTACAGCTTAGCAGAATTTGACATTTAACTTATAGGTTTCCCAACATTCAAACATTTAAACTCTTTTCCTTGGTTCTTTTTTTTTGTTGTCATTTTGCTAGCTTCATAAAATACTTGACCTGCCCCTGCTGTACCTAAGATGTACTCTCCCAGCTACAATTTTAGGGGCATAAAAGTTAATTAATTAATTAATGTTGTAACATTTTATTATTAAATGAATTATTAATTTCATTAACCTATGCAACTAGTGATTTATTCTTGCATTCATGATAGCTTTTCAAGTTAAGTTTTGAATTTGCAATAGAACTAACGTATACTACTTAATATTACTTTAACCTTTAAACTATATTAAATATTAAGTAACTTCTAAAACCTATGGTGAAGCCTATATAAAGAGAGCTTCTCTACTCTCCTGAAGAACACAATAAAAAAGATCAAGAAGACTAATAACTATTCAATTTGAGAGAGAAAAGAGGCCAAAGAAAAGGTGTTTTTTTTTGTGGAGCTTTGGGCACATCTACTTGTGCAGAGTTGGTGAAGCCACACGACGAGGGTCGAGCCGTTGTATCTTGGAGGGGACAAGTCAGTGTTCTGCTGCATCGATTCGAAGGCTTTGCCTACCGCAGAGGGCTTGAATCTCCTTAAAAAGAGCGAGATATCCGTGCCTTGGCTTGATCGACTCGTTGATACTTTTCATATATTTTTGTAGTCTAAACTCTATTTTGTGTATTTACACCAATAATTTTAAGGAGATTCAGAAGATGGAGCCTACACATGAAAAGTCCAACGATACTACCGGGGAATTTAACAAGCCCTTCAGCTTGAAAGGAGGCAAGAGGTCAAGATACACTTGAAGCAAAAGAAAATAATGCTAGCAGCACTAAGGTAAACTTAGCATCGTCTCATTCTTTACCTAATAACAATTATTCTAGAAATACATATTTGAAGCAAAAGAAAATAATGCTAGCAGCACTAAGGTAAACTTAGCATCGTCTCATTCTTTACCTAATAACAATTATTCTAGAAATACATATTTGAAGCCTAAGAAGAAAATTGGAAAGAATAGTGGTAGACCACAATTTAAGAAAACTTCAAATAACAAAGGATATCCTTCTCAAGAAATTTTGTTTATAGCTTGCTATATCTGTGGCAAAAGTGGGCATATTGCTCGAATTTGCAAATTTTGAAAAGGTAAAGCTTTACCTCAAGCTAACATTACCGAGGAACCACTTGTGGCAATGATTACAGACATATGCCTGGTTGAAAACTCTGAAGGATGGTGGGCAGACTCTGGTGCCAATAGACATGTCTGTCATGATAAGACTTGGTTTAAAGTTTATACTCCCTATGAACAACCAAGAAGTATTATGCTTGGAGATTCACATACTTCTGAGGTTTCAGGGAGTTGCGAGGTTGAGTTAAAATTTTCTTCTGAAAAGGTGCTCATCTTAAAAAATGTGTTGTATACACCTTTGATTAGGAAGAACTTGATGTCATGTTTTCTTCTTAATAAAACTGGCTTTAAATAGACCATTGAGTTTGATCAGTATGTTATTTTCAAGAATGAAAAGTTTGTGGGTAAAGGTTATGCATGCGATGGAATGTTTAAATTAAACATTGAGAATAAAGCATCATCTATTTCTGCTTATATGCTTTCTTCTGTGAATTTTTGGCATGCTCGTTTGTGTCATATTAATAGCAGATATGTTAGTTTGATGAGTAGTTTAGGATTAATTCCCAGACTGAGTAGTGATTTTGACAAATGTGAAACATGTAGTAAGTCAAAAATCACTAAATGATCTCATAAGAGTGTTGATGGAAGTACCGAATTACTTGAGTTAATTCACAATGATATTTGTGAATTTAAAGGTACTCTAACTCGTGGAGGAAATAGATATTTTATTACTTTTATAGATGATTTTTCTAAATATACTTATGTTTATTTAATAAAAAATAAAAGTGATGTTTTTGACAGATTTAAAAATTTTCTCCATAAAGTAGAAAATTAATTCGGTAAAAAGATTAAAAGAATTAGAAGTAATCGAGATCGTGAGTATGAATCTACGAGATTCAATTCTTTTGTTCAGTCTTTAGGAATTATCCATGAGACTACAACTCCATATTCGCCTGCTTCTAATGGAGTGGCTGAGAGAAAAAATAGAACACTTATTGAGCTAACAAATATTATGATAGTTGACACTGGTGTACCCTTAAATCTTTGGGGTGAAGCCATTTTAACTACAAGTTATGTCTTGAATCGCGTGCCACATAAGAAGTCTAAAATGACACCTTTTGAGTTGTGGAAATGGTATAAGCCAAATTTGGGATATCTTAAAGTGTGGGAGTTGTCTAGCTTATGTGAAGCTATCAGACCCTAAAAGATCCAAATTGGGTGTTAGAGCTGCCACTTGTATATTCCTTGGATATGCCTTCAATAGTTCAGCCTATAGATTTTTGAACATTGAAAATAATGTGATTTTTGAATCAGGCGATGCTATTTTTCATGAAGATAAGTTTCCTTTAAAATCGTAAAATAGTGGGGGTCAAGAATTTAAAAGTGTTTCGAACAAACCAAGTTCTTCAAACTCTCTTTCGCAAAATCAAGAACAATATGTTTTTGAACCTAGAAAGAGTAAAAGAAATAGAATATAAAAAGATTTTGGCCCTGATTATGTTGTTCTTAATATTGAAGAAAACTCGTTTTCTTTACAAGAAGTTTTATCTTCAAATGATGCCATTTTTTGGAAAGAGGCTGTAACTGATGAGATGGAATATCTAATTTCTAATAAAACTTGGAAATTAGTGGATTTACCTCCAGGCTGTACAACAATTGGTTGTAAATTGGTCCTTAGAAAGAAATTGAAACCGGATGGGAGTGTAGACAAGTATAAAGAGAGACTTGTTGCAAAAGGTTATAAACAAAAAGAAGATCTAGACTTCTTTGATACATTCTCTCCGGTTACTAGAGTGACATCCATCAGAGTTCTCATTGCTATTGCAGCAATATATGATTTACAAATTCATCAGATGGATGTAAAAACCGCCTTTCTGAATGGTGACCTAGATGAGAAAATTTATATGGACCAACTTGAGGGGTTCATAGAGCCTGGGCAAGAAAATAAAGTGTGCAAGTTAAATAAATCCCTTTATGGCTTAAAGCAGGCACCTAGACAGTGGCATGAAAAATTTGATTCTTGCATGATTGAGAATGGCTTTAAATCAAACGAGTGTGATAAGTGCATCTACTATAAAACTTTTGAAAAGTTGCATGTAGTTGTTAGCCTTTATGTGGATAATTTGCTAATTTTTGGCTCTAACTTAAATGTTACTAGTGAAGGCCCGCGCTGCGCCGCGGGTCTAATTTGTTCAACAAATATTATTTTTCATGTTATACGATGTATTACATGTAATGGAAAATAATGTAGACATGCTATAGGAAACCAAAAAAGAACTTTGAAAAACAATTTGAGAAAATGAATTTTAATTGACCATAAAGGAAAGTAACCAATTTTTGAAATACCATTTTGAAAGTTATCACTAACCATTTTTTTTACTCCAAAGAACATCAGCAGTTGTCGGCAGGCAACACCCAAAATAGGAAACAAAAATATCAGTCACATAATACAAAAGGTAACAAATTGTTGGCAGGATTGTATTCGATAAATTCATTCAATGTTTCAATTCATGTGCAATATGTTGAATGTATAGACTTAAAACTGGTATTCTCTACACTTATGCACTCATAGTTCTCTTCAAGCAGGTACAAATCGGTAGTAAGTTCTACCGTTTATCAGTGTGAGTTTGATTTGTCCAAAATGGTAATACACATATGCAGGAAAGTTAATTTCAATTAGCAATTCTCCATATACAAATTATTTTATCAACAATTAATAGGCTCAGATACATTTTACCCAAATGTGCAATAAAGAATACAAATTGCATTAGTAGTTGGAAGCAGCAGTAGTTACAGTAGCCGTTTTCTTTTTGTCTTCCTCGTCCTTGCATTCTGTTACTAGCAGCAGGTAGAGAAGCACCCTGTAAAGTAAGTTCAAATTGATTTCAGTCATTTTATCTAAAGTAATTTTGCAAATATAAGGGTCCAATTTCAACATATTTGGAGATAACAGTTTGTTGTTTAGCAGGTGATGCACTCAAAAGAATACGAAGTTTAGTAGGTTATTAAACATTGCTTAGTTTCTTCTTTAGCAGGTGATGCACAAAGAGGAGCAGTCCTGTTTTTTTGTTTCGGGGTAGTTGTTGAAGTAGTCTACTTTATATGCAATAGAACATCAAGAAAATTTTATTAGGATATACTAAAAGGAACCTACATCAGTTCGAAATCTGATTAAAACACCAAATAACTTGTAAGGTGCAGAGAAAACTGGGCACATAAAACAATAGTAGAGGAAACTATACATGAGGAAATAATTCTATTAAACATTACAATGTAAATTTCGAATCCTTTTTTGGAGGGCATCAAATCTTAGGATGCCCGACGCCCTATTTATCCAACATCACATTACACATAGTCCTCATTTGAGAATCAAAGCCAATACTCAATAGTGTTATTTGCACCCAGTTTCATGTTAGTATTCCCAAGTACACTGTACATCATATTCAAATTCTATCCTTCTTTCTAAAATATGGAACACTATTAAAATGTGAAAAGTGAAAAGTGGAAAACAGCAGCATGAGTTGATAATAATAATAATAATAATAATAAGGAAACTTGAACTCAAGGAATCTTACCATTTACATCGAAGAAAATCTGTTGATTGTGTGTGTGCTGCCACCAAAGGAGCAAACCGACACCAACAATGAGCAAAGCAATACGACCGACACTTGCACTAAATGCGATAGCTATGCGGTGGCTTCTTGCCACTTCAGATTGTGGTTGAGCTGAGAAACCCAATATGCCTATTTAATTAGAACAATCATGGAGTGTAATTACCAATATGTATGCAAATAAAATGAAGAAAAAAAAAAAAAGTTCACGTTGATTAAATGGAAGCATCTCTTGATTGAATAATTTCACATACCCTTTAAATCATCTGGTGGATATGAAATTGGGTCTAGAGACATGGAAGAATAGTTATTTCTAGATTTTGAACCACATATCAAAGGATTTCCAATTACGCTTTAAAAACCAAAAAAAATAACAATAATATACTATATAATTTACTGGTTTAACTATAACCAATCAGAAGCAAAGAAGTTAAATGGCAGGAAAACATGAATAACTTACTTAAAAGTCCTAGCAGTTATCTTTCGTAGGGAACCACTTCAATTGTTGTATGACAGATCGCTGCCACATATGTAAATTCCAGCACATAATAAAAAATGAATTGGGTGTTCCATTAATAGAATTGTTGATCAGAAAGAGGAATATGTAAAGCAAGAACATACAGGAAAGTAAATCAGTCTAAAATTATAATTTGAAATTTTCTTTATTACATGATATCTAAAGAGTACTGTTTTTACTTACACTTATGTAATTGATTTGACTTTCATTTTCGTAAAAAAATGAAGTCAAATTTGCACTCATAGATACCTCCAACCCAATTTTCTTACTTAGTTCTTTAATCAACTTGTCCTTCTCCTAAAATTAACCAGGAAAATAGAAAAGAACTTTCAGTAGAGTATAAATAAGAATACTTGTAAACCACCTGATAATCTCATACCTCCAGTTCCACAGTCTTCATTCTGAGGACTGCTGTTGTGCATCCAAGCTCATGCTGCAATTCTTTCAGCTGTACACCCACAAATTAGCAAATTATGAGAATTCAAATTCGAGTCGACATGCGCGCTTGCAAACACACACAAAAGAAAACTCTGGTACTACTAAAGCTAAGACCTGCTTTGAGAGCTCTTTCCCCACAGTTTGTGTAACAGTTTCCTAACTCAAGAAGCACAAGGTCGGCATTTTAACAAACAAAAAAAAATCAGAGCTTCTAGCTAAGAAGCTTGAACTTGAAGCTTTTTCTTCTAGCTCCAATCGAAAGCTATTTGAAGAATTCTAATGCAAAATCTTTTAGGGTTTGCTAATAGTCCTATCCCTTCATAGCCAACAACTAAACCACCTGAACAGGCGAAAGTAAGCACCACCAAACAAATAGGCCAGTTAAAAAAAAGATTGGACTTACTCTATCTTTCCCGGCAAACAAAGCTAGAACAATTGTATTAGTTAGTGTATTCCTATCTTAATATAATCCAAGTACGTTGATTGTCCTCACTGTGTCTAGCAGTCCCAATTCAAAGGTCAGCGCCATAAAGGTAATACATGTGTCAAATACACGATAGGAACATTTCTTAAATTTTTAAAGGCCTATAGTCATTTAAAAATCTAACCAAGTCCAAATTTGTTATTCCTTCCAAATCTATGAATTCTTTCTCACGTAGCACATCTCGTTGACCACATTAATTGCAACAAAAAAGGCAAAAGAGCATTGCAAGTGTAACCAATAAGAAAGGAACGGATTTGATCGGTACAGGCAATTAAGTAATTTGGAATAAATATGATGTATTCACACATGAAATAAAGATAAAACAAAACTAAAGAAAGGCTAACAAACAAAATTAACTTACCAAGAATAGCCATGACCGTCCTAGAGTCTGCACAAAAAAGACCAAGAAGTTAGAAGAAATTATCTAAACTCACCAGAATTGAAATTTACGATATATAGTTGTAAAAATGTGTGTCTTTAAACAAAAAGTAATTGGATATCAAGATAAAGTATGAGCAGGAACAAAAGTCAAACAATTTACTTGGTGCAATCTGTGTTCTTCCAGCATCAATTGTTATGTGAGTTGGTAACTTTAATGACTTTCCTCTCCCCTGCCGCAAAATTAGAAGCTTAATGATTTTGCAACATGAAGTCTCAAGGAATTTGTACTTCACAACGTAACTTTTTAGATTGAAAAAATAATTAAACCAGGCATGGCAAAGAAAGAGTTTTCCACAAAAGAAAAAAAGATACATCTACATCACTTGCATCTGAAAAAGAATGATAAGTTCGTAGATCAAATCAAATTTGACATCAACCTGTCAGACAAAGAATTTCACCTGAAGTAGGAAATGATAAAGCAAAAATGATAAATGTGTACTCAAACATTAAAAGATTCCAAAATAAGGCTTGAATAGTGACAGGCTTCTGATTTTATAACTAAAATGATTCTAATATAGAGTCTTACCAACCTCTCATAGGTAGCATAAAAATTACATGCTTCTACTAATGAACTGAAAATGTTTACAACATAGTGTATTTCAATGATGACAAATATAATATCATTCTACATATTTGATTTGCTGGATCAGCAGGCAATTTCTGTATACACCAAAGATAAAAGAAAAGATTAGAATGCACATAATGAAAAGTTTACATGAATTTGATGATGCTGTGCCAATTCTAGAGTGGATGTGAATTGATTTTCTTTTTCTTTTTTTTTGTTCTCTTTTGGAAAGAACAGCATTTGATTGTGACAATATATAAGAAAATGACACTGAAAATTGAATCTAATAATGGATGTAGGTCCTGCTTGGCTCTGCTACTATTCAATGAAGTGTAATCCAAGTAACGGTTTTCAGGAGAACCGACGTATGTATTGAAACTTACCCGTGAACTTCTCTTAACTGTAGACATAAACATCAAATTAGATTTATTTTTTTTTAGAACTTAATATTTTTATATTAGATTTTCATTACAGCAAAAAAATCGAACCTTTCTATTGGCAAAAAATTCTACTTAAAATATAATACAACTTAAAGGAGAAGCAAAAGCACAAATAAATAGTAACACATATAGCAGCAACATGAATAGTTCCAAAGAGCCTATGATGTAAGATTTACAACTATGATATAGTTGTATAAATAAATATGTTAACTATTTGATTTGAGCCGCCACTGAGGTGCACATTTGATCTCACTACATATATATCTGTACATTTGATCTCACTACATATATATTTGAACATGATTGGTATATAGTTTTAAATGACAATAATAGTGGAAGCTTCAAATCAGAAATTTCAAATTTGAGGCTTTGAAATGGGAATCTTATAATGGTTTCTTACTGCAACAAAAACTCCAATCCTTGTTGTTTGCCAAATGGCTGTGGTAAAAAATATAACCAATTGCAGAAATTAAACCCCACAGTAGAGGAGTTAATTTTGACAAACCAGCAAGCAACACAAAATTAGGGCATCACTACAAACTTTTTTGTGGGGCAAGCAAATATGACTTTTACTCAAGTCCAAAATAACAATGTCAGACAGCCCTAAGGAGGAGGAAGTTTACATTGTAGCAGCTTCACGGCATCATCAATGTCCACCGAATCATTTTTTTTTTTTTGAGGAAAAAAGATAGTCGGACCTATTACTTTCTAGGCCAACTTCTTTACCTTTTTTTTCATTTTTTTTTTTTTTTTGTGTTTTAATGCAATTGGATTTGATTTATATCAATTTTGTATCAAATTAGTGTTTACGTCTAAATTTAGACCATCGGTTTTTATCTGCTTGGAAGTAGACAGAGAGTCAATATTCTAACAAAAACTAAAATAAAAACACTTTTTTCTGAGAGAGAGATTAAATCCCTACAGGCAACAATTTCAGTGAGAATTGAAATCTTGAAAAATCTTTTCTTTAGGTTTAAGGGAATCTAGCTGCAGGAAAACATCGGCCAGTGAGAGAACTTTCAAGCATCAATATCAACTATTCTTTGTAGTAAATATTCACGAAAGAACTAAATGCATGTTAAGTCATTGATATACATGAATATGAATGGCTAGAAGTTGAGCCACACAAGCAAAAGGAGGTACAAAAGTCAGTTGCATAAGGAACTTCACACGCAAATCAAAATGGACCATATAATGACATGCAAATCAAATCGAAATTATAGTTAGTTGTAGAGGTACCTCGACATGACAACATTGAAATCGACTGAGAATGACCTTATAGATTATAAGGAGTTTGATAATAGATTGTCGCCTAGCGATGCAATAATTAAGCAGTGAATTTGTACTTAAGAGAACTTTCATGCATAGTTCTATTTTTTTTTTTAGCAATGTTACCTTGATAAATACATCATTGTGTCTTAAGTTGGAAATATCAGGAAAAAGAGACCACATCCCAACCTTTAACAACCATGGCGCTAACAATCAAGTAGCAAAAATTGCAAGCAATTAATCAAATTTAAGACGATCCACACGATAGTTGGTACCTGAATTTTGATAAACTTCAGCTGAATTTAAGATTTATTTGTGTGGAATGACACCTCCACAAACCAATCCTAGGAATGAGTGAAAAGGGTGGAATTATAATCTAACTTGGAAAAACCAAAAATCACAACCAAAATCAAACACCAGACCTATAAGACAAAACAATAGGTAGTTTTAATGATTACATGTCTGCAAGGGTGAATGCCATATACCAAAAAAACCAGATAAATGGAATTGAAACAATCCATAGTAGAGTAATATAGGCAACAGGGAAAAAGAGGGAACCAAATAAAATATTGGTAGCCTCGGCAAAGGGAGTTCCGTTCTTCCAATGGAAGAAGTGATACGTGACCTGAATCATAACGAAATAACAATGAGTCATTGGAATAAGCAGAAAGAAAAGAGATCAATAAAAGAGAATTCAACAAAAATTTCAACCCCCTTTTTTTTTTTCCTATTAATTAGAGATCATATACCGCCTTTTGTTTACGAATAGGAAAATAAAGAGAAACCGATTAAGCATCAAAATTAAATAGCCATGCCTAGAAACATATTTTGATATAGTTGGTTGGCATTTATGATTCATGGTAGTTTTTTTAACACCCCCAAAGTTGTAGTTTAAATTTGGAAAAGAAAATCGCTTTAACGGAGTAGGTGGTAAATTCTCAAGAACCTAAGGAGCTGTAACTCCATAGGAGAAAACAAAGGAGCCAAAATAAAATGAAAGTTTGAGTTGAACCTTTTGTTGACTGATACAAACCTCCAAATCAAATGAAAATGACTGGAACTTTAAAAATAGTAGAGCATTAGAAAAGATTTATCTATACACAACAATAACCTATGATAAAACTATAAATGAAGCAGTATTGGCCAACCTTCTTTCAGGAAAGAAATAAGTACTTGGAGTTAGGGGACTCTAATTAACTTTTCGATGGATTTAGAATAAGTAAACAACCTATAACTTTTCAATGGATTTAGAATAAGTAAAAAACTTTAATAGCAATGCCTTTGCCACCCTCTTTCATTTAGAATTAAAACAATAAATTCCTAACCAAAATTAGGGAGGGTTCCCAAATTTCAGCCCTCTTTTTTTTCCTATTAATTAGAAATCATATACCGCCTTTTGTTTACAAATTGGAAAATAAAGAGAAACCGATTAAGCATCAAAATTAAATAGCCATGCCTTTTCCACTACATCTCATTTAGGAATAGAGAAATAAAGAGAACCTCTTATTTAGGTATAAAGAAATAAAGAGAGAATATACTCCTAATTAATCAACAGCAAGCCATTAAGCTATAGACAACTATGAGCAAGGGTAATGCATTTACCTCATTAGGTGTGTTTAGTTGCATAGTTTAATTATAGTTGCCAGTGTTTGAGTCCAATACTTCAGACTTACCTTCACTTTCTCCGGATCATAACCTTGGTAAAAAAAAGGAATAAGCATACATGAACCTCCGAGCAAAAGCATTTTGTGTTTCCTCAAATTAAAGAACAATGTAATATACATGAACCTCAAAGTGAAGCATTGTGTGGTTCCTCAGAATCTACAGTAGATTCTCACATCAAAACAATAGGTTGTCACATCAACATCAAAGTTTTTGACCAACAACCAACGGGAACTCTTAGTCAGTCTTAGAAGTAAAATAGATTATTATAAAATGTTGCTAAGTCTTCAGAATGGTTAGTTATATGAAAGTGAAGCTTTGTTTGCCGGGAAAGATAGAGTAAGTCCAATCTTTTTTTTAACTGGCCTATTTGTTTGGTGGTGCTTACTTTCGCCTGTTCAGGTGGTTTAGTTGTTGGCTATGAAGGGATAGGACTATTAGCAAACCCTAAGAGATTTTGCATTAGAATTCTTCAAATAGCTTTCGATTGGAGCTAGAAGAAAAAACTTCAAGTTCGCTCATAGATTATTATAAAATCTCTATCTTTCCCGGGAAACAAAGCTAGAACAATTGTATAAGTTAGTGTATTCCTATCTTAATATAATCCAAGTACGTTGATTGCCCTCACTGTGTCTAGCAGTCCCAATTCAAAGGTCAGCTCCATAAAGGTAATACATGTGTCAAATACACGATAGGAACATTTCTTAAATTTTTAAAGGTCTATAGTCATTTAAAAATCTAAGCAAGTCCAAATTTGTTATTCCTTCCAAATCTATGAATTCTTTCTCACGTAGCACATCTCGTTGACCACATTAATTGCAACAAAAAAGGCAAAAGAGCATTGCAAGTGTAACCAATAAGAAAGGAACGGATTTGATCGGTACAGGCAATTAAGTAATCTGGAATAAATATGATGTATTCACACATGAAATAAAGATAAAACAAAACTAAAGAAAGGCTAACAAACAAATTTAACTTACCAAGAATAGCCATGACCGTCCTAGAGTCTGCACAAAAAAGACCAAGAAGTTAGAAGAAATTATCTAAACTCACCAGAATTGAAATTTACGATATATAGTTGTAAAAATGTGTGTCTTTAAACAAAAAGTAATTGAATATCAAGATAAAGTATGAGCAGGAACAAAAGTCAAACAATTTACTTGGTGCAATCTGTGTTCTTCCAGCATCAATTGTTATGTGAGTCGGTAACTTTAATGACTTTGCTCTCCCCTGCCGCAAAATTAGAAGCTTAATGATTTTGCAACATGAAGTCTCAAGGAATTTGTACTTCACAACGTAACTTTTTAGATTGAAAAAAGTAATTAAACCAGGCATGGCAAAGAAAGAGTTTTCCACAAAAGAAAAAAAGATACATCTATATCACTTGCATCTGAAAAAGAATGATAAGTTCGTAGATCAAATCAAATTTGACATCAACCTGTCAGACAAAGAATTTCACCTGAAGTAGGAAATGATAAAGCAAAAATGATAAATGTGTACTTAAACATTAAAAGATTCCAAAATAAGGCTTGAATAGTGACAGGCTTCTGATTTTATAACTAAAATGATTCTAATATAGAGCATCTTACCAACCTCAAATGGTGACAATAGAAGGATCCCTAAGCATGAATGTAGCTAATGTCAAGTTATCAATTTAGCCTTGCTTTTTTGTGATCAGCATGAAGTCTTGGGGGGCATACCAGGCTTGAAAAATACAGACAATCCAAAGTCAATCGCCTTCAAGGAGGAAGTTTCCTTCTTGTTGGCAAACAAGAAATTCTCCGGCTTCAAGTCCCTATGCATCACCCCGTGCTTGTGACACATCTGTTTAAGCATGAAATTAGGGAAAGAAAAAACAGCAGTTAATCACCACTAAACCTTATCAAATAAAGAAACTACTTCAAATACGACATGCAGACGGATGAGGAGAAGGCAAGTAGTGTGAGAATACAATGAGGAGCTTATAAGTAGTATCAAGTATAACAATCCAACCAGTGGTTAGGATAAAGTTGTGATACGAAACACACAGTGACGACATAGAATTGAACACGTAATACAACAATTATCATCTGCTAGCAACAGATCAGCAGTTGAAGAAAATATTTGCGCATTTATATAAACTGTAAAATTACAGCACACAACATCAGATTTTGAGATCCAAGATATCACGATCATCAAGACAACATTTCGTATTGCACAAAGAAAGACTGTAGATAGTCTCAATTGCTAACAGAGATCTAGAGGAGAGTGTTTAATCTCTACAACGATATGATGATAGCAGGTTGAAACCTCAAAAGTCCAATTTCAATAGATACTAATAAAATAGAGCAACTGCATACATATTCTTTTAAGGAAAGCTAAAAGTTGCATCCAATAGTTAGCTAGGATTAATTGAAGTATAGATACGGAATATCACATAGATCTCTAATAAGAATCTCTGGGAAAGAAGAAAAAAAAATTATGGAATATCCAGGAGAATCCGAATCCAAATTCGAATCCAAATTCAAATCCAAATCCAAATCTAAGAGGATCAGTCGTAGATAAGATCCGACCTGCACGACCTCGACGATGGTGCGAGTGACGACTGCGGCGGCGTGCTCGGTGTAGTGGCCGCGGGCGACGATATGGTCGAAGAGCAAATGGACGAATCAATCCCACATTTCTTTTCAACATCATCTCCTTGCAATTCGAAAAAGCAATTAATAGATCTAAACCACAAATTTTCAGATCAGGAAAAAAGGGGGAAAAAAAAATTAAGGCGGTGATCCTGGAAGTCCCGACCTTATATTCGTCGCCATATTCGATGCGGAAGGCGTCGCGGATGGCCTCGGCGGAGGCGCGGTGGCCGCCGCCGGTGTCGCTCATGAGGATGAGGACGTTCTTGGTGCGCTCGGCCCCGATCTGGGCGAGCTCGACCGTGCCCTCCTCCTCCTCCCAGAACCCGGGCTCGTCGTCGTCCCCAACCCCTCCGACCCCTCCGACCCCGGCCCCGGCCTCGCCCCCGTACGATGTGCTCCGCCGATACTTCTGGTTCTGAGAGAGAGATAGAGAGAGAGAGAGGAACCACATGGATTGGAAATAGAAATAGAGAACCATTGCCCATGTGCCTGCACATGGCCCATGTGCCTGCACATGAAGAGAGACTCGGGCCAAGATGAGAAGAGAGAAAAAAAAGAGAGAGGAGAAGACAAATCCATGTGGGCACAGGTAACGCAGAGCGCACAACGCGGAGAGGAAGCCAAGGCAGTACGAAACGCCTGGGGACGCTCCGTACAAACTGGGAATTTATATTCTTCTATGATTGTTGAGACAAAAATTATGCTAAATCATTATTTTGAAATGAAAGATATTGGTAAGGCTAACTTTATTTTGGGTATGAAAATTACCAAAACACCATATGATATTTTTCTCGATCAGTCGCATTATGTTGAGAAAATTTTAAGAAAGTACAATTTTCTTAATTGCAAGCATGTGACTACACCTTTTGATTCGAATGTTAACTTATTTTCCGTTAAAAGTGAAAATGAAATTATAAATCAAAAGGAATATGCTAGAATGATTGGAAGCTTGCGATTTGCGACTGATTGCATTAGACCTGATATTACATATGCAGTAGGGATACTTAGTAGATTTACAAGCAAGCCGGGTACAGAGCATTGGCATGCCATGGAACGTGTGATGAGATATCTCATTGATACCAAAACTTATGGCTTGTTTTATGGGAAGTATCCTACTGTGATTGAGGGTTATAGTGATGCTGATTGGAATACCTTATCAGGTGATTCTCTCTCTACCACTGGTTATATTTTTTACTTTAGCAGGTGGCGCTATATGTTGGAAATCTAAAAAACAAACTATTATTGCTAATTCAACCATGGAAGCCGAGCTTATTGCTTTAGCTTAACCTAGCGAGGAAGCTAGTTGGTTGAGAGACTTATTGTCTGAGATTCCATTTCTGGAGAAACTAGTTCCATCTGTGTTGATACACTGTGATAGCACTGCTGCTATTGGTAGAGTAAGAAACCGTTATTATAACGGTAAATCCAGATCTGTGAGAAAAAAACACAATACTGTGAGATCATATATGAGCAATGGTATTATCAATGTAGATTATATAAAATCTACTGATAATCTAGCAGATCCGTTAACCAAGGCCTTTGGAAGAGAAAAGATCTGGAGTACATCGAGGGGGATAGGGTTAAAGCCCATAACATCATGAACCACGTATGAGGATACCCAGCCTGATGATCAGAGATCCTGAAAGTCGGGTTCAATGGGAAAAACGAATCATATAGTGGTCGTAAAGAATGCACAACATATAGAGCTACGTGATCTAATACTTACCTATCCCTATGGTGTGAGTGCATTCATCCTGTAATGAAATGAGGGTTGAGTTATTACACTCTTAATGAAGTCTGTGGCTCTTATGAGCAGGGTGTCAAAATTATAGGAGCACACTTGACGGATTTCACCTATGTGAGCATGGAAGTGGGGCCGCTTCCTATGAGAACGGACTTTTTTCTCAAAAATGCTCATGAAAACCAGGATAAGCACAAGACCGTAACATGCTAGCTAGTAAAGTTCATGTCAACACCTGGATTGCTATATGTGAGCAGTGACACTCTATTTCCCTTAAGCAGCCAAAGTTCAAGTCTGAGACCACTCTGGCTCTGAAGTAGAGATCATTATTTCACTAAGTGAAGGTTCAATGCAGAGCACACTTTCTTTATGTATAACGATCTCTCTTTGACCGTCGAACTCTCTTTAATAATAAAATGAGCGGGGAAATGTTGTAACATTTTATTATTAAATGAATTATTAATTTCATTAACTTATGCAACTAGTGATTTATTCCTGCATTCATGATAGCTTTCCAATTTAAGTTTTGAATTTGCAAGAGAACTAACGTATACTACTTAATATTACTTTAACCTTTAAACTATATTAAATATTAAGTAACTTCTAAAACCTACGGTGAAGCCTATATAAAGAGAGCTTCTCTACTCTGTTGAAGAACACAATAAAAAAAGATCAAGAAGACTAATAACCATTCAATTTGAGAGAGAAAAGAGGTCAAAGAAAATGTGTTCTTTTTTGTGGAGCTTTGGGCTCATGTACTTGTGCAGAGTTGGTGAAGCCACACGACGAGGGTCGAGCCGTTGTCTCCTGGAGGGGACAAGTCAGTATTCTGCTGCATCATCGGTTCGAAGGCTTTGCCTACCGCAGAAGACTTGAATCTCCTTAAAGAGAGTGAGATATCCGTGCCTCGGCTTGATTGACTCATTGATACTTTTCATATATTTTTTGTAGTCTAACCTCTATTTTGTGTATTTACACCTTTAACAATTATCTTATATGTAAGTAACATTGCCCACTTACAAAATAGGCCAACTATGTTCTCCTTTCAGTTCTTTGGTCATCTGGTATAGTTCAATCGATGCGATGAGAATTTAGGACTGTGCCTGATATAATACTATCTAAAATATTGATATGACAAAAAATGATTTACAAATATATTTAATAGTCGATATTAATGTAAGTTGTTAAATTCTTATCGAATATGTCTTCCCGAGTATAGGCGCATATTATGGTTGATTATGTGTTGATCCATGCGCACAACTTATAATTAATCCTAAATTAAGCATACTGTTTCTAATAATACAAAGGATTATGCAACATTTTTTCAAATTCTGCTTGCTAGGAAAAGTTGAACCCTTTAGTAATGTTATAATAAGGTTTTTGTTGGAAAAATCCGGTACTCGCCCCGGTACCGGATTCTCTGAATCCGCAATCCGCTTCGATACCGCAATCCGCTCTGATACCGCCTAGAGTTGGGATTCCGCAGCGGAAACGTCAAATCGGATTTTTACCATAAACCCGTCCTCTCAACAAAACTGGAACCAATACAACCACAAAGAGAAGAAAAAACTAATACAAGGAAATAAGATTCATTAACCAAGAGAAGAATTACACCGATTACACAGACTTCTCTTCTGCAATAGAGTAGCTTCAACCCTAGCCCTCCTTCTGAATCTCTCTCACCCTTCTCTTGTCTTCTATAAACCTAGAAGACTATGGGTGTGGCTAAATCCTAACCCCCACCACCTCCATGGGTGTTACCACCACCGTGGGTGTGGATACCACTATATGGGTGTGGCTAAATCCTAACCCCCACCACCTCCATGGGTATTACCACCACCGTGGGTGTGGATACCACTATATGGGTGTGGCTAAATCCTAGCCCCTACCACCTCCATGGGTATTACCACCACCGTTCAGTGGATACCACTATATGGGTGTGGCTAAATCCTAGCCCCCACCACCTCCATGGGTATTACCACCATCGTGGATATATCATCTTTAACACCACTTTAAAATAATAACACATATGCTATATTTATAGCTTACATCAAAAGCTATCCAAATACTAGTCTAAATAGATTTTTATTCTAATTAATATTTAAATCTTAACAAACTTATCCCTTTAAGATTTAAATATTAATTTTAATCCAACTAGAATTCAACTACAAATATAATCAAATCCTAACAGTTTTCCCAATAGATTAATTTCATCCTATAGTAGTATCTTGAAGATTAAGAATAATGCTATAATATTATACATACAGACCCTACTTATATAATGCACATATGTGAACTAAAACAGTGTTAAGTGTCTACTTCATTGAGATCCATAGTACATAGCAGTTATTATCTGTCATATGTCACGCCCCGAGTTTTGAAAAGCATGCTAAATTTTTTTTTTTATAAATCAGAGTTCACAAACCGAGCGTAACAGACCGCCACATGTATAGCAAATTCCCTGCCCAACTGGACAGAGCCTTTCCTATACATGCACGGCTAACCATAATCAGTCAATACCAGAGTAGTCTAAACTACGCATGTAAATTAGTCATTTTACAATATTTTAAAACATAATGCGGAAAGTAAAACATATACTGGTGACATCAGGGTCGGTACTAACGCAACAGCCTCACCAACGTGTCCCGACATCCCAGCACCCGACCGACCTGAAAAATGGTCACCCAGGGGGTGTGAGATACACTGTACATGTATCCCAGTGGGCACGACGAGCCGAGAAATAGCTAATCGTACCTACTGGGTACAATAATCTGCGGATAGTAAATAGATCCATAGGTAAAGTTGAATAATCAAATAAATATCTACGGATAATCAAGATATAACTGAGCAGATATGGGTACAGGAGTAAACAGTACAACATGCTAGAATATCAAAATATCAGCTATGCATCAACAAAAGAACAGCGAGTACTAACCGATGCCACTATTGGTCATGGGGACCTCAGGCGAAGATATCTATGCCGAGCCAACCACAATCATACTGGATTCCACCTAGCAGAACTGAACCGCAACCCCGTACCATTGATATAGCCTAGAGGATCCTCGTACCAAAAGGTACAGCCGAGAGTTTCCTCATATCGGTACCGCCAAGGGGCTCCCCGTACCCAGTGATACAGCAAGAGGGGCGAGCTCACGGGTTAAGCAGACCCTTTACCGGTAAAGAACGCAATGTGGGGGATCAATCCCACAGCGTACGCGAACGAACAGCAGGTGCATAATCATCACAATGCGAATGCTAAATCTCACGGTCCACAGACCGGGTAATCGGCAATATGCCGAAAATCCCCACAGGGATGCAGATGTCTATATATCAATCATATATCATGCAGTCTAGAATACAAGAAATATGTATCTCTCAAATAAAGCAAATCTATATAATGATCGAGCAAACATGATATATGTGTCCAATATGAGCTAATGAACTATCATCTAACTAATGACCAATCAAGCAGGTATATGTCCAGGTATAAGCAAAGGATACTAAATCAACAGAATGAGGCTCATAAGCATAATCTGGGCTAAATAGAAGAACAGGTGTCCGACTGGACTAAAGCAAACAGAGGGCCAAAAAGATAAAGCCCAGACCGAAGATAACCCACCTGAATGTAGGCGGTCCAACGACTCCAACAGAAGGCTCGTGGGCCGGAGTCAGACTGCAAGGACCTGAACAGAAACTAGAATCAGAAACAGACTCACTCATACCCATCCCGTCAACACTATAATAATATGACGTTAACACGGGGAACTTAGCCGAACCAGGCTTTTACCGAAATTTCTGGAAATCCATTGAAACTCAAATCATGACCCACCAATGGTCTACAAATATCCAAATACCACCAAACTACACTTGCTGACCCTAAATGTCATAATTTTCATGTTCGGGAAGACAGGGACAAGACCGTAATTTCCTATGTCGAAATGTTGCCATAATTACTTGCACGACTCCCGAAAAGCCGGTTTTGGCTTCGGAGTCTCCCGACAGAAAACTAAAATCACTGGACCAGCCAAGACAGTGTCGGGGATAACCAGATACGACAACTGACGACCAGAATCCAAACTAGAACGTGAAACTCGCGCCGAAGTCCGTAAAATCGACGATTTTGCCGTTTTACGATACCGTATCCGAATTCCGCTTAACCGGAGTCTACGGAACTTAAGCAAGATGCTCAGTAGATATGTAAATACTGTCTAGAGTCATCCAGCGCGTTACAATTGCATTTTAGTACCTAACATATCCTAAAATTGCATAAATACACCAAATTAACCACTGTTTCGACTCGATCTCCCAATCCGGGAATCCAAAAATGGTTCTGTAAATTCTGTCGCGTCCGTTTCGACGAGACGAAGCTCGTGCTCACAAGCTTGGGCTGACACGAAGTCCGAGGGCAAAGTTGGCCCATAAACAATTAGGGTTCAATTCACAACTATGCTAAGTCTTAATATCTACTTGAGCAAATTGAAACTTAACTGGAGCATGGTGTTAAGCATGGACTGAGAGTAGTGGGGCTCACCTGTGGCTTGCCTGAGATCGGCCGGAGGAGTTGGCCGGAGCAAGGTGGTTCACCAACAATGCAAGCTAAGGCTCGGATGTAGTGTTCTTGGAGCAAACCAGGCTCAGTCCTGATGAGGAAGTGAGCATCAGTAAAAAGGGGGTCCCAGATGGTGATTGATCCATGTTGGGTCGAGCCCCGGCGGCCGGAGGCGGCGGCGGCCGGAGACCAACCCAAAACCGACAGTTCGGTGCAAGGATGAAACCGAGCTACATGAGGGTCTCTGGCCCAAAATGAAATGATGGGAATCTTAAAACTACCATTTACAGCTTACCTGTAGAGGTGGCCGGAGCCCGGACCGCCGGAGATGGCCGGAGTGCAACTTGAGGCCAAATCGGGTGCAGCTACAGAGGTTAATAAACCCGACGTTAAGAGTGCCATGCAACAAGATGGAGAAGCTCCTAAGGACCAAAGAAGCTCACCAGAGTGGTTTTCCGGTGACTGGGAACGTCGGCAAGGCGCGGCGGCGGAGCTCGGTTTAAGCTCCAAGGCCGTTAATGGCGGTTTCCGGCCGACGAACTCCGGGCCGGTGAAACTTGGACCAAAAGGTCCCACTCGGTTCCAGGAGGCTTCTGGCGACAATGGCCGGCCGTGGGAGGCAGCGGCGGCGCCGGACGGCCGAGATCGGCAAAGGTGAAGAAGATCGGTTTCTAGGGCTGGCTCGCGCGGTCCCGATCTTGATCCGATCGTCCCCAGCTTTGGTGGATAGGTTCCCGTCGACGAGGAGACCCGATTCAATGGTGCTGATCCTCAGTTTGACGGTCGGATGACGGCGGCAGCTGGCGGCGGCCAAAAACAATAATTTCCGGCGACTATGGCTCCCGCCGGCGACCGGGACGGCGGCAGCGGCTCGGGCTGCAACTGGGTGGTGCCCTTGGTGTTAGTAGCACACTGGACAAGCCCAAATGCCAAAACCAAGAGGAAAGTTTCATAAACTCACCTCGCCGGAAGAATGGAAGGAGAAGAGGATGGCCGCGGCGGCGCACGGCGGCGGCTGGCGTCGGTTCACCCCGGGCTCGGCTGCAGCTTCACAGAGGACACCTCAGGGAACGCTTTGCCCAACAAGGGTCCTCCCAAGCACCACCTCCCCAACAACCCGAGATCAAGAAGGTGTCTTGATCCCTTTTCTTCTCCGGCGACGGGAAGGCGGCGGCCGGTGCGGGGCTCCCTTGGAGTGCGGCAGAGAGGAGGAATCTGTTGCACAGGCGGCTAGGGCAAGGGTGCTATGGCATAGGGTTTACAAAAACCCTAGCTCGTGGGTTGCTATATAGGGTTTATGGCACATTTGCTAAATAAACCCTCTACTCTTGATATTTAATGCCTAGTCCCTCACAGCATGCATCATTTACATCAAGGTCCCTCTCCAAGACGTGGCACACAAATCGAGGCATAATCTATAGGGATTCTTGTGCAAAAAGTCGTATTTTCATTGTATTTCACGCTTTTTGAGGCATTTCTGTCGTCGAAACGAAAAATGGACTTGGCCACGACGTCCGGCTCGACGAAACCTATCAGGTAGCGATTTTTATTTTTCGAGAAAATACCCGGATAAAATCTCGGTCCATAAATATTATGCCGAAATACAATTTATCGCGCTTTTCGAGACTTTAGGGTCGTCAAACGAAAATTCTGTCAGTGCCATTGCGTCCAGAACGACGAAACCGTTCAAAACGACTACCTGGATCACTATGTTCGAAATTTGAACAGTGAATCGATCAGCGTTGCATTCGTCGAAGTCCCGAAAATTGGGGTTACTATTCATCTACAGTATTCCACTTATAGCACTGTGCAGCATGCCACTGTTACATTGGTCGCGGTAATTTGCCCGCTTCTTCATCGATTTCTGGAAAATCCGACCGTCAGATCAAAAAGTGTTGAACATGGATCTCGCTCAGTTCGACGAGACGATCGCAACGGTCAATTTGGATTTCCAAGATTATGTCTGGATTGGAAAATAGCCTTTTTGTCTAGTAAATCGTGCAACTTGCACACTGGCGATTGACCAAATAGGTCAACACAGGTCTTTTGGGATTTCATCATTTTGAATTTAAATTTCACGAGTCTTACATCATATGCATACTTAAAACTACTATTATGCCCATGCAATTAATATTTTAATTTCAAATTCCATATTAATTATGGAGGAGGTTGATAACTAAGCTCAATTTAATAAAGTAATGAGCATGTAGAGTATCTTTTTCTATCATCACATCAAGTTCTCCTGCTCTTATTTTGTCAAAGTAAATGTGACATTAACCAGTTTTTAATGTGTGGCTCAGGCACTTTAGTTATGAGAGTACAACCTAATTTATCTAACTTTATTCCATAACCTTTAAATTAACTTGAGAAACTTGAGAGAGAGAGAGAGACCCTCCATGTGGTGCCTTGGATGCCTAAGCTAGGGATCCTTATAGGTTTCCTAACAATAAGATATTCTATATCTAGGTTGGAATACCATATTTCATGGGATTTCCAATTTTATGAACTTGACTGTTTTTATTTTTGTCTTAAATTAAACTCTATGTTGACAAGTTTTGCTTTTGTGATTTTTTGATACAACTCTAAAAGACATGCATACTAATTTCTTTGATTTAAGTAATACAATATGTGGTTATAAAAGTTCTAAAATAAATTTTACAACTTTTTGGATCTTAGTTTGGTCGGACTAAAAGGTCTTATAAGCACAGATTTTATTCTTAGTTTGTCCTTTGAATCTTAGTTCAGAATCCTAAGAGGTCAAACTAGAGGATCCTAAAACTAGATGACAAACTTTTATAAGCACAAATTTTATTCTGAACTTTTATAAGCCGATTCAAAGTTGTAAAATTTTAGAATTTTTTGAGACAACTCTAAAAGTCAAATTGTAGGACATTCTAGGACCTTTAATTTCTTTTATAAAATTGAGTTAACCTTCTAATAAGAACCTCCACTTGCATCTCAATATTTTCTAATTACTCTGCCTCCCTTACTGTTATTTTTTTTGGGACTCTATCACTGTTTACTTTTACCTTCTTATTATTTTTCAGTTATCATTCTTCCCCGTTCTTTCTTCTTTGCATTTTTTATCACCTCCTTTTGCGCCATGATGATTGGCAAAAGAAAAGAAGTTTTTGTTTACTTTACCACAAGCCATTTCCTATTATCAAAATATTTGAACAGCCTACAGTGCAAGCAACCATTTGCCACTGATTGTAACAATATATTCTTCAAAGTTGCAGTCAATCCTCCCATATATTGATGGCTATAAAAAAAAAAAAAAAGGATCTGAAAATACAATGCTCTGTTTTATACTCAGTTGTTCGCCCTTATATGTAAATTTGGATGGCCTGCACTACATGCAATCATATGGAACTGTTTGAACCTCCGGCTTATATATGCCTAGTAAAATTTGGTATAAATTTGTCCTGATCTCAGTCTTCGAGTTTATCATTAACTTATTATTTAGTTTATACTGTTATTCTTCCGCTTTCTTCTCTTAAAGAATTCTTCCATATTCTTTTCTTCTATTACATTAAATGAATGAAGTCTTAGTGGCCTACTTACTTTGCGTTTGGGCTGACTCTTTGTGCCCAATCAATGCCCTGCTTTTCGTTTACTCTTTACGGTTTGGATGGCTTTACTACAAGCAACCACTTACTTGAGTGCACATGTAAGTAGAAAAATATTTTACATTAAGTTATGATTGAGATTCATGGGTTGCATTATTTTAGCTTGAGTTGATATTATTTTTGCTTACTCTTCCTTATCTTGCTGGGAACTTCATAGGTTTCTCAGCTTAAACTTTAGTACTAAGGTTAGTACCCTTGGCTGCTTACTTTTTTTCTCTGAATTTTAAATTCACCTACATTTAATGAATTAAGTGAATTAAGTCTCAATGGCCTGCTTACTTTATGTTTCTACTTACCAAATATTTTACATTCAGTTACAATATTGGGTTGGAAAAATAATTGTCTACATATAGTGAATTACGAATGTTCCCTTGCCAAATCAATGCCCTGCTTACTTTAGTCTTCTACTTAGAAAGCATTTTAAGTTCGGTTCACATTTGGATTGGGGAAAAATTCTGCGCCCTTCACTCTCCGTTTTTTTTTTTTTTTTCCCCTTATACTTAGAAGATATTTTGAGTTTGATTAACATTTGGTTAAGATTGCATGGATGTTCTATATAACATATTTGCTCTCCAACTTTTTGATGTCTTTGAAAAACTTACTTGATATTTTTCGTTAGTACAGGTATCCTTCCTCACTTTGGTGATTTGTGGTGATTGATTATTCTACTTACTCTGTCCAAGGCTAACCTTTACTTGGCCTTATAACGCCGAAGGCTAACCTTTACTTGGAGTTATAACGCCTACTGAAGTGCTCCTAATTCCTTGGTATGAATATCTATTTAGTTTCTTCCTGTCCCTTTAATATCTATTTAACTGCTGCGTTTGGCTCCTTAATTCATTGTCCCTTTAATCTTCTTTGCATCTAAATTTGTTCACTTCTTGATTCATTCTTTGATCCCACTCAAATGAGCAGAACATCTACAACAGCTCTTGAAACCTACAAAGAGTGTGAAAATTGGCTATATATATATATATATATATATATATATATATATATATATATATATATATATATATATGTATATATATATATATGTATATATATATATATATGTGTATATATATATATATGTATATATATATATATGTATATATATATATATATATATATATATATATATATATATATATACATATATATATATATATATATGTATATATATATATATATATATATATATATATATATATATATATATATATATACATATATATATATATACATATATATATATATGTATATATATATATATATATGTATATATATATATGTGTATATACATATATACACATATATATATACATATATATATATATATATATATACATATATATATATATATACATATATATATATATATATATATATATATATATGTATATATATATATATATATACATATATATATATATATATATATATATATATATATTATATATATATATATATATATATATACATATATATATATATATATATATATATATATATATATATATATATATATATATATATATATATATATATATATACATATATATATATATATATATATATATACATATATATATATATATATATATATATATATATATATATATATATATATATATATATATATATATATATATATATATATATATATATATATGTATATATATATATATATATGTATATATATATATATATATATATATATATATATATATATATATATAGTATGGTCCTCCAAATAATTTGGTGATCTTGGATGGCTAATTGTATCAGAGTCGTTAATTCCCATATTTTAATGTGGCTCCAAATAGTGGAATCAGTTTCTCAAACTAACGGATTACAGTATGTGCCTTTGAATAACTTGAAGCCGTAAAACAGTAATACTCTAAACTCGGAGATCTGAAGCCAATTCTTTAATGTGGGGACTTCAGCGAGAGGTTACTCTAAACAATTGGTCCTAATTCTTTCAAAAGAGAGGACTTGATGTTGGAATGTGCCACCTATGTTGGGAAACTATATAGTTTCCCTAACACATACCCTGCCTAAATATTTTGCTTAATGCAAAATATTATAATATATACACTTATGATCTAAATAGTTATGGTTCAGATGGGAGATATTATGATCTGTACATCCTTTCATGCTTGCTAAACTTTTCAAATTGTTGGTTCTTTCAGTTTCTCAATTTGAGGGATAACAATTTGTGCCTTTGAATGCCTTGAAGCCTTAAATCATTGTGGTCTCAATTGTTTAATGTACGGACTTCTAATTCCTCTTTAATGTACTATGTTTCTAATTTGTGCTTTACATTCTTTAGTGTATTATGGTCTAAAGCGTTGATTTACATACTCCTCCCAACTATTCATTTTTTTCTCAAGTATGCACATTAATTTTAGAAATTAGAAGCCCATACAAAAGACTATTCTTTGATAAGTCTTAATGGATGTCTTAATGCATCACTGTCTAAGACATGCATGCATACACATTTTGGAAAATAGATGTTGGAATATATATTAGCCCTCAAATTTGTGCTGCCTACCAATCATTGGTTACTCTAAACATATAATATGGTCCTTTCAGTTTAAAAATGACTACAGGGGGACCAATTAGTTTGGAGTTTATATGGTCTATTTGAATTGACAATCTTCTATTTAAATAGGAGATATTATGATCTTACCAGGTATAGTTTAAATTCTTTAATGTATTACGATTCTAATTTCTGCTTTACATTCTTTAATAAAGGTCAAATCAGTTTCTCGAACTCACGGATTATAGCATGTGCCTTTGAATAACTTGAAGCTTTAAAGTAGTGATTTGTATTCATTTCCATGTACCTTCTTGATAAGTTTGTAGTCTTTTTTTGTTTCAGGCTGAGTTTGCTCCCGCTCTGTCATTTAAATAAATTAAGAAATCAAGTAGATGTACATAGTGTTGCTAAATGTATGCATGCATGTCTTAAACAGTCATGCAGAATGTATCCTTTAATGCTTGCTATACTTTTCAAATTGTTGGTATTTACAGTTTGTAAATCTAGGGGAATACAATTTTTTCCTTTAAATTACTTGAAACCTTAAAGCATTCTGGTTTAAATTGTTTAATATAAGGGCTTCTCATTAATGACTTTCAATAACTTGAGGGCTTCAAAAAGAAAGGAGTAAATAGGATATTATGGTTTAAATTATTTAATGTATGGTGGTCCTAATTTCTGTCTTGAAATTCTTTAATGTATTATGATCTGAACAGTTATGGTTTAGATGGGAGATATTATGATCTATACATCCTTTCATGCTTACTATACATTTCAAATTCTTGGTACTTTCAGTTTCTCAATCTAAGAGATTACAATTTGTGCCTTTGAATGACTTAAAGCTTTAAACCATTGTGGTTTCAACTCTTTGATGTACGAGCTTCTAATTTCTCGCTTTGAATAACTTAAGGACTTGAAAAAAAAAGGGATAAGATGGGAGATATTATGTAGGCAGGTATGGTTTAAATTCTTTAATGTATTAGGGTTCTAATTTATGCTTTACATTCTTTAATGTACTACGGTCTAAAATGTTCTTTCCACCCTCTACTTGATTTGCATACTCCTCCTAAGTATTCCTTCTTTTTTTACGTGCTCGAGTTGTAAGAATTCGAATTTTTGTAATTAAATAAAAAGAAAGAGAATAAAAGTAAAGTTGAATTTTGAGTCGTAAATGGCATAAATGGCCTAAGTGCCCCTTTCTGCAGTATAAATTGCACAGTTTTGGGCCAGGGCACTTCGGAAGTTGGGTTTCCAAACTTGCACCCGAGCCACCAATTCGGGCTTTGCCTCCGACCGCCGCCGCCTCCGGCCGTCGGCGGTCGACCCAACCTGAACCAGACAACATCTGAGACCTTCCTCTAAGTGCTGCTCACCCTTGAAACAGGTCTGAGCCTGAGTTGCTCCAAGAACATCCAACCCGAGCCTTGGCTTGTTTGAGTTGGTGCACCACCTTGCTCCGGCCACTTCTCCGGCCGATCTCAGGCACCCCTCAGGTGAGCCCTCAACCCTACTTGCTCTTCTGAACATGATGCTCCTTTAAACTCTGGATTTGATCAAGTATAGGGTGAGTTCTAGCCTAGTTGTGAATTGAACCCGAGTTGTTTATGGGCCAACTTTGCCCTCGAGCCCCGTGCCAGCCCAAACCTGTGAGCACGGGCTCTGTCTCGACGAAACAAACGCGCTGAAACTTACGACGTCGATTTTGGACCCCCGGATTGCAAGAACGAGTCGAAACGGATAATAAAATAAGATAATTATGCAATTTAGAAAATGTTATGGATCAAAATGAGATTTGGACACGATAATGACCTTTAGACAGTAATTATACACTTACTGGACATTTTGTTAGAGTCCCGTGGACTCTCGTTGATCGGGAATCGGGTTTCGTTCGATAAAACGGCTGTATCGACCCGTATTAGCGTCGCGTTACTGTTGTGTCGTCGGGGATGGGTTTGTGTGAGTATTACTGATCATATTTACTTATTCAGGGCCTAGTTGCTCAGCACCAGCCTCCCAGTAGCTACGCGGGAGTTCGTGGATCTGCCTTCATCCAGGTGGGTTATCTTCGAACCGGGCCTCAGCTTTTTGGCCCTCTGGTTGCTTTAGTCCAGTCGGACCCCTGTTTTTGATTTGCCCTGCTGATTATATCTATATGACCTATCTTGACATATGCTGATCTCTTTTGACATATCATGATCCCTCTGATTGACATTGACTCTGTTAGACCTGTGCTTGAGATTACCCGTTCACGATCAGCCTGATTATTGTGTACATACTCCATGATTATTCCTGATAGATTTTGATCTACTTGAGACACATCATATGTACCTGCTTAGCATCTTTTATATTCCTGTACATAGAATTGCATGATTCGATGATACTTGCTGATTCCTGTCATTTGAGATGTTACCTGATATATTGTCGATATGCATGATTGATTGATCCTGATTGATTGATATAGACTGATGATTCCCTATTGGGATCTCGGCATGTTGCCGACTACCCGGTCACTAGACCGTGAGATTGATCATTATGACTTGCCATGCACTGCTGTACTTCACGAACATGGCCGGGGTCGCTCCCCGTGGAGATTGTTCTTTACCGGTAGAGTGGTCTGATGATAGACCCGTGAGCCATTGACAGGGGTTATGTCAGCCGAAAGGGTGCCGAACAGTGGCTTTGCCTGAGGTCCTATGAGACCAACATTGGCGCATGATTGGGTACTTGGATTTCTACCTTCGACGCATTACTGTTACTTATACTGTTGCTCAGTTTATTTCCAGTATTATTATCTGTAGACATGCTTTCATCACTTGCAGCTCCTTATACATGATTCTTGTAGTTATCTTTTGATTCCAGCATGTATGATCTACAGCTTTCATGATGGATTATTGCTGTTATATCTTGATTTCCAGTATACTTACCTGCAGTTCTTATTCTGATTATTAGTAGACCTCTATGCTTTCCAGCTTTTCCTATTGACTCTTACTATCCGCAGATTTTAGTACCCAGTAGGTACGATTAGCTGACGCTCGGCTCGTCGTGCCCATTGGGATACATGTACAGTGTATCTCACACCCCCTGGGTGACCATTTTTCAGGTCCGTCGGGTGGGGAGATGTCGGGACGATCCAGTGAGCCTGTTACGATAGAGCTGTCCCCATGATGCTAGATATTGACATTGAGATCTTTGATGACTTATGGCAGACTTTCCTTTTAGAGCATTTCATTTCCTGTTCTATTTAAATATTTAACCGATGATGTAATAAGTTATTTTAAGATTTTCCTGACTGATTAGATTAGTATGATTAGCTGAGATATCTGTTGCTTTCTTATGTTGATCACTAGCTAGCCGTGCATGTATAGGGGAGTCTCTGTCCATGGGATAGAGGGTTTCCTATATGTGTGGCGGTCTGTTATGCCCAGGTTTGCGAACTCTGATTTCAAAAAAAAAAAAAAAATTTAGACCGAATTTTTAAAACTCGGGGCGTGACAGATTAGATGGTATCAGAGCAATAGGTACACGGTACCTAGGAAAAATGGATTAGGAACTGGTTAGGATGAACCCTAGGATGACTTGTCACGTGAGAGCGCGGGGTATTGGTCTAGTTGTTAGGAGCTCAGGTGTATTTCACACTAATGAGTCGTTTCTTAATCTTGTTGTGGTGGCTACGAGCGGTGTTCGCACGCTCTCTGGGCTTAGTGGACGTGGTGGGTGCAGTGTTAGTTGCGGTTGTGGTACGAGCCGTGTGTTTGATATATCAGTGGAGCCTTAGAGCTCGGATTGTTGGCAGCGGTTAGAGAATCAGCTCACCGCTTTTGCTGGGATAGTCCAGCAGATGGCTCAGCATCAGATAGTTGCTCTTGTTGCACTGGCCCCACCACTAGTCTAGGTGTTTCGAGAAGTCAGTGATCCTCCAGTTGTCCCCGCGTCACATGCTGTGGTGACTGTTGTCGCAGCCGTGGTTATTAAAATTATGTTGTGGCTGCTATTACCGGAGATTCCCCGAATATAGTTATCGGGATGCCTATGAGGTTAGCAATCTTGTTGCGTTGGACGGAAGGATTCTGACGACACTCAGCAAATATTAGACCTTATTGAATCGTGTCCCAACCCTGATCAGTGTAAAATAATTTGGGATTCACAATTACTTCGATAGAGATGGTGGTAGCAGTGAGCGCTTTGGCGCAGACATGGTTGATGGATAGGCCAAATTCGGTGATCTATTGGCCGATTAAAACTCTGGTTTGAGTTAGATTCAGATTCAGACCCCGCATTTGGCACGATTTTAGTGGAGTCTTAGTTACTCCTATGAGTATGCAATAAGTTAGATATTGTGATTACGACGGTAGGGAGATATGACCAGAAAGTCTAATATACAGAGTGATGATGATAGCTTGAGGATTTGACCTTTATTCTAAACGAATCCGATTTGTAGTTGATCCGCACATTGTGTGTGAACTGATTTGGGGTCACGATTGCCCCTGCAATATTTGAGCTACGATTGGCGTCGCTAGAGCCGTGTTAGCAAATGGTGATGCATTTAAGATAATCGGTAGATAGTGGAATAGGGTTCTAGATTGTAAGAATTTGAATTTTTATTGTAAATAAATGAAAGAGAAGGAATAAAAGTCAAGTTGAAAATTTGAATCCTAAGTGACCCCTTTTTCCTGCAGTGTAAATTGCATAGTTACGAGGCTAAATTGTCGCTTTTCAATCCGAGCCTAATATCGAAAATCCGAGAGCACCAGTGCGACCATCTCGTCGAACCGATCGAAAACCATATTAAGCAAGTTCAGATCCGACGGTCGGATCTTCCAGAAATCAACGAAGAAGTGGGCGGAACCCGCGACTTAAGTGAAGAGTGCTTGGGACTGTTGATGAACAGTAAACCCTAAATTCAATTACCCCTAAGTGCTAACGTTCGCCAAATCGCCGTCTGGAAACCGATCATAGCACTTCAGGTAGTCGATTTGAACAGCTCCGTCGTTCTGGACGCGATGGCACTGACGGAATTTCCGTTTGACGACCCTAGAGTCTCGAAAAGCGCGATAACTATATTTCGGGACAGTATTTTATGGACCAAGATTTTATCCGGGCGTTTTCTCGAAAAATAGAAATTGCTACCTGATAGGTCTCGTCGAGCCGGACGTCATGGCGCAGTCCATTTTTCGTTTCGACGACCAGCATGCCTCGAAAAGCGTGAAATACAGCGGAAATACGGCTTTTTGCACACAAAACCCTATAGAACCTGCCTCGATTTGCGTGCAACTTCTGGGAGGAGGAGCTAAGTGCAAATGTGAGCTGCTGTGAGGGTTTGGGCTCCAAATACTGAGGTTAGAAGGGCTAAATTGCAATTATACCAAAACCTTATAAATACATGTTATCCCGAGTTAGGGTTTCACAAACCCTAAACCCGAGCTCTGCCCTAGCCGCACCTCCAACGAAAATCCCTTCTCTCTGCCGCGTTTCCCGGAGCCTCCCCGCACCGGCCGCCGCCACCACATCGCCGGAGAAGATAAGATCAAGATACATCTTGTTCTCGGGAGTCTTGTTGAGGAAGGTGTTGGGAGGGACTCAAGTTGATCAAGTCCTTCTCTGAGGTATCCTCGGTGAAGCCGCAGTCGAGCCCGGGGTGAACCGACGCCAGACACCGCCGTGCGCCGCCGCGGCCATCCTCTTCTCCTTCCAAACTCCGGCGAAGGTGAGTTCTTGGAACGTTCCCTTTTATTTTGGCACATGGACCATACCATAGGGTTTATGACACCGAGGTGATCACCCTGTTGCAGCCCGAGCCGCTGCCGCCGTCCCGATAGCCGGCGGGGACTCGTAGCTGCCGGAATTATCGTTTTGGCCGATCGGGAGCGCCGCGGTTATCCGGCCGTCCAACCAAAGATCAGCACAGTTGAATCTCGTTCTTTTGACGACTGCAACACCTCCACGAGGTTTGAGCACCATCGGTTGAGGATCGGGGCTCAACGGACGTGCCCTAGAAACTGATCTTTTCCATCTTGGCCAATGACGGCCGTCCGGCGCCGCCGCTGCCTCCCACTGCCGGCCATCTCCACCAGAAGGCCCCTGGAATCGAGAGGGACCTTTTGGTCCAGGTTGCACCGGCCCGGAGCTCGCCGGCCGGAAACCGCCATTAAAGGCCATTGGAGCTCCACCGAGCTCCGCTGCCGCGCCTTGCCGACGATCCCCGTCACCGGAAAACCGCCCAGGTAGGCCTGCTTCATCATTTAGAAGTCTATGGAGGCTTTGCATTGAGGTTTTAATGTTCGGACCTTGATCTCTGAAGTTTCACCCGAGGTTGCATCCGAGCTTCACCTCCGGCCATTCCCTGCGTCTCGGGCTCCGGCCAACCTCACAGGTAAGCTCTAAATGTTAAATATAAGATCCCCGTGATTTTATTTTGGGTCTGGGGGCACCCCTGTAGCTTGGTTCCATTGTTGCACCTGAAGCTATCATTTGCGGGCTTGTCTCCGGTCACCGCCGCCTCCGGCCGCCGGGGCTCGACCCCACATGGACTAAACATCTTCTCGGACTCAAAGTGATCTGGTGCTCCCCTCTAGTGCAGGTCTGAACCTGTGTTGTACCAAGTGCACCCAACCCGAGCTTGGGCTTTTTGGTGGTGCTGCTCCGGCGACTGTTCCGGCCACTATCCGGTGCACCTGAGGTGAGCCCTCAACCCTACTCATCCCTCTGTACATGATGCTCCAGTTATTTCCTGCTTTGGTCAAGCAAGTCTTAAGTTCTAGCATAGTTGCAATTAGAGCCAAGATAGTTATGGGCCAACTTTGCCCTTGGGATCCGTGTCAGTCCAAGTTTGTGAGCATGAGCTTCGTCTCGTCGTAACGGACGTGACAGAATTTACAGAACGGCTTTTGGATTCCCGGATTTCAAGAACGAGTCGAAACAGTCAATTAACTCAATGTTTTTATGCAATTAAAGATATGTTATGGACCTAAATGCAATTTGGACACGCTGGCTACCTTTAGACAGGGTTTTCACACCTTCTAGTCATTTTGATAAGATTCCGTAGACTCTCGTTGATCGGGAATCAGATTGTGTTCGGTAAATCGGCGATATTGTCCCGTTTAAGCATTCCGTTACTGTTGTGTCGTCGGGATGGGTATGTGTGAGTTTATTACTGATTATAGCTATGTACTCAGGGCCCAGTGGTTCAGCACCAGCCTCCCAGTAGCAGAGCGGGAGTTCGAGGATCTGCCTACATCCAGGTGGGTTATCTTCGGTCCGGGCTTTATCTTTTCGGCCCTCTGGTTGCTTTAGTCCAGTCGGACACCTGTTCTTGATTAGCCCTGCTGATTTTATCTATATGTTATATGACCTATCTTGACAGACATTGATCTCTTTAGACAGTTATGTACACCTGTTTGTCAGCTTTTACATCTGAGTACATAGATGTCATGATTCTGATTATGCCTGATATTTTCTGTCACCTATGATGATTTTGCCATTCTTGATTTAGTACTGATGATTCTGCCTGCTCTTGATGTAGTCCTGATGATTTTGCCTATATGCCATATACTCCACATGATTGACATTGATCTCCTTGGACATATACTGTATATATGCTTGTCAGTTTCATATCGGAGTACAGTAGATTTTCATGGTCTGATCATGCTTGTGGATTCCTGCCATTGGTTATATTCTGCACTTATATCCAGAGATATTTGCCCTTATATTCAGATATGCATGATAGATCCTGATCGATATATATACAGATGATTGATTCTCTGGTGGGATCTCGGCATGTTGCCGATTACCCGGTCAGTGGACCGAGAGCTTGAGCATTTGCATTATGATCGCCCGCACCGTTGTTCTTCACGAACATTAGCGGAGTAATTACCCGCAGCGATGTTCTTTACCGGTAAAGTGGTTAGCAATGGCAACCCGTGACCCCTTGTGGGGGGAATGTCAACCAGGTGGTGCCAGGTGGGCAGTTTTGCCTGAGGTCTTGTGGGACCAATATGGTGGCTTATGATTGGGTACTTGATATTCTTGTGATTGATGCATAGCTTTTATACTTCCATGTTCTAGCATGTTTATGCAGTACCTACTAACTTGATATTCTTGTGATTGATGCATAGCCTTTATACTTCCATGTTCTAGCATGTTTATTCAGTACCTACTACTGTTTAGTATACTTGATTATCAGTGGACTCATTATTGATTATCTGCCTAGTTCCATTTATTTGTGGATTTATTGCTTTCCGGTAGATATTATCTGTTATTTCAGCTGTACCTATCGATCTTTACTATCCGCAGATTTTAGTACCCAGTAGGTACGATTAGCTATTTCTCGGCTCGTCGTGCCCACTGGGATACATGTACAGTGTATCTCACACCCCCTGGGTGACCATTTTTCAGGTCGTTCGGGTAGTGGGGTGTCGGGACGATCCAGTGAGGCTGTCACGATAGAGCTGTCACCCTAATGATATATTGATGTCTGAGATCTTGGAGGATTGCAGCTTACTTCCATTTATGTTATTTCAACTTCTAGTTTATTTAGATATTTCAGTTTGATGATAGTATGATATTTCAGATTACTCCTGATGATTAGTATTGTTTTAGTTGAGATAGTTATTGCTCTCTGATTGATAATTGGATCAGCCTAGCCGTGCATGTATAGGAGAGACCCTATCCTTTGGATAGGGGATTTCCTATATGTGTGGCGGTCTGTTACGCCTGTTTTGCAAACTCTGATTTATAAAAAAAAAAAAAAAAAAAAAAAAAATTTCAGACCTGATTTTAAAACTCGGGGCGTGACAGATTTTATGGTATCAGAGCAATAGGTACACGGTACCTAGGAAAGATGAATTAGGAACTGGTTAGGATGAACCCTAGGATGACTTGTCACGTGAGAGCGCGGGGTATTTGTCTAGTTGTTAGGAGCTCAGGTGTGTTTCACACTAATGAGTCATTTCCTAATCTTGTTGTTGTGGCTACGAGCGGTGTTTGCACGCTCTCTGGGCTTAGTGGTCGTGGTGGGTGCAGTGTTAGCTGTGGTTGTGGTACGAGCCGTGGATTTGATATATCAGTGGAGCCTTAGAGCTCGGATTGTTGGCAGCGGTTAGAGAAACAGCTCACCGCTTTTGCTGGGATAGTCCAGCAGATGGCTCAGCATCAGATAGTTGCTATTGTTGCACTGGCCCCACCACTAGTCCAGGTGCTTGGAGAAGTCGGTGATCCTCCGGTTGTCCCCGTGCCACTAGATATAGTACTTTTGTCACAGCCGGGGTTATTAAAATTATGTTGTGACTGCTGTTACCGGAGATTCCCCGAATATAGTTATCGGGATGCCTATGAGGTTAGCAATCTTGTTGCTTTGGACGGAAGGATTCTGACGACACTCAGCAAGTATTAGACCTTATTGAATTGTGTCCCAACCCTGATCGGTGTAAAATAATTTGGGATTCACAATTACTTCGATAGAGATGGTGGTAGCAGTGAGCGCTTTGGCGCAGACATGGTTGATGGATAGGCCAAATTCGGTGATCTATTGGCCGATTGAAACTCTGGTTGGAGTTAGATTCAGATTCAGACCCCGCCTTTGGTACGAGTTTAGTGGAGTCTTAGTTACTCCTATAAGTATGCAACAATTTTAGATGTTGTGGCTACTACCGTGATGAGATATGACTGGAAAGTCTAATATACAGAGTGATGATGATAGCTTGAGGAATTTGACTTTTTATCCTAAAAGAATCCGATTTGTAGTTGATTTGCACATTGTGTGTGAATTGGTTTGGAGTCACGATCGCCCCTGCAATATTTGAGCTACGATTGGCGTCGCTAGAGCCGTGTTAGCAAGTGGTGATGCGGTTAAGGTAATGGAGAACATTGGAATATGGTTCTAGATTCCTGTGAGTAGCCAGAGCCGCACTCATGACCACGAGATGGTAGAGACAGTTGATATAGGTTTGTAGTATCGGCATAGAGATTGTGTCGTGAGGTATGAGTTATACCTTCTGCTGACTCCGGTGGGAGCGTGTCCCCAACTTGATGTTGGCGACAGATCTATAGTATTTCACCTTTCTTTTGATAAGTATGTTGGCTGCAGACAATGTACTGTCGAAAGAGTGGTCTGAAGTGCTCTACCCCGTAAGGGGTAATGTCGTGATTGGGTCTACTTGTTTGCTTAGTTATATTTATAGTCTCCAGGGATACCCTCTGGACAACGATGTTATAGTTTCAGTGATGATATCCCAGACCGTATTAGACCTTGGGTAGGTCTCAGACAGATCGCGTACATAGTGGATAATCTTTGTTATTATTGTGGACATTTGTCCTAACTTGTGGTCACTAGCCACGTTGATGTCGCCAGATTTTGCAACTGAGTTGATAATAGAAATATATGGTTTAAGCCCAAGAAGTTGGACAACATGTCCAGATCGGATATTTTAAGCTTTATGAATGGTGACCTTGGGTTGCCATGTTTTATGAAGCTAAGAGACTGACCGCGTGATATTTAACCGGCAGTTGTGCGTCCTTAGTAGTCTGAGGTTTAGTTCTAGCAACTGGTGGTGAAAATTATGCCACAAACGATTATAAAGTGTAAGAAGAGATTCTCTACCTTATATGATTGCACTTAAGAAAATGAATCTAGTGACCTTTGTCAGTGTTCGGCCTCGATAGTCAGCCTAAACGGGTGAGACCATTGAGTTCTGCTTGCACAAACTGTAAGTTATGTGAAACCAGAAAAGAGTACGAGAGCTGGTTGCCACATCGGATGCGATCACATCAACCCTTAAGCATCGGATCTTATCCGAACTCCGAGGTTAAGCGTGCTTGTGCGGTGTAGCCTTGGCTGGGCGTGTAGCATCTCTACGAGAACCCGAGTCAATGGAACTTGAAATATAAAGCAGTTAAGCCTTAAAATTTGGCAACATGTCAAAATCAAGTCTGTTAAGTCTTTGTGGATGGCTCGAACTGCTAAAGGACTATGATCTCACTATCCAGTACCACCCAGGTCGGGCCATTGTAGTAGCGGATGCTTTGAGCCGAAAGCACGTGTCCCCAGAGCTGCTAATGATCACTGATCAGGCCGCTTGATTTCTGAGTTCCAACGTCTAGACTTGGAGATCGTTCCTTCGAGGTCTACCGCCCGACTCTTAGCGATGGTAGTGCAGCCTGTCCTGCTTGATCGCATAAAGGAGGGACAGCAGTCCGACCCCTCCTTCCAGAAGGTTCGAGAGCTGATATCATTGGGACTGACTGGCGATTACCAGTTGCACGCCGATGGCTCTATCTGATTCAGGGGCCATTGGTGTGTTCCAGATAACGGTGAATTAAAGAAGGACATCCTTACTGGTGGCCTGGGATGAAGGCTGATGTGGCGAACTATGTGGCGCAGTGCCTAGTTTGCCAGCAGGTGAAGGCGGAACACCAGAGACCGGCGGGAGAACTGCAACCGCTTCCTGTACCAGTTTGGGAGTGGGAGCAGATCACGATGGACTTTGTTACCGGACTGCCTCGATCCCAGCGAAGCCGCGTGGGAACGCGAGTCAGCTATGTTGGAGCGCTTTCCCCATTTATTTGACTCCTAGTTGTATTAAGTTTCGGGGACGAAACTTCTTTTTAGGTGGTAGAGATATAAGAATTTGAATTTTTATTGTAAATAAATGAAAGAGAAGGAATAAAAGTCAAGTTGAAATTTTGAATCCTAAGTGACCCCTTTTTCCTGCAGTGTAAATTGCACAGTTACGAGGCTAAATTGTCGCTTTTCAATCCGAGCCTAATCTCGAAAATCCGAGAGCACCAGTGCGACCATCTCGTCGAACCGATCGAAAACCATATTAAGCAAGTTCAGATCCGACGGTCGGATCTTCCAGAAATCAACGAAGAAGCGGGTGGAACCCGCGACTTAAGTGAAGAGTGCTTGGGACTGTTGATGAACAGTAAACCCTAAATTAAATTACCCCTAAGTGCTAACGTTCGCCAAATCGCTGTCTAGAAACCGATCATAGCACTTCAGGTAGTCGATTTGAACGGCTCCATCATTCTGGACGCAATGGCACTGACGGAATTTTTGTTTGACGACCCTAGATTCTCGAAAAGCGCGATAACTGTATTTCGGGACAGTATTTTATGGACCGAGATTTTATTCGGGCGTTTTCTCGAAAAATGGAAATCGCTACCTGATAGGTCTCGTCGAGCCGGACGTCATGGTGCAGTCCATTTTTCGTTTCGACGACAAGCACGCCTCGAAAAGCGTGAAATACAGCGGAAATGCGGCTTTTTGCACACAAAACCCTATAGAACCTGCCTCGATTTGCATGCCACTTTTGGGAGGAGGAGCTAAGTGCAAATGTGAGCTGCTGTGAGGGCTTGAGCTCCAAATACTGAGGTTAGAAGGGCTAAATTGCAATTATACCAAAACCTTATAAATACATGTTATCCCGAGTTAGGGTTTCACAAACCCTAAACCCGAGCTCTGCCCTAGCCGCACCTCCAACGAAAATCCCTTCTCTCTGCCGCGTTTCCCGAAGCCTCCCCGCACCGGCCGCCGCCACCACGTCGCCGGAGAAGATAAGATCAAGATACATCTTGTTCTCGGGAGTCTTGGTGAGGAAGGTGTTGGGAGGGACTCAAGTTGATCAAGTCCTTCTCTGAGGTATCCTCGGTGAAGCCGCAGCCGAGCCCGGGGTGAACCGACGCCAGACGCCGCCGTGCGCCGCCGCGGCCATCCTCTTCTCCTTCCAAACTCCGGCGAAGGTGAGTTCTTGGAACGTTCCCTTTTATTTTGGCACATGGACCATACCATAGGGTTTCTGACACCGAGGTGATCACCCTGTTGCAGCCCGAGCCGCTGCCGCCGTCCCGATCGCCGGCGGGGACTCGTAGCTGCCAGAATTATCGTTTTGGCCGATCGGGAGCGCCGCGGTTATCCGGCCGTCCAACCAAAGATCAGCACAGTTGAATCTCGTTCTTTTGATGACTGCAACACCTCCACGAGGTTTGAGCACCATCGGTTGAGGATCGGGGCTCAACGGACGTGCCCTAGAAACTGATCTTTTCCATCTTGGCCAACGACGGCCGTCCGGCGCCGCCGCTGCCTCCCACTGCCGGCCATCTCCACCAGAAGACCCCTGGAACCGAGAGGGACCTTTTGGTCCAGGTTGCACCGGCTCAGAGCTCGTCGGCCGGAAACCGCCATTAACGGCCATTGGAGCTCCACCGAGCTCCGCCGCCGCGCCTTGCCGACGATCCCCATCACCGGAAAACCGCCCAGGTAGGCCTGCTTCATCATTTAGAAGTCTATGGAGGCTTTGCATTGAGGTTTTAATGTTCGGACCTTGATCTCTAAAGTTTCACCCGAGGTTGCATCCGAGCTTCACCTCCGGCCATTCCCTGCGTCTCGGGCTCCGGCCAACCTCACAGGTAAGCTCTAAATGTTAAATATAAGATCCTCGTGATTTTATTTTGGGTCTGGGGGCACCCCTGTAGCTTGGTTCCATTGTTGCCCCCGAAGCTATCATTTGCGGGCTTGTCTCCGGCCACCGCCGCCTCCGGCCGCCGGGGCTCGACCCCACATGGACTAAACATCTTCTCGGACTCAAAGTGATCTGGTGCTCCCCTCTGGTGCAGGTCTGAACCTGTGTTGTTCCAAGTGCACCCAACCCGAGCTTGGGCTTTTTGGTGGTGCTGCTCCGGCGACTGTTCCGGCCACTATCCGGCGCACCTGAGGTGAGCCCTCAACCCTTCCCATCCCTCTGTACATGATGCTCCAGTTATTTCCTGCTTTGGTCAAGCAAGTCTTAAGTTCTAGCATAGTTGCAATTAGAGCCAAGATAGTTATGGGCCAACTTTGCCCTTGGGATCCGTGTCAGTCCAAGTTTGTGAGCATGAGCTTCGTCTCGTCGTAACGGACGTGACAGAATTTATAGAACGGCTTTTGGATTCCCGGATTTCAAGAACGAGTTGAAACAGTCAATTAACTCAATGTTTTTATGCAATTAAAGATATGTTATGGACCTAAACGCAATTTTGACGCACTGGCTACCTTTAGAAAGGGTTTTCACACCTTCTAGTCATTTTGATAAGATTCCGTAGACTCTCGTTGATCGGGAATCAGATTGTGTTCGGTAAATCGGCGATATTGTCCCGTTTAAGCGTTCCGTTACTGTTGTGTCGTCGGGATGGGTATGTGTGAGTTTATTACTGATTATAGCTATGTACTCAGGGCCCAGTGGTTCAGCACCAGCCTCCCAGTAGCAGAGCGGGAGTTCGAGGATCTGCCTACATCCAGGTGGGTTATCTTCGGTCCGGGCTTTATCTTTTCGGCCCTCTGGTTGCTTTAGTCCAGTCGGACACCTGTTCTTGATTAGCCCTACTGATTTTATCTATATGTTATATGACCTATCTTGACAGACATTGATCTCTTTAGACAGTTATGTACACCTGTTTGTCAGCTTTTACATCTGAGTACATAGATGTCATGATTCTGATTATGCCTGATATTTCCTGTCACCTATGATGATTTTGCCATTCTTGATTTAGTACTGATGATTCTGCCTGCTCTTGATGTAGTCCTGATGATTTTGCCTATATGCCATATACTCCACATGATTGACATTGATCTCCTTGGACATATACTGTATATATGCTTGTCAGTTTCATATCGGAGTACAGTAGATTTTCATGGTCTGATCATGCTTGTGGATTCCTGCCATTGGTTATATTCTGCACTTATACCCAGAGATATTTGCCCTTATATTCAGATATGCATGATAGATCCTGATCGATATATATACAGATGATTGATTCCCTGTTGGGATCTCGGCATGTTGCCGATTACCCGGTCAGTGGACCGAGAGCTTGAGCATTTGCATTATGATCGCCCGCACCGTTGTTCTTCACGAACATTAGCGGAGTAATTACCCGCAGCGATGTTCTTTACTGGTAAAGTGGTTAGCAATGGCAACCCGTGACCCCTTGTGGGGGGAATGTCAACCAGGTGGTGCCAGGTGGGCAGTTTTGCCTGAGGTCTTGTGGGACCAATATGGTGGCTTATGATTGAGTACTTGATATTTTTGTGATTGATGCATTGCTTTTATACTTCCATGTTCTAGCATGTTTATGCAGTACCTTCTAACTTGATATTCTTGTGATTGATGCATAGCCTTTATACTTCCATGTTCTAGCATGTTTATGCAGTACCTACTACTGTTTAGTATACTTGATTATCAGTGGACTCATTATTGATTATCTGCCTAGTTCCATTTATCTGTGGATTTATTGCTTTCCGGTAGATATTATCTGTTATTTCAGCTGTACCTATCGATCTTTACTATCCGCAGATTTTAGTACCCAGTTGGTACGATTAGCTATTTCTCGGCTCGTCGTGCCCACTGGGATACATGTACAGTGTATCTCACATCCCCTGGGTGACCATTTTTCAGGTCGTTCGGGTAGTGGGGTGTCGGGACGATCCAGTGAGGCTGTCACGATAGAGCTGTCATCCTAATGATATATTGATGTCTGAGATCTTGGAGGATTGTTGCTGACTTCCATTTATGTTATTTCAGCTTCCAGTTTATTTAGATATTTCAGTTTGATGATAGTATGATATTTCAGATTACTCCTGATGATTAGTATTGTTTTAGTTGATATAGTTATTGCTCTCTGATTGATGATTGGATCAGCCTAGCCGTGCATGTATAGGAGAGACCCTATCCTTTGGATAGAGGATTTCCTATATGTGTGGCGGTCTGTTACGCCTATTTTGCAAACTCTGATTTATAAAAAAAAAAAAAAAAAATTTCAGACCTGATTTTAAAACTCGGGGCGTGACATAGATTCTTGTGAGTAGCCAGGGCCGCACTCATGACCACGAGGTGGTAGAGACCGTTGATATAAGTTTATAGTATCGGCATAGAGATTTGTGTCTTGAGGTATGGGTTATACCTTCTGTTGACTCTGGTGGGAGTCGTGTCCCCAACTTGATGTTAGCGACAGATCTATAGTATTTCACCTTTCTTTTGATAAGTACGTTGGCTGCAGACAAGGTACTGTCGAAAGAGTGGTCTGAAGTACTCTACCCCGTAAGGGGTAATATTGTGATTGGGTCTACTTGTTTGCTTATCTATATTTATAGTCTCCAGGGTTACCCTCTGGACAACGATGTAATAATTTCAGTGATGATATCCCAGACCGTATTAGACCTTAGGTAGGTCTCAAACAGATCGCGTATATACTGGATTATCTTTGTCATCATTGGGGACACTTGTCCTAACTTGTGGTCACTAGCCACGTTGATCTCGCCAGATTTTGCAACTGAGTTGATAGTAGAAATATATGGTTCAAGCCCAAAAAGTTGGACAACATGTCCAGATCGGATATTTTAAGCTTTACGAATGGTGACCTTGGGTTGCCATGTTTTATGATGCTAAGAGACTGATCGTGTGATATTTAACCGGCAGTTGTGCGTTCTCAGTAGTCTGAGGTTTAGTTCTAGCAACTGGTGGTGAAAATTTTGCCACAAACGATTATAAAGTGTAAGAAGAGATTCTCTACCTTATGGGATTTCACTTAAGAAAGTGAATCTAGTGGCCTTTTGTCAGTGTTCGGCCTTGATAGTCAGCCTAAACGGGTAAGACCGTTGAGTTCTGCCTGCACAAACTGTAAGTTATGTGAAACCAGAAAAGAGTATGAGAGTTGGTTGCCACATCGGATGCGATCATACCAGCACTAAAGCACCGGATCCCATCAGAACTCCGAGGTTAAGCGTGCTTGTGCGGTGTAGCCTTGGCTGGGCGTGTAGCATCTCTACGAGAACCCTAGTCAATGGAACTTGAAATATAAAGCAGTTAAGCATTAAAATTTGGCAACATGTCAAAAAAAAAATCAAGTCCGTTAAGTCTTTGTGGATGGCTCGAACTGCTAAAGGACTATGATCTCACTATCCAGTACCACCCAGGTCGGGCCAATGTGGTAGCGGATGCTTTGAGCCGAAAGCACGTATCGCCAGAGCTGCTAATGATCACCGATCAGGACCGCTTGATTTCTGTGTTCCAGCGTCTAGACTTGGAGATCGTTCCTTCGGGGTCTACCGCTCAACTTTTAGCGAGGGTAGTGCAGCCTACCCTACTTGATCGCATAAAGGAGGGACAGCAGTCGGACCCCTCCTTCCAGAAGATTCGTGAACGGATATCGCTGGGACAGACTGACGATTATCAGCTGCACGCCGATGGCTCTATCCGATTCAGGGGTCGTTGGTGTGTTCCAGATGATAGTGGATTGAAGAAGGATATTCTTGCTAAGGCATGGGTCCCTAATTACGATACAATGGGAGAACCATGAGGAGCGCGAAGCAACGTGGGAACGTGAATCAGCCATGTTGGAGCGCTTTCCCCATTTATTTGACTCCTAGTTGTATTAAGTTTCGAGGGCGAAACTTCCTTTTAGGTGGTAGAGATGTAAGAATTCGAATTTTTGTAATTAAATAAAAAGAAAGAGAATAAAAGTAAAGTTGAATTTTGAGTCGTAAATGGCATAAATGGCCTAAGTGCCCCTTTCTGCAGTATAAATTGCACAGTTTTGGGCCAGGGCACTTCGGAAGTTGGGTTTCCAAACTTGCACCCGAGCCACCAATTCGGGCTTTGCCTCCGGCCGCCGCCGCCTCCGGCCGCCGCCGGCTCCGGCCGCCGGCGGTCGAGCCAACCTGAACCAGACAACATCTGAGACCTTCCTCTAAGTGCTGCTCACCCTTGAAACAGGTCTGAGCCTGAGTTGCTCCAAGAACATCCAACCCGAGCCTTGGCTTGTTTGAGTTGGTGCACCACCTTGCTCCGGCCACTGCTTCGGCCGATCTCAGGCACCCCTCAGGTGAGCCCTCAACCCTACTTGCTCTTCTGAACATGATGCTCCTTTAAACTCTGGATTTGATCAAGTATAGGGTGAGTTCTAGCCTAGTTGTGAATTGAACCCGAGTTGTTTATGGGCCAACTTTGCCCTCGAGCCCCGTGCCAGCCCAAACCTGTGAGCACGGGCTCCGTCTCGACGAAACAAACGCGCTGAAACTTACGGCGTCGATTTTGGACCCCCGGATTGCAAGAACGAGTCGAAACGGATAATAAAATAAGATAATTATGCAATTTAGAAAATGTTATGGATCAAAATGAGATTTGGACACGATAATGACCTTTAGACAGTAATTATACACTTACTGGACATTTTGTTAGAGTCCCGTGGACTCTCGTTGATCGGGAATCGGGTTTCGTTCGATAAAAGGGCTGTATCGACCCGTATTAGCGTCGCGTTACTGTTGTGTCGTCGGGGATGGGTTTGTGTGAGTATTACTGATCATATTTACTTATTCAGGGCCTAGTTGCTCAGCACCAGCCTCCCAGTAGCTGCGCGGGAGTTCGTGAATCTGCCTTCATCCAGGTGGGTTATCTTCGAACCGGGCCTCAGCTTTTTGGCCCTCTGGTTGCTTTAGTCCAGTCGGACCCCTGTTTTTTATTTGCCCTGCTGATATGACCTATCTTGACATATGCTGATCTCTTTTGACATATCATGATCCCTCTGATTGACATTGACTCTGTTAGACCTGCGCTTGAGATTACCCGTTCACGATCAGCCTGATTATTGTGTACATACTCCATGATTATTCCTGATAGATTTTGATCTACTTGAGACACATCATATGTACCTGCTTAGCATCTTTTATATTCCTGTACATAGAATTGCATGATTCGATGATACTTGCTGATTCCTGTCATTTGAGATGTTACCTGATATATTGTTGATATGCATGATTGATTGATCCTGATTGATTGATATAGACTGATGATTCCCTGTTGGGATCTCGGCATGTTGCCGACTACCCGGTCACTAGACCGTGAGATTGATCATTATGACTTGCCATGCACTGCTGTACTTCACGAACATGGCCGGGGTCGCTCCCCGTGGAGATTGTTCTTTACCGGTAGAGTGGTCTGATGATAGACCCGTGAGCCCTTGACAGGGGTTATGTCAGCCGAAAGGGTGCCGAACAGTGGCTTTGCCTGAGGTCCTATGAGACCAACATTGGCGCATGATTGGGTACTTGGATTTCTACCTTCGACGCATTACTGTTACTTGTACTGTTGCTCAGTTTATTTCCAGTATTATTATCTGTAGACATGCTTTCATCACTTGCAGCTCCTTATACATGATTCTTGTAGTTATCTTTTGATTCCAGCATGTATGATCTACAGCTTTCATGATGGATTATTGCTGTTATATCTTGATTTCCAGTATACTTACCTGCAGTTCTTATTCTGATTATTAGTAGACCTCTATGCTTTCCAGCTTTTCCTATTGACTCTTACTATCCGCAGATTTTAGTACCCAGTAGGTACGATTAGCTGACGCTCGGCTCGTCGTGCCCACTGGGATACATGTACAGTGTATCTCACACCCCCTGGGTGACCATTTTTCAGGTCCGTCGGGTGGGGAAATGTCGGGACGATCCAGTGAGCCTGTTACGATAGAGCTGTCCCCATGATGCTAGATATTGACATTGAGATCTTTGATGACTTATGGCAGACTTTCCTTTTAGAGCATTTCATTTCCTGTTCTATTTAAATATTTAACCGATGATGTAATAAGTTATTTTAAGATTTTCCTGACTGATTAGATTAGTATGATTAGCTGAGATATCTGTTGCTTTCTGATGTTGATCACTAGCTAGCCGTGCATGTATAGGGGAGTCTCTGTCCATGGGATAGAGGGTTTCCTATATGTGTGGCGGTCTGTTACGCCCAGGTTTGCGAACTCTGATTTAAAAAAAAAAAAAAAATTAGACCGAATTTTTAAAACTCGGGGCGTGACACGAGTTATACAAAGTGACAAATTACAAGCCCTCACATTAATGAATTTAAACCATAGTGCTTTAGGACTTCGTCCTTTTTTTATTTTTTTCTTAATCTTCTCTTACGTACATGTTGAGTATGATGAATCAGTGCTGAAATATATTTTTGAAAATTGTGATTCAGTGTTGACATATACGCATGAACTTGGAATGAACTACAATTTTATTCGAGCAAACTTGATTGTTGGTACTATACTATAGGTGCCTTTTTTGAGAATGTGAATCCACCTGCTTGAGCAGTTTGTGCTCTTATCTGTTGATTTAGCCAATATCAATTTGTGTCTTACTTGAGAAACACTACTACTCCTTCATAGAAAATGCAACTTTTAGTTCTTTCTTTTCTTTTTTACTTTTTCCTTAATCTTCTCTTACATGCATGTTGAGTATGGTGAATCAGAAAATTGTGATTCAGTGTTGACATATAGGGATGAACTTGGAATGAACTACAATTTTATTCGACCAGACTGGATTGTCGGTACTATACTATAGGTGCCATTTTGAGAATGTAAGTTCACTTGAGTAGTTTGTGCTTCCTTTGCAAAACCAGGAATCTCAAATATTTTGTGAGGGTATTAGCTCTTTGCTCTAATATTGCAGTTGTAAACTTCAGTTTTGGAAAATTCATAGCTTTTTTTGTGACCTTCCATTATGAGAACTTGATCTTTCTTGCATGTGGTTGGTAACATTCGACGTTGTTTACTGTTCTGGGCGAATTTTCCACCTGCATCCTACACTTTCCTGCTCTCTACTGTAGCTCCGTTGGTTTTTTAGTCATCCATTCCTTACATATGTTGGCTTTAGTACACTGGGATTTTAAACTGTAAATCGATGACAATTGGATATTGGATGGCCTACTTTGTTGGCAACCTTCTACTTTCCTCCGTGTTGTAGATATTGGTTGGCCTATTTTGTAGGCAACCTTCTACTTCTCTCTATGTTGTAGCCCGTATTTTTTTGGACGAGGAGGAGATTACGTCCACAATTTTGACTCGGTGCTGAATAAAGTCCAAACCAAAAGGGTTTTCTCTGAGGTTTTACTTTGAGTTGTCGTCTCTTATTTTGATTGGATCTAGTTCTTATTGGATAGTAGGTGGATTAGGGTTGGTGTTGCGCTTGGTAATCACAATGTCCTACTCTCGGTCTCTTTCTCTGTTGAAGGTCGGTGCCTGCCATTGGTGAGGCTGAATTCTAATTTTTTCATAGTATCATGTATATTTCTCTCATTTTATTTCAAAATTCAGCATAAAAATGAGTATAAACCTATGAAGAAGAATAGGGGAATAGAGATTTTTTGAACCTCGCCTATGAGAAATTTGACTTACCTTTTCAGCCCAGATAAAAGTTTGATTGATTATGAATCCTAAAATCGAGATACACTATTTCGACAGGACCATTTCCTTTATATGTTATAACAGTCTCATATTCTTTTTTAGTATACTGATCTAAGAATGATTAGAACTCTTGATTTTTGTTTGGAAAAGTCGTGTTGGAAAGACCTTAATATACTGGCAATTTTGTGTTGCTCCGGGTTTCAAGTTTAAAAGAAGCAGTTCTCCGAATTTCATGACACTTATACTATTTGGTGCAGTTGGGACATTGATCTCCTCTTGTCATAATTTCACTGGGTAAGTTATGGGTCTCCAACTATCTCCTGTTTATAGTTATTCTATGATTGTTCATGGGACATGAATGCTCTCAGACATGAGCTCTTCTGCCATGAAAAGTACAAGTTTGCTAGCATCATGTTTGCACCAGGCATTCTGCTTTCTAATATTGATCATTTTACCTTTCTTCTTGCTTTTCATTATCTGTACACAACTATGTAGTTATACTGGGGGCCTTACCAATTACTTATGTAACTCCTCTCCAAATAGGGTTTAACCCTGTTTAATCAAAAAAAAAACTATGTAGTTATACTAGCTTTGTTTAAAGTATTGTCTTAGTCATTTACTCAATGTTGTAGTTTCAAACAAGAGAACTTATACATGGCTTCAATTGGTTCATCACTTAGAGATTCAATTGGTTCATCACTTGGAGAACTTATACATGGCTTATGATATGGACGCAGTTCCTCTTGCATTGTTCTCACATTAATTTGTTGAGAAGAGAAATAATTAAGTAGTATATTATTCAGTTGGTTCATCACTTGGAGATTTGTTCATGCGCAATAACAAGCTCGACATAGTTACACTAGAAATTGGAGATTATCTTGGTAAAATTTCACACATTCGACTTTGAATTTTTGTCACCCTGATGCCCGAGATCTTTTGTTCGAAAATTCTTCATCCCTCACATCTTTCTACTTATGTATATACAGCGATTCCAGCGATGTTTTTTGCGCCCAGTTCAGTCTGCATGTTACAGGTACAGAAAACTTGCATTTTGCATTTTAATAATTACATGCTTTCAAAACAGGTGCTTAATCAAGATGAGACACCTTTACTCTATAGTATGCTCTACTATTGCAGCAGTCTCAGCAGCAGTAGTCGCAGTAGTCAGCAGTCAAAAACAAGAAAAGTGCACCAGCAGCAGGCCCATCTTCTTCTTCTTCTCCTCCTCCACATCCAGCAGCCTGGCTGAAACAACAACAATGAACAAGAACTAGCAGCAGTAACAAAGGATTAATTTGAGGTAAATTGGAGAATTCCCACTTTCTGAGGCTTCATTAACATTTGAATTTCTCTATTTTTTAATGCATGAAATCAATGAGGAGAACAAAATTTGTATTTAAGGAAAAAAATCGATATTTAAACCTCTTCTCTATTAGTGATATAATTGTAGGATTTTCAAGTAGGTGAAGTTGTATATGGAGTCCCCTTCAACTATAGGCTATTCTGAAAATTTACTTGCATTTTCACATTCCTTTTTAGTTTAAATTTAATGCATGTATATGTATGTATTATTCACATAAAATTGTGATCAATGTAAATCTTTTTAAATTGTATTTCCAAAGATGTTAGAAGACATTGATATTTCCTGCAGTGTTGGCGTTGATATTTAGCAGGGTGCCATCTTTACTATTTACTAACTCAACCCATGTTCTTTTACCTAATGTTTAGTATATAATTTACGCATAATTGTTTCCTACTCTCATTCCTTCAATGAATGGTGTCCTTTTTTCACATCTTCACTTTTTTGCACTTGGTTCTAAAATTGTTGGTAACTTATGGGTTCCCTTCTTTGTATATCACTTTCTTACTTACAAAGTTGTAGCGTTCTCCGCAGGAAAGAGATTGATCAGGTCGCTCTTCACAGAAACTACTTGCAAATCATACTAGAAAGCTTCTCTTCTCGTACTCTGTAAAATTGGTAACTTGCTAATTTTATTTCCATTCTTAACTATTATTCACTTGAAATCAAAAGGTTTAAAAGAAAAAAAAGTAGAAAATTTGATGTATAGATATTGGTGCAGTTTTGGAGCGGAGAGTAATCGAAGGTGTGAGGCGGATTTGCACGCCTCTGCATTTGGCCGCTCGAGAGGGTCTTTGGATTGTGTTCACGAGTTGCTCACGTGGGGTGCTGATCAGCTTCAAAGAGATTCAGCAGGGTAAGGATCACTCGAATTCTTTCCTGTTGTAGCTTTCGAGTGAATTCATGTTGTTTTCCTTTTAATTCCTCTCCATTTTTCGTGCTCTTTGGATCTTTCATGGTTGCTTTTCTTTTCCTATCCTTTTTCGGGTTCGTCGAAGAATTCTGATATCTATAGGCACATGTTTTTGTCAATTTGAATCAAAGATTTAAATGCCGTGGCATCGGGTTGTGCCGAAAACTTGCCGGCACAGTACGACACGGTGCATGCCGAGCCGTGCCGATTAGTGCCGGTCACAAAAAATACATGCATGCCGACAGATAATGACATAAAATATTTATTTTTTTTAGAAACAAAAATTTTTAATTATTTTTTATATATCTTTATCAAATATTTTGAACTTTATTGAAAAAATTATCTAGTAAATTTAAGAAAAGAAAGTTTTGAACTGCGCCATCGGCGCGGGGTTGTATCGTGCCGGTATCTTGTTGGCATGGTACGGCACGGTGGATACGGCCCGTGCCAATGAATACTTAAATCCTTGATCCGAATATATGAAACTCACATGCTGCTCTTAAATTGCTGCTTTAAGCTGAGTGAAGGATCAACTAATCATATTTTTTCTGTAAATGGAGGGTCGAATCTACTTATGACAAACAATGTGTAGGTTGGAGTCTGACGTCGTTTATGACAAGCTACTTATGTTTTTCAGTAACTTTTGCTACTATTATTTTCTCAGGTTTTTATTGAGCCAAAACTGCTTTACCCCGTCTTTCAGTGATATCTTTTAGCAAAATTTAATAATATTACTCCAATGATTTTAACTTTTTCTAAACACCATATAGAGATTCTTCTAAACTCTTCATATGCATGTTAAATTTGAAAAGAAAAACGGTTAGAGATAAAAAAAAAAAAAATCAAATTTTCAAATAATTGAAAGATTTATAAAATTACACAAATTAGAGACTAAGTGAAAGTGTTTCCCCATTATTTAACAGAAAGGTTAGGCAAAAATTAAAATTTTTAAAAATTATTTATCTATTTCAAATTAAGCCGTCGTCAGGACTATTCTATACATTTTTGCCCTTAATGTTGAGTACTTTTGCCTCTAAATGATTGCAATTTTCTAAATTTATCTTTAAATGTATCTTTAATTCTAAAATTAATTAATAGAATTTGAGATTTGAAATATATTCTGAGAAGGGAGAGTAAATTAAAAATATTTTAAATAATAGTAAAGGGTATATAAGTAAAAGTACATTTACTAAAAAAAAATAAAAAAATTGATAATCAAAATGAAAAATCGGCAAAACATTGGGAGTTGTCGTTGAGAAAGAAGACGGCGAAGACGAGGAGGAAGACGAGATGGGAAGGGTTCGTCGGCGGTCCATCATCGCCGTCGTTTTATCTCTTCTTGCTGCGGTAGCGAATGGGATCGAATCGCCACAATACGCAGTCGTCCACGCGGAATCGGACTTCGAGATCCGGCTGTACAGACAGACGGCGTGGATGTCTGCCCCCACCGACGAGATCTCCTTCGAGAAGGCCACCAAAATCGGCTTCCATCGGTACGCGATTCAAACCGATCAAGCATCGCATCCGTACAATTTGTTTCGTTTCTTTTCTTGCTGGGTGAACCGCTCTTTCCTTTTCTTTTCTTTTCTTTTCGGAATGGAATTGTGGAGTAAAAATTGTTGCTTGCACCTTGTTAATCTATATATTCTTACTTCATCTATATTTCTCAACATCCTGGATCCATCAGTCTTTCATCCTTCTCATGCTTTTAGTTTAGTTATTAGTGGTCCAATTTCTATCTAGAGAAAATATTGTAACTTAAATATGAGGTTTATAAATGCACTGGGTTTAGGCACTAATTTGCCCTCTAATAGTAGATATATTAAGGATTTAAGTATCGTGGCACATGATCATGCCAAAAACTTGCTGACACGGTACGGCACGGCACGGCACGGTGTGTGCTGAACAGTGCCGGTGAGTGCAGATCATAATGGTATAAAATATTTATTTTCTTTAGCAATAAAATTTTTTAATTATTTATTAATGTTTCTTTATCAAATCTTTTGAATTTTATTGAAAAAATTACTTAGTAAATTAAAAATAAGAGAGTTTTGAACTTTGCCATCGGTACGGGTGATGTATCGTGCCGTATCTTGATGGCTCGATACGGCACGGTAGATACAAACTGTGCCGATTGATATTTAAATCCTTGATAGATATGAACAGGGACTAGAATGAAACTCTTTTAAGAGTGTATGGTTTCAAAGAGGACCGTAATAAAACTTGGATAAAAGTGTGGGGACTAATGGTGCAATTTATCCCCTAAACTTTCAATTTTCTTTCTCAATACAAAACATGGGTTCTTTTGTACTTCTGTAAAGGGTATCAAGTTTTTTTTTTTTTTTTTTTTTTTTTTTTTTTTTTTTTTTTTTCTATATACTAGTTTCCACTTTTCTATATCTACAACTTGAGAAATATGCAGAAGCTAAATTCTTAAAGGTAAAATTTGCCACTGTTATCTTATTTCTGTGTCCCATCTCGGCATGTTATTGTCCATATTAGCTATATCCTGCTACGAACGTAATATCAGATGAATTACATTTTGCTTAATTAATGCCATGGCATCTATTTCTCTGGTGACATAAGTAAATAGCATTGTGTCTTCACTTTTGATGATTTGCCCATGCCAATTTACACTTATGGCATCTATCAAGTTGGGTGATATCTCAAAAATGTCATCCGAGCATGGTAGATTTGGGGGAATTTGATGCACTGAGCTGGTTTATTCGCGTGCATATACTCTTTCATTTGTGCTCTTTTTCTGCACAAATTGTTTTGTTCTTAATATAAACCTCTTCCTGCTTAGCCAAAGGTATAAACTCGAAGTGGCCCATTTTATGAGAGGTCCGAGTGTTTCGTGTTGGTGTAGAATGAGTTATGGAGATCCGATGAGTAGCCATAGTCACTTTCTGTTCAAAGATTAGTGAATATGTTTTTCGACCCCTTTCTTTTAATTGAATATTCTTGTATTTCTCTACAAGTTGTTTCATAAATAAAAGGTACTTGATTACATATTATATATGAGTATCGCCAAGCATGCATCAAGACACTCAAGATTCTCGATTGGCAGATGTTAAAAAGCTTCAAATATTGAGCGAGCTATTTGTGAAATTGTAGCTGGAAAACGTCAATCTGTTTCAAGAGGAAGTTTTGCAATTTTCTATTGAAGGCCTTCTGCATTTTCTTTAGATCCATTGAATTGGGATTATATAATTTCTAACATTAAAGCCAGTCTGCAAAGGTAAAGCATTAAGTTGTGGTAAGTGAGATGCCTTCGCAAAACAGTACGGTGGTAATATCTATCGTGTCGTCATTAGTCTGGCTTCCTTTTGGTGAGATTGTTCGCTGCAACATTAAAGAGTAAAATAAATCTTTGCTAGTTGAGATATAAGTTAATTTATGTATAATTACTCTGAACCTTTACTTTCAGTGTTGCTCGGGGCCACATATACATTTGGTTTGGATGTTAAGGATTACATTTTTTTTTTTTTTGCTTTCAGGAGCTGCTTTAATTTATGTCCCAATTTAGGTGATTTTGATTCTTGATCACCTGCACTGAAATTATGCCCAAATGAACCAGATTGCTTCAGGTCCTACAGTAGACTTCAGATGGTAGAGTTTTATGCGTATCAACCTCTTTAATTTGTCTAATACTCATATACAAAAGTAAGTTCTTTTTTATTGCATCTTTGAATCTTTTACTATCTGCAATCTTGCTTAAGCCTAAATGAGAATGCCCTGGTTGGATGTCTAGCACATTAATGTCGTGACAATTTAGACGGCGGACTTAAAATGATTCACATTATGCTTTCTAAATTTGAACTTGTGAGTACAAGGCATTTCTTATTATGTGCTTGAGCTGCACTGCGCTCCATTGCTATAATAAATGATGCAATAACAAATGATTGTCCTTAGAACTACTTTGCTTTCGCTGATATCCCTATTTACGGTTCTCTGTTTTCTTGTGTAATATTCATGATCCTACACTATCTAAAACTCTTCTATCAAATACCATATTCTCTAGTATTCTTCATTGCTATTTCATCATTTTTGACTTGTACTTATCTACAGGGATATTTTCCCCCTTTGATGCTTTTCTTGTTATGGCTGATGGTTCTGTTCTAGACCTTTCTTTTTTGGTTTAACTGGTCGTTCACCTCTGGACTTTATGAAATAGACAAATTGTTTTTGTACTGTTTTATTCCAATATATCCATCCTCAGCTCTTTTTTCTTTCTCACCAGATTGTTCCAGTACATTCAAGGAGCCAATCTCAATTCCACAAGGCTGAGAATGACCACCCCTGTCTTAACGAGCATCGTTCCGGACGCAGGCCCTCTTGGCTCCTCGGCCTACTTTGTGCGGTTTTACCTGCAGGTGCAGTTCCAAGCCTCCCCTCCTGTCCCCCTCCCTGAACTAGACCTCCACTCTGATAAATGGCCGGGCCGCTGTGTCGCAGTGAGGCAGTTCTCCGGTTACGCCCGGGACCGAAACGTCATTAAAGAGGCAGAGAAACTAGCAATCAGCTTGAGCAGATCACCCTGGGCCAATTCGACCGAATTTGACGCTGAACATGCGTACTCAATTGCACAGTATAATTCTCCTTTCCGCATCATAGGTCGGGTTAATGAGGTTTGGGTCGACATTAATTGCGAATCGTCTGTCAGTAGAGATGTATACTAACTATTTGTGCACGTATAACGTCTGTAAAACTGTGAAACCTATACACTGTTTCATCGATACTGTATACATGTGCATAAATAAGTATACTACGACATTGTTTCTGGACAAGTGACATATGAAATATAGATTCTGTTTAATGGATGCATCGGTGCTATAACACCCATAAATCGCAATTATTCCGGCGGGAATTTGTGTTGTCTGATGCAACTGTTGCTTTATCAATTTACTGATTTGAGGAAACATGTGAAGGAACCCAATCAGATTAGAATTTGTTGTCACATATGTACCCTGAAAATGCCACATATGTATGGATACCCTTCACTATAGGTCGTTGGCAAACCGGCTTCTGAACTTCATTATTATTTCTTTTACTGACATCCTCTCTTGTTTTGATTTTAAATTTGATGATTCGAAGATTGCCGCGGTCTAGATATGTCAGACTCATCAGCATGTTAAGCAGAACTTATGATATAGTAAACATGTAGTTGGGTCTAGTTTGCATAGTGATTGTTGTCCGGGATTACAGTGCATGAGGTAGGAGGTTCCAACCTTATGAATGTGCCTTCTATAAGAAAGGAGAGTAGTTTTTGAGGAGGTGAACTAATGGGCAAAAAATAAATAAATAAAATAACATAAAGAAAATCAATTAAGTACATATTAATGCATATTAGTTTTCAGGCTATCTACAAAAAGCTCTCTCCCTCTCTCTCTCTCTTTCCTTCTGAATTTCAATGGTAATGGTTAGTTTCTTCAGATAGTGCATGATTTTGCATAGTTTTATTGTGGTGCTGTTAAAATTGCTTTGTTTTTCCAACTATTTGAATAACTATTGTTTTCCTTAGGACTATTGTCACCGAATCAAGCTACTAAATGCCAAAATATCTTCTTTTCAGTAAATATCTTTTGTTCTTCTTTAGAGTTATTATTTGGAGAAGTTGATTTTTTTTCTTATTTTTTTATTTATTTTTTTTTTTTTTGGGTGTGCAAGAAATGGATCATTTTCTAAAATTATTTGATTGAGTAATTTGCCTAAACAAAATAAATCTGATACTGCTGTCTCGAGTTCAACTTTTTCACCATGAAAATTTTCGAGCTCGAATGTCGCACATCAAACTTAATAGTAAAATATGCCATATCTTACACCGAATTATGTTTATAAATTAAAATTTAGATATATTTACTAAAATAAAATTATATTTCTTTTATTAGATCTACCGTGCAAGGAGTGTACCATGTCAACAAATAAAGATCGCTTCATGCCCTTTTTATATTGGGTATATAGTAATAATAGATAATAGATAGTAAAATATACAAAATTAAATTTTAATTTATTGAGTATGTGCTATGATATCCTAATTATTTATATATTTAGGACCAGTTTGATTCACCATTTGTAATATTCTTTTCTTATAATCATCCGTATTTTTAATTAAAAATATTTAAATTATTATTATTCAATTCAAAATGGATAGTAAAAAAAAAATAGTGAAATCATTGAAATTTCTAGATGATAAATATATTATATTATCATATATTAGGAGGTATTCTTATTTTTTTTTGCATTTGATGGAAATAATTAGTAGTCCACGATATTATTAACAACCAGCTAATCCAAACGACTTACTCAATAAGTTAGCAACATATTTACCATTTCAAATATTAAATATACAATATTTTTGAAAAAGTTATAAAATTTAAGCATATCAATTAAATTAAAATTATATTTTTTATATTGGGTTCATGCTGCACCGGGTGCATCAATATATTCACGATGATAACATAAAAAATGAGCTGAACCACATGGCGTACAAAATAAAGTTTATTATTATATAAATATTAGTTTGATTTCAATTTCAAATTATTATTATTATTATTTTTAATTCGGGCGTGCGTTTCATGTTGCGAGTAAGAGTATTCTAAAACTATTTTTAACAAATTACTGAATAAAACTATGTAAACATTAGTTTGGTTTCAATTTTAAGTTCAATTTTTTTTTTTTTTTTTTTTTTTTTTTTTTGTAATGAGGATGCTTATGAAAATTGAAATATAAAGTCAGCCTAACATTCAGAAAAAAAAACACACACACACACACAGAAGCCAGAACTGCAACAAGATAGGTGAGCAAACAGGGTTGTAAAGTGTTTAAATGCAACTAATTTTAAATTGTGCCCCAAAATTGAGTGTTAAAAATTAGTATTTAACTGTATAAGGGCCGTTTGGCCTAGATTTTGAAAATTTAAAGATTAAAATTAAAATTTTAAAATTTAAATTTTAAATTTAAATTTGGAATTTAGTATCCCAATCGAAAATAGCGCAGTAGTGACTAAGTTTAGGCGAGTGGGTCTTACAGTACCCCAACCGAGATAGAAATATGTTAGGACGCTGTGGGCGAGCTTAAGTAAGGTTGCTTGGTGCTCATAGCTAGCACGATTAGAGTTAGAAGCATGGAACGCTCGATTTTGGAAACCCATGGGGGCATTGATTCGATCCAATTGGGAGGGTTCGTTGGCACTAGTACTGGGACGTACATTGTTGTGAAGCGCGCTAAGAACTACTTGTGGGACTAATGGTTCATGCCCTGGGCTTGGGAATTATCATAGATGTGTTGCCAAGGGAAGCATTTAGCCCTAGGATGACGGCTAGCGGGTGTCGCTTAGGGACTATTCGTGCCTGGACAATGTTTTGACTGGGAGCCGTTGGCCATGGTGGCTAACGCAGTCAACTATATGACAGCAGCTCGGGACCTAAGGGTTGGGAAGGACAGAGTTTGCGGTCGGGGCGGTAGTCCGAGCAATGACTTGGGAATGGATTATACCGCGTGTTGAGCGATGGTGCGCCAAAGGGCACGGTACCATCTAAGTTGTGAAATTGGATCCAATTGGGACTCACTTACTCCTGATCCTAAATGAGGATTCCGTTATGCGGATTAGGTTCGCGCATATGAGCGTGAGACGTTATATGACATCAGTTTGCGTTTGAATTGTAGACTTGCGTTGGATTAGGGATATGTGGACCTCCCTGTAATGATCCAAGATAAGGGGTTCGCTTCAGACTCTCGTAGTGAGGGCATTAATAGCGTGTGTTTCAGCTAAGGACAATGACCAAGTGAGCAAAGGGCTCGGTCATGCCGCTCGCCTGATCAACCTCGATGTTAGATATCGTCGTAATGACGAACTGGGCTTGTGAACTAAGTATTTGCAACATTCCAACTACAGATCCTAAACATACATAAACAAAGGACACCCCAGTCCAGAAACCATGCCCTAGGGAAAAAACAACCATGGCAAAAAGCCATGAGGCTCCTAAAAATGTCCAACCATGGACCACACCCACTATCAGAGCCAAACTAAAACAAGGTGTGAGCGAACTCCATAAAGGAGTTCACCTCGTTGTTGTCTAAGAGCACCCTGCACCTCCTGCTTTTGCCTATAATCATCTTTATCCTACGCCTGGCCCGGGCTTCCGCAGTCGCAGTCCTGGCACCGTCCATCAGCCTTGCTTTCCTGACAATTGCCTTTTCCAATATTGGAGTCGAATCCCTGGATGCGAGCCGTTGGCTAACACGCGTGGTAGGCAAGCTTTGCTCCGTTTTCACGATTACCAATCCGACGTGGAGGGTTACTGCCATTTCTCCCATCTCGTCCTGTTTGTCGCCACCCGTCCCCTCGAGAAAGAGTCGACCTGGGTTGGGCACGACCTGCACAATATCTGCATCTCTTTCTGATAAATCATGCATATGTTCTGGGCCAAAACAAGATAGCTCGTCCCAAGAGTAATTCCGACCAGTAGAAAAAAAGCCTATATGCAAAGGCCCATAAGTGCCCAAGAATTCATAAACCTACGAATTGGCAACCCTTAAAGGGTTTGGAGGTTTCTTAGTGATCCACATCAGCATTGTGGGGCCTGTTGTTTAGAATTTTTTTGTTCTCTGTGGGACTCTGTTGTTGTGTGCATTATTTTTGGTGGGACCTGCTGTGCAGTATTTCTTTGTGGGACCCTACATTGTTGTGGGCCCTGCTGTGCAGTACTTCTTTGTTGTGGCACTATTTGTTGGTGGGACTTGCTGTGGGACCTTGCGTGCACTCTTTCTTTTTTGTGGGATCTTGCGTGTACTCTTATTTTTGCAGGGTGTACTGTTGCGTATTTAATGTGTAATCAATGCACACCTACTCCGTTGGGGTTCTGTCGTTTCCATTTTTGCTTCCTTCTCCCTTCCTCCTTCTCCTTCTCCGTCGTCGTGACGGAGAGCGACCGTTATCCTAGACGGTTGCACAGCGGGATTGTTGGTACTGTTTCTCCATTTTTGCTTCCTTCTCCCTGCTTGGGATGATGAGGCGGTCGTCCTCTTCGGGCTTGTGAGGACCCGAATCCCCACTTAAGGGTTTATTGATGGATTAGTGGCTTCTGGGAGTGTTTGTGCGCGTGTCGGGCCCAAGAAATGAACTCTCGGTGTAAATTGGGAGTAAGTTTGCATCACCAGAGGCCTTTGGAAAATTTTAGAAGTGGAATTGGGCCAAACGGACAGCGGATTTGGATTCAGCGCGCGAAAACGATGAAGATGGACTATTTACTTGTATTTTTTCGGAGCCCGGAGGAGAAAACACAGATTTCGAGGTTTGTGAGCACTGTTCCGGCGGCCGGAGAGGCGCCGACGGCGGCGGCTGGCGGAGGCGCAGCCGCTCGGTCCACCACGGAGGCGTGCACCCGGGCGCTGGACACGTGGCGGCTCCCGGTTGGCCGGCGCAGCAGGCGCGGTTCACGGGAATGGCGCGGGTGCACGGTGGACCGGAGGGTGGACACGTGGCGGCTCGTGACTGGCTGGCTCTTGTGCGTGCGGTCCACGCAGCGATGCGGGCAGGTGGCCATAAGGCGGGCGGTTGGGGGCGACGTGGGGGCGCCACGTGGCGCCCTGCGATTGGCCGGGCGCAGCCGCCCCACGCCCGTGTGTCGGGACACGCGGCGCCCCGCGATTCGCGGGCGCGCGTGCGCCGGGCGCGGGGAGAGTCGCGAGGCCACGTGGCGGCTCCAGGGCGATCCGGGCGCGCACAGTGTTGGGCCGGGCCCAACGCTGTAGGCGCCCGAATGCCCCGGGCGCCCGGAATTGGGCCCAGAAGTTCAATTTTGGATTTTTTTGGGTTGGACCTTTATACCTCTCCTTCACCCCGAGTTTGAGGCTTTTCCCAAACTCCTCTGTCCTTGGACCCTTCAGCAAAGTTGGATCTCTGCTTGTTGCGTATCCTTTGGCGGAGGCCCGGAATTTTTGGAAGCCGCGGCGTCGACGACTTCGGCATCGTAGCGCAGAGCGACGATCTTTCATCGGAGGCCCATTATCGTCGCAGTTCGTTCTGAGAGGTCCACAGAGCTACTTCGACAGTATTTTTGGACGATTTTCATGGCGTTGGATTCCCGAGAGGTAGATCTACGATTTTTGTATTGCCCACTTTTCTCAGATTTGAGCTTTTTTTGGGGTTTCTGGTACATTTTTAACCCCCTTCTCTGCTGGTGGAATTTATGGACAGCAGCACCTTGCCAGAATTTTATCTCCGCGCTCGAGTGTCGGATCGAGACGAGCCTATACACTTTTTGCATCTACTCGTCGCGAGGATTATTTTCGTATTTTTTTGGGGATTTTTCAGAGACTTTCCCGAAGGTATATTCTTCCCCCTTTACTGTGCAGAGTATTACAGTTGTGTGTGTTGTGAGGTTTTGCGCTCCCTGCATTGTGGAATTTGTAACTCGACCTACGGGGCTCAGATTTGGACGTGCAGGTACCCGTTTCGAAGGTCTCGACGCGAGGATCACAACAGTATTTTTGTCAGATTTTTCGGAGTCTGTTCTGCAGGTTGAAATTTTAGATCTTCAGGACTGTTTTCTGCAGATTGTTGTACTTGCATATTTTGTGGAATAAAGTGTAACCTTGGATCTTTTGTTGTACCCAGGAGTGTTTGCGGGTGTTGTTGAACCTGTTGGTGTTGAGGAATATTAGAGACTGTTGTTCTTGGGTATTTTCAGCTGTGGAATCTTGGACAGTTAGCGTTCTCAGGTGGGTGGCCTTGTCTCCAAGATTGATGGTCTGGACATTAAATCTGCTATTGTAGGATTATGCATGATAGTGAAATTCTTGTGTAGCATGCTAGAATGTGGGAATTGCTATTCCCGGTACTATCTGATGATCTTGTGATCTCCTTGCTTTCTACCATCTGTTAAATTAGTATTATCTTGGAACTTGACCTAGCACCCCCGTCATATGTTGCATGTGTAACCAGACCAGTAGAAAACCCTCACTTGGGCTAGGGTTATTTATGTTTAGACATCCACACATTGTACCTTATTCCTGGACATAGTGTTATCCTCGCCCGGGTAGTGGGCCGAGTGGTCTGTTTTTCTTTTAGTGTGGGATGCATGTTACACTCGTGTTTGGGAGCAGAGTGGAGTCTGGTAGTGGTAGCTAGTATTTTATCTATGGCGGGAGCCGTTTGGGGTGAACGGTAATGCCGGGGTGTTTTGTTTTTTATTTCTTTTGTCGCCATTGTGTTAGTGGCGACAGTATACCAGTGTTAGTAGGGCCTAGGACCCAGACTGTTTTTAGACACACATGATTTCTATAAACTAATATTTTTCTTCCAAATTTTGAGGGGTCGCCGGAGCCTGTTCTTGTTTGATTTGGGTGAAGGCAATAGCCCTTCAGGGTTTGAAAATTAAAACTTATTTAAACGGATTTTCTTAAAAGAACTAAAATATATTAAAATGGGTTTCTCAAATTTAAAATAGTTTTCAGCAATAACTGTCATCTATTTATTACAACTTCCTCACCCGAGAGAGTTTGGGTGATCTGGGTTCTAGGGGCCGTTCCTTTTCGGGACGAAAGCTAAGGGGACTGTGCCTGGAACCTGTTCTTGTTTGATAGGGTTGTAGGTGCTGGTCTCCCCGAACTTTCGGACCCTGGTTGGTGTCTTCTGCGTGTTGTACCGAGGTTGTCGTGTTCCCGAACTGTAAGGGGGTCGGGAACTTCGATAGGCGGAGCCTAGAGTGTGTTCTTGTTTGATAGGGTTCTAAGCACCGACCTATCGGGTTTTCCAAACCCTTATGGTGTCGATCCTTCCTGTGTTATCTGTGAGTTTGATGTTCTGTCGTGGGGAGCCGTTGAGTAGACGGTGGTCCCGGGTCGTTGAGTGTTGTCCGACCAGTTTTGTTAGCCCTGAGTTGTGGGTCGATCCCGGCTGTGGAGTATCTTCAGCCAATTTGTTTTGTGCTGTTAGTGGATGGATTTTTCCCACATTGATCAGAGTCGTGATCCAGTCCTGCTATATTGAGATACTTGTGATACTGATGACAGAGTTACTTTACTCGTGTGGGTTGCTCCCCTCGAGTGCCACTCCGGAGTAGGCTTAGACCGTGTTGGGTTCCGGTCAGACCGTGTTAGGTTCCGGTCATTTGGACAGTGGAGATACTGAGTTCGTGAGATTGATGACAGAGCAGGCAGTACCGGGTTTTATACCGGTTCATTCGATTGGGTTTGTTCGGTCAGATACTTTTTTTTTGTTGCACTCGTGCCTGGGGGCTGAATGGAGTCTAGTAACTGTAGAGTTATTCTTTTCCAGCTTTTCCCTTCAGTATTTCATTTGTTACATCATGCCTCTAGTAGACTTAGTGGGCAGACCGTCGGGCTTGTTGGCGGCACCCACTGAGAACTACTGTGGGATGTAGTTCTCACACCCGTCGTGGTGTCTTTTTCCCCAGGGACTTCTACTCCTATTCCTGCTGCTCCAGCTGCAGCTTCTTCAGATCGAGGTAAGGGAGTCGCGAGATAGATCTCTACCAGTCATCTTCCAGAGAGAGTAGATGTACCCACTTTTTATATGTTGAGAGTTACTTGTGGAGAGACCTTTGTAGTGAGGTATAGAGTTGTACTTTTCTTTTATTGCCGAGAGACTATTGTATTTTGGTGAGGACTTGGGTTGTATTATTTTATTTCTAGCAGTTTACTTTCAGCTCTGATATCTGTTTAGTGTAGATGATCTTTTGCAGGTTAGACGCTTCGTCTATACGGGGTTCACCGTATGGGCGGCGGATCTGTTAGCGAGCCCGGGTCGCAGTTTCGAGCCCGGGGCGTGACAGGGCTGCCCGGGGGGTTGTTAGTATGGTTTCTCCGTTCTTTCTTCTTTCTCCTTGCCCGGGATAATGAGGCGGCCGTCCTCTTCGGACTGCCTGGGATGATGAGGCAGCCGTCCTCCTTGGCGACGTGGCGTGCTGTTACTCGTCGAGCCACCTTCATGCAGAAGTTGCGACCCTAGAGTTTTTGCCCCTCTTTTGCTCCTTGAGATGCTCCATTTGTTATTATATATATTTGTCCCTCTTTTTCTCCCTATTCTTCTCCTCACTTGCTCCTTACTACTGTGTATGGTTGCGACCCCTGCTCTTCTTCTTCTCTGCTCTTCTTGGTTTGCACATTTTTTAAAAATTAGGTTTGAATTTTTTAGAATATTTTTAAAAAATTAGGTTTGAATATGTAAGATTTATTTTCTTTTTTTTTTCCTCATTCTAGATATAGATACCAATTAGCCTTTAGAGCGAATTTGATGTTAGTTGATATTTTTTAAAAAACAGTTTGTTATCAATAATAATTAATTAAGTCAGAATATCTTTTAAAAATTAGGTTTGAATATGTAAGACAGATTTTCTCCTTTTTTTTCTTCTCATTCTGTTGCTTATTCTGGGTCGAATTTGGTGTTTGGTGTTTGGTCGGCTGATGGTGATGATGTTTTGGAAGATATTCTCGACTATTGTGTGCTGCCTGAGGGTTAAATAGCTTCTGAGGTAATAATTTTCTTTTTTGTTTTAAAATATTTTCTAGCATGTTTATGTTTAGATATATTTTCTCCTATTTTTTTTTCCTATCCTTTCCCTGTTTGGGGTGTTTAGGTTATATTCTGACATATTTTTCGTTGGATTTTCTTTGTGTTGTTTGCATGGTTTTGGTGTTTAGTGTATGCTTTTGAGTGCAGCAATGTCATTAGTTGTTGTTACGATTTGTTTTCGTGAATTGCTCCGTGATGTATGTCAACGATTTTCTCTACCGATGCCGACATATGGAGTCCCGGTTGAAAACAATGAAGGGTTAATTAGTGTTTATATTGATTTGGAATTGATTGGGGGAGATGCTGCAGCCTGATCTGTAATATGTTGGAGTTTGCCGTGTGCTAATATCGATCAGGCTGAGGAAGATGCTGCGCGTCGTTCTGTTGGAAGGTTATGAGATGAGTTTTTGTTTGAAATCAAGGATTTTAATTTAGAAAATAAAAAAGTTTATGAAAATTTATATGTGCATCTTTTTTCGAGCCATAGTGTGCTTGATAAAAAATATAAGCGGCTTAAGGGTGACTACAGCCTTCTACGGGGATACTACAATGATCTCTTGGCTGAAAAGGAACGCTATACTTGTCACGCCCCGGGGTCGAAACTGCGACCCGGGCCCGCCAACAGATCCGCCGCCCATACAGGAAGCCCTGTATATGCGAAACGTCTAACTTACAAAAAGAAGGATACTATAGCTATACAGATATCAGAGCTGAAAAGTAAACTACTGAAATAAGAAATAATACAACTGTCAAATAGTACAAGTCTGAACCTCACTACAAAAGTCTCTCAAAATAAAACTCTCAAAAGTAACTAACTACTCAAATCCAGCAGACTGTACTACTAAGTTCCAAAAAGGGGTACCGCTATACTCCAAGGACGGGTAGGGAACTAGCTCGCGACTCCTTCACCTCGATCAGCAACAAAAGGATCAGCAACTAGAGCAGCAGGAACTGGAGAAAGGGTCCTTGGGGAAAGACATCACAGCGGGTGTGAGAACTACATCCCACAGTAGTTCTCAGTGGGTAGCGCTACCAAGCCCGACGGTCTGCCCACTAAGTCTACTAGAGGCATAAGATAACAGGAAAACTGTAATAATGAAAAGATAAGCTGGAAAAAGTCTACATCTATCATGCCTCTATCTACAATGCTCAAAAGGTGATACAGATGAAAATGGTGCATCGACTCTAACCCAAGTACTCAATCAACCCAATCACAGTGACTGCCACATAGGGTCCAGTCAAACCTGCGCCCACCTACTGCCATTACATCCACGGAGGACTGGACTTACGTAGGGCATCCGTGACTGCCAAAACTGGCCCAGCAAGAGGGACTGCGTCGACAAGTCGCGATAGCAAAGTAACAGGCCCAGCTCCGGAGCGGCACTCGAGGGGCGCGACCCCACCGAGGAAAGTATCCGCGCATCTCTGTCGAGCTCAATATGGCTCATGCAGGCTATAGTCCAAATCCACGATCAACAAGATCGACAGTATCCAAATCACATCTCTAACTCACTGGCTGGAAATACTCGACATCCGGGACCACCGTCAACCCGACGGCTCCCACAACAGGACATCAACCCAACATGCAAACTCACTAACAGGATATACTTCACATCTGGCAACAATGAAGGGTCCGGGAACCCCGAGAAACCAGAACCTACAACCCAAATCAAACAAGAACAGGCTCTAGGCATAGCCTCTCGTTGTTCTCGACCCAAAGAAAAGGCAGCCCTTAGAACCCAGACCACTCGAATCCTCTCGAGTGAGGAAGTTTATAGGAAAAAGGTGACATTTATTACTGAAAACCATTTTAATTTGAGAAAAATTCATTTTTAATAATTTTTAGTTCTTTTAGAAAAAACAGTTAGAAAACAAGTTTATTCCTAAACCCCGAAGGGCTAATGCCTTCGTCCAATCAGACAAGAACAGACTTCGGTGACCCTTCGATGTTTGGAAGAAAAACATTGGTGGACTAAAATCATGTGTGTCCAAAAAGGTTCTGTCACGCCCCGGGGTCGAAACTACGACCCGGGCTCGCCAACAGATCCGCCGCCCATACGGTGAACCCCGTATAGACGAAGCGTCAACCTGCAAAAGGAAGATACTATACTAAACAGATATCAGAGCTGAAAATAAACTGCTAGAAATAAAATATATACAACTCAAAGTCCTCACCAACAGTACATAAGTCACTCAACTCTGAAAGAAAAGTACAACTCTATACCTCACTACAAGGTCTCTCAAGAAGAACTCTCAAAATATAAAAAGGGTATATCTACTCTCTGGACGACGACTGGAAGGGATCTAGCTCGCGACTCCCTTACCTCGGTCTGAAGAAGCAGCAGCTGGAGCAGCAGGAACAGGAGTAGAAGTCCCTGGGGAAAAAGACACCACGACGGGTGTGAGAACTACATCCCACAGTAGTCCTCAGTGGGTGCCGTCAACAAGCCCAACGGTCTGCCCACTAAGTCTACTAGAGGCATGCTGAAACAAATGAAATACTGAAGAAAAGAGCTGGAAATGAATAACTCTATCGCTACTATGCCCCTATCTAGATGCTCAAAAAGTGGAACAGATGATAAAAATGGTGCATCTACTAACACATCAGTATAGTCACCCAATCTGAACTGACTGCCTCCTCGGGTCCAGTCAAACCTGCGCCTACCTACTGCCGCACATCCTCAACAGGACGGGTCCACTGTAGGTATGTCCGTAGCTGCCAAAACTGGCTCAGCCAGAGGGACGGCATCCGTAACTGCCAAAACTGGCTCAGTCAGAGGGACGGCGACGACAAGTCACGATAGAAGAACTCAATCTCACGCCGGTTACAGCAACCCGGTCTAAAGCTCAATCTCAACGCCGGTTACAACAACCCGGTCTAAAGCTCAATCTCAACGCCGGTTACAACAACCCGGTCTCAAGCTCAATCTCAACGCCGGTTACAACAACCCGGTCTAAAGCTCAATCTCAACGCCGGTTACAACAACCCGGTCTCAAGCTCAATCTCAACGCCGGTTACAACAACCCAGTCTCACCTACTCCGGAGTGGCACTCGAGGGGAGTGACCCGCTCGAGTCAAAAAGTAACCCATATCAAGTATCTCTGCAAAGTATCTCTGTCAAGTATCACAGTCAAGCAGGCATAAGTCGACACTATGCTCAAGTGGAGACTCACTCTATCCACAATGCAAAAACCCAGCCCCAACTGATGCATAACACTAATCGGTCCAACCGCCCACAATCCGCGGTTACCGAAACAAAACCCGAGTCGATAATCTGGTGCTAACCCACATGACTCAACAAAATAGCTATACTATCCCCACAACAGACGATAATAAAGGATCCGGGAATCCCGAAAGACTAGAACCTACAACCCTATCAAACAAGAACAGGCTCTAGGCATAGCCTCTCGTTGTTCTCGTCCCAACGGAAAAAGGCAGACCTTAGAACCCAGACCACTTGAATCATCTCAAGTGGTTAAATTTATCGAAAAGTGGTGATATTTCTGATTGAAAGCCATTTGATCTGAAAGAAATCCATATTTAATGATTTTTAGTTCTTTTTAGGAAAACAATTGAAAACAAGTTTTATATCCAAGCCTCGTAGAGCTAATGCCTTTGTCCAATCAAACAAGAACAGACTCGGCGACTCTACGATGCTCGGAAGAAAACATTGGTTGACTAAAATCATATGTGTGTCCAAAAACAGTTCTGGTTTCAAGGTCCTGCTATCACTGGTACAAAGCTGCCACTGACACAGTGGCGACAAATGAACAAGAAACCAAAACATCTCGGGACCGCCGTCTACCAACGGCTCCCGCCACAGATGAACGATCAACTATATCTACCAGACTCCACTCTGCTCCCAAGCACGAGTGTAAAATGCATCCCACACTAAAAGAAACCCGACCACTCGGCCCACTACCCGGGCGAGTAACACTATGTCCAGGAAAGAAGTAGAAGTGCGGATGTCTAAAGCAGAAATAAACCTAGCCCAAGTTGAAGTTTTCTACAGTCTGGCTGAACATGCTGCATATGACGGGGGTACTAGGTCAAGTTCCAAGATAATAATAATTTAACAGACAATACCAAGCATGGAGATGACAAGATCATCAGATGCTACAAGGAATAGCAATTCCTATATTCTAGCATGCTGTACAAGAATTTACTATCATGCAAAGTCCTACTATAGCAGATTCAATGTACAGTCCATTAATCTTGGAGACAGGGCCACCCACCTGAACGCGCTAACTGTCTGGAGTCGTACAGCTGAGAACACCCAAGAACAGATATACCAGCACAATCACCAAGCCAACAGTACCAAAGTAGTGTTCAAAGCATCCTGGGTACATAATAGATCCAAAAATTACACTTAATTCCATAAAATCCAAGTATCACAAATCTGCCTGGAACAGTCCCTTTAATCCGAAATTTTCACCTGTAAAACAACCTCCAAAAATTCCAATAAAAATATAACGGCAATCCACGCGAAGTGTAGATGTCGATAGAGCCTTGAAACGTTGAATTCCGATGTCCGGATGTGGAGATAAAAATCCACGAAGGCCTTGCTGTCCAAAAACCTCACCAGCACAAAAGGGGCTCAGTAGAGCCTCGAAAACCGTGCCAAAAACCCAAATCTAGATGAAACACTCAACACGGAAGTCGAAGACATACCTCTCATGAATCCAATGCCGCAAAAATCGCCCAAAAGTACAGTCGGTGTAGCTCTGTGGACCTCACAGACCGAAATGCGGCGATAACGGGCCGCCAACAGAAAATCGTCGCTCCGCGCTACGATGCCGGAAACGTCGACGCCGCGGCTTCCAAAAAATCCGGGCCTCCGTCAGAAGATGCGCAACACGAAGATCTACAACTTTCCTAAAGGGGACATGGGCAGGGGAGCTCGGGAAAGGGGACAAAAAGCCCCAGCAAGCCAGCTATTTATAGGCCCAGCCCGAAAATCCGCACTTTGGACTTTGGGCCCAAAGATTCGGGCGCCCGGTACTTCCGGGCTGCTACAGTAACGGGCCCGACCCGTTACTGTTCACTCCCGGAAATCTCCCAGGCCGCCACGTGTACACCCAAACAGCAAACAGCTGTTTGGGCCAACAGCCATGCGCCACGTGGCCGAATCCCGCGCCGACATGTGGCGCCCACGCCGGGAGCCGCGGGTCAGCGCGCCCACGCCGCGCCCCACGCGCGCCCACGCGCGCCTGTCGGGCACGCAGCCCGAGGTACCTGCTCCCCGCACCGTAGACCGCGCGCACAACACCACCCAATCACGTTCTGCCACGTGTCCACCCCCGGTCCACCGTGCACCCGCGCCTTTCCCGTGGACCGCGCCCACTGCGCCCGCCAACCGGGTGCCGCCACGTGGCCAGCGCCCGGGTGCACACCTCCACGGTGGACCGGGCGCCAACCGCCGCGCTCCGCCGTCCGCCGCCGCCGCCGGCGCTTCTCCGGCCGCCGGAACAGTACCAAATCACCTCGAAATCCGTGTTTTCACGTCCGGGCTCCGAAAAATTCAAGTAAATACTCCATCTTGACCGTTTTCGCGCGCTGAATCCAAATCCGAAGTCCGTTTGGCCAAATTCCACTTCTAAAATTTCCCAAAATTTCCCGAAAAAGTAAACTTGATCCGTTTTTCGTGCCGGGTCACTTGGTTCCAATAAGCGCGCAAAAATCTCAATCACTCAAAATGGTCTCCTGTTAAGCAATCTTGCTCCCAATTCATCAGAAATTTAATTCTTGGGCCCGACACGCGCACACACACTCCCAGAAGCCACTAATCCATCAATAAACCCTTAAGTGGGGATTCGGGTCCTCACAGGTTCTGGGCTCAAGGTCCTGCTATCACTAACACACCACTGCTGCGAACACAGTGGCGACACATAAAACAGAGAAACAGACATCCCGGGACCACCGTTTACCCAAACCGCTCCCGCCACAGATATAATACCAGCTACCTCTACCAGACTCCACTCTGCCCCCAAGCACGAGTGTAACATGCATCCCACACTAAAATAAATCCTGACCACTCGGCCCACTACCCAGGCGAGGAAAATCACTATGTCCAGGAATAGAATACGGAGTGTGGATGTCTAGAGCATAAATGAACCTAGCCCAAGTGAGGGTTTTCTATTAGTCTGGTTACACATGCAACATATGACAGGGTGCTAGGTCAAGTTCCAATAGTGGTACTTAAGTTAACACAGATAGGAAGCATACATCAACATGATCATGATAACAATGCAAGAACATCCTCTCTATATCTAACATGCTTCCTAACACATCTAACAATTATGTATGATTTACTACACGATAGAATTAAGGAATAGTCCACCGATTTTGGAGACGAAGCAACCCACCTGAAGCGCGCGTCAACCAAGATCCAAAAATAGGCTGAAACTGAACGGGGACAATTCTTGGATTCCTACGATTCCAACGAGTCCAAGAACACCAGAAAACTCCTCCTGGGTACAAAGATATAGTCCAAATATCGCGATAAGCAATATTTCCCACAAACACATGTTGCTGTAAAAACAGTCCAGAAAATGCTTAAATACCACCTGCAATATAATCTTCAAAAATTCCAATAAAAATACGACGGCGATCCTCGTGAAGAGTAGATGTCGATAGAGTCCTCACATGTCAAAATCCGATACCCGAGCACAGAGATAAAAATCCGACAAGCCTCCGCTGTCCAGGAAAACCACCAGCAGGAATGGGGCTCAAAGATGTTCCAGAAACCCCAATAAAAACCCAAAATTGAGAGGAGCGGAAAACACAAAAAACGGAGATCTACCTCTCATGAAACCGAGGCCATAAAAATCGTCCAAAAATTCCTTTGGGGTAGCTCTGTGGGCCTCGTGGACCGAAACGCGACGAAAATGGGCCACCGAAGAAGAAACGTCGCACTGCGCCGAATCGCCGAAGCCGTCGATGCCGCGGCCTCCAAAAAATCTGAGCCTCCTTCACAAGATGCAGCACAAGAAGAGGTACAACTTTGATTAAGGGCACAAGGGCAGAGGAGCTCGGGAAAGCCCTCAAAAAGAAAAGCCCAAAGGGGCTATTTATAGCCCAGCCCACCAAAGGAGGAAAAAACCAGATTCGGGCACCCGAAATTGGACCGGCCCGTTACTGTGCGCGCCCGGATCCACCACGGCCAGCCACGTCGCCCATCCGCGCCCCGCGCGCCCGGTGCACGCGCCCCCGCGAATCGCGGCGCACTGCGTGGCGACGCGGTCCACGGCGGGAACCGTGGGCTGCGGTTCACGGTGGCCCAGCCGGGTCGCTGTGCCCGCCAATAAGCGGGCGACACGTGGCCCGGCGGGGTCCACGGTGCACCGTGCCCGGCGCGCTGTCGCGCGTGCGTTGACCGCCCAATCGGCGCGCGACACGTGGCATGCCCGCAGTTGGCTGGTCCTGGTGCACGTCAAAACCTATGGACCGCCCAGACCACCGCCGTGCACGCGCCTAGCCGCACCCGCGCTGCCGCGGTCCGCCGCCGGCGCTGCCTTGGCCTGCCGGAACAGTAAAATCTTGCCTCGAAATCCGTGTTTTGGCATCCGGGTTCCGAAAAATATAAGTAGTCCATTTTCATCGTTTTCGCGTGCTGAGTCCAAATCCAATGTCCGTTTTGCGAAATTCCACTTCTAAAATTTGTCGAAGGCATCTGGATAGGTATTCTTAATCCAAATTTCGCGCTGGGTTCAATTCTGAGGCCCGATTTGCGTGCAACCATCTCCAACACACATCATAAGCCTCCAGAAGCCACAATTCACTCCGAAAGACCTTCGCGGAGAACCAGGTCATCACAATACTGCTGAGCGGAAAGAACTAAGAAAAAAAGTTGCCTCCTGTGCCGAAGTACTTGATCGACCTCTTTCTGCTCCGGTGGCCGAAAATAGTAGTAGTGAAAATACTGCTAGGCATCCTGCGGCGCCGCCTGGTTTTGAAAATTAATGCTCTAGGTGAAAGTGAATTAACTAATAACTAAATATCAGAATTAAATTTTGGGCATTTTTTGGGCAATTGGGTGCAGGATTTTTTTGGGGAAGTTGAAGTAATAAACATTTTGGTTTTTTTTTGTTTATTCAGCGTATGGTTTTTTAACTAAGAGACTGACGAAATAGATTAGGTAAAGTAAGAAACATTTTGTTTTTTTTTTTTGTTTATTTCGTGTATGGTTGTCTAACTAAGGAAGTGACGAAATAGGTTGGGCAATTTTTTGGGGAAGTTGTAATAAGAAACTTTTTTATTTTTTATTTTTTATTTTATTTAGTGTAGGGTTGTTTAATTAAGAGAGCGACGAAATTGGTTAGGCAACCTTTAGAGCTTTAGAGGTTTCTCCACATTCCGCATACACTTTTTTGTAGGACCCAAGCATTACCCAAATCGTAGATTTTCATAGACTGCGGTGATCAACATAGGGTCAGTCAATCCGCCATGCCTTAGTAGAATAACTTTTAGTGTCTAGCAAATGTAAGAATCCACCATAACCAAAAATATAAGCGGAGTAAATTTTGCTCAGCATGGCTTCTCAAAAGTACACACTCATTCTAATTAAGTAAGAACGCATTAGACAGTAAAAGGCACGAATAATTACCAGTCTTTGTAGAATGCAGCAGAAATGTAAAACATTGCTGTAGAAAAACCAAACAATCACTGGTTTTTGTCGACTGCGACAGTTGCCTTAAAACAACCAAAATCGCCATGCCTTACTACCGCAATTATTCAAACCAACGTGCCTTATTACTGCAACTATTCTCGAGAAAATCCAAACCCTCACTATAGAGAAAGCCCAACATCATCGCCTCCGCAACACCAATAAAAAGTAGTAATATAACAAAACTATAAATCACCAAAAAAGAAAGGAAAGCAACACATACAGATATCAAATAAGTCCGTCAAAGATTTTCAAAACATGGATTTATAACCACAATTATAGTTTTGCCAACTAAGGCAAGAATTATCCTAAACAATCTATTCATCAGCTGAATTTCAATTTACAAATGAGAAATAAATGAAGAGCTAGTGAATTAGTAGTTTATAAATATACATATGCACTTACTAGTGACAATACACACACACACACACACACACACACAATAGTTGATCAACAGCTGTTTCTCTAAGGTGATCATATTCTAATTGAAAATCAAATTCTACAGTGTTCTCTTTAGATTATTGAGTAAATAGTTAAATTGTAATTTGTAAATGAGAAATTAGTGAAGGGTTGGTGATTTTGTAGTTCATAAATGTACAATCGACGCAACATCGATTAAACCGTCATACCTTACTATCGCAATTATTCTCTTTAAAATGAAAACCATCATGCCTTATGCCTTACTTTCGCACTTACTCTCCGAAAAAATGAAAATCTTTGCTATAGAGAAACCTCAACATCATCACTAAAAAAAAAAAAAAAAGTCTAAAAAACTGCTAAATAAAAAGCAAAATAAAACGGTAAATCAGCAAATTAACAAACCAAATAACCTATCAAGTTGCACCAACAATCCTGTATCTGCCCAATATACTACAACAATTACCAAATAGCCTATCAAGTTGCACCATATTTAGAGATATATAACTATACAATAACATATTTCATCACTCTCTTAATTAAACAACAATACACAGAATAAACAATATATATATATATATATATATATATATATATATATATTTCTTACTACAACATCCCCAAAAAATTGCCTAACCTATTTCGTCGCTCCCTTAGTTAGACAATCATACACGAAATAAACAAAAAAAACAAAATGTTTCTTACTTTTTACCTAACCTATTTCGTCGCTCCCTCAGTTAAAAAACCATACGCCAAATAAAACAAAAAAAAAACAAAATGTTTATTACTTCAACTTCCCCAAAAAATTCCTGCACCCAATTGCCTAAAAAATGACCAAAATTTAATCTTGATATTTAGTAATTAGTTAATTCACTTTCACCTAGAGCATTAATTTTTGAAACTAGGCGGCGCCGTAGGATGCCCAGCAGTATTTTCACTGCTACTATTTTCGGCCACTGGAGCATAAAGCGGCCGATCAAGTACTTCCGCACAGGAGGCAACTTTTTTCCTTAATTCTTTTCGCTCAATAGTATAGCGTTCCTTTTCAGCCAAGAGATCATTATAGTATCCCCGTAGAAGGCTGTAGTCACCCTTAAGCCGCTTATATTTTTTATCAAGCACACTATGGTCGGAAAAAAGATGCTCATATAAATTTTCATAAAACTTTTTACCTTCTAAATTAAAATTCTTGACTTCAAACAAAAACTCACCTGTAACCTCCCAACAGAACGACACGTAGCATCTTTCTCAGGCTGATCGATGTTAGTACACGGCGAACTCCAACATCTTACAAACCAAGCTGCAGCATCTCCCCGAACCAATTCCAAATCAGTATAAACACTAATTAACCCATCGTTTTCAATCGGGACTCCATATGTCGGAATCGGTGGAGAAAATTGTTGACATACATCACGGAGCAATTCACAAAAGCAAATCGTAACAACAACCAGCGGCATCGTTGCACTCAAAAGTATATACTAAACACTAAAACCATGCAAACAACGCAAAGAAAATCCAACGGAAAATATGCCCGAATATAACCTAAACACCGCAAACAGAAAAAGGATAGAAAAAAAAAAAGGAGAAAATATATCTATACATAAACATGCTAGAAAATATTTTCAAACAAAAAAAAAAGTTATTATCTCAGAAACTATTTAATCCTCAGGCAGTACACAATAGTCGAGAATATCTTCCAAAACATCATCACCATCAGTCGACCAAACACCAAAGGCAACCAAACACCAAACACCAAATTCGACCCAGAATAAGCAACAGAATGAGGAGAAAAAAAAAAGAGGAAATCAGTTTTACATATTCAAAACTAATTTTTTAAAAATATTCTGACTTAATTAATTATTATTGATAACAAACTATTTTTTAAAGAATATCAACAAACAGCAAATTCGCTCTAAAGGCTAATTGGGATCTACATCTAGAATGAGGAGGACAAAAATAGAGAAAATAAATCTTACATATTCAAATCTAATTTTCTAAAAATATTCGTAAAAAATTCAAACCTAATTTTTAAAAAATGTACATACCAAGAAGAGCAAAAAAGAAGAAAAGCAGGGGTCGCAGCCATACACAGTAGTAATTAAGGAGCAAGTGAGGAGAAGAAGAGGGAGAAAAAGAGGAGAACATATATATAATGACAAACCGAATATGAGAGCAAAAGAGAAGTAAAAATTCTAGAATCGCAACTTCTGCAAGAAGGTGGCTCAGTGAGTAACAGCACGTCACGTCGCCGGTGAGTAACAGCACGTCACGTCGCCGAGAAGAACGGCTGCCTCATCATTTCAGACAGTCCGAAGAGCTAGAATGGCCGTCTCATCGACAAGGAGAAAGAAGAAAAAACGAAGAAACCGTACAGACAACCCTCCGGCAGCCCAAAGAGGACGTCTGCCTCATCATTCCAGGCAGGGGACCATTATGCTTCAAAGACTTTTGCTAGTTGGGCCCGGACCCCCAAGAGCAAGTCCACCACAAGCTACCTACACAAACCTGAAACACCTAAATAGTTAAATGTCATCCAAGACTTTATCCTTCACACCTCCCTAGGTCCATCCACAATAAATGCAATGCAAATCTATAAATTTATTTTTAGGGGTTGAAGATCAAATCTTAAAAGATTGACAAAATTTAAGAAATTTACTTGGAAAAAATAATACCGCGGAATCTCAATTTTAAAATACTTTTGTGGACGAAACGGAACTTTCAGATCTTTCAAAAATTTTAAAGAGAGCAAATTAATGGCATGTAATGTTGCATTTTTTATATATTTTTTGTTAGTTGTAATATTGACATACTAACAAATTTTTTTGACTTTTTTTTTTGCAATAACAGTAAAATATTTAGATATTGAATAATATTTTATTTTTTGTAATTACCAGATAAAGTCGAGATCATTTTCATAATTTTTTTTTTCGGGCAAGTAAGGGAATACTTAATGCAGTATAGAAACCGAAAATCACTGGGAGCTTGCGGATGTGATGAAACAACAATATACTAATTAAGTACAATGCAATTAATTTTTTAAAATTTATTTCCACCACCTACAATTATTTTGGTGAGAATATGGATGACAATTCCAAGATAATATTAATAATTGATTTCACTTGTTTTGGAGTAAGCTTCGATAATATAGTTTTATCCAAATATGATATTTCATTATGTATATAGATGTTGTATCATGCTTGAGTGCCTTGAACAACTATATTATGGGGCAACACACTCTTTATGGCACTAACTCATGAAATAAGAAGGATAAACTATTTCAAGTATGGATTATTACGTCTTATGTCTTTTATATATATATATATATATATATATATATATATATATATATATATATATATATATATATATATATATATATATATATATATATATATATATATAGTCCGACTGAAATACTATTAATAACACCAAACAATTAATGCTACTAAGTTTTTAGTTTTTGGATGAAATGATGTGCGGTTGGTATTATAGTGATCCTCTAGAATTTTTACTATTCAAATAATCACCAACTATTCCAGCCTAATTATTTCTCTCTCTCTCTCTCTCTCTCTCTCTCTCTCTCTATATATATATATATATATATATATATATATATATATATATATATATATATATATATATATATATATATATATATATATATATAGAGCGTAGTGTCACGGACTTAAGCGAAATTGCTTAAGAAGTCCGTGCGGCGCTCGCCTTCCTTCGCGAAGTGAGCAAGCCTACACCGTCTCTTGTGAACTTGGACCTACTCGCCCAAAGTTGGATTGCAAGAGAGAGAGAGTTTGAAGAAGAGTAATTGTATTTCTGGAATTAGAAAGCTACAATGTTTCTTACTTACTAAAGTGGGTGGAGGTCACAACCTTTTATAGACCACTCGCCGCCTACCTATCTAATGAAAAGGTGCAAAGTGGCGTACAAGCATAAGCTAAAAGTGGAGGCTACGAGCTCCCAAGAGTCTTCCATTTATTGTCCTAGAAACTTGAACGGTCTCGTGACTCTTCGGCTTCCGCGTCTGATGTCTCGAGATACGAAAAGAAGCTTCTAGATTGTTGTAGTAAAACCTCACGAGGTTCTTCCCCTTTGGAGTTTGGCAGTTTTGCAAAGGAGAAATTCGCACAAAAAGTTTAGCCCCTGACAACCTCCCCCACCTAATGCGCAGACGCCCTCGCTGCGCGCCGGTGTTGGAATTCTTCAATCATGGTTGAATATTTCCAGAGAGTGTCAGCCTTCTCCCAACTTGCTTCGCCATGTGGGAGGTTCTTCCACTTGACCAGGTATTCGATACTTGGCGGGACACCGCGACGACGGATGGTGCGCGTGTCCAGCAGGGTCTCGACATCTTTGTCAATGGTTGTAGTCATGGTGGCGGGAGCGCGCTGCGACACGCTCCTGGTGAGATCCTCGGAGTCGCCATGGAAGGGCCGAAGGCTGCTTGCATGAAAGACTGGATGGATCCGCAAATTTGCCGGTAGTTGTAGTTTGTATGCCGCCTTGCCTGCTCGCTTCACCACAATGAACGGACCCTCGTACTTCCGTATCAAGCCGCGGTGAATCTTGCGGAATGCTTTAAACTGTTGTGGCTGCAGCTTGACCAAGACTTGGTCTCCCTCAGCGAACTCCAAGGGTCGCCGCTTTACATCGGCCCACTTTTTCATCTGATGCGCCGCTTTTTCCAAATAAGCCCTCGCGATGTCTCCCTTTTCTTGGAGATGCGAGGTGAAGTGAAGAGCCATAGGGCTGCGGCCCTGCTCGCCCGCAGCAGCAGAGTGGGGAGCGAGCGGCTGTCTTCCCGTTGCAAGCTCGAATGGGCCGTGGTTCGTAGATTCGCTCCTCTGCAAATTGTAAGAGAATTGGGCCACATCCAGATGATGTACCCAGTCCTTCTAGCTAGCACTCACATAATGCCTCAAGTATTCCTCTACAAAGGCATTCACCCGCTCCGTCTGGCCGTCCGTCTGCGAATGAAAACTTGTAGAGAAGAGCAATTCCGACCCCAAGATCCGGAACACCTCTGTCCAGAACTTGCCAGTGAACCTTGGGTCGCGATCGCTCACAATATTTTCAGGAATGTAATGTACCGGATTTTCGGCACATATAATAAATCTAAATAAAAATGGTATGAAATACTATTTTTATGAAAGTTAGAGAAGTGAGGATGATGTGGAAGCGAATTGGGCCGAAATCGGATTAAAAATGAGGGATTTAGAATTTTAATTGAAAAGAGGGGCCCAGATTTTTAGTGGAAATTTACAGTGTCGGAAAATTCTAAGAAAATTCTGGGAGCTCCGTAATATTGTTTTAAGGCCACAGTAAAAATTTCGCGTTGATCGGACACCCGGATTGCGAGAACGGGGTCCGCCAGCGATTTTTGATACAGCGAGGCTTTTGGTGACCCAGAAATGACCAAACTCAGCAAAAATACTTGTAACATATTTCAAATGTAATTACAAGTGAGTTGTAAGCATTTCGAATCGACGCAGAGGCCGTTGAGTCGAAAAGTGAGTTGTAAGTTGAGAATTTGAAGTTTCAAATTCTAAAGCTTAAGTTCGCCGATTTCTGGAAAGTGGCGAAACTCAGCAAAAATGCTTGTAACACATTTCAAATGTAATTACAAGTGGGTTGGAAGCATTTCGAATCGACGAAAAAGCCGTTGAGTCGAAAAGTGAGTTGTGGTTGAGAAGCGAAGCCTCAAGTTTGCAAAATTTGGATTCGTGTTCGCCGAGTTCGCAAAATGGCGAAATTCGGCGAGAAAACTTGTAACATATTTTAAATATGATTACAGTCGAGTTCGGTGCGTTTCGGGCTGACGTGAAGGGCATCGGGTCGAAAAGTGACTTGAACCCCGAGGACTTAGCAAAAATTCTGAGATTTCTGAAATTGTGATCACGAAGCATTTTCGGAGCCCTGTTTCGAAGACGGAGGTTAATCAAAAAAATTCAAAAGAAATCGTGGGGTGTCTCAGAAAAGTTTCCTGATTAAAAGCGGTGAAATGCCGAGGTGAGAAGTTGGAGGAAAATAGGAGAACAAAGCGAAGAAAAATGCTTCGTGAATTCTGAAACTGCAGTTTTTGACAGTGCAGTTGGTCGCGAAGCTTTTTCGGGGCTCACTTTCGAGGGCTTAGAGTAGCCCAAAAATTTAAACAAAATCGTGGAGAGTTTAAGAAAAAGTTGTAGAATAAAGGGGAGAAGTAAAATTGAAATTTCAATTTTTCAGTTGACGGCAAAACGGGGAGAAAGAGGGGTATCCGAATTTGCTCACTGCAGGAGAAAAAACTGCAGGATTGGGGGCAGTTTTGGAAATTCCTTTTATAAGTTGGGGCAAATGTGTAAATTCACACTCCCTCTCCAACCACCACCTGCAGAGCATTAAAGTCTCTCCTTTCCTCTTTGAATACCCCACTCTCTTCTCTCTCTCTGCTGAAGAAGAAAGCAGGAAACGAAGGAAGGAAAGAAGAAGAAGAGGAAGAAGAAGAAGAAGAAGAAGAGGAAGAAGAAAGAAAGGAGAAGGAAAGGAAGAAGGAAGAGAAGAAGGTACTCTTTCTCTCTCACTCTCTCTCTTTCTCTCTTTTTCCTCTTTCTTGGCACGAAAGCAAAAAAAAAAAAAAAAAAAAAAAAGAAGAAGAAGCGGGGGTGCAGGGCTGGGCTGCAGCAGCTAGCTACTGCTGCTGCCCTGCGCCTGCTGCTGCTGGTTGGGCAGCCAGCAGCAGCAGCATTGGCTGCTGCTGGCTGGGCCACCAGCAGCTGCTGCTGCTTGTAGAGCAGCCAACAGCAGCATGAGCTGCTGCTGCTGGCTGAGCCAGCAGAGCCAGCTGCAGCAGCATTGGATGCTGCTGGCTGGGCTACCAGCAGCTACTGCTGCTGGTTAAGCAGCAGCAGCAGCATGAGCTGCTGCTGCTGGCTGAGCCAGCAGCTGCAGCAGCAGCATTTGCTGCTGCTGTTTGCTACCCGCAGCAGGGCAGCAACTGTGCAAGCTGCTGCCCTGCAGCAACCTTTACAAAAAAAAAAGAAAAGAGAAAAATTGAAAGAAACAGAAATGAAAAGAAGAAAAGAGATGGAAGAAGAAAGAAAAGAAAGGAATTAAAGAAGAAAGCAGAAAATTTCTTTTTCTTCTCTTTTCTCCAATGAGCAAAATCAACAATTAAAGGGGAGTTGCTCAAATTGAGTTTCTCTCAAATTTTTGAATGCAATTTCTTAATTTTGCCAATGTGCAAAATCGGTAATTGGAGGGAATCGCTCAAATTGAGTTTTTCTCCAATTTTTGAATGCAAATCCTTGATTATTGTCACGTGCAAAATCGGTAAATTGGGAGATTCGCTCAAATTGAGTTTCTCTCCAATTTTTGAGTGCAAATTCTTGATTTTGCCAATATGCGAAATCGGTGAATTGGGGGAAATTGCTCAAATTGAGCTTTTCTCAAATTTCTGAGAGCATTTTGACCCAGAATCGAGTTGAGCAAGTTTCTTTTTGGCAACATGCCATGGGAGGATTATTCTCCTCCCATTTTTGTGAACCAATCAAAAATTAGCCTTTTGGTGGGGAAAATGATCAAATAGGAATTTTTCCCTTTTAGTTGTCAAAAGGGGTTAGTTTTATCGTTCGATGGAGTTAGAGGATCGTGTAAAGACGGTTACTTTATGTTCTTCCTTCCTTACAATGTAGGGAAACCTCAGAGGCAAAAGGGGCCAAAATTGTCTCCTCCAGGAACCAAGAAAGCACATCGAGGTGGGGGATTCTGCCGAAATTGGGTGACCTCTCCCCTTGCTCCTTTGCTTTTCGATCCAGAAGCATGATAGTAGCCTGTTAGAGGCGTTAGGGAATCATGATAATAGTGGCATGCGTAGGAGACAAATATTATTTTATGATGAATATGGAAATAATTGCATGTGTTGATGTAATCAATTGTTGTGATCATGTTAGGGTGTAACCCTAGGAATCATGTGAAAGCTAAGGAAAAGGAAATGCATGTTGGTAGTAAGACTTAGGAGAAAACCTAGATTTAGGTTTAACGAGTGGCATGATGACCTAGGAGATACACCTAGGTGGACGAGTGGCATTACCTTAGGGAATAATCTAAGGTTAAGAATAGAGTGTTAAACATAGAGTCAGAGAACTCTAGGTTAAACAAGTTATGGAACTTAGGTAAAGGAACCTAAGATGAACTAATAGGGTTAAACTCTAGTGATGAAATAGAGTTAGTGCAACCCTAGGTTAAACATGGAACAGGAAAATAGAGTTAGTAAAACTCTAGGATTCAGTGAGAAATCAGGAAACAGGGGGATTAGATTCTCAAGTTAAAGAATTAAATAATGTAACCCCAGAAAGTCATAGGACGTCTGGGTAAATGGATCAATTAGTTTAACTTCGATCTGAGTTAAATAAAAGAGAATGGAAATAGGGTTAATAAGCTCTAAGTTAGATAAAACTGAAAGTAACTAGTGTCCTAGTGACATAGTGCAGTGATATAGTGCAACCTTAAGGGTAATTGAAGCTTAGGGTTGTGAATTGAGAACAAGTAAGGAAAGTGTAAAAGTGGCTAGGAAACCAAAGATATTGCCAAGTGGCAAAATAAGTGGAAATGGAAATGAACAAGCTGTTCAAACTTAAATTGGTGTTAGAGACACCCAAATTATCCTAGGATAAAGAACTTATGATAAAAGAAATAAAGCTTAAATGAAAGCCAAAAGTGGCTAATGAGCAAGACAAGCAAATCGCTTGAAATAAATGAGAAAAGTAAAAGAGAAGCATTGAGGCATGAATGTTAACGGGAGGGTTGAGCATATGTCACTCCCGGGGAGATGAGTGCCAAGGTGCCTTAAACTCATCTGAACCTAAAGTGGAAAGAAAATGGTTAAAGAAAGAGAAGGATTAATGAAAGGTAAAAAGGATAACATAAACTACATTGGGCCGAGCACTACGGGAGGCGATGCTACAACCTGTTCTTGTTTGATTGGGGTTGTAGGCATCCGTCTTTTGGAACCCTCGGACTCTGTAAAGGAAAAGCCTAAATGGCCATTGGGAGGGTTGAGCATATGTCACTCCCAAGTGAATTAAAGTGTTAAAGCTAAGTTGCCAACGGGAGGGTTGAGCATATGTCACTCCCGGGGGAAGTGTGTGAGTAAGACTCAGCTTCCCAAGTAAAGGCAAAACAAAGAGCTAAAGGCAAAAGAAAAGATAAAGATAAAACGGGCGGACCTACGGTGAGAAACGCGGCCCATGTTGGAGTTGCAGGCAGTGCCCCTCTCCCGGGTAGAGACCCGTTCGGGACGTTTCTTCCGTAGGACGAGGTAACACTTGCGGGTGTTATCGGCAACCTTATAAATCTTATCTTATGGTAGCAGGACTACCGGGCTGGGGCCCGTTGGATAAGAATTTCTGAGGGTTAACTTGAACTAAAGCACCAGAATTTTAAAGAATAAAGAGAAAATAGAGTGGCCAAGATGGCCGGGTTAGTTTGGCCCTGTATACAGCGGCATAGTGGCCGAGTTTGGTGCTTAGCAGCCTAGTGTGGCTAGACAGTGTAGTGCTGGGTCGATGAGTATACACAGATAGTGTAGTGATATTATATTTCATAGCCGCTTTTTGATGTTGAGGATTTTAGTTTCCTAGCACTCTATTATTATTGCTTCCATTGGACCAAGTGGTGTAGGACACTTTTTTCTCGGTGGTTGAACCCACTGGGAACTCTGTCGTAGTTCTCACACCCCTTGGGTGACCTCCCCACAGGTTCAGGTCTGGATACAGCGGTCGAGACGGTTCAGATGCAGACGGCGAGGCATACGACAGGGGCAAGGGCCCAGCAGTATAGAGACCTAGAGGGTCTAGCAGAGGTATCCCATTTTTATATTTTTTGAGTGAACCTTGTATGGTGAAGAAATGATGTAAAAGAATTGTGGTGGCCCAGTTTCCCATGCAGCTTTTCTGGTGAATCCATTGTTTAGAACACCTATTGTCGGTGCGTCTGGCCCATTGTGCATCAAGGGGATGCTACAGATGGACCCTGTGAGTTATCTTCAGCTGTGTTGGCCTTCGGCTGTGTTTGCCGAAATTCTGAAAAGGTTTTTGGCCAAACTGAGCTTGGAAATGGATTCAGCGCGGAAAAACGCTTGAAAACGGCTATTTGCTTGTTAAATTCTGAGTCCGGATGCCCAAAAAGGGACTCCCGGAAGTTTTCGCTGAAATTCGGTGCATGGGAGGGGTCGTGGACCGCCGGCTGCCACGTGGCAGCCCATGATTGGCCGGTCCGCAGCGCGCGGTCCACAGAGCGCCGCGGCTGGGTGCACGGACCCGGCGCATGACACGTGGCGCCGCCTGATTGGCGGGCCCGTGAGGCGCGGTCTACAGAAGTTGCGCGGCGGTGCATGGACCGGGGCGGGGGGACACGTGGCATCCCGCGGTTGGTCGGTGCACGCGGCGCGGTCCACGGAACCTTAATTGGTTGCGTGGACCGAGTGCACTGGACACGTGTCGTCACCCCATTCGCGGGCTCACGAGGCGCGGTGCACGTAACGTCGGACGGGCGCCTCGGGGCGCGTGCGTGGCAGGCGGCCAGGGCGGCGCCCTGCCCGCACGTGCGACCGCGACAGTGGCAAGGCTACGTGTCGCCCTGCCACTGGCGGGCGCCACCTACCCGCTTTGACCGCGGGGAGGGACACGTGGCGGCGTTTGGCGCGCCCCGCACAGCTGTTCGTTGTGCGGGACGCGTGTCGGGCGGGGAGGCGCGCGACGTGGCCGCCGCAGAGTGGCTCCGCCCGCTGTCGCCTGTTTGCTGGGCTACGTGGCCGCACGGGAGGAATTCGGGCGCGCACAGTGTTGGGCCAGGCCCAACACTGTAGCCGCCCGAAAACCCCCCTGCGCCCGAAAGTCCGGACAAAATGGGAATTTCCCCATTTGTTCCCTGCAGCCTATAAATAGCCCGAAACTCCTTCCCTTCGTCTTTTTTGGCACTTCCGAGCCTCAAACCGAAGGGAGCTCTTCACCAAAGTTGATCCTCACACTTTCAAGCTTCCATCTGCAGAGTTTGGGGATTTTTGGGGGCACGCTTTTCGAGATTCTCATTTTCTTGGCGCGGCGCGACGCTCTTTCTTCGGTGTTTCTTCCGTCGCTCTTCAGTGTACGAGCTCCCCCGACCTACTCCGACCATATTTTCGAGCGTTTTCTTCACTGCTGGATTCGTAATAGGTGAGGCTACGATTTTGGATTTCTCGTACATTTTCAGATTTCGCGTTTTTCGAGGTGTTTTCTCGTGCTCATTTGGACCCTTCTTGCTGTGAGTTTTTGGTGAGGACGGCAGCTTCTTTTGAAGAGATCTTCGCGCACAAATCTCGGATCAGGACGTGCTTATAGACTTTTTTCATCTACTCGACGCAAGGATCATCGTGGTATTTTTTTTGGAATTTCCTGAGATCTTCCCGGAGGTATACATCTTCCTATTTTTATCTGTGCCAGATTTTACAGTTATGTGGTTGTATGTCTTCGCGCGCCCGTGTTGTGGAATTTATATCTTGGCCTACGGAACTCCGATTTGGGCGTGCAGGTATTGGTTTCGAAGCTATCAACGCGAAGAACACCGGGATATTTTTATTGGAATTTATTGAGCACTTTCAGCAGGTGATATTTTGGCTTCTGTGCAGCTGAAATTCAGCATGTGATTTTTGGACAGATTTTTGGGGGATTATGTATAATTGTAGCCTTTGTTGAATCCACGTGGGATTTGGACTGTACTGGATTTACTGGACAGTGAGTTGTTGTGTGGTTGGTATTATCAGCTGTAGGACTTGGACTGATCAGCGCATCAGGTGGGTGACCTCTTTTCAAGATCAGCGGACTGTGGACTAATTCTAACTTTAGGGACTTGCATATTTTAATGTTTGATGTCCAGCATGCTAGAATGTGTGAAATGATGTTCCTGTTGTAGTTAGATGATCCTGTGATTTTTTTTTCTCCCCTAAGCTGTTGATTATTATTATCTTGCCCCCTTCAAGCTGTTGTTTATTAATTATCTTGGAACTTGACCTAGCACCACTGCCATATGATGCATGTTCAGCCAGACTGTAGAAAACCTCAACTTGGGCTAGGTTCTATTGCTCTAGACAATCCCACATCACTTTTCTGTATATCACTTTGGACTTAGAGTTCTCCTCGCCCAAGTAGTGGGCCGAGAGGTCGGATTATTGTGGGATGCATTTACACTCGTGTCTGGGGACCGAGTGGAGTTGTTAGCAGTCTGTAGACCAGGTTTCTTTAGGAGAGTGACTTGGGTGGTAGATTTGAGATCTTGAGAGCTATTTTGAGTGACAGTGAGTCCCGGCTGTGCAGTTTTCCAGCCTGTGTGTGAGACAGTGTTTCCTTGGTTTCTGTCGATCTTGTTGATCGAGGATTTGGATTATAGCCTGCATGAGCCACATTTGAGCTCGACAGAGATGCGCGGATACTTTCCTCGGTGGGGTCGCTCCCCTCGAGAGCCACTCCGGAGTTGGGCCTGTTCTTCTATCGCGACTTGTCGACGCAGTGTTCCCTCTGGCTGGGCCAGTTAGTGGCAGTCACGGACACAGTCCCTCTGGCTGGGCCAGTTAGTGGCAGCCACGGACGCCCTACGTAAGTCCGGTCCCCCGGGACGTGACGGCAGTAGGTAGGCGCAGGTTTGACTGGACCCTATGCGGCAGTCAGTTGGGATTGGGTGATTTGAGTCGAGAGCTAGTTGTAGCATCATGTTCTTTCTGCCCCACTTTTGAGCATCTAGATAGAGGCATAGTAGCTGTAGAGATTACTTTACCAGTTTTTCCCTTTCCGCACTGCATTGTTACTTTTTGCCTCTAGTAGACTTAGTGGGCAGACCGTCGGGCTTGTTGGCGGCACCCACTGAGAACTACTTGGGACGTAGTTCTCACACCCGTCGTGGTGTATTTTTCCCCAGGGACTTCTTCTTCTGCTCCAGTTCCTGCCGCACCTGTTGCTGACCCGACTGATCGAGGTAAGGGAGTAGCGAGATAGATCCCTACCAGTTGTCGCTTGAGAGTAGATGTACCTCCCTACTTTTTGTGAGTTCTTGTCGAGTGACCTTGTAGTGAGGATTGAGTTGTACTCTTCTTATTTTGAGAGATATTGTATTTGGTGAGGACTCTGGTTGCATATTTTGTTAGAGTTGTATTTATTTTATCCAGTTTTTACTTTATCAGCTCTGATATCTGTTTAGTATAGATCTCTTTTGCAGGTTAGTCGCTACGTCTATACGGGGCTTCTCGTATGGGCGGCGGATCTGTTGGCGAGCCCGGGTCGCAGTTTCGACCCGGGGCGTGACAAGAATTGTAATAATTTTATTGGCAAGTTCAAAGATGTAAAGTGTAATAAAGTAATGCATGGTTCACTCTTGTATGCTTTCATTTCCGCTTTAACTGTTTGTTTATAGAATGAAAGCTCAAATTTTTAGTGATTTTTAGTACTCTGATATTGAGCTTCCGCATATACTTGTTGTATGATTATGGATGTTACCGTTCCTTTCGGGTAGTGAAAGGTCATACCCGATTGGCGGGTCTGTTGGCGTGCCCGAACCGTACAAATTGGCGGACTCGGGACGTGACAGATTAGAGTGGTATCAGAGCCTAGGGATAGTCCTAGGTGGTTAGCAACCTTAGGGAGACCCTAGGGATTAGCACGAGAGAGCGCGTTGATTATTGGGTGAAAGTAATTGATTGGCTATTGTTATTCCCAAAAAGGATATTGGGACTGATCGAGGGCGACGAGCTTTCATTCTTCGGATATTACGTTGGCGGCCGACAACGTAATGTTGGAGATGAAAAGGAGAACCCTCCTATACTTTCGCATGATTGAGTCGACGAGCCCTTTTGTCGGTATATAGACTGCGCGTTGCTCAAATGGCTAAATTTGGGCTAGTTGTTTCGTTGTGGTGTGCATATTGGCGATGACACCACCTAGGGAAACGCGCTTGTTTCGACTCGTGCCGGGAGAGCGCTCTGGGTCGAACAAGGTACACGAGCTGCGATAGTAGGTGGCCGCACTTATTGGTGTGGTCCAGCAGCATGCTGAATCTTCTTGCCGTCAGCGGAAATTTCCCGCCGACAGGAAGACAAATTCCGACGCCTAAGAGTGGCGTCAGGGTGACAGTCGGAGCAGATAGATAGGCTCCAGTGGCTGATAGCGCAGCAAGGTGAGGCTGCATAAATGACGCACGAGTATACGGCGTCGCCGCCTGTTGGGGCGACAGTGGAGCGGGTGGCAGTGGCCGCCAAGCTTTTGCCGGCGCACCCCGCACCTTTAGCAAGGAGTGTTATAAGCTTGTGTCAGCTAATTTGCTGGCAAAGTACGGTTGGAGGGGTCTAGTGAGAGACCGACTTATAGAACGCTGGTGATCGCTATGTTGCGAGAACCAATTAAATATGTCCTAAGGATTAGGGCAAGAAAGGTTTACGGGCCTAGAGTAGGCTTCAGGATGCATGGATCTCTCGATAGAGCGAGAGTTTTACTGGCGCCGTTCTGATGAATGGGGCTAATGGCAAGGATTGCCACCGCAGGATTTGCGTGTTAGTCACCAGAATGGTGAACTGCTGTTGTGGTGCCTCGACCCAGTTGGGAGAGTTGCACGAGAGCCGTAGGGGTACGTAAGCGAATCGCTTAACACTGGATTTCTGCGAGTTAGCATGGGGGCGTAGGACGCCCAATTGTTTGGGTGCTCATGGAGCACAAGTATTATTTAGCCAGAGAGAGCTGATTAGATGGCACATTAGCCTTTGCCCCGTGTGGCCAGAGTTCATAGAGAGTTTGGGTCGTGGATTGACGACTGGTTAGTTGGTTTTGCCCAGTGAGCATAGTGGTCGCGTGGCGACGATTAGCGGGTTCGCTTGGGGACGATCCGTGCCTGGACCATATTTGTGGACTGTGGGCCTGTAGCCCAGTGGGCAGGCGCAGTCAGCTATGAGAGATAGCGGCCCGAGACCTGATGGCGGGGCATAATAGAGATTTGGTCGGGACGGTAGTCCGAGCGATGACCCGGGAACGTGGAATGCCACGTGTGAGCATTGAGGCTATTAGTACACTGAGATTAGTACACTGAGAGTGTGATATGACCATGCCGTAGAGCTAGTGGTGATTGAGGTACTGTAGCTCCTAGTGGGAGTGTGGGTGTAGTAATCCTAAGTGAGGATCTACCCGTATGATGATTGGGTCTGTGTGCTAGTGAGAGCCATTATACAGAGTGGACTGGTTGGGCTATAGGCCCCTGTTGGACCGTGGTTTGTGAACCTATTAGTAGTCCGATATATCGGGTTAGCTGATAACCCGTGGACTTAGAGCACTAGCAGCGTGCGTGATAGCTGAGGACTTGTGGATTGGCCTTTGCCCTCCACATTAGGCAGCGGAGCGACCGGAAAAAATGCGGTAAGTGTAATTGGTTGCAGATGCAACCTCGTTGTGAAAAAAAAAAATGATGGCGACATTAAAGTGGAAATTTCGCAAACAAAGACTGGGTCATTAGTGGCAAATTGAGAGAGCAAGTGCTCAACCGTGTCTTTCACCTACTTGGTGAAGGTGGCCAGACACCAGGTCTGAGATTTTTCCCTGGATTGAGATAGGGATTCAAGAATAGGTTGCTTGTGTGGTTTGACGAGTAGGCAATGTGATGCCCAGTAACGACGTATAGTGAGCCCAGCGTTTAGGGGGCATAATCTCTCTTATTCGATCAATTCTGAATTGAGATGCGATTTAAGTTTCGCGGACGAAACTCTTTTAAGGGGGGTAGAATGTTATGTACCGGATTTTCGGCACATATAATAAATCTAAATAAAAATGGTATGAAATACTATTTTTATGAAAGTTAGAGAAGTGAGGATGATGTGGAAGCGAATTGGGCCGAAATCGGATTAAAAATGAGGGATTTAGAATTTTAATTGAAAAGAGGGGCCCAGATTTTTAGTGGAAATTCACAGTGTCGGAACATTCTGAGAAAATTCTGGAAGCTCCGTAATATTGTTTTAAGGCCACAGTAAAAATTTCGCGTTGATCGGACACCCGGATTGCGAGAACGGGGTCCGCCAGCGATTTTTGATACAGCGAGGCTTTTGGTGACCCAGAAATGGCCAAACTCAACAAAAATACTTGTAACATATTTCAAATGTAATTACAAGTGAGTTGTAAGCATTTCGAATCGACGCAGAGGCCGTTGAGTCGAAAAGTGAGTTGTAAGTTGAGAATTTGAAGTTTCAAATTCTAAAGCTTAAGTTCGCCGATTTCTGGAAAGTGGCGAAACTCAGCAAAAATGCTTGTAACACATTTCAAATGTAATTACAAGTGAGTTGGAAGCATTTCGAATCGACGAAAAAGCCGTTGAGTCGAAAAGTGAGTTGTGGTTGAGAAGCGAAGCCTCAAGTTTGCAAAATTTGGATTCGTGTTCGCCGAGTTCGCAAATGGCGAAATTCGGCGAGAAGACATGTAACATATTTTAAATATGATTACAGTCGAGTTCGGTGCGTTTCGGGCTGACGTGAAGGGCATCGGGTCGAAAAGTGACTTGAACCCCGAGGACTTAGCAAAAATTCTGGGATTTCTGAAATTGTGATCACGAAGCATTTTCGGAGCCCTGTTTCGAAGACGGAGGTTAATCAAAAAATTCAAAAGAAATCGTGGGGTGTCTCAAAAAAGTTTCCTGATTAAAAGCGGTGAAATGCCGAGGTGAGAAGTTAGAGCAAAATGGGAGAACGAAGCGAAGCAAAATGCTTCGTGAATTCTGAAACTGCAGTTTTTGACAGTGCAGTTGGTCGCGAAGCTTTTTCGGGGCTTACTTTCGAGGGCTTAGAGTAGCCCAAAAATTTAAACAAAATCGTGGAGAGTTTAAGAAAAAGTTGTAGAATAAAGGGGAGAAGAAAAATTGAAATTTCAATTTTTCAGTTGACGGCAAAACGGGGAGAAAGAGAGGTATCCGAATTTGCTCACTGCAGGAGAAAAAACTGCAGGATTGGGGGCAGTTTTGGAAATTCCTTTTATAAGTTGGGGCAAATGTGTAAATTCACACTCCCTTTCCAACCACCACCTGCAGAGCATTAAAGTCTCTCCTTTCCTCTTTGAATACCCCACTCTCTTCTCTCTCTCTGCTGAAGAAGAAAGCAGGAAACGAAGGAAGGAAAGAAGAAGAAGAGGAAGAAGAAGAAGAAGAAGAAGAAGAAGAGGAAGAAGAAAGAAAGGAGAAGGAAAGGAAGAAGGAAGAGAAGAAGGTACTCTTTCTCTCTCTCTCTCTCTCTCTCTCTCTCTCTCTCTCTCTCTCTCTCTCTCTCTCTCTCTTTCCTCTTTCTTGGCAGGAAAGCAAAAAAAAAAAAAAAAAGAAGAAGCGGGGGTGCAGGGCTGGGCTGCAGCAGCTAGCTGCTGCTGCTGCCCTGCGCCTGCTGCTGCTGGTTGGGCAGCCAGCAGCAGCAGCATTGGCTGCTGCTGGCTGGGCCACCAGCAGCTGCTGCTGCTTGTAGAGCAGCCAGCAGCAGCAAGAGCTGCTGCTGCTGGCTGAGCCAGCAGAGCCAGCAGCAGCAGCATTGGATGCTGCTGGCTGGGCTACCAGCAGCTACTGCTGCTGGTTAAGCAGCAGCAGCAGCATGAGCTGCTGCTGCTGGCTGAGCCAGCAGCAGCAGCAGCAGCATTTGCTGCTGCTGTTTGCTACCCGCAGCAGGGCAGCAACTGTGCAAGCTGCTGCCCTGCAACAACCTTTACAAAAAAAAAAGAAAAGAGAAAAATTGAAAGAAACAGAAATGAAAAGAAGAAAAGAGATGGAAGAAGAAAGAAAAGAAAGGAATTAAAGAAGAAAGCAGAAAATTTCTTCTTCTTCTCTTTTCTCCAATGAGCAAAATCAACAATTAAAGGGGAGTTGCTCAAATTGAGTTTCTCTCAAATTTTTGAATGCAATTTCTTAATTTTGCCAATGTGCAAAATCGGTAATTGGAGGGAATCGCTCAAATTGAGTTTTTCTCCAATTTTTGAATGCAAATCCTTGATTATTGTCACGTGCAAAATCGGTAAATTGGGAGATTCGCTCAAATTGAGTTTCTCTCCAATTTTTGAGTGCAAATTCTTGATTTTGCCAATATGCGAAATCGGTGAATTGGGGGAAATTGCTCAAATTGAGCTTTTCTCAAATTTCTGAGAGCATTTTGACCCAGAATCGAGTTGAGCAAGTTTCTTTTTGGCAACATGCCATGGGAGGATTATTCTCCTCCCATTTTTGTGAACCAATCAAAAATTAGCCTTTTGGTGGGGAAAATGATCAAATAGGAATTTTTCCCTTTTAGTTGTCAAAAGGGGTTAGTTTTATCGTTCGATAGAGTTAGAGGATCGTGTAAAGACGGTTACTTTATGTTCTTCCTTCCTTACAATGTAGGGAAACCTCAGAGGCAAAAGCGGCCAAAATTGTCTCCTCCAGGAACCAAGAAAGCACATTGAGGGGGGGGATTCTGCCGAAATTGGGTGACCTCTCCCCTTGCTCCTTTGCTTTTCGATCCAGAAGCATGATAGTAGCCTGTTAGAGGCGTTAGGGAATCATGATAATAGTGGCATGCGTAGGAGATAAATATTATTTTATGATGAATATGGAAATAATTGCATGTGTTGATGTAATCAATTGTTGTGATCATGTTAGGGTGTAACCCTAGGAATCATGTGAAAGCTAAGGAAAAGGAAATGCATGTTGGTAGTAAGACTTAGGAGAAAACCTAGATTTAGGTTTAACGAGTGGCATGATGACCTAGGAGATACACCTAGGTGGACGAGTGGCATTACCTTAGGGAATAATCTAAGGTTAAGAATAGAGTGTTAAACATAGAGTCAGAGAACTCTAGGTTAAACAAGTTATGGAACTTAGGTAAAGGAACCTAAGATGAACTAATAGGGTTAAACTCTAGTGATGAAATAGAGTTAGTGCAACCCTAGGTTAAACATGGAACAGGAAAATAGAGTTAGTAAAACTCTAGGATTCAGTGAGAAATCAGGAAACAGGGGGATTAGATTCTCAAGTTAAAGAATTAAATAATGTAACCCCAGAAAGTCATAGGACGTCTGGGTAAATGGATCAATTAGTTTAACTTCGATCTGAGTTAAATAAAAGAGAATGAAAATAGGGTTAATAAGCTCTAAGTTAGATAAAACTGAAAGTAACTAGTGTCCTAGTGACATAGTGCAGTGATATAGTGCAACCTTAAGGGTAATTGAAGCTTAGGGTTGTGAATTGAGAACAAGTAAGGAAAGTGTAAAAGTGGCTAGGAAACCAAAGATATTGCCAAGTGGCAAAATAAGTGGAAATGGAAATGAACAAGCTGTTCAAACTTAAATTGGTGTTAGAGACACCCAAATTATCCTAGGATAAAGAACTTATGATAAAAGAAATAAAGCTTAAATGAAAGCCAAAAGTGGCTAATGAGCAAGACAAGCAAATCGCTTGAAATAAACGAGAAAAGTAAAAGAGAAGCATTGAGGCATGAATGTTAACGGGAGGGTTGAGCATATGTCACTCCCGGGGAGATGAGTGCCAAGGTGCCTTAAACTCATCTGAACCTAAAGTGGAAAGAAAATGGTTAAAGAAAGAGAAGGATTAATGAAAGGTAAAAAGGATAAGATAAACTACATTGGGCCGAGCACTACGGGAGGCGATGCTACAACCTGTTCTTGTTTGATTGGGGTTGTAGGCATCCGTCTTTTGGAACCCTCGGACCCTGTAAAGGAAAAGCCTAAATGGCCATTGGGAGGGTTGAGCATATGTCACTCCTAAGTGAATTAAAGTGTTAAAGCTAAGTTGCCAACGGGAGGGTTGAGCATATGTCACTCCCGGGGGAAGTGTGTGAGTAAGACTCAGCTTCCCAAGTAAAGGCAAAACAAAGAGCTAAAGGCAAAAGAAAAGATAAAGATAAAACTGGTGGACCTACGGTGAGAAACGCGGCCCATGTTGGAGTTGCAGGCAGTGCCCCTCTCCCGGGTAGAGACCCGTTCGGGACGTTTCTTCCGTAGGACGGGGTAACACTTGCGGGTGTTATCGGCAACCTTAGAAATCTTATCTTATGGTAGCAGGACTACCGGGCTGGGGCCCGTTGGATAAGAATTTCTGAGGGTTAACTTGAACTAAAGCACCAGAAATTTAAAGAATAAAGAGAAAATAGAGTGGCCAAGATGGCCGGGATAGTTTGACCCTGTATACAGCGGCATAGTGGCCGAGTTTGGTGCTTAGCAGCCTAGTGTGGCTAGACAGTGTAGTGGTGGGTCAATGAGTATACACAGATAGTGTAGTGATATTATATTTCATAGCCGCCTTTTGATGTTGAGGATTTTAGTTTCCTAGCACTCTATTATTATTGCTTCCATTGGACCAAGTGGTGTAGGACACTTTTTTCTCGGTGGTTGAACCCACTGGGAACTCTGTCGTAGTTCTCACACCCCTTGGGTGACCTCCCCATAGGTTCAGGTCTGGATACAGCGGTCGAGACGGTTCAGATGCAGACGGCGAGGCATACGACAGGGGCAAGGGCCCAGCAGTATAGAGACCTAGAGGGTCTAGCAGAGGTATCCCATTTTTATATTTTTTGAGTGAACCTTGTATGGTGAGGAAATGATGTAAAAGAATTGTAATAATTTTATTGGCAAGTTCAAAGATGTAAAGTGTAATAAAGTAATGCATGGTTCACTCTTGTATGATTTTATTTCCGCTTTAACTGTTTGTTTATAGAATGAAAGCTCAAATTTTTAGTGATTTTTAGTACTCTGATATTGAGCTTCCGCATATACTTGTATGATTATGGATGTTACCGTTCTTTTCGGGTAGTGAAAGGTCATACCCGATTGGCGGGTCTGTTGGCGTGCCCGAACCGTACAAATTGGAGGACTCGGGGCGTGACAGATTAGAGTGGTATCAGAGCCTAGGAATAGTCCTAGGTGGTTAGCAACCTTAGGGAGACCCTAGGGATTAGCACGAGAGAGCGCGTTGATTATTGGGCGAAAGTAATTGATTGGCTATTGTTACTCCCAAAAAGGATGTTGGGAATGATCGAGGGCGACGAGCTTTCATTCTTCGGATATTACGTTGGCGGCCGACAACGTAATGTTGGAGATGAAAATGAGTACCCTCCTATACTTTCGAATGATTGAGTCGACGAGCCTTTTTGTCGGTATATAGACTGCGCGTTGCTCAAATGGCTAAATTTGGGCTAGTTGTTTCGTTGTGGTGTGCATATTGGCGATGACACCACCTAGGGAAACGCGCTTGTTTTGACTCGTGCCGGGAGAGCGCTCTGGGTCGAACAAGGTACAAGAGCTGCGATAGCAGGTGGCCGCACTTATTGGTGTGGTCCAGCAGCATGCTGAATCTTCTTGCCGTCAGCGGAAATTTCCCGCCGACAGGAAGACAAATTTCGACGCCTAAGAGTGGCGTCAGGGTGACAGTCGGAGCAGATAGATAGGCTCCAGTGGCTGATAGCGCAGCAAGATGAGGCTGCATAAATGACGCACGAGTATACGGCGTCGCCGCCTGTTGGGGCGACTGTGGAGCGGGTGGTAGTGGCCGCCGAGCTTTTGCCGGCGCACCCCGCACCTTTAGCAAGGAGTGTTATAAGCTTGTGTCAGCTAATTTGCTGGCAAAGTACGGTTGGAGGGGTCTAGTGAGAGACCGACTTATAGAACGCTGGTGATCGCTATGTTGCGAGAACCAATTAAATATGTCCTAAGGATTAGGGCAAGAAAGGTTTACGGGCCTAGAGTAGGCTTCAGGATGCATGGATCTCTCGATAGAGCGAGAGTTTTACTGGCGCCGTTCTGATGAATGGGGCTAATGGCAAGGATTGCCACCGCAGGATTTGCGTGTTAGTCACCAGAATGGTGAACTGTTGTTGTGGTGCCTCGACCCAGTTGGGAGAGTTGCACGAGAGCCGTAGGGGTACGTAAGCGAATCGCTTAACACTGGATTTCTGCGAGTTAGCATGGGGGCGTAGGACGCCCAATTGTTTGGGTGCTCATGGAGCACAAGTATTATTTAGCCAGAGAGAGCTGATTAGATGGCACATTAGCCTTTGTCCCGTGTGGCCAGAGTTCATAGAGAGTTTGGGTCGTGGATTGACGACTGGTTAGTTGGTTTTGCTCAGTGAGCATAGTGGTCGCGTGGCGACGATTAGCGGGTTCGCTTGGGGACGATCCGTGCCTGGACCATATTTGTGGACTGTGGGCCTGTAGCCCAGTGGGCAGGCGCAGTCAGCTATGAGAGACAGCGGCCCAAGACCTGATGGTGGGGCATGATAGAAATTTGGTCGGGACGGTAGTCCGAGCGATGACCCGGGAACGTGGAATGCCACGTGTGAGCATTGAGGCTATTAGTACACTGAGATTAGTACACTGAGAGTGTGATATGACCAGGCCGTAGAGCTAATGGTGATTGAGGTACTGTAGCTCCTAGTGGGAGTGTGGGTGTAGTAATCCTAAGTGAGGATCTACCCGTATGATGATTGGGTCTGTGTGCTAGTGAGAGCCATTATACAGAGTTGGACTGGTTGGGCTATAGGCCCCTGTTGGACCGTGGTTTGTGAACCTATTAGTAGTCCGATATATCGGGTTAGCTGATAACCCGTGGACTTAGAGCACTAGCAGCGTGCGTGATAGCTGAGGACTTGTGGATTGGCCTTTGCCCTCCACATTAGGCAGCGGAGCGACCGGAAAAAATGCAGTAAGTGTAATTGGTTGCAGATGCAACCTCGTTGTGAAAAAAAAAAATGATGGCGGCATTAAAGTGGAAATTTTGCAAACAAAGACTGGGTCATTAGTGGCAAATTGAGAGAGCAAGTGCTCAACCGTGTCTTTCACCTACTTGGTGAAGGTGGCCAGACACCAGGTCTGAGATTTTTCCCTGGATTGAGATAGGGATTCAAGAATAGGTTGCTTGTGTGGTTTGACGAGTAGGCAATGTGATGCCCAGTAACGACGTATAGTGAGCCCAGCGTTTAGGGGGCATAATCCCTCTTATTCGATCAATTCTGAATTGAGATGCGATTTAAGTTTCGCGGACGAAACTCTTTTAAGGGTGGTAGAATGTAATGTACTGGATTTTCGGCACATATAATAAATCTAAATAAAAATGGTATGAAATACTATTTTTATGAAAGTTAGAGAAGTGAGGATGATGTGGAAGCGAATTGGGCCGAAATCGGATTAAAAATGAGGGATTTAGAATTTTAATTGAAAAGAGGGGCCCAGATTTTTAGTGGAAATTCACAGTGTTGGAAAATTCTAAGAAAATTCTGGGAGCTCCGTAATATTGTTTTAAGGCCACAGTAAAAATTTCGCGTTGATCGGACACCCGGATTGCGAGAACGGGGTCCGCCAGCGATTTTTGATACAGCGAGGCTTTTGGTGACCCAGAAATGGCCAAACTCAGCAAAAATACTTGTAACATATTTCAAATGTAATTACAAGTTAGTTGTAAGCATTTCGAATCGACGCAGAGGCCGTTGAGTCGAAAAGTGAGTTGTAAGTTGAGAATTTGAAGTTTCAAATTCTAAAGCTTAAGTTCGCCGATTTCTGGAAAGTGGCGAAACTCAGCAAAAATGCTTGTAACATATTTCAAATGTAATTACAAGTGGGTTGGAAGCATTTCGAATCGACGAAAAAGCCGTTGAGTCGAAAAGTGCGTTGTGGTTGAGAAGCGAAGCCTCAACTTTGCAAAATTTGGATTCGTGTTCGCCGAGTTCGCAAAATGGCGAAATTCGGCGAGAAGACTTGTAACATATTTTAAATATGATTACAGTCGAGTTCAGTACGTTTCGGGCTGACGTGAAGGGCATCGGGTCGAAAAGTGACTTGAACCCCGAGGACTTAACAAAAATTCTGAGATTTCTGAAATTGTGATCACGAAGCATTTTCGGAGCCCTGTTTCGAAGACGGAGGTTAATCAAAAAATTCAAAAGAAATTGTGGGGTGTCTCAGAAAAGTTTCCTGATTAAAAGCGGAGAAATGCCAAGGTGAGAAGTTGGAGGAAAATAGGAGAACGAAGCGAAGAAAAATGCTTCGTGAATTCTGAAACTGCAGTTTTTGACAGTGCAGTTGGTCGCGAAGCTTTTTCGGGGCTCACTTTCGAGGGCTTAGAGTAGCCCAAAAATTTAAACAAAATCGTGGAGAGTTTAAGAAAAAGTTGTAGAATAAAGGGGAGAAGAAAAATTGAAATTTCAATTTTTTAGTTAACGGCAAAACGGGGAGAAAGAGGGGTATCCGAATTTGCTCACTGCAGGAGAAAAAACTGCAGGATTGGGGGCAGTTTAGGAAATTCCTTTTATAAGTTGGGGCAAATGTGTAAATTCACACTCCCTCTCCAACCACCACCTGCAGAGCATTAAAGTCTCTCCTTTCCTCTTTGAATACCCCACTCTCTTCTCTCTCTACTGAAGAAGAAAGCAGGAAACGAAGGAAGGAAAGAAGAAGAAGAGGAAGAAGAAGAAGAAGAAGAAGAGGAAGAAGAAAGAAAGGAGAAGGAAAGGAAGAAGGAAGAGAAGAAGGTACTCTTTCTCTCTCTCTCTCTCTCTCTCTCTCTCTTTCCTCTTTCTTGGCAGGAAAGCAAAAAGAAAAAAAAAAAAGGAAGAAGCGGGGGTGCAGGGCTGGGCTGCAGCAGCTAGCTGCTGCTGCTGCCCTGCGCCTGCTGCTGCTGGTTGGGCAGCCAGCAGCAGCAGCATTGGCTGCTGCTGGCTGGGCCACCAGCAGCTGCTGCTGCTTGTAGAGCAGCCAGCAGCAGCATGAGCTGCTGCTGCTGGCTGAGCCAGCAGCTGCAGCAGCAGCATTTGCTGCTGCTGTTTGCTACCCGCAGCAGGGCAGCAACTGTGCAAGCTGCTGCCCTGCAGCAACCTTTACAAAAAAAAAAAGAAAAGAGAAAAATTGAAAGAAACAGAAATGAAAAGAAGAAAAGAGATGGAAGAAGAAAGAAAAGAAAGGAATTAAAGAAGAAAGCAGAAAATTTCTTTTTCTTCTCTTTTCTCCAATGAGCAAAATCAACAATTAAAGGGGAGTTGCTCAAATTGAGTTTCTCTCAAATTTTTGAATGCAATTTCTTAATTTTGCCAATGTGCAAAATCGGTAATTGGAGGGAATCGCTCAAATTGAGTTTTTCTCCAATTTTTGAATGCAAATCCTTGATTATTGTCACGTGCAAAATCGGTAAATTGGGAGATTCGCTCAAATTGAGTTTCTCTCCAATTTTTGAGTGCAAATTCTTGATTTTGCCAATATGCGAAATCGGTGAATTGGGGGAAATTGCTCAAATTGAGCTTTTCTCAAATTTCTGAGAGCATTTTGACCCAGAATCGAGTTGAGCAAGTTTTTTTTTGGCAACATGCCATGGGAGGATTATTCTCCTCCCATTTTTGTGAACCAATCAAAAATTAGCCTTTTGGTGGGGAAAATGATCAAATAGGAATTTTTCCCTTTTAGTTGTCAAAAGGGGTTAGTTTTATCGTTCGATAGAGTTAGAGGATCGTGTAAAGACGGTTACTTTATGTTCTTCCTTCCTTACAATGTAGGGAAACCTCAGAGGCAAAAGGGGCCAAAATTGTCTCCTCCAGGAACCAAGAAAGCACATCGAGGTGGGGGATTCTGCCGAAATTGGGTGACCTCTCTCCTTGCTCCTTTGCTTTTCGATCCAGAAGCATGATAGTAGCCTGTTAGAGGCGTTAGGGAATCATGATAATAGTGGCATGCGTAGGAGACAAATATTATTTTATGATGAATATGGAAATAATTGCATGTGTTGATGTAATCAATTGTTGTGATCATGTTAGGGTGTAACCCTAGGAATCATGTGAAAGCTAAGGAAAAGGAAATGCATGTTGGTAGTAAGACTTAGGAGAAAACCTAGATTTAGGTTTAACGAGTGGCATGATGACCTAGGAGATACACCTAGGTGGACGAGTGGCATTACCTTAGGGAATAATCTAAGGTTAAGAATAGAGTGTTAAACATAGAGTCAGAGAACTCTAGGTTAAACAAGTTATGGAACTTAGGTAAAGGAACCTAAGATGAACTAATAGGGTTAAACTCTAGTGATGAAATAGAGTTAGTGCAACCCTAGGTTAAACATGGAATAGGAAAATAGAGTTAGTAAAACTCTAGGATTCAGTGAGAAATCAGGAAACAGGGGGATTAGATTCTCAAGTTAAAGAATTAAATAATGTAACCCCAGAAAGTCATAGGACGTCTGGGTAAATGGATCAATTAGTTTAACTTCGATCTGAGTTAAATAAAAGAGAATGGAAATAGGGTTAATAAGCTCTAAGTTAGATAAAACTGAAAGTAACTAGTGTCCTAGTGACATAGTGCAGTGATATAGTGCAACCTTAAGGGTAATTGAAGCTTAGGGTTGTAAATTGAGAACAAGTAAGGAAAGTGTAAAAGTGGCTAGGAAACCAAAGATATTGCCAAGTGGCAAAATAAGTGGAAATGGAAATGAACAAGCTGTTCAAACTTAAATTGGTGTTAGAGACACCCAAATTATCCTAGGATAAAGAACTTATGATAAAAGAAATAAAGCTTAAATGAAAGCCAAAAGTGGCTAATGAGCAAGACAAGCAAATCGCTTGAAATAAACGAGAAAAGTAAAAGAGAAGCATTGAGGCATGAATGTTAACGGGAGGGTTGAGCATATGTCACTCCCGGGGAGATGAGTGCCAAGGTGCCTTAAACTCATCTGAACCTAAAGTGGAAAGAAAATGGTTAAAGAAAGAGAAGGATTAATGAAAGGTAAAAAGGATAAGATAAACTACATTGGGCCGAGCACTACGGGAGGCGATGCTACAACCTGTTCTTGTTTGATTGGGGTTGTAGGCATCCGTCTTTTGGAACCCTCGGACCCTGTAAAGGAAAAGCCTAAATGGCCATTGGGAGGGTTGAGCATATGTCACTCCCAAGTGAATTAAAGTGTTAAAGCTAAGTTGCCAACGGGAGGGTTGAGCATATGTCACTCCCGAGGGAAGTGTGTGAGTAAGACTCAGCTTCCCAAGTAAAGGAAAACCAAAGAGCTAAAGGCAAAAGAAAAGATAAAGATAAAACGGGCGGACCTACGGTGAGAAACGCGGCCCATGTTGGAGTTGCAGGCAGTGCCCCTCTCCCGGGTAGAGACCCGTTCGGGACGTTTCTTCCGTAGGACGGGGTAACACTTGCGGGTGTTATCGGCAACCTTAGAAATCTTATCTTATGGTAGCAGGACTACCGGGCTGGGGCCCATTGGATAAGAATTTCTGAGGGTTAACTTGAACTAAAGCACCAGAAATTTAAAGAATAAAGAGAAAATAGAGTGGCCAAGATGGCCGGGTTAGTTTGACCCTGTATACAGCGGCATAGTGGCCGAGTTTGGTGCTTAGCAGCCTAGTGTGGCTAGACAGTGTAGTGCTGGGTCGATGAGTATACACAGATAGTGTACTGATATTATATTTCATAGCCGCCTTTTGATGTTGAGGATTTTAGTTTCCTAGCACTCTATTATTATTGCTTCCATTGGACCAAGTGGTGTAGGACACTTTTTTCTCGGTGGTTGAACCCACTGGGAACTCTGTCGTAGTTCTCACACCCCTTGGGTGACCTCCCCACAGGTTCAGGTCTGGATCCAGCGGTCGAGACGGTTCAGATGCAGACGGCGAGGCATACGACAGGGGCAAGGGCCCAGCAGTATAGAGACCTAGAGGGTCTAGTAGAGGTATTCCATTTTTATATTTCTTGAGTGAACCTTGTATGGTGAGGAAATGATGTAAAAGAATTGTAATAATTTTATTGGCAAGTTCAAAGATGTAAAGTGTAATAAAGTAATGCATGGTTCACTCTTATATGCTTTCATTTCCTCTTTAACTGTTTGTTTATAGAATGAAAGCTCAAATTTTTAGTGATTTTTAGTACTCTGATATTGAGCTTCCGCATATACTTGTTGTATGATTATGGATGTTACCGTTCCTTTCGGGTAGTGAAAGGTCATACCCGATTGGCGGGTCTGTTGGCGTGCCCGAACCGTACAAATTGGCGGACTCGGGGCGTGACAAGGAATCCCCCAAAACTTCACCACATTGCTGACGAAGAGCCGCGCTGCTTCCTCCGCCGTGCAATCTGCTGGTGCCGCAATGAAGGTTCCGTATTTGGAGAATCGGTCCACCACCACAAGAATTGATCCCAATGCCCCCACCTTGGGCAAAGCAGAGATGAAGTCCATCGAGACGCTCTCCCATGGACGCGTTGGGGTTGGTAGTGGCTCGAGGAGGCCTCCAGGCTTCTGGCGCTCCACCTTGTCCTGTTGGCACACAAGACAAGTCCGCACATATGCCTCCACATCGTCCCGCATGTGAGGCCAATAGTATGCAGCTTCTAGCAATGCCAAAGTTCGTTTTTGCCCCGGATGTCCGGCCCACTTGGAGTCGTGGCACTCCTTGATGAGCTCCCGACGGAGATTGCCCCACTTAGGCACATAGACGCGACGCCCCTTGGTTAGGAGTAGGCCATCGCTAACCCAGAACCGCTACGCCTTGCCCTCCTTGACGAGTCGCACGAGTCCTTGAGCCACAGGGTCCTCGCTAGTCCCTTCGCGGATTCGCTCCCTGATCGCTCCATGGAGCTGGCACACCGCCGCTAACTCAGCTTTGCGGCTAAGTGCATCAGCCACATGGTTCTCCCTTCCGGGTTTGTATTGAAGCTCCATGTCGAACTCCGCTAGGAAGTCCTGCCATCTTGCTTGCTTTGGTGACAGCTTCTTTTGTATTTGGAAGTAGCTTGTGGCGACATTGTCCGTTCGCACAGCGAACTTGCTTCCGAGGAGATAGTGCCGCCAAGTCCTTAGACAATGCACTATTGCTGTCATCTCCTTTTCTTGAACAATGTATCGCCGCTCAGTGTCATTGAGCTTGCGACTCTCAAAAGCGATGGGATGTCCCTCCTGCATGAGAACACCGCCAATGGCAAAGTCTGAAGCGTCAGTGTGTACCTCAAATGGTTGCCGACAGTTAGGAAGTCGCAACACGGGTTCTTCAGTCACCGTCCGCTTCAGGTCCTCGAATGCCTCCGCGCACTGAGGGGTCCAGTCCCATGACTGGTTCTTCTTTAGCAAGTCCATCAAAGGAGCTGCTCGCGCCGAGTAGCCCGCGATGAAGCGACGATAATAGTTGACGAGTCCGAGAAAGGATCGCAGCTCGGACACCGTCGTGGGCGCCTCCCACTCGCAGATCGCCCGAATCTTCTTGTGGTCCATGTGCAGTTGACCGTGGCCGATCCAATGGCCAAGGAAATGCACCTCCTTCTTCGCAAAGGAGCACTTTTCCCTTTTGACGAAAAGTTGATTGTCCCGCAGCACTTGAAAGATGATTCGCAGATGCTCCTCATGCTCCTCCAGAGTGTTGCTGTATACGACGATATCGTCGAGATACACTACCACGAAGCGGTCGAGGTAGGGATGGAATAACTTGTTCATCAAAGTGCAGAAGGTTGCCGGTGCATTCGTCAGGCCGAATGGCATGACAAGGAACTCGTAGGCCCCGTACCTCGTCACGCACGTGGTCTTCTCCTCGTCCCCTTCCGCAATTCTCACTTGATAATACCCCGAGCGAAGATCGAGCTTAGTGAAATACTTCGCTCCTCCTAGCTGGTCGAATAGATCCTCAACTAGTGGGATAGGGTACTTGTTTTTTTCCGTTACCTTGTTGAGTGCTCTGTAGTCGATGCAGAGTCGCAAACTTCCGTCACTCTTCCGTTGAAATAGCACCGGTGCTCCATAGGGTGCCTTCGACGGTCTGATGAAGCCTGCTTCAAGAAGGTCCTTCAACTGGCGTTGCAACTCCTCGAGTTCTGGCGGAGCCATCCTGTATGGCGCCTTTGCTGTTGGCTTGGAACCGGGTTCAAGCTCGATTGCATGGTCCACCTCCCTTCTAGGTGGAAGTTGCTTGGGTAGCTCCTGGGGCATGATGTCCTTGAACTCCCCCAAGACAGCACCAATCTCTGTCGGAAGGTCTTCCTCCTCGAATCCCTCCTCGCTCACCTCGCGGATGCTCGCAAGATAAGTCATCTCCCCTCGCTTCACTCCCTTCCGCAATTGCAGAGCTGAGAGGATAGGGGTTTCTGTTGGTTTGTTGCGGCTAGTCAAAACCATACAAGGGGCGGCCTCCTCCATGATGCTCAAGGCCCCAAGATGTGGCATTGGTACCGCCTTTGACGAGGCTAGAAAGTCGATGCCCAGAATGACTTTGAAGTCGTCGATGGCTGCGGCAGTGAAGTTCGCTATTCCCACCCAGGGTCCTACAGTGATCGACACGCCCTTGGCTACCCCTGTGACAGGTTGTGCCTCAGTGTTAACCGCTTTGATCTTGCTCGTGTCCTTCTCGAGCTTGAGGCCCAACCGCTTGGCCTCCGTAGCTGCGATGAAGTTGTGGGTTGCTCCCGTGTCCACGAGTGCTCGAGTGGCCCACCCATTGAGGTTCACATCGACGAACATAAGTTCCTTCTTGAGAGATTTGCCGCCGCCCGCTTGCCCCTGCATCGCGCTAACGAGCCGCAGCGCTCCCATCTTTGTCTGTGCTGCTTCCTCGCCCTCCTCGGCTTGGACAGCATTGACGGCTTTCTTCTTTGGACAATCACGAGCCCAATGGTCATCTCCGCAGACATAGCAAGACACCTTCTTCTTCTGCGGAGGGCCCTTGTGCTCCTTGCCCTTGTGGTGGTCTTTGTTCTCGCGACGGTCTCCCCCACCTTTGGCCTTGCTCACCTTAGGCGGTTTGCCGCGATTAGACTCGTCTTCTCATACTTCGGTAGCTTCTCCGCCATGGCTATGGCAGAGCTTACATCCTTGACGTCTCGTCCCACGAGCTCCTTGTTTGCCCACAGTTGGAGACCGTCGAGGAAGAAGAACAGCCGGTCCTCCTCGGCCATATTGGAGATGGAGAGCATCAGTTTGGAGTACTCCTTGACATACTCCTTGAGGGTTCCCGTATGCTTGAGCCGTCGAAGTTGCCTCCGCGCAAGATACTCGACGTGCTCGGGGTAGAACTGTGCCTTGAGCTCGCGCACGAAGTCCTCCCAAGTATTCAACTCGCATTGGCCCTTCTCGGCCTCCGCCGACCTCGGACGCCACCACAGCATGGCATCGTCAGTCAAGTACATGGAAGCGGTTTGGACTTTGTTTTCTTCGTCCTCCAGCCGCAACGCCTTGAGATAGCGCTCCATGTGCCAAAGGAAGTTGTCAATTTCCTTCTCATCGCGCGTACCTTTGAAGCCCTGGGGTTCGGGGATGCGGATCCTTGGGGTATACTCCCTTGGTGCATCGCCACCACGAGCCACCGCCCTCTCGAGGATCGTCATCCGCATCTTAAGGTCCTCGACCTCATCGACCCTTGTGATAAGGTCATCCACCAGCGTCTTCCGTTCGTCCTCGCGACGAGCAACGTCAGCGCGAAACTGCTCGAGTTGTTGGCGGAAAGTTCCCATTGCAGCAGCAACACTTTCCTCCATGGTATGTAGTCCATCCTCCATAATCTCCATATGTTGGGTTAGGATTAGATAGTTGTCCTCCAACAAGCCAACACGGTCGTCGAGCGAAACAGACTCCCTCGCATGGGTCCGTGGTTCCTTGCTCTTGCCGCGTTTGGATTGTCGAGGTTGTTCGGCCATGTTGTCGATGATGGCAGCATCCGATGATGACATGGTTCCCAGCTCCCGAACTCGCTCTGATACCAACTGTCACGGACTTAAGCGAAATTGCTTAAGAAGTCCGTGCGGCGCTCGCCTTCCTTCGCGAAGTGAGCAAGCCTACACCGTCTCTTGTGAACTTGGACCTACTCGCGCAAAGTTGGATTGCAAGAGAGAGAGAGAGTTTGAAGAAGAGTAATTGTATTTCTGGAATTAGAAAGCTACAATGTTTCTTACTTACTAAAGGGGGTGGAGGTCACAACCTTTTATAGACCACTCGCCGCCCACCTATCTAATGAAAAGGTGCCAAGTGGCGTACAAGCATAAGCTAAAAGTGGAGGCTACGAGCTCCCTAGAGTCTTCCATTTATTGCCCTAGAAACTTGAACGGTCTCGTGACTCTTCGGCTTTCACGTCTGATGTCTCGAGATACGAAAAGAAGCTTCTAGATTGTTGTAGTAAAACCTCACGAGGTTCTTCCCCTTTGGAGTTTGGCAGTTTTGCAAAGGAAAAATTCGCACAAAAAGTTTAGCCCCTGACAGTAGGGTTACTATACTCTTATGAGTATAAACCTCTTTATACTCATAACTTTTTCGTTTTTGGATGAAGGGATGTACGGTTAGGATGATAGTGGCCCCTCTAGGGTTTACTAGGTTGTTGGTGAAATAGTATAAATAATAGGGGACCACTATAATTTTAACCGCACATTATTTCATCCAAAAGTCGAAAACTTATGAGTACGAAGGGATTTTACTCATAAAAGTATAGTAATCGGACCATATATATATATATATATATATATATATATATATATATATATATATATATATATATATAGAGAGAGAGAGAGAGAGAGAGAGAGAGAGAGAGAGAGTCCGGCTACTATACTTTTATGAGTAAAATTCCTTCGTACTCATAAGTTTTCAACCATTGGATTTAGAAATGTATGATTAGAATTATAGTGATCCCCTAAAATTTATACTATTTCACCAACAACCCACTAAACCCTAGGGGGATCACTATCATCCTAGTAGCCCTACGTATATATGAGTCCGACTACTATACTTTTATAAGTAAAATTCCTTTGTACTCATAAGTCACTACTACAATCATGACATTTGGTGGCGACATTACTTATTTATTGGTGGCGACGCGAAAATGTTGTCACTGTATCTTCTTTATTGGTGGCGACAAAAGTCGCCACTATATCTTTATCTTTTTCCGGCGACAAAAGTCGCCACCATATCTTTATCTTTTTCCGGCGACAAAAGTCGCCACTAATTACTAAGTATTAGTGGCGAATTTCTAAAGTCGCCGCTATTTCTTAATTATTGGAGGGTGTGAGGGTGATCGATGTAAGGGGGGGCCCGGTTCGCATCTTCAAAAAAAAAAAAAAAAAAAAAGGGTTTTAGTTGGTGGAAAAAAAAAGAGGAAAATTTTGGTGGGAAATAAATAATATTGGTGGCGACAAAAATGTCGCCACCAATAATAAGTATTGGTGGCGACATTTTAATGTCGCCGCTATTACTTATTTATTGGTGGCGACGCGAAAATGTCGTCACTGTATCTTCTTTATTGGTGGCGACATAAGTCGCCGCTATATCTTTATCTTTTCCCGGCGACAAAAGTCGCCACTAATTACTAAGTATTAGTGGCGACATTTTAAAGTCGGCGCTATTTATTAATTATTTGTGGCGACAAATATATGTCGCCACTGTATCTTATTTATTGGTGGCGATAATTAAATGTCGCCACTATAGCTTTACAATTAGTGACGACAATAATTGTCGCCACAAAATTGTCGCCACCAAAAGTCCTTTTTCTTGTAGTGAGTTTTCAACCATTGGATTTAAAAATGTTCGGTTAGGATTATAGTGGTCCCCTAGAATTTATAATATTTCACCAACAACCCACTAAGCCCTAGGAGGACCACTAACATCCTAACCGCACATCCCTTCATCCAAGGGCAAAAAAGTTATGAGTACAATGAGGTTTATACTCATAAGAGTATAGTAGCCCTACGCATATATGAGTCCGGCTACTATACTTTTATGAATAAAATTCCTTCGTACTTATAAATTTTCAACCATTGGATTTAGAAATGTACGGTTAGGATTATAGTGCTCTCCTAGAATTTATACTATTTCACCAACAACTCACTAAACCCTAGCGGGACCACTATCATCCTAACCGCACATCGATCCCTTCATCCAAGGGCGGAAAAGTTATGAGTACAATCGGGTTTATACTCATAAGAGTATAGTAGCCCTACGCATATATGAGTCCGGCTACTATATTTTTATGAGTACGACTGGCTTCGTACTCATAAGTTATTTTCGTTGATACAGTTTTCGAATCGATGATCTATACCGTTAAACATAATTTAAATTATTTAAAACTTTTAAAAACTAAATTTCATAATTTTTTGATATTATTTACCTTATGATAATTTTTTAAAAAATTGATAATTTTTAAAGGCCGGTATAGAATATTTGTTAATTTAACGGTGTGAAATAATCCGAATAGATTGATTTTTTTGATAAAAAATTTTATTCACTGCCTACATAGAGATATATAACTCCGATCTTAAATTGAAGAATCTGATTCTCTATTTTTAGAAAGCCGGTCAAATTTTATACTCAATTGATAGATTTTATTATAATTTCGAAAAATTATAAAATTTAATTTTTAGAAGTTTAAAATATTCTGAATTATATTTAACGGTATAGATCGTCGATGCTAAAGCTCCATCATCGAAAATAAGTACTTATGAGTAGAAAATGGTCTATACATAAAAGAATAATAATCCTACTCTATCTCTCTCTCTCTCTCTCTCCCTCTCTCTCTCTCTCTCTATATATATATATATATATATAATTTCATTTTCATCAATCATGACCACCATCAATTGACAAACCTTTGATCAGCTTGCAGCTACTCCAAATCAGGGAAAAAAAGAAGCTTACGCAAAGAAAAATACCAACTATGCATATACAACAAGTTTTTAAGTTGTAGAAAAAACTAAATGGCAAAGCATTAAAATGTTAAACTTTAGTATTAAACAAGTAAACAAACTTTAGGAAAAATATAAAAAAGCTTAATTAGTATCTAATACCAATCAATAACTCAAGACAAAACACACTCATAATTAAGAAAGAAGAACAGGGAAAAGCTGCTGTGAATTGTAAAGGAATCAGAAGATGGTCTCCAAATCTATTATGTTAAGTTATATACTAAAAATATATAGCTGCCATCAACAACTTCAAAAGTTTCTAAACCGAACTTAATCATCACAAAACAACTGCTATTTAACAGATTGGTCAGCTTTAAAATAACTGCTATATATCAAGTAAAAAATACTACATAATTAATTTCTTCTTTTCCACATCACACGTACTCCAAAATAGAACTGTAACAGCACCAGTCATTTACATTGAAGGTCCAATTCTAATGTCATAGCAGTTTTTTATATTTTTCTGTAGTTCCTCATTTACCTTTTCATGCATGCATAGTACGTACCTAGTAATTAAGCACATCATCATAACTCTTTTTCCAAGTTTTCCTAATCACTTTTCAGTTGGGTGTTTTGATGGATTAAAGCGTCAAAAGACTGGTTTATGTCTCCATACAATGATATGTAGAACACTATGTCCTCATAGTTTGTATCGACAACGTCAACTTTGCAGTGCTATTGTATGTACTTTATACCTTTTTGAGCGGCATCTTGCTGATTACTTCCTATACATTTTTTGCTGATTTGCCCTAAGCCATTGTAATCTCATGAAGAGTTCAAATGCCTGATAAAAAATGGTCCTCCCTCCATTATTCTCTGACGGTCTTACAAGAGAATGAAGTTGAACACAAAGAACCCATTATCCAGCGAGAACAATTGGACCTCCCCTTTACATCTCAAAGCGAAGGCAATAAATTTCTCTTCAAGAAGCTCATCAATTGTTGTCCCAACAACACACCACAATTGAATGACGGGAGTTGAAACCAACAAAATATAGAAATATAAAAAAAAAACACAAAAATATAAAAAACAATGAAGTAAGTGAGTAAAAAAAGACTTAAATCGAGTGCAATCTAAACTATCGTAGCACTAACGTCGTAGAAGTAAAAATCAACCTTCCAATAACATATAAAGAGAAATCATATAAAAATATAGAAGAATTTAAAAACATAGAGAAGGTACCTAGCACACTATATATAGAACACGATTAGAAAAATAAAAGAGCAAAGTTCTAATAAAATCAACTATATAATAGGGTTTTAGAAAAAAAGATACAAAACTATAAAGTAGTGAAATAATTACACAATTAATTAAGGGCTTAAATTGATTGCAACTCAAGCCATGCAACCGACATGTTCATCATCCGACCGAACGCCTCACAATCCTACCCTTAACCACTTTAATAACAATAAAATAGAAAAGGATAGAAAATAATAGCATATTAGTCTTTACACACTTTTGAGATGCATGTTTTCTATACGGTCTGCAGTGCACCAGGTGCATTGGCCACTTTATTAATGGAAGATGTGTAAAGTAAGTTGAGTAGAGTTTCGTAGCAATTTGATAAAAAAATTTGCCAATATAACACTTGACACATTTGTCGATAAATATTATGTATTTATTCAGCTGAAAAAATTAGTAGGTATCAACTTAATAATTTAGACTAATAAGTTGGAGTTTCAAATTAAAGTTAGTCGATCAAGTTAATAGAGTTTGTTTAATGAGTGTGACTCCAAATTTACGGCATACGACGTTTTTGTGCCGAGCCAATTTGAGATCTAACTGATTCAAATCAGATTCGCTGAGTTTTAGTACACTACTACATTGGTAGTAAACAAGTACTAAAAATTTGTTACTCAAAATACTAGTTTACAAATTTTGTTCTCAGATATTGCAAATTGTAACGGTTCAAAAATGCTTCTTTTTTTTTTTTTCTGAAGATCTTTTTATGTCACGCCCCGGGGTTGAACTGCGATCCGAGCTCGCCAACAAATCCGCCGTCTGTGTGGAAACTGCCGCACAGACGAAGCGTCTACCCTGCAAAAGATCTATAGCTAAACATGTATCAGAACTGAAAAAGAACTAATAGCTACAGAAATCCACTGAACATCTGATATAAATAAAATCTCAATACAAGTCTCTCAGCTAAAAAGGTACATGAAATTCTCACTGATCTCTCAGAATGTCCAGTACAAAAGTGGAACATAAAAATACCGGGTACATCTACCTCTGACTCTCAATGCTGGTAAGGAACTAATCGGCCACGTCCTCACCTCGATTAGCTGTCTCCGCGCGAGCTAAACCGGAACAGCAACCTCGGTACACCTATCACCGCAGCAGGTGTGAGATCTACTGCAGAAGGTAGATCTCAGTGGGTACCGTCATCAATATCCACGGTATGCCCACTAAGTCTACTGGAGGCACAACAGATAGGTATGCAAATAGATAAAAGAAAAGCAGGAAAGGAACTACAGCTAATATGTAACAACATCAAGCTCAAGAAAAACTCTACTCTGATCCTGCTGTGCATACACTCTCACTACTAATAATATGCCTCAAATACCATGCTCAAAGAAAAACTCATCTATGAACATGCTATGAAACTCACTCATACATATCACCCAATCTCAACGACTGTCCCTCTTTGGACCAGTCAAGCCTGCGCTCATCTACTGCCACTTATGCCCAAACAGGGCTTGGTCTTACGTAGGGTGTCCCTCAAGGACTATCTCAGTAACCACATCGCAGCCTCGTCAGGCTCGGTATCATCATCGCATCCGGAGCGTAGCTCGCGAGGAGCGACTCCGCGAACTCAAGTATCTCTCAACTGGCATAAAACCTCAGTCTCAGCAGGCTATAATCCACGATCAAACAGATCGGAACTCAATGCTCAACTAGCATAACTCAGTCGGAGAAAGACTCCACGACTCGATCAGGAAATGCCCACACAATCTCAAAGCTATGTCGGAGAAATCTCAACGACTCAATCTGATAATGCATAACCCATGGCTAAGTCGGAAAACCTCCACGACTCGATCTGCCAGAACCCCACAACTCTCAAAGCTAGGACGGAGAACCATCTCCACATCTGAATCAGGAAGACACAACCCAAGATCTAAAATAATCCCAACAAGGAAAAAGAACTCTCATGACACTAGAAACTCACACACGATGCTCTAAAAATACACTCGGCCCTCTGGCACAAGTACTCATACCACTCGAACAATCTGGACCATTCATGATGTTCTCAATATTTAAAAACCCTTTTTTAAAATGGAGTTTTACTTAAAACTGGGTACTAAAATATTATGAAGGTCCAGATATAACCTGAATCTCAAAAAAATATGCAGTCTAGTGTCAAATAACCTCTAGATCATAATAAAAATGTCTGGGGCTCGGGAATGTGATTCTACAATTTTCTAGGCAACTATCAGATTATCAAATACAATAATTAAGCTAAAAAAATGATCAACATGCATACAGAAGCATTAGAGGGCATTCCATAAATCTCGAAGAAATTTCAACCCACCTGGAACGCTTTCCGCAGGCAATCGCTGAAGTCGGTGAAGTGCCGAACAGCCCGTTGTCCAAAATCTGCCGAAATACCAAACCACGCCGCGCGTGCACACTGCCGCGAACCTCGGAAAATTCCCGGAAGCTCGGAAAAAAAATACCTCGAGTACTCCACAAAAATCCTGCGGCTCCGACCAGTGCCAGCACAACCCCATACTCAAAAATCCACACACCACACTCACACACAGCCCACACAAACACCCCACAGCACAACTAAAAAAAAATACTTGCTCACAGCCTACAAAGTCCCCACTTGATCCTCTACAAGCTCCAATGCACTCACAATTCACATCAAAACAACATCTATTACCTTCACAAAAAAAATCCAAAGCACACTCTCAAGAAATGAAGGCCCACACCATCGCGGCACCAAACTGTACACCAAGCAACCTCGAACTCAAAAAAATAAATCTCGTACTCCGCAAAATTCCAACAGTTCGAAATTAAACAAAACTCACCTCGGAAGCAAATCCGCGCCCGATCGCAATCGGCTCCCACAGTTCGTGTGGCACCAAACTCATCGCGCGCGCCCTGTAACTGCTGCACCAAAACCCAAGAAAAGTGCAGAAAAGAAACCGTGGTCGGCTAAAACACAAAACAAAAGCTTCCTGGGCAAAAGACCAGCCCGGTTGACGAAAAAAATCCCGCGCGCACATGCACGCCGCACGCTGCGGCCGCACCAGACAGCGCGCTGCTGCAGTCGCCGCTGCCTTCACGGCGCCGCCAGCCACTAGCCTCGCGATGCCCTGCCGTGCTGCTGCGCGCTGCCCGCGCGGCACCTGGGCCTGCCGCGCGGCGCCTGGGCCCGCCGCGCGGCGCCCCCGCCCGCAGCGCACGCCGCTGCGCGCTGCGCGCACCGCGCGCCCTGCTGTGCGGCGCTGTGCAGTGCCCAGCTGCGCGGCGCCAGCTGCGCAGCGCCCTGCTGCGCGGCGCCAGCTGCGCAGCGCCCTGCTGCGCGGCGCTGCTGAGCGCCCCAGCTGGGCGCGCTGCGCAGCGCCCAGCTGCGCGGCGCCGTTGAGCCCCCCTGCTGCGCGGTTCCAGCTGCACAGCGCCCTGCTGCGCATCGCTCAACCGCGTGACGCCCGCTACGCGCTCCCCTGCTGCGCGCACGCAGCGCTGCCGCTTGCTGCGCGCGGCGCCCATGGGCACCCGCGCAGCCTCAGCGCCTCTCCCGGCAGCGAGCTCCTACGAGCACTCCACCACCAAAAACTCCAAACAACAAAATCCAAACAGGAAATCCAAAAAAAAAAATCCAATCCGAGCTCTCTCCAAAAAAAAACTGCAACATACGTCGACGCGCGCGCTCCGCTCGCCCCACACGGCCTCTAGCAGCAGGGTCACACCAAGAACACCCTCACTTCACTCTTTCACTTCCTCTCTTTTTTTCTCTTTTTCTTCTTCCTCCTTCTTCTCTTTTTCCTTCTTTCACTCTTCCTCTGTTTCTCCCATTTTTCTCCATTCTCTTCTTCTTCTTCCTCCTTCTTCTCTTTTTCCTTCTTTCACTCTTCCTCTGTTTCTCCCATTTTTCTCTGTTTGGAGAAGATGAAGAAGAAGTGACGTGGCACCTAATTAATTAGTGGCCGGTTAATTTGAGGAGCTTGGTGAGGGGCAGCTGGCAGGAGCTTAACAAGATATTTAATAAACCAAAACCCTCTCTCTAATTTTCGTTCATAAACCATTCCTTCACAGATTAAAAGCAACCAATTAATTAAAATTTTTAATTAATTAATTAATTTCTTTTTAGTTTATCATAACTCATTTTTTGCTTTCGGGATCTCTGCACCAGTCCGGAACCTCCCGAACTCCGCTGTAATCTGAAAATACACATGTCCAAACCTTTTCCCACTCAAAAAGCTCAACTGTAGAGTCAATGTGCTCAATCCAAAAACCGGCTCCCATAATTACCAACTCCAACTCACTTTTTTGCCTTCGGAGCCTCCGCGTCAATCCGAAACCTCCCGAACTCTGCTGTAAACAGAAAATATATTTGTTCCAAACTTTTTCCAACTTCTCTATGCACAACGGCGGAGTCGGAGCTCAACAAAATCAGTCCTCTAACGATGCACAATGTCCGGAAAACTCCGATTCAAGCTGAGGCTTCCGCGTCGATCTGAAACAATCCGAACCCATCTGTAACCAAATAAGAAACACGCTCGAGTCGATTCTCCGCACCACGCCATCTTGCGAGGTTGGTGCGCTCTACAAAATCTCGGTACCCTACATTTTACACCTCAAGCTGTTTCTTCCATCGATTCCACACTAGGTTCTTTCTCTTCTTATTCGTTTTTTATTTATTTTTAATTATTTTTTGGTTTGCATATGCTCCGAGGTTGGGAGAGCACATCAACTAATTAAGGGAGAGGGATTGATAGGCACAGCATCCTAGGAAGGATCTTTCACCAGCGAAAAAAACAGAAACTGCACTTAAAACCCTTCATTTTTCATGTCAATTCAAAATTTTTGCTTGAATTAATGACATAAATTGTACATATTTTGAAAGTTAATCTATTTCTTAATCGTGTTATTCACATTCAACTGGACCCTACATATATCCTCGGAGTACGGAAGGATAACATCCAAGTTTTTGTGCATTCATAAAGCATTCCCGTGTATATATATATATATATATATATATATATATATATATATATATATATATATATATATATATATATATATATATATATATATATATATATTTCGACTGAAATATTATCGATAGTATCAAATAATTTGTGCTATCAAGTTTTTAGGATATGCGGTTGAGATTATAATAATTTTTAGAATTTTTACTATTCAACCAAACACCCACTAAATTCTAAAGAACCACTATCATGCTAACCGCACATTTTTAAATTTAAGGTCTAAAAAATTAATACGATCAATAATTTAGTATTTCAGTATATAATATATATATATATATATATATATATATATATATATATATATATATATATATATATATATATATATATATATATATATAGTAGAGCTTATATACTCTCAAAAGCACAAGTACAAACGTACTTGTAAATTTTTTACCATTGAATTTGTATTGGGATTTATGTATTTTTTTTCAATGCAAATCCAATGATAAAAAATTCACAAGTACATTTGTGCGTGTAGTTTTGAGAATATATAAGCTCTACTTTATATATATATATATATATATATATATATATATATATATATATATATAGTAGAGCTTATATATTTTTAAAAGTACAAGCCAAACTATGCTCGTGAATTTTTTATTATTGAATTTGCATTGAGATTTGTACAATTGTAAAGTCAACTAAAGAGAGAGAAAAAGATAGTACAATTGCACAAATCTCAATACAAATCCAATGATAAAAAATTCACAAGCATGATTGGACTTGTGCTTTTGAAAGCATGTAAGTTCTACTATATATATATATATAGTCCGGCTAATGTGCTTGTACAAGTATCAAGCAATTGGCGCTTGTAAGTTTTCTACCGTTAAATCTAACTATTTGATTAATTTTATCCCTTAGATCATACTATTCCACCAACAACCCACTAAACCAAAGGGGCCAATCATCATCCTAACCGCACATTTCTACATTCAAAGATAAAAAACTCACAAGCACAAATAACTTGGTAGTTTTACCAGCATAGGAACTCAATTATATATATATATATATATATATATATATATATATATATATATATATATATATATATATATATATATATATATATATATATATATATATAGAGAGAGAGAGAGAGAGAGAGAGAGAGGGGCTGGAATACTATTAATAGTACCAAGTTATTGGTACTATTAAGTTTTTAACCGTTGAATTAAGAGATATGTGGTTGAGATGATAGTGGGCCCCTTGCGTTTAATGGGTGGTTAGAGAAATGGTAAAATTTAACGGATGAAAATAATTAAAGGGCTTGATCTAACGGTAGAAAACTTGATAGCACCAAATATTTGATAGTATCGATAGTACTAGCCGGACTATATATATATATATATATATATATATATATATATATATATATATATATATATATATTGTTAGTAACTGAGAATTTTGTTCTATTGCATCAAGTCACCTTATCGTGTTATATTATAATTGTATTTGAAATTGACATAAAAAAGGATTCCTCTCTCTCTCTTTCACATACCCCTCTCTCTCTCTTTCACATACGCACAAGTGCATGTTTTCTACGTGATCACTTTTATTACTCGTTTTGACTTAATCTGGATCAAAATAAAAATAAAAATCAGAATGATCAGAATAAAAAATAGAACGGTAAAAAAAAATTTTATGTGTCTGCCTTAAAATAGCTAGCAATCACAATTTTTACTATTTTTACTATTTGGTTGAAATGGAGAATACTTTAGTTATCTAAAAAATATTTATGATAAAATTTAAATATAATGATAAGCCAAATTTTAAATATAAATTTTTAATATAAATTTATAAATAAAATTTAAAATGCATAACTGAATTCCTAAAATTAAAAATCAATTTCTAAATTTAAATTTATATTCTAATTCCAAATTGAAGTTAAAATTTTAAGTTTAATTTTAAATCCAATATATAAACATAATAAGAATATTTTCGAAAAAACCTTTAATTTCGCTTGGATTCAATTTACAATCTGAACTGTGCTATGTCAAATTGGCGAAAGGATTAATTAGAAAATTCATAGTTTACTCAAAAATTAAAATTTAAATTGAACTCTAGCGTACTAAACACCCACAAATAGAATCTGACCATTATAGTTCTGATTCCAGAGTAAAGAAAGGTTAAGCCTAATAATGCATGTGTAAAAAAAGTGAAGTAATATGGCCCCAATAGTACCTTGGGCTTAAGACATCATAATTCACCGGCTGTTCTTAGCGCAAATGACTAAAAATTTGATGGTTGATATTCGAAGTTCTGAAACTAATTGCTTTATATTTCTAGCTAAGTTTATTTTTAAAATAATAAATGAAGCGGTAGTATGTTATTTTTTTCTTAAAAAAAAAAAAAAAAAAAAAAAAAAACAACAACAACAACAACGAATTCTTACCCTGCTTTATATGGGCAAACTGTCACCTGAAACAGAGTCATGAACAGCATCAAGAACAGCTTCCTCAAATTTTCAGCCATAAGCTTCCAAGAAAGAGAGTTATTACCGCCGACAAATTGTTGAAAAGGAAATGGAAAGAGGATCCACGATACTAGGAGAGTTCTTAGCATCGGCAATTTATTGAAAAGGGAATGGAAAGGGGATCAATGATGCGTTTTATGTGAAGCCCAAGTAGAAACTATCAAAACCTAGTTCCAATGTCAACTTCAGCAGGAGCTTACACGAGACGTTCATGAATGTGTCAAACAATCGAATAGGGGCGTACTGGAGACATGCATGAATGTGTCGAACAATCAAAAAAAAAAAAAACAAAAAAAAAAGGAACAACGGCCTCGTGGTGGATAAACTGGCTAGAAAAAAATGTATTATTATTTTTTTAAAAAAGGAATGTTTAGTGTGTTATTGAAGAGATGGGAAAAAAGGGGGTAAAGGCAGGTCCTAACTGCGGGATGCCTAGTAGCTTTTGCTGGAAAATTTTTCTTCTCTTTCAGGCCTTAGTTTTTTCGTGGTTTTTTTCCTATTTTTTTCTTGTTTATTCAGTTGAAGCGGCAGCATACTATCTTTTCTCAAAAAAAAAAAAAAAAAAAAAAAAAAAAAAAAATCAACCATAAGATTCAGATTGTTCACATGGGAAAAGAAAATGAGTCCTCATCTCCTACCTATATCCACTTCCTATTTCCTAACAGGATATTAGCCATGTTTTTTATATAAATATAGTTTCATTAACCAAAAATGCCAAAAATAAATGAGTAAATATGCATAGATCGTTACAAAATTTGAGGGCACAACTTATTTTAATAAAAATGTAATCATACCTGCTGAGACAAACTCAAATTCAAAAGTTGATGAGCAATTGGATATAGTTCAAATCAAATAAATTAAAAGATTAGATAGCAAAATCAAAACTTTGTAAAAATTTTATAAAAGTAGATCATAATTCAGGTAAAGTCCCATATATTTTTACCAGATATATAAATGCAGTCACTTACGGATCTGTCAAATCTTAGGGACGGACAGTTTATCAGCAGCACAACTCCCAAACCGAAACTTCCAAGATAATTCCTGCTATCTCAAACTTGAAATAATACAGCAGTGAGCTATAGATCAGATAGCAAGTACATTATTCAAGTCATAAGAGCAAAACTTGTAGCTACATGTACATGGCAAAAACAAACTAACAATTCAAAAACTTCAGAAACCAAAGATCTCTCTTGTACCCTTTTAAAGGTGAATCTAGATAATATTATACAAGAACCATAGAACACCATGAATGCATATAGTCTCCGTGCGGATCTTAAAGAGCTAACACACAAAGAACACCGAGAACAAAGATACATATGAAACTTTATTACTACTACTGAGCAAACGCCAGTTTAATAACAAGTGAACAGAATATGGTGAAACTATATCTAAATCAACAAAAACCTTGTTAAAATTCTCAGAAACAGACACATGTATGCTTCAAAATGTGCGAGAAAAAAATCCTTCTAAAACTAATGATAATTGAGAACAATCACTTTAAGAATTATGAGGATTTTCCATAGAACATTAGAATCACATAAAACAAACAAAAGACCAAACACTATAATGGTGAGTGAACCTTAAAAAGTTTCCCATGCTTGCTAGGTCAGATCCTTAGCTTCCTATTGAAAGGACATACAAAACATATATAAACATTAAAACAAGTTAAAACTTGCCGCCTTTACTACCAGTTTGGCGTGATCTCAAAGGAAAAGGTTACGTCGAGCTCATCACACGGGATAAGGCGGCACTCAGCTTCTCCTTCATCTGCTGCTCAAAGCCCGCGGATTTGATAACAATCGTATGCACCACCTTTCCATTAGCAGCCGCAACCTTCGAATCGGCCACATTCACTTGCGCCTCCTCGAAGGCTCGAAACACTTTGCCAACAGGATGAGTCTCAATAGGAGAACTCACTTGAACAATCAACTCATCTTGAATTTCTTGTACATCCACCTGCGGCTGATGATGACTCACTCCCTCCCTTGGGTCCGTCATATTAGAATCCAACATCTGCTCTTTCTCCGACTCCATCTCTTTAAGCTTCTTCTGCAGCTCGGTAATGTACGAGATGGCGTCCCCTAGGAGGGACGCCTTGTCCATTTTTGATATGTTGGGTACAACCGCCCTTAGGGCATAAAACCGCTGGTTGAGCTTTTCTCTTCTCTGGCGTTCGGCTTCCACATGATTAAGGGGCTCTTCTCTCCCATTCGCAGGTTTCCTCCCCCTTTTCCTTGGCCGCCGCTCCTCTATTGCACTGCCACCTCTCTCTTCTTTGCACAAAGCATCGATATCTGCGTTTTCCCCTTCTAGGGCGCCCTGAACACGGGCGATCAAATTACCACCGGCCGCCGAAGTGGCTCCCGTGCTGAAATCTATCTGCCTCGACTGCTTTTGTAGCTGAAACTGGTTCAAAACAGGGCTATCCCCAATACCATTGGTGTGGTGATTCACTTCGTTGCTCACCACCACTATTCCGTTACTGAACTGCTGAGGGTTTAAATTGCGAGCATGATTCCAATTGAAGCCTTGAAGTGCCTTCCTTCCGTTCGTAAACAACATATGCTGCTCACTGCTGTTTTTATTATTCGGCTGATTCGATATGGAAATCCCGACATTACTCACGGGCCGCCCAAGATTTAGGTCCTTGCCAAAAATCTTTGCACTCCCTTGCACTCTCTCTCCCGGCACATAATTACCGACAAGACCATTCCCCTCATTCTTCTTCTTCTCTACAACAACAGGTACCTTAACCGTCCCCAAGAACACACCTTTTATCATCTGTAACGCATCGGAGCTCTCCCCGACCGATCTCACCGAACCCAATTCGAGAACGCCGGTCTCAAACGGCACAACGACAATGGTCTTAAACCCTGCGGAGCTTGCTAGGAATCCCCGGAAGCAGTAATTGGGGGGCGAGATCTTAAGCTCCGAATCTGGGATCCAGAAGTGCTTGTGCAAAGCAAAGGCCCGTCCGGGGGCGCCCTTCCCGCAGGGGAAGGAGAAGTACATGGACGCGAGGAAGAACATCTCGGTGTCGGTAACATGGTCGAGCCGGAGAGCATAATTGTCCTCATCGGATCCGCCGAAGGCCTCGTGGAGCTTCTGGAGCACCCTCTTCCGCAGCTTCTGGTGGGATTCGGGGTTAGGGTTTCTGGCAGATTGGGGGGCCAATTCGCCGGGCTCGGAATCACGGCAGTAGCCATCGCCCCACACGAGGACGAGATCGCCGCTCTTGGCCCGCGAGATCTGCCAGAAGATGGCGGAGCTCCAGCCGAGGCCGGGGCGATCGGTGGGGCCCTCGACGAGGTCGAGGAGCTTGTTCTGGAGATCGGCGTCGCCGCTCGCGGCGGTGACGAGGCCCTCGGAGGAGGCGGCAGCGTGGGCGGATGCGAGATAATTGAAGGCCTCCAGCCCCAGCACCGCCGCGCCCATCGCCCTGTCCTCGGCCGACCAAAACCCTCCGCCGCCGTCGCCGGCGCCGGCGCCGCCGCCTCCGGCGTCGTCCTCCATCTCCGTCTTCATCCCCCAACTACAGGGCAAGCGCAACACTCAGACACGCACAGCAACCAAAAGAAAAAAAAAAAAAAGAAAACCCTAATTTCGATCCATTTCTCCCGATCCGACCACTGAAAATCTGGAAAAGCCCGAAATTTTTTTTTATGGGTAAGCATCAAAATCTCAAGCTTAAGACGAATCCACGAAGAAAGATCGAATTTTGGGGGGAGAAATAGAAGAAAAGGGCGCACCTATGAAGAGGATGAGGAGGGAATCGCAATTAAAGAGGCGATTTTGAAATCGCCCTAAAATGGCCCAGAAAAAAGGGTTGAATACCAGGGAAAAGCCTACTGAATCAAACGCACGAAAGGACTCCGAATCACTCCTCAATCTCACTCTTTATCCCTAAAATCTCCCAAAAAAAATGAAGAGACGAGAGGATCGAAGAGAAGGAAAGGGAAGAGAGAGAGAGAGAGAGAGAGAGAGAGAGAGAGAGAGAGAGAGAGAGAGAGAGGGGGAGCTCCTTCCTCTTTTTTTTCTTCGTGTTTTCGTCGTTGTTTCTTCTCTCTCTTTTTTTTTTTTTTTTTCCTCCCGTGAGGGGGGGGGGGGGGGCGGGGGGGGGGGGCGCGTGGGGGGGGGTGGGGTGGGGGGGGGGGGGGGGGGGGCGTGGGATTTGGGGGAATCCGAGGGTTGGGATCTGAGCGTGGAGGTTTTGGGTCACGGCGTTGATGGGGGAAGTGAGATAGAAAGAGAAAAGAGGGCGAATTTGGGTACGCTTTGGGATAATCGCGACGCCAACTGCTGTTACTGGAAAACGTGGAAGACGCAGCGGAGAAGCTGCTGGTGCTGCTGCTTCTTCTGCGGACGCCAAAAGCCGAGCCGAAGCCGAAGCCGAAGCCGAAGCCATAGATTTCCTGGACTTTTCGGATTGGTGATTTGTACTAATAACTAATTTCTAAGATTTGCCCGTACAAATATAAGAACTTCTTATTCAGCAAAGAATATTACTTTTCTATTTAAAAGTGGAGTTAAATCTTCTATCTATTTATCTAAAAGTTTAAACGTATTTTGAAATTTATATTAAAACAATTGATTAGATTAATGTAAAAATATTAGCATTTGGATGAATAGGATGTATGATGGTTTGAGAATAATAAAAATTTATATTTGTACTATTTTGATATAATCAAAAATAAAAATAAAATTGTGTTTCACTAATTTTATGAAATATTAAAAGATAATAAAAAAAAGTGATGATTAAATTTAATATATAAAATATAAATTAATAAAAATAAATTGTTCTAAAAATAATTTAATATAATATTAATTTATTATTATAATATTTAATAAAAATAATTTATTATAAATTATGAATTAATAAAAAAAAAATTTATTTTGAAAATATTTTTTTTCAAATTCTAATTAAACATAAATATAATAAAAATAATTTATTATAATATTTAATAAAAATAATTTATTATAATACATAATATATTATGTCTGTATAATTTAGTTTTAATTTAATTTATAATCTTAATAAAGTTTGGAATTAAATTTTGAAAGAGCAACATTCCATCAAAAAGGTGAAATATTTTATCTCAGCTATTTCGGAATAACTGAAAATAGTAAAATTTGACCGGAATAAAATATTTCGGCCAAAATACATTACGTCCAAAATACATTGTGTTTGGTAGAATAGCAGAAATAACTTTTATTATCACCACCTTATTTTCAAATCAAACGAGATCTAAGTGTATAAATAATATTGCTCTATTTAATTTGTCACGATCGGGGCTTTCTCTATTCATATCATTACGCACGGCTCCTCTAAAAGATACAAATTAAAATTTTAAGTTGAATATTGTGAGAATACAAAGTTTGATTAAGATTTAGGAAGTTCACCCTTTCCACTACTAAAGGGAAAATAAGAGTGGCACAATAAAATAGAAAAAAAAAAAAATATATTATCTGTCACAAAGTTTGGTGAAGGATATGCGGGAATAAATACAACATGCACTATTTACGACTAGAGCGCATCAAATTAATCTACCCTCTGTGAAATCTCACTGTGCAATTCGCTCTCATGGGCACACCATCCAAGGTCGAACCTGCAAAATAAATCGGGCACACTCGCCGGATGATTAGGATATATACTATATCAAATAATGAATAATTAATTAGCCTATTAAAAAATTCGTAATGTTATCTATATTGTACTTTTCAAGATACCGATGAATATACAATGCATGCGTCCATGCAAAGATGCATATTAGACCAAGTCGTGATATGCACTAAATATACTAAAATGACAATATACATGCACCACTGATACAAATGCCAAACCATTTTTCTATTTCAAATCCATACCTCCCACAGACACAAATGCCAAACCATATTTTTATTTCAAATCCATACCTCCCACCTTTATACGTCGCGCATCACTCGATAATAGCTCATCATAATGTACGTACCCTCCTTCATTGGTTGTAGAAACCAAAGTTATTTTACGGTAATTTGTATAAAGATGGAAAACTATTGTGTAATTAGACGGTTTTTAAAGAATAAAATCATCACTTTCGAGATCAGACAGTGTTGTAAGTTATGAGAGTGACTTTCGTGTAATGTTGTGTGATAAAGTAATATTTTGGACATAAAAATGATCGAGAGAAAAATCAATAAAATTAAGTTTTTATTTAGGAAGGTGACATTTTATGTGTCAAATTGTAAGATTTCATAGTGAGAGAGACCCATATGCAAAATACACATGTTGATGAGTTTTGTGTAAAAAAATACAAACCAAAGGGGCTAAAATATAATTTTTATAAAATGAG